>JAKSZU010000015.1:65076562-66276562 GCA_026018925.1 Tupaia tana | reverse complement strand
CACGCGGAGCAGACTTGGAGAAAACCTCACCTCTCAGCCTGTGCCCTCTCGCAGCCTCCTGCAACCACTTAACTTTTTCTGGAACGGCATATAAAGAGTGACTGATCCTGTGGCCAAGGGCTATCTTCAGATATTTTAAAGTCATGGGTTCAAGTTCAATGATTAATCCTAATAGTTCACACAGCTGTCTATTGTTGCTCTGGCAGATGCCAAACTTGTAAATTAGAAGACCTAATCTTTTATTTAAAAAAAAAAAAAAAAAAAATATATATATATATATATATATATATATATATATATAGAGAGAGAGAGAGAGAGAGAGAGAGAGAGAGAGAGAGGTTTTTGCCTTAGGGCATGCGCACTTGCCCGAGAGAGAGAGAGAGAGAGAGAGAGAGAGAGAGAGACAGGAGCAGTGAGAAAGTGAGAAATCTCCTCCTAAGGGGGATGGTCACACCACAATCCCTTCTCCTCCATTCTCCTGGGATCTTGGGCACGCACATGCATGTGTCTGGCGTGATTTTCAAGCCTCCAGGTCCAACACTTGAACTGTGGTCAGCTATGTGGGAGTCTACCAGTGTAACCGATATGCCATCCACTGCACCCCCTTTCCTTTTCTTAAATGGACTTGCTCTGCTGCCAATATTTTACCTATGGAATAAAAAGTAGTAAAGTAATATCTGTGTCTAAGGCATCTATAAACCCTCTGGGCCCTAAAAATACATATTTTAAAAAGTGAGGGAAATATGCATCTTCTGACATTTTTAGAAGACTAACTAATCAAAAATCAAGCAAAAGAATGTATACTCAGATAATAAAATGGGACACAGCTATTCTATTAATATATCTCTTTACCCACAATGCTTCGGGCTTCTTTAAAATAATCATTAAAATGGCAACACATGGCAAAAATACTAAACTCACTTCGAAGCCTCTCATTCACTGAAATTTTTTTTCTTTTTCAAAAGCATATACAGATGTTCCTCAATGTTCCAATAAATAGGATTAAATCTCAATAAAGCCATTGTAAATTCAAAATATTATAAGTGGAAAATGGTTTGGGCCAGCCAGCCTCTTGGCTAAAGGATTCGGATCCCACGTGGCCAAATGCTGTTAGAATGGCAGCCCTGCTGGTTTGAAAATGCTCTGGGCACATGTGTGCATTCCCCAAATCGTGACAGGATGCAGAAATGGAGGACAGAAGATTGCAGCATGACCCTGCCCCGTGTGGGGTGCTTTCTCTCCTCCCCTGTCCCACCTCATGTGTGCACACACCCTCTGGCAATTAAAAAAAAAAAAAAAACCCTTGTGACCAACAGATGGCGTAGTGGCTATGTCACTGGACTCCCATGTAGTCGACTATGGTTTGAGTCCCAGACCCAGTGGCTTAAATTCACGCCTGGCGCATGTGCGTGCATGCCCAAGATTCCCAGAGGAGAATGGAGAAGGAATTGCAGCGTGGCCATCCCCCCGGGGGGTGATCTCTTGCTTTCTGTCTCTCTGTCTCTCTCTGTCTTTCTGGCAAGCGCATGCACCCTATAGCAAAAACCTGTCAAAAAAAAAAAAAAATCCCTTAATGCACATAACCCACGGAACATCTGCTTAGCCTTGCTCATTGTAAACGTGCTCAGAATACTTACGCTAGCCTTCAGTTTGGCAATATCAACTAAGACAAAGTTAATTTTAAAATAAAGGGTTTAATTTCTCATGTAATTTATTGAATATTATACTTGAGATGAAAACAAATTGTAATTGTTATTGTTTCAAGCCAAATTCATTGTCAATTTTTTTTTTTTTAAAGAGGGAAGCAAATGACAGCCCATACTATTTTTTTGTTTTTTTGTTTTTTTTTTTTTTGGAGAGGTTTTTGCCATAGGACATGTGCACTTGCCAGAAAGACAGAAAGAGACAGAGACAGAAAGCGAGAAATAACTCCCCCAGGGAGGATGGCCACGCTGAAATCCCTTCTCCTCCATTCTCCTCTCGGGATCTTGGGCACACATGCACACGTGCCTGGCGTGAGTTCAAGCCACCAGGTCCAGGACTCGAACTATGGTCGACTACATGGGAGTCCAGCGACATAGCCATTACATTGACTGCTGGTCCCAACAGCCCATACTATTGAAAGGTCAAAAAAGCGTTAAGTTAAGCCACTGTAAGTCATGAACAGTCTATATGTCCCTGAGACTCTATAGCTCAGCAGTAGACGCTTCTTTCAGAGTTATCTTCCTTTTTTAGGTTTTTGTCAGAGGGTGTATGCACTCAAAAGAGAGAGAGAAAGGGGGGCAAAGAGAGAGGAAGTGAGAACTCATCTCCCATGGATGATGGTCATGCCATAATTCCTTCTCCTCCATCCTCCTTCCAAAATTTTGGGCACGCACACATACATGCCTGGTATGATTTTCTTTTTCTTTTTTCTTTTTAAATTATGATTTCAATTTCTTTGATACATTCAATCACATTACTTAGCTTGCAAAGTGAAAAATCCAACATGCACATTTTGCATGGGTCCAGTTGACAACACTATAATGTTATCGCTCAACAGATAATAATCCATTTCTTTGTCCCATAAATGCCTTGCTTCTCCACCTTTCTCCTTAATTTCCTTCCTCAGAGTCTACTCCTTCACCCTCCCTCTTCCCACATCATATGCTCGGCATGATTTTCAAGTCACCAGGTCTAGGACTTGAATTGTAACTAGCCATATGGGAGTCCAACACCTTAACCACCATGCCACCTGCTGGCTGTAGGGTTATCATTTTTAAAATCTTCAAATTCCTTTTTCCATTTCCAGTTGGGAGGACAAAGTTGGGCTGCCCCCTTTTGAGTGGATAGCATGGCATCTGCTACCTGTGTGAGGCCTTCAGAGAAAACACACTCATTTAACTCCCTTTGTGACATAGGGTCTCTAGTACTCACAAGAAGTATGAAACATATTAACAAAATGGAGATTCTGCCATACTGGTCAACCAGCACACCAAGCTATTCTCATGATAGTTCAGAAAAAAAGCAGAAAACTAATGGTGAGTTAGATTAGCAAAGGGGTGGCATTCAGAGTAAATGTTTTATAGTTCAAAGGGTTGGGCTTAAAAAATAAGTAAATATGGAAAGTGAAAATCTTTCTATAAAGGATGCCTTGATAAAGCTCTATTCCCCCCTCTTCTTTTGTGATGGTGCTGAGGGGACAAGCAGTAGACATTATTCCATTCATGTAGACTGGCTAGTTAACTGTAGATATTTGGGATTTTCCTTAAAAATAATTGTATTATTCTGACATTGGTGTGTTAACTAGATTAGAAACTCCCAAGTACATTTTAAGAGAAGTTATGATAATCTATGATTGTCTCTCTGTCTCTCTACATATGTATATATATATATGTGTGTGTGTGTGTGTGTGTGTGTGTGTATGTGTATATATGTATGTCATACACAATTGTATATGTGTGTGTGGGGGATGCAATCTTTGACAATAGGGTCCATTCTTAGATATGTGTCCTGAGTGACCTGGTCGTGGTGTGGACATCACAGTGTACTTGGCAAATCTAAAAGATGGCTGACTACACACTTAGGCTATACGGGATAGCTAATTGCTCCTAAGCTAGACCTATTTAGCAGTTACTGGGCTGATACTCCAGGCAATGGCAGCACAATGATTAGTACTTACGTATCTAAATCTATCTAAACATAGAACAGGTGCAGTAAATATACAGTCTGAAAGATAAAAACTGGCCTGCCTTTTCAGGGCACTTACCATGGACGGAGCTTGCAGGACTGGAAGTTCCTCTGGGTGTCCATGGAGTAAGTCTGAAGGCCTACATATGACTGGACACCACTGTAGGCTTTATCAACATTGTACACTCAGGTTACACTAAATGGATCAAAAATCCCCCCCCCCCCACTTGGGGGCCAGTAGGTGGTTTGGTGGTTAAGGTGCTGAACTCCCACGTGGCTGACCATGGTTTAAGTACCAGACCTGGTGGCTTGGAAATCACTCTGGGAGCATGTGCATGCATGCCCAAAATCCTAGGAAGAGAATGGAGAAGTGCTTGGAGCATGCCCATCCCCCTGGGGGTGATTTCCCATTTTCCCTCTTACTGTCTCTGTGTCTCTCTGCTGAGTGTAAGCACACAATGGCAAGACCCTAAAACAAAGGTTTTCATTCTTCAGTAATAAATCAGACTTAGCTTACTATAACTTTTTCCTGTCTAAGCTTAAAAAAATTTAAAAATTTGATTCTTTGTAAGAATACTTAGCTAAAACATAAATTATACAAAAATATTTTTATATCCTTATAAAGATTTTTTCCTCTGATTTTTTCTTTCATGAGAGAGAAATGAACACCCTTGACATTGTCTCACTAAGCTGCTGTCACCCTCACCCCAGCTATCCAGCTGGTCAGGTTCCCAGCAGGTTTAAGTCAAGTCAGGATCCAAACACTGGGCCTTCCCATAAGGCTTTAGTATAAAGCATTGGTGCCCTAAAAATTGTATTTACTTCTGTATTTTTATATCTTAAACTGTTTTATTAAAAAACTAAGATACAGAAGCCAGCAGATGGCATAGTGGTTAAGGGACTAGATTCTCACATGGCCACCTGCTGTTTGAGTCGTGAATCCAGTGGCTTAAAGACATGCCAAGCGCATGTGTGTGCCCAAAATCCCTGGAGGAGAATGAAGGAAAAATGGATTGCAGTACGGCCATCCCCTTGGCAGGTGATTTCTCACTTTCCCTCTCACTGTCTCTGTCTCTGTCTCTGTCTCTCTCTGGCAATAGCTTGCACCCTACAGCAAAAACCTCTTTAAAAAAAAAAAATCACACCAGCACATATGCATGTGTGTCCAAAACCCTGAGAGGAAAATGAATGGAGGAGAAGGGATTGCGACATGGCCGTCCACCCAGGGGGGTGATTCCTCACTTTCCCTCTCTCTGTCTTTCTGTGGTGAGGCTCATGCACCCTGTGGCAAAAACTTTAAAAAAAAGATTTTTAAATTTTAGAAACTAAGACACAAACACCCAGCCTGGGCCTGCACCAAGTTAGGGTCCTTAGTGTCACTGCCTGCCTTCTCCACGTCCTGTCCCACTGGAAAGGCCGTGAAAAACAGAACAACGCGAGATGAAATCACATACGTGAGAAAACGATGCAGTCGTGAAGTGCAGAAAACACGAGATGGAGGTGGCATCCAGTTTTACAGTCTTTACGTCGTCTTTGACATAAGTAGAAGTGGTTCCCTCTAGTATACTCACAGTATAAAGTTACAGTCAAGCCCCTACGCAGACCAGTAACACAGTTGTTTATTATCAGGGATGAGGTGCTGGCTGTGAGCGTGCAAGCTAGTTCCACGCAACTGGCAGTGTGGTGGACTCGCTTCCACGGGCACCACCATAAACACGTGACCCCACGATGGCTAGAATGACAGTATGACATAGGGCTTTTTCAGTTCCATCATCACCTTATGTAATCCCCGTGACGTCAATGGCCTGTCATGGGCTAAAATGTCATGGTGTGGTGTCTAACTGAACACTCATTTAGTGGGAAGTGCATGTAGAAGAAACAGGAATACACAGGGGACATGGCCCCTCAATGCATGGCCCTTCTCTGAGCACAGGGCTGGAAGGCTGAGAAGATACGTAAAATACTTACTCTAGAACTGCCGAAGAGAAAGTTTGTTGGAGGATATTAGAGGGAATGCCTCAGATGAGCAGACCTTTGTCAGGTTGGTCATTTTGTACTGCCTCTACCCTTCTTTAATAGCTTTTATAAGGCCTGTCCCTTTGAGGTCTCTTGACTCACCATCAATTGCCCCAATGCCTGGCAAGATAAAATTTAGCTAAAGCCTGTTGGTGCATTATTACTCCAGAAGTCACAGAATAAATGTAATTTCTTCCTGTATTTTAACTTCTTTTCCTTTTTATTAGGTTTTTGTCATGGGACATGTGCACTCACAAGAGAGGAGAAAGACAGAGAGATGCAGAGAAAAAGAAAGTGAGAAATCATCCCCTAGGGGGGTGACCACACTGTAATCCCTTGTCCTTCATTCTCCTCTTGGGATTTTGAGCATACACTCACACGTGCTCGTCTTGATTTTCGAGATACTTGGTCTGAAACTCAAACCATAGTCGGCCATGTGGGAGTCTAGCGCCTTACCCACTATGCCTCCTGCTGGCCCCACATTATTTGAATTCTTGAAGGAAACAGGTTATTGTTGCAGTTAGTTATTGGACTGTCAGCATCTAATTTATCTTCAAACTCTTGAAAGAGTGATTTCTTTGTCTTGACATACATCAAAGGAAACTGAGATTCAAAGAGAGAGTTTAGATCATTCCGGTCCACACCAGTCTTGTTTTCTTCTCTTATCGGATTTTGTAAACCTAATATTGGATTTTATAAACCTAATCTGGACTGCTGCCTCGACTCTCGGCTTCATTTCATTCTTCTCAATGGAGCCCTGAAAAACTGCAGTGTGGCCCATCATACCAACGACCTCACAGCAGAGAAAAAACCTGTCCAAGATCAGAGAGTTGTAGAGTAATTAGGACTCTGGGGATTTTTATATAAAATCATAAGATGTGAGTTAAAGTTCACTGATATCCCATGACTTTTACCTTAAATAAGAAGTACAATATCATTATTTTCTGCCTTCAAGTAATTTCATACCAGACCTATCTGGAAAAAAACCTCTACCTTTTTTTTTTGACATCTCTACTATTGTGATACGTATGATGGCGATTATGTTATCCATTTCTCCTCCCATTGATGTACTAGGACTGATTTTGACCTGATCCCTTTTTCTTTTTTTTTTTTTTAAAGAATTATTTATTTAATTTCATTTATTCATTCGTTTTTTTATTTATTTTAATTTGACCCGAAAGACAGAGAGAGAGAGAGAGAGAGAGAGAGAGAGAGAGTGAGAGAATGAGAGAGGGCAAGTGAGGAAGCAAGCCACCAGGTCTGAGACTCGAACCATGGTCGGCCATGTGGGAATCCAGCGCCCCTATCCACCACGCCACTTGCCGGCCCCTGACCTGATCCTTTTGATTTAACTCAAGGTAATATGATTTTCCAACAGCCAGAAAAGCTATGTCCTCCTTGGTTGCTCTCTAACTAACTTAATGTTTCTGATGACGGTGTCAGAAAAGTTGTACCCAGGCATTCAAGAATGGCTGGGTAATTTATAAACCTGTTAAGGACATTCATATTGTTTAATTGATAGCATGGAGGAACAAAAAGCTTTCACTCATTTTTTTTTTAAAAAAATGATCGTTATTATTACTGCTTAAAATAAAATAGTAGGTTGTCTAGAGAGTTATGACATATTTTTTTCTATGCAAAAATGCATTATGACTTTCCTGACAACCCAATATATCACACAACGTCTTCGTAACTTTTAATAATAATGATGATGTGACCTTGGGTTTATTTTCATAAATACCCTGATATTTTAATGCACTTAAGAAGACCCAAAACTCCAGAACCTTTCAGTTGTGGGTAATGTTACAAGTTTTTGTTATCCAGTAGTGCTACGTGTTAGGAATGCATTGAGCAGTGATCCAACCTTCAGCTCTGTTTCAGCAGAACTTGCCAAATGAGCAGTATTGAATTTTCCTGAGAATTTCATTTCAATCTCCCCTATTCTTTATTCTTTATTCCTGAGCATGGTTACTATGAAATACGGCGATCAGTTGACCATAGTGGGACAGCCAGAGAGGAGAGAACCAAGTGATCCTGGGCCAGGTCAGTCCTCTGAGAAGGAGCATGATGATGGAGCCACCTCTCCTAGCAGCCTGACTTACCGTACTGAAACATCCAGACCTATGCACCAAATGGAATTGGTACAGCCATTGTAAAAGGAAATCATCCCTCTCTGGGGGAAGCACTACACCCTCTCAGTGGCATCTCTAATATGTTCGGGAATATTAACAAGAACTCGCATGTTGGCAGGTATTTCTTGAGTGCTTACTCCCAATCCAGGGCTGAGAGAGAAGCTGTTGAAAATATGACAGTTGGTTAGCTGGCCTCATGGCCTGATGGTTAATGGAGTGTGATGCCATGTGGCTGACTGTGTGGTTCAAATCCCAGCCCTTGAACAACATGCCAGGCATGTGGGTGTGTGTGCCTAAAATCCCAATGGTCTGGGGAAATGGAGGAGAAGGGATTGCAGTGTGACTATACCTCGTGGGGGGTTGTTTTCTCCCTCTTCTTCTCTCTTAGTGTCTCTGTCTCTCTTTGGTGAGCATACACCCTGTATATAAAAAAAAAGAAAACGAGAGGTACAAGATGCAGTAAGTGTGCTTGAAGAGTGTCACCTGGAAAGAAGTGACAGAAAATTGCATTTAGTTGTTCAAGAACGTCAATCAATAGTACAGTTGTCAGATGCCGAACAATGTGTTGCAGCAAGAGGTGGATAAAAACATGGCTCCTGACCCAAAGGAACCTAAGAGACTAGTGAAGGGTTTGGACCCCCTAGCAGGTGATTACCATAAAATGGAGTGGGTAGAGTGTGGTGTGGGCTGAGGCAGCGCACTGCCACTCTTGGGGCTAGGAAAGACTCTTGAGGAGATGGAGCCCAGGCTGAATCTTGCCTGAAGAACTCATGACTTAGTGCCCTCTTGTGGCCTTTGTGTGGTGCTGGAAATTTGAACAAGAATAAGGTGTTACCTGTCTTTGAGGGGTCATGGCCTAATGTAAGAGATAAAATAGGTTATGAAATATATTCCACACACACAGAGTGGAATAGGATGTAGACTATCACAGAGGCCTTAAAGGGAAGGAACCCATATCCTAAACCTTTTAGGGAAGTCCAGAAAGGTAGCCCACCCCAGCAACTAGTCAATAGGATAGTACTGAAAATAGAGGACTGTAGGGACACAGAGGAGAGAGCGGTTATTTCTGCCTGGAAGAGGGTAGGAATTGGTGAAGACTTCATGGAATAGGTGTCCTGAGCATTGAAAATGCAGTGGAATTTTTCCAGTAGAAGGAGTGAGATGTGAACAGGACGAAATTCCGAGAAGATGAGATGGCACGCCCCAAGGTTTTTTTTTTTTTTGGGGGGGGGGTAATCCGATCAAGTTTAGTTTGACTTGGACCCATCAGCCATGGAAGAAATGGAAGGAAACAAGGTTGGAGAAGTGGCCCGGAGCAGAACGTGAAAGCCAGGATGAAGACTGTGCGTGCCCCATTTGTGCATGTCTGAGAGGCAGGGAGGGGCCGTGTTACTTGTGTGGAGGTTTTGAGCATAGAAGGAGGGAGGTTTATAGAGTGGAAAGATGAAGACAGGGGTTCTCAGTAGGGGTGGGTACTCTATCGGAATAACCTGGGAGGCTTGTGCAAAATGTACAAAACACGTGTTACCCTGCTACGGAGCCAGAGCACGTGTACTTGTTGGACAGAGAGAGAAGAAGAAGGAGGAGGAGGAGGAAGAGAAGGAGAAGGAGAAGAAGAAGAAGGGAAAAAAATAGAGAGAGAGAGAAAGAAAGTGCCCCCCGTGAGGAATGGTCATGCCACAAACCCTTCTCCATTTCCCCTTTGGGGATTTTGGGCAAGAACGCATTCCCGCCCAGTGTGTTTTTTAAGTCACCAAGTCTGGGACTCAAATTGCATGGCTAGCCATGGAGGGTCCAATCTCCTTAACCACCTTTCCACCATCTGGCCCACAAAACTTTTTTCCCCCTCAGTTTTCTGCCTTTCCCTTCAACCAACTTTTTGATGTGATGTGGTGTGATGGGAAAGCTTGTTAGGTAACATGTCCTTTCCTCTGCTATTGTATTAATATTGTCAAAGGAGGCTTAAGTAGGGTTGCAACAATGAAGATTAGAAAAAGATGGATTTAAGAGATGCCTAAGAGTTAGAATTAAATAAGATGGGTCAGAAGAGAGTGGGATGGAGAGGAAACATGTTTTACACTTAGATATTTAGCTCTGGGGACTGAGATGCTACACATTGAGATGAAACCAAGAAGAAAAGCAGAATCTTTGGACACAATTATAGGTTCTATTGGACATGTGTAGAATTTGAGGACCCTATAGATAGTTGGTAATATAA
The DNA here is from genome assembly GCA_026018925.1 of Tupaia tana. Taxonomy (NCBI): domain Eukaryota; kingdom Metazoa; phylum Chordata; class Mammalia; order Scandentia; family Tupaiidae; genus Tupaia; species Tupaia tana. Next base: position 66,266,527 of record JAKSZU010000015.1, on the reverse strand, counting down.
AGCTGGAGTTTAGAAAAGCTTAAAACCATAGCTACCCAAGTCAATTGAGAAGCAATAAAAAATACCATGTACGTGTTAAATGAAGGCAACAAAAAATCAGAGGCCAGCAAGATTTGTGTTGACTGGAGCAGACAGACAGGTCCTGTTAGAGGTGTAGAAATTGAGTTACATCTCAAAGCATTAACAGGATATTCAACCTTGAGAGTTGTGGAGATTAAAAATGGAGATCCTTGGCAAAGAGATATGGGATGAGAAAGAAAAATTCTATTTCAAGAGGACAGAAGAGTAATATAAATGACTTAATATTAAAAACTAATATACACTGATTAATTCTTTATTCCTAGCAGGAGACATTATTATTCACCATTTATAGATGAATAAACAGGTTCAGAGAGGTTAAATAAATGGCCCAAGTGGGCCCAAGTGAAACAGCATGCCTTGAATCTAGATTCTTTACCTCCAGACTCTTGCTCTGATCCTTAAAAGCAAGATTCATTTCTTAATTATTTTTACATACCTACTGCCTAGAATGTAACCTGAAAAATGGAGCATACTCTCTATACACATTTGTTGAATTAGACGGAAAATCATCTTTTTTTTTTTTTGCATCAGTTTAATTATTTGCCATTAGCACTTAACACCAAACACATACATGTAACCTTGGGGGACTAGAAAGTACCTTAGAGATCTTCTAATCCAGTGGCTCACTTTACAGAGGGAGAAATTAGGGCTCAGAGAAAGAGACTTGCCTGACATCCCATATCTGGTTATGTGCAGAGCTAGACCAATACCCAGATCCCAGCCTGTTAACTGGGGCTTTTCGCATATTCCATTTGATCTAAGAGAACCACTCATGCAAACTGTTGGGATGAGACTGCCCTTCCTCTTCAGAGCTTTCCAAAGTGAGGTGGGAATTAAAAATATGGACAGGAAGAAGAGGCAACTTGATGGGTAAGAATTCTTTGCTGGTGTGTTTCACTCACCAGTCTAATCTCTGGATCTAATATCTTGAATATGAAGAGGCTGATGCAGAACTCAGACGCAGGGATTAATGAGCAATTATCTGAGAAAGGAGCAGCAGGAAATACGAGGGGTTGGGAGGCACTCAGTTTCTCAGTGGATAATAATGGAATGCTCTGCAGTCACCTCAGTCTTGCTGTCTTTTAAATATAAAAGGTAAAGTGGATCCCACAAGGTCTAGTGTGCGGTTCGAGTCCTGCATCTGGTGACTTGAAAAGCACACCAGGTGTGTGTGCATGAGTGCCTCAAATGTTGAGAGGAAAGTGGAGGAGAAGGGATTGTGGCGTGGTCATCCCCCTAGAGGGTGATTTCTCACTCATTCTCTCTCTCTGTCTCTCTCTGTCTCCCTCTGGCAAGCACATGCACCTTATAGCAAAAAGCAAAACGCAAGAAATGAAACGAACTAAAACAAATGTAGACTCATCTCCCTAGGGCAGATGAGAAGAAACGCAACCTATTCTAGAGAGCTGGATGATGGAGTGATACAAGGCATGGTCACAAGAGCCCAGGGCTGAGGGACAGGGCTCCCAAGGGCACTCAAAAACTATGTGATTTGGAGACTCACACAGTACTCTCCCAGGCTCGTCATTTGTAAAGAAGAAGGCCAAACTACATTGTAGTTTTTGCTTGCCACTTTCCCTCTCAACTAAACCTCTGCCAAGGCTAATAACCTCCTCCTTCTCCGCCAATGAGGTGACGAAATAACTCAAGACTGTTCGGCCCCCATGATCGTTAGCTTTTGAGGATGGGCAGGCTCTGGTCACACCAACACTGGATGGTGCCGCCTCGCTCAGTCGCCACCATGTGGGGTTGGGTGGCTCCCCAGGTTCCTTTGCTTTGAGCTGCTGATCCTTGCTGAAACACCACTGTCCACGTGAGCCCACTCACTGCAGGGAGCCCCATCTTCTCACTTCGTTCCTGTTAGACTGTTCTCAGCTCTCCTCTGCCCTTTCTGGCTTTGCCTTATCTATACATTCTTTTTAAAAATTATTTTGCCAGAAAGTACATATACTTGCCAGAGAGAGAGAGAGAGAGAAAAGGGAGAGAAAGCACCTCTCTCATGGGGCACAGTCACATCGCGAGCCCTACTCCATGTCTCCATCTCATTAGGATTTTGGGATGCACACAACTGAAGCCCAAGGTGTTTATCAAACCACCATGGTCAGGATTTGAACCACACAGTTGGCCTTGTGGGACCCAGCTCCCTTAACCTCCAGGGCATGGGATCAGCACCTTTATCTATACATTCTTGAGGATGATCTATTTTCTTGAATTGACTCTTTTATGTTCTCATCCCATCCTGCCCCTTGAGTTATATCCATTTGTTTGTTTTATGCTTTTTTTTTTTGGAGAGGTTTTTGCTATAGGGTGCATGTGCCCTCCAGAAAGACAGAGAGAGACAGAGACAGAAAGTGAGAAATCATCCCCCCCACCCAGGGGGGATGACCACGCCACAATCCCTTCTCCTCCATTCTCCTCTCAGGATCTTGGGCACACACGCACATGCGCCTGGCATGAGTTTAAGCCACCAGGTCCACGACTCAAACCGTGGTTGACTACATGGGAGTCCAGAGATATAGCCATTACGTTAATTGCTGGTCCCTGTTTTAATGCCTTTGTACTCTTTAAAAAAAATTACCGTACAGTGAAACTTATTTTTTTTCATGTATGGTTCTGAATTTTAAAAAAGTATAGGTTAATGTAACAATGACTAAAAAACAGGATATAGATGACTCCTCAAGGAGATGGCCATGCCACGATCCCTTCTCCTCCATTCTTCTCTTAGGATTTTGGGTATGCACACATATACTTGTGTGATTTTCAAGCTGCTGGGCCTGGGACTTGAACTGTGGTTGGCCATGTGAAAGTCCAGTGGCTTAACCACCATGCTACTTGTTGGCCTCTCTAAAACATTCTTTCAAACTATTCCTTAGTAGTTAAATCTTCACATCCCTGTTCCCTGGCAACTGCTGATCTGTTGAAAATAACATATAAATGGAGTTATGTGAGTGTAACATTTTTTGGGAATGGCGTTTTCCACTCAACATAATGCCTTCAAAACTCATTCATTTTGTTGTATGTATCGATGTATATTTTTTAAATTTCTGATTAGTGATGAGCGTTCCATTGTATGGACTATCCTTGGTTTATCTATTCACTGAGTAAAGGACGTTGGGTTGCTCCCATTTTGGGGAGATAATAATTAGAACTGCTTCTAAATGCCCATGTACAGATATTTGCATGGACACAGCTTTTCCTTCTCAGGGTAAATACGCAGAAGCGGGATTACTGGGCTGACCGCTTCATTTTGATCCCTTCCTACTTTTACGTTTTTTTCTTTAGAGGCCTTTTTTTTTTTTTTTTTTTTTTTTTTTTTTTTTTGCTATAGGGCGCGTGCGCTCGCCAGACAGACAGAGAGAGACAGAGGGACAGAAAGCGAGAAATCACTCCCTTCTCCATTCTCCTCTCGGGATCTTGGGCACGCACACACACGCGCCCGGCGTGAATTTTAAGCCACCAGGTCTGGGACACAAACCACAGTCGACTACATGGGAGTCCAGTGACATAGCCATTACGCTAACTGCTGGTCCCGATCCCTTCCTACTTTTGAGCCTAGCTTTGCCCGACTGCTGGACCATGGGACCCTGCCTCCTGAGGTGAGCAGGCCGCCAGCTTTACTTCTGTCTTTTCTGCCCCTGGTCTTTCTGGCTGGGAATGCTTAGTTCGTAATTAGCCTGGAGCCCATGGTAATCAGTCTACATCTTATTTAGCTCTAGATCTGCTGCGGTGTGGATTATTGCACCAGTGCGGTAGTAGCCTTTGCTGGCTGATCCCCAAAGTTGGCCTTATGCCAGTGCTAAGAGGGGAAGCTTTAGGTGCAACAGGAAAAAGAGAAATAATGTCAGAGGGAAGAGAGGAGGAGCCATGGTGAACGTCTACAGTTCAGTGACAGCCCAATGGGGCGCTTCATGCATTTGGAGCTTCACATACAGAGAAACGTTGTAATATTTTTGTGGAACTCTACAATATTGTGCTTGTCTTCTCGATTGTAGGCAAAGATGGGCTGTCTGGAAAGCTGGACGCAGCCCGGAGCCTGTTCCCCAGATTGCTGCTTTGCAAAGGCTTCCGCATACAAATGACTCAGATCCAAACATTCAGACATGATCCCGGAGGGCCATCTGGTTCTAACTGATTCTAAATGCTTCATTCAGCCTGGGTTATGGACCCAGTACAAAAGCTAGTGAGAGCTCTTCGTGGAGATTTGATAGGTTCCACTGACCGAGATGAGAAGCTGGCTTTTAAAAATAGTTAATGTTGGGGCCAGCAGGCGGCCTAGTGGTTGGGGTGCTGGATTCCCACAGGGCTGACTGTGGTTCGAGCCCTGGACCTGGTGGCTTGCTTTCTTACTTTACCTCTCTCTCTCAGATGACTATAACAAGTTAAAATAATTAATAATACTAATAATGAATAAATAAAATAATTTATAAAAAGAAATAGCTAATGTTAATGACTCCAAGGGTCAACTGATCTTCCATAGGTCAGAGGAAGTCTGGTACAAATTTCACGGATGATGATGGTGTTGTATGGAAGTTGGACAATTTCGTATCACCCAGGAACATGCGTTCATTTGTTTGGGTGTCTGAAACACTCTGGGAATAAGGCAGACCCAGCGCGCCAGGCAGTGAGGTCTGTCAGAACCATGGAGTTAGTGGGATGTGTCATCTTTCTCTGTGAAGACAATACTGTCAGCCTTGCTGTCTGGATACTGGGGTGGACGGATTTGCCATGTGCACGCCCTGGCTGCCGGCCTTTCTAATCAAAGGCGTGGCTGTGTGTTCTGTGGCCAGGGCCAGGGAGTGGTTCCTCTGGGGGAGGCTCATGGACTTTCATGGGGAGAGAAGTTTGTGATCTCGGCCTCAGCTTCCGGCTCCAACTGAGTGCAGAAAGAAACTGGGCTGCGGCGAGGAGGACACAGGGTATGAGGGAGCATGGGTTCAAGACTTCATCCCTCAACCCACGCGAAGTGTTGCTGCTTCTTTCTCCTTTTGTTTCCATGGGCTTTGGCTGTCTCATCTGAAAGTGGTGTCACAGGGAGCACTTTCTTAGCCTGGACAAAGCCAAACTATAGCACAGTGCTGGATCTCATTCTCAGAACTTCCTCACTGTGTCTTAGTTATGGACAACCCCGGCTCCGCACAGCATGCTCAGCAAACAGAAGACACAAAGAGTTTGTGGAGTGCTCTAAAGGTGTAGTGGCTTTTGTTTTTGTTTTTGTTTTTAAATTTGACAGAAAGAGTGAGAAAGCCTCTCTCATGGGGGATGGCCACTTTGCACTCCTTTCTCCTCCATCTTTCCCTCCTTTTGAGATTTTGGACATGCACACATATGTATCCAGCATATGTTTCAAACCGCTGAGTCTGGGATTCACACAGTGCAGTCAGCCACGTGGAATCCAGCTGCCTTACCCAACATAACCACCAGCCGGTCCGAAGGGCTGCTTTTTAAGGGCGTACCATGTAGGGTGACATCTATGAATCTTGGGGTCATGGGGTCATTGTTTTACCTTTGCCTCAAGTAATCTGTCATCCTTGTATTCTCTCCCAGTGGCGAGTCTGGTGTCCCATGTCCAGTTGTTCTCATCTTTCTGACGATAGCCATTCCGGGAGCACTTCACTGCTGAAGAAGACCTGAGATCCAGGGTGTCTCCAGGATGAAATACAACCAGTAAGTTCTCACCAGCAAGGTTAATTTTTGCTTCTAAAACATATCAAAGGCCTTTGGAGATTACTTCGGTCCCCACGGTCCCTGCCAGGAGACCAGGTCACAACCTCTCAACAGTCCAAAGCACAAGTCAATGACGTCTAACATGCTTGTCTCTCCTAAGACGTCTATTCTATAGAGATGAGAGTGGCATTTTAGATGATTTCCATTCATGAAGATATTTAACATTCTCAGTCGTATGAGACTTATGGTCTCCAAAAAACGCTCGATGGGGCTTAGTGGTCATCAGCGTTCTTCAACAGGGCTTTCTCCTGCTCCTGATGCAGTCTTTCACACAGAACTGAAGATTTCTCTGGGAGGGCATTTCAAAGAGGGACCAGGCCACCTAGGGTGATCCCTTGCAGTGTGGCTGAGACATAAGTTGGCTCCTGGCAAGTCTTCTGATAATGGTGATGGTAGTGCTCAAATTCATTAAGCTCTTGGCAAAATATACACAATGTAAAAATGAACGTTGTAGCCATTTTTAAGGGTACAATATAATTGTCACTCTCTTGTGTAACCCCCACCAACAAGGCACCCACGGAATTCTTAATCCTGTTGAGTTGAAACTCTGTACCTACTACACAATAACTCCTATTCCTTTACCTGCCCCAGCCCCTAGAGACCACCATTTTACTTTCTGTCCCTCTGAATTTGAACTACTAAAGTGGAATCATACAATATCTGTTGTATGACATAATACTGACCTTACTGTTTAGTATAATGTCTTCAAGATTCATCGATGTAGCATATGTCAGAATTGCCTTCTTTTTTAAAGGCTATATAATATTCCATTGTATGGATATACCATAGTTTATTGATCTGAATCCATTGGTAAATGCGTAGTTTGGTTATTAAGAATCGTACTGCTCTAAATGTCGATGTACAAATATATTTTTGAGTCCCTGCTATCCACCCTTTGAGATATATACCCAGAACCAGAATTGGGGGATCAAATAAGTCTTGTATGTTTCATATGTTGAGGTAACACCACACTGTTTTCCACAGTGGGCTGTTCTGCTTTGCGTTTCACCAAGAATTTCAGTTCTTCCACATCCTCATCAACACCTGTGTTTTTCTAGCAGTAACCATCCTGGTGGGGGGTAAAGTAGTTGATGACTTTGATCTGCATTTCTTGAATGACCAGTGATGTTCAGCATCTTTTCGTGTGGTTAGTGTTCATTTGAAGAGATGTCTTTGCCACTCTCTTACCCATTATTAAATTGGGTTCTTGTCTGTTGAATTATAGCAGTTCTTTGTACGTTCTGGATCCCTTAGCAGTATATGATTTGCAAGTATTATCTTCTATTCAATGGGTTTATTTATTTATTTTTAGACAATTTATTTCATTTTATTTATTATTATTATTATCATTTTTTTTTTTAATTTGACCAGAGAGAGACAGAAAGGGAAAGCGAGAAAGCAAGCCACCAGCCTGGAGCTTGAACTGTGGTCAGCCATGCGGGAGTCCAGTGCCCCAGCCACCATGCCACCTGCTGGCTCCCAGTGGGTCGTTTTTTGGTACTCTGTCCATTGTGTCCTTTCGTGCACAGAAGTTTTCAATTTTGATGAATCCATTGTGCCTTTGTTGATGTTATTGCTATTGCTTGTGCATTTGACATCATATCCAATGTCATAAAGAATTCCTCTGTGTTTTCTTTTAAGAGTTGCATAGTTTTAAACCTCAAATTTAGGTCTTTGATGTATTTTATGTAGTACATGTTTTTACGCACTGCCCCTACCCCCAACAGTGAATTTCTTGAGAGCAGAGACTGAAGCTGTTTGGCTTTGTATTCTTAGCATTGTGTATCTACCTGGCCCAGGGTAGGTGCTCAGCAAATTATTGCTAAATGAAACAACTATCTGGTATGATGAGAATAAGCCAATTAATATATTTGTGGTGATTGTCCAACTTCATACTCATCATAGCAGTTTCAAAAATCGTAACTACCTCTAGGACCCATAAAGGAATCTTCGATGGGGCCTGTGGATGGTGCAGTAGTAAAGCATGAGGCTGACCCATGCGGGAAGTCTGTAGCCCACAGCTGGAGACCTCCCCAGGTAGACTAGACAGGTGCATGCCTGTGAGCCGGGGCTGGCTGAGGCTGGGGTGGGTCACAGCATCAGGCCCCTGTGGGGAGTGCTGTCTCTTTCTCTCTTTCCTTTTGTCACCCTCTCTCACTCATGGAAGAAATGAATAAATAAACTTAAGAAAAAGAGAAATCTTTGAATTTAAAAAGGTAAACCTGGGACCAGCAGATGACATAACGGTTATGTTGCTGGACTCCCACCTAGTCAACTGTGGTTTGAATCCTAGATCCAACGTCTTATAACTCATGTCAAGTGCATGTGCATGTGTGCCCAAACTCCTGAGAGGAGAATGGAAGAGAAGGGATTGTGGTGTGATCATTTCCCCTGGGGGAGAGATGATTTCTCATTTGCTGTCTCTCTGTTCCTTGATGTCTCTGGTGAATACACATGGCCTATAGCAAAAATCTCTCTCTAACAAAAAAAGTAACCCTGCTTTCAAGAGCTTTTGATGTTTTAGTTATGTACTTTTCCTGAGGGTGTTTAATGGACTTTTTAAATGGAGTTATGGTAATTTAAGAAGTTTTATTATTAGTTGTATTTATAAAATTACTTATGGTTATATGAGTAAGGGGTTATGATGAAGTAGAGATTGTCATTAACTTAAAATTTAGAGAATTAGGTGGTTTTAAGAGAAAGGAGATTGGGACCAGCAGTTGGCGTAATGGCTATGTCACTGGACTCCCATGTAGTTGACTGTGGTTCGAGTCCTGGACCTGGTGGCTTAGACTCACGCCGGGCACGTGTGCATGCATGGCCAGGATCCCGAGAGGAGAATGGAGGAGAAGGGATTGTGGCAGGGCCATCCCCCTGGGGGGTGATTTCTAGCTTTCTGTCTCTCTGTCTTTCTGGTGAATGCACGCACCCTATAGCAAAAAACCTCTCAAAAAAAAATTAAAAAGAGAGAGAGATTAAATTTCTTTGTGAAGATTCTGCAGGTGGGCTACCTGGTATAATTTTGGGTGGTAACTGGTAGCTGTGGTTTGTCAGTCTCTGTTGGCATCTTCACTGTTACTGAGCTTATTTGCGGATGCTCTATGGGTAGGATTGTGGCTATGAAGAATGAGATGATGAAGGAGAAAAAGTGAGAACTGATTACTTTGGGTTGGATATTTGTGATAATAATTCTCTTATTGTACTTGGCTTCGAATGCATTTATTGTGGGCTCTGTTTATGATTAGCTTTGGTGATAAAGATTATGCAAGATCGTTTCTTCCATCCACATGGGTTCTTAAAACCCTGGGCAAGCCAGTGGGGAAGGCGGACACTCTACATCCATGGAGAGCTGGCCAAGTTAGCTTTAGATCCTTGGGCAGGTTATCCCACCTCTCCGAGCCTTCCTCAGAAACATTTAGAAAATGAGAGGGGTGGGACCAGCAGATGGCATAATGGTTACGTCGCTGGACTCCCACATAGTCAGCCGCAGTTCGGGTCCTGGACCCAGTGGCTTAGAATTCACACCAGGTGTGTGTGCATGCATGCCCAAAATCCCAAGAGGAGAATGGAGAAGGCATTGTGGTGTGGCCATCCCCTCTGGGGGGTGATTTCTCACTTTCTGTCTCTCTATCTCTCTGTCCCTCTGGTAAGCACACGTGCCCTATAACAAAAATCTCTCTCTAAAAAAAAAGAAAAGAAAAGAAAAGAAGAGAAAAGAAAAGAAAAGAAAAGAAAAGGAAGAAAAGAAAAGAAAATGAGAGGAGAAGGTTAGAATGTGTACAAGATTTCTTGTAGTTCGAAATGATAAAATGTTAGGTATTGATGATAGGACAATTCAAATACGAGTAAAACTTCAACAGCCTCTGAGAATAAACAAAGACAACATTCATCACAATTTTCATCTTTCTAAGTTTTTTAATCCTTCATAACACTCTTGTGTAAGAGAGAGAGAGAGAAGCCCCCTCCACAGGGCTCGATCATGCATGATTCCCACCCACGTCCACCAGCCCCTTGGGATTCTGAGCATGTACATGTGCTGTTGTGTCCTGCAGCCAAGTGGGAGGGGACTTGAACTGTGGCTGGAGTGTGGCTTCCAGCTCCGCAGCACACAGTCTGGTAAGCTTCCAAGTGCCACAGAGCCCAGGCCTAGTGTTACCTCTTAACTAGAACTCTTTGGGACCAGCAGTTGGCATAATGGCTATGTTGCTGGACTCCCATGTGGTCGACTGAGGTTCGAGTCCTGGACCCGGTGGCTTAAACTCACGCCTGGCGCATGTGCATGTGTGCCCAAGATCCCGAAAGGAGATGGAGGAGAAGGGATTGCAGCGTGGCCACCCCCCCCTCCCCCGGGGGATGATTTCTCTCTTTCTGTCTCTCTGTCTCTCTCTGTCTTTCTGGCGAGCACACATGCCCTATAGCAAAACCCTCTTCAAAAGAGAGAGGGAGAGAGAGAGAGAGAGAGAAAACTCCTTACCAGAAAAATAGCAGGTGGTGTTGGGTAGAGAGAAGGCTGTGAATCAGTTTTTGGCATTATTTTCCTGCTTTTGCAGTAACTACTCGTAGGGAGGTGGGGGCTTAGAAAAAGAAAACGGCCAATATTGTGGTTATTCTGTTGAGGACATCCTCACGTTTTCAGCATTCCTGAGTGAATTGTCTTGCCCTTGGCTGTGTACGTGGGTATGTATGTGGCACACCCAGGTTAAAAAATGAGAGTCCTCGAGATCAGCAGATGGCGTAATGGTTACGTCATTGGACTCTCACATAGCTGACCATGGTTCAAGTCTCAGACCCAGCAGCTTAAAATTCACACTGGGTGCATGTACAGGCCTGCCCAAGATCCCAAGAGGAGAATGGAGGAGAAGGGATTGTGGCATGGCCATCCCCCTGGGGGGTGATTTCTCACTTTCTGTCTCTGTGTCTCAAGTGAGTGCACACACCCTATAACAAAAATCTTTCTTAACATTTAAAAAAAAAAAGAAGAAAAAGAAAAAGAAAAAGGAGAGCTCTGGGGTCTGCAGGTGGCATGGTGGTTAAAGCACTAAACTCTCACATGGCGACTGTGATTTGAGTCTTGGACTTGGCAGTTTACTTTCTCACTTTCTCTCTCTCTCTGTCTCTGTCTGGCGAACCCATGTGCCCTATAGCAAATTAAAATAATAATAATAAGTAAAATTAAATAAGTAATTTTAAACAAGTAATTCTAACAAAAAATAAAAAAAAAATGTGAAAGCTCTTGGTCACACCATGGGCTACAACTCTAAGTGCCACCACTCCAAGCTCTGAACATGCATGTGTGTTCTGGGTGAGTTTCAGCCATATTTGAGAGAGTTACAGCTGCCAGCACCCTGACAGATTCTCCTGTAAGAAGTCGCCTGGTTCTGAGGTCTGCCTCGTCCTGGCTATTGCTGATCCTAAGGCTGAGCGTTAGGCCAGTTGCATGGTGCCAGCAAGACGCCAAGACCTCCCAGGACCACCAGGGAGATCTGGACCCTGACGTCCGCTCCTTCCCACCTGTCGTGTTTGAGCAAGTGAGTTAACCTCACCAGGAACGGGGTTCTACAAGTCTAAACTTCATCATATTACTGTGTGTTATATACAAAGGACTTTCACAAAACTCAAGGAAGTTGCATATTATGAAAAAACTATGCATGCATTTCAAAATGTTTTTACACCAAAATAAACTTGTGCTTTAATTTCTTTTTCCCCCAATTTTTTGAGGTCCCTTTGTGTGCTCGAACATACATAAATGTATTGGGCTATCAGGAAAGGCATGGCGTATTTCTCTATGCAAAAATGCATCATGTTTTTTCTGACAACCCAATTTATGTGTGTATATATACACATATGCATACACGGGCATGTACACAGTAGCCACATATATGTACGTGTGCACACACGTGCATGTATAATTGTGCACTGTGCACACACACTTGCTGAGCACCCTGGAAGTGTGAGGCACGGTGCCAGGTGTTTCATAAACTACCTTCTCAATGCTCGGTTTTCTGACGCAGCCGTGGTGAAGCACTTCTGTCAGGGGATCACTGATGCCCCGAGAGGTTTATGGCTAGTCCAAAGAGGCACAGAACCTGATCCCCACACCCATCGCCAGTTCCTAAGCACTGCGAGGCCGACGTGTTCTGCACCGAGCCCCGCTCCCCTCCTCCCACTGCACAACTTGCTAGCTTTCTTCCTCCCCTGCCCATGACTAAGAACGGGGGTTCTCAAGTTTGGAGTCTTCTCAAAAAGTCATGATGTATTTTTCTATGCCTAAACATGTTGTGGCTTTTCTGACAAACCAATTCATGTGTGTGTCTATATACACACACGCATATATACAGGTGTGCACATATTATTCACACTCATGTACATGCACGTATACATGTGTACACATGTGTACACACGTGTGCCTTTGTGCACGCCTGCACGTGTGTATGGAGTTGGACTGTTGAAAGAGGGGGAAAGTGAGAAGGTGCTATCTTACTGAACAGCACATACCTCACCTGCTTCCCCCAGAAGCCATGCTTTGGAAGGAAGAAGTAAATTCGGTCTGAGACAGTGAACAGTGGCTCCAAAGACAGAGATCCAAACTAAACATGGCTTCATGTCCCCACGAGTCTGCCCTGAAGACGTTTCTTTTCTTTCTTTTTCTTTCTTTCTTTCTTTTTTTTTTCTCTTTTCCTTTTTCTAAACATACTCTCCCAAAACATGTTCCACTGGGGCTCTGGTGTGTGGTGGTGTCCAGAGTCTTGCTCTAGGGCCCGCATTCACAAAAGGCCAAGCTGATGTCCACGCTGCATCTGGCTTATTTGCCGCCAGAGTTGTGCTGGGCTCTCCTGGGAGAGCCAGATCTGCCTCCTGCAGGGGTGCGGATAAGCCCCAGCTAATCTCCGTGGCTTCCTGAGGGCACACCTGCTTGTCCGCCAGCCAGCAGCCTCCTCGCTCATTTCCCGGGACGGCTGGGGTCAGAGGGCCTCCAGAAAGCCTTTGATCTCCCACCGCCCCACCGGGCCCCTCAGCCGCACCTGGGTCCACACATAAGACTTCCTTTGAGGAGAGGTCCAGACGTTATCCCTCCCAGAATGGGGCCCAGTGCCCTTTCCCTCCCTTTTCAGGCGCCTGCTTCCAAATAAGTGTTTGATTCAAACTTTATCATGCATAGCTCAAACTTCATCCCGTCAGGGCGAAGCTGGTCTGAATAGTGTCTGGGCTGATGGGCTGCGCACACGTAGTAGGTGCTCAGTAAATGGAGCCCCTGTCTGCTGAGGAGTGCCTCCGAGTCCGGGAAAGAGCCACAGCCAGCGTTGCACATGGGTTATTGGTGGGACAGCTCAGGAGCACGTCCGAGAACTCAGAAGTCATTTCTGTTGAGTGGCAGGAGGCAGAGGGTCTCCCCTCCCTCTTCTCCCAAATCACATTTCATTCTTCATTATCTTTAGGAGTAGTTAGTAATTAAATTGATTTGTTTTCCAAGAGCATGCTGGTGAGGATGGGTGGCCAGAGACTGCTATTTGGCACAGAAAGAGCCTAGAGATTGGCTTCTCTCTCTCAGTCCCATTGTCTTTTCCTCTCCCTCTCCACACCTCTCATTTTCCATAAGTAGTGACATAGATCATTTGTGAAGAGGGAATTATTAAGGGTAATCTGTATGAGATGTAATTTTTAAAAGTTTTTTTTTTTGCCTTATGGAGTGTACTCTCACTGGAGAGAGAGACAGAGACAGTGAGAGGGAAAGGGAGAAATCATCTCCCAGAGGGCATGGCAATCTCTTCTCCTCCTGGGATCCTGGGCATACATGCACTCCTGCCTGGTGTAAATTTCAAGCCACCAGGTCCGGGACTTGAGCCACAGTTGGCCATGTGGAAGTCCAGCGACACCTACATGCTGCAATCCCTTCTCCTCTTGGGATTGTGGGTACGCATGCACATGTATCCAGCCTGAGTTTCAAGCTGCTGGGTCTGGGACTCAAACCATGGTTGACTACATGGGAGTCCAGTGCCTTAACCACTATGCTACCTGCTTGTCCCCAGTTTTTTTACATTCCAACTTTAGTTGAAAGAAACAAAGAAGAGACACAGCCATTAGTTTGGGAGTTTAACTAAAGCAGTGAGTTCTAGACTATACATTCATTTCAGTGCAGTTGCTAAGCTTAGTCACCTGTACCCTCTGGGGGACTGTGACTGCTGAAATCTAAAATGATAGCTCCGAGGGATGGCAAGGACCTAAGCCATTAAGGAGTGTGAAGGCAAGAACACTGACTGCAGGCCCTGAGAGCCCAGGCGGGAATCCGTGCACAAACACCTAAGTCAGGCGCCTAGGCAGACCCCTCACTCCAACTCCAGTTCGTCAGCTGGGAGGAAGCACGCCATACTCAGAAGGCGGTTGTGAGAAGTGAATGAGGTGGTGTGTGCAAATCACCCCGGAGGAGGTGACGTATGTGCTTGCTTGGTAAATCTTAGTTTCCTCCATGAGGCAGAGACAGTCTTTCTTTTGCTCTTTCTTTCTTTCTTTTTTTCTTTCTTTCGTCTTTTTCTCTCTTTCTTCTTTTCCTTTCTTAAATAATTTTTTTTAGGAGAGAGAGAGAGTGAGAGAGAGGGAAAGTGAGAAAGCAAGCTGGTCAGGTCCAGGTCTTGAATAACAGTCGGCTGTGTGGGAGTCCAATACCCTTAACCGCCACGCCACATGCCGGCCCCTCTTTGTTTGTTTATTTGTTTCTTTCTTTTTTTAAAGAGGTTTTTGCTATAGGGCATGTGTGCTTTCCAGAAAGACAGACAGAGACAGAGGGACAGAAAGTGAGAAATCACCCTCCCCCCGGGGGGATGGCCACTCCGCAATCCCTTCTCCTCCATTCTCCTCTCGGGATCTTGGGCACACATGCACACAAGCCCAGCGTCAGTTTAAGCCACCAGGTCCGAGACTCGAACCACGGTCGACTACATGGGAGTCCAGTGACATAGCCATTATGCCAACTGCTGGTCCCATCTTTCTTTCTTTTTCTCTTCTTTCCTTCTATCTTTCTCTTCTTTCTTTCGTTTTTTTGTTTGTTTGTTTGTTTGTTTGTTTGTTTGTTTCCTTTTGGCTAGAGAGCATGTGTACTTATTAGGGAGACACATAGAGAGAGGGAAAAGGAGAAAGCACTCCCCCCGTGGGGGGCAGTCATGCTGCAGCCCCTCTCCTCCTCCTGTCCCTCCTTTCAGGATTTCGGGTACTCACACACACACACACACACACACGCACACAACCTGTATGCTTCTCAGGCTACCGTGTCTGGGACTTGAGCCAAGTGGTTTGAGTGGGATCTGGCTGCCTTACCCCCAGGCCGGAGCTCACCTGAGACACTGCTACATGTTACCATTGGGCAGCATCTGTAAAACGAATCGAGAAGGCTGGGACGACTCAGGCCATTTCGCCACAGAGAAAGCTGATATGCCCCGAGAGTGCGTCCACAACGTGCAGTTTGTGGAGTGGCTGTGTTCTCCGCCTCTTGCATTGTTCCAGCTCCCGTCAGTGCAGGCTCTCACAGGGCACATCATATATGCAGTGACAGCAATGGAAACCCAGAGGGTTACACATACTTCAGTAGAATTCACCATTTATTGCCTTAATTCAACAACACAATTTTCCCCAAGCAGACTTAGCCAAGGGACGCCAATGGTATGGTAGTAGGTTTACTCTCTACATCATCTCTGTCCCTACAATGCTGCTTTCTTCCTCTCTCTTAAACCCAGATAAATAATTGCCTTTAGAGACATTTTCTCCCCATTGCCATAAACATAGTAGATTGTTGGGCAAGTCATAATTTTTTTTTTATGTTTTTCTATGCAAAAATGTATCATAACTTTCCTGACAACCCAATCGTTAGGACAGTGCATACAAATGACCTAAGATCATGAAGACCAGGAGGAAGAGAAACATATTGAATTGTATCTACAAGTGAGTTCAGTAATATTGGGGCTAAGACTACCATCTGGCTTTCTAGAGGAGCTGACCGTGATTTGAATCTTAGATTTACTGCTCACGATCCCGTGATACTGAGAATGTGACTTAACCTCTCTGAGACTCAGTGTTCTAAAATGTATCTGGCTCATGTAATACGCTTAATAAAAATGACTCACTAAATGAAATCAGCTCTCTGTTTATCCTACTGTTTCCTTCATTTAGATATCTTCTCTTTTGAGACTGAAGTATGGTTTAAACCCAGTGATTCTAAATATAGTTTTTTCCTTGAGTTGACCAGATGGGCACTGAGCGACTGGGGCATCTCAGTGGAAAATGACACAGTTCTAGGATAGTGCCCTTGGCTCCTGCTGTTTCTCTCCCTACCTCTGTGGCTCAGTCTCCCCTCCCATGAAGAGGTGTGGCAGTAGGAATGTCAATATGGCAGACATTGGGCTTCCATCAAGAGCCCTGAGCACACAGACCATCTCATCTATTTACAGTGATCTGTCTCTTACTGCAGACTCTGCTCATTAACATTATTGATCTCCTCTGTCTACCAAGCCACGTCCAATGCCTGTGACCCTGATTTGCACCAGTGGCAGTCAAGGAGGGGCCACCTGAGACCATCTGGCCTTGTGACTGAATTCAGTTCCTCCTGACATTTGCATATGCCTTTCTGTTCTGCCTCCAAATGGTTTGTACCACGCAGGTGGGGGGCCTGGGGACTGCGTCTTTTGCATCACGCTTCTCCATCAGAACACTCTCTCCGGGTCAGGATCTCTTTCCTGCATGGCTCCTGCTGCCTCACTTGCAGGAGAGGCTCTCAAAGCTTGGGATTCTTTTCCAAGAAGGTGGTCCATGTCATTTCTGAGGGAAGCAAGAAGGAGAAAATGATTGAATCAGTGCATGTAAACAGAAAAGACAGGATGAGACGAGGAAAAGGGGGATTCCAGAAGCAGATAGGAGATGCCATTGTTTTTCTTTTTGTTCTTCCTAGAGTTGAAAGGTTTTCTGAATTAATTTTATATTTTTTTTAGAGGTTTTTGCCATAGGTGCATATGCTTGCTGGAGAGAGAGACAGAGACAGTGAGAGGGAAAGTGAGAAATCACTCCCGCGTAGGATGGCCACTCTACAGTCCCTTCTCCTACATTCTCCTCCTGGAATCTTGGGCAAGCATGCACATGTGCCTGGCCTGATGTTCAAGCCACTGAGTCTGGGACTCAAATTGTGGTCAGTCATGTGGGAGTCTAGTGATGTAAACACCACGTCACCTGCTGGCTCCTCTGAATTATGCTACAGGGTTTAGAATAAACAAAGAAACCTACAAAGCTTTTTTGAATCTTTTTCTTTTCCCTCAAAAAACAGGTAGAAATAATAATCTCCCTAAATCACTCTTCCTCACCAGATTACTCCAGCCGGCCACATCCTTATTCTAGATTCTGAGTGATAGTCAGCCCGTGTGGTCTCAACATGTGTCAGTGTTTCCAGAGACTTCGAAGCCTTAGGGTAAGAAAAATATCCCTGGGGAAGGTAGGATAGTCCAGCTTAGAATATTCGATTTTCTGCAAGAGAAAAATGATACTTTGAATGAGCTGCAAGTATATCGTGGAAAAGCAGGCTCCTGGTCCCCCGAGAAGGGTCGACAAAGGCTCCGTTGGTGTGGTGAAGTAAATCGGAAAGTTGGAAAGAATACTTAGGACATTGTTTTCCCAAAACCTCTGCTCAGAAGGGATTTAATTTGATTGTTTAATTTATATGCATTGTCCCCTTAATTCTTCAACATTATCCAATTTTACTTGTATAGGTCCAATATTCTCTCTCTCTCTCTCTCTCTCTCTCTCTCTCTCTCTCTCTGTAGATGTAGTTATAGACATATAGACATACATTTTCTTCCAGGCAGATGGGGATAGGATCATTAGGGAAATAATCCTTTACCAATAATCTCATCTTTGTTGTAAAATCCATTTCATTCCAGAATTGACAATATTACACCATTGTTAACTAATCACTGTATTAAAGTATGGTTCCTGGAAGGTGAAAGACAAAGAGTTGACTATCACATTGTAACTCTCAGTATAGTTTTCAGCATATGGTATCATCAATTTTTCTCTTTTGCAAGCATGGCTAGTACCAAATACCTAAGTAAATCACATATACTCTGTGGCTTTACCTGTTCTCATGACAACTCTGACATTCTCTCTCAGTAAGAAAATCTAAACATGTGTCTATGAGTTTGAAATAAAGCTCTAGTCACATCATTCTGTTTCACATGGGCTTCTGGGAAGATTTCCATACGGACCGTGATTACCAGTCATATTGTACCCGTAACCTACGGGAAAGTACGAAACATTCGGTCTCTGCCTGAGGCAGATGGACAAACACGCTGGCCAACTCTTCACTGCCTCTTGAGTATGTATGTATGCTGCATGTTCAGTTTATTTAGAGGACACCGTGGTAATGAATAAACCAAAGAATATATAGATTTTTAAAAATAGAGGTTTATAAGTTGTCCTCTTATTATAGTCTAATACATTGTTTCTGGTCAATAGTAGCTTGTTTGCTTTCTTTTCTTTCTTCTTTCCTTTTTTTCCCCCTTTTTCTTTCTTCCCTTTCCCCTTCCTTCCTTCCATTTTTCCTTTCTTTCTCTCTCTCCTTCTCCTTCCTTCCTTCCTTCCTTTCTTTTGTTCTTTCTTTCTTTCTTTCTTTCTTCCTTTCTTTCTTTCTTTTGTTCTTTCTTTCTTTCTTTCTTTCTTTCTTTCTTTCTTTCTTTCTTTCTTTCTTTCTTTCTCTCCTTCCTTCCTTCCTTCCTTCCTTCCTTCCTTCCTTCCTTCCTTCCTTCCTTCCTTCCTTCCTTCTTGCCTTCCTGCATTTTTTCTCTTTTTTGCTTTCTTTCTCTTTCTCTCTTTCTTCTTTCCTTCTTCTTTTCTTTCTGTCTTTTCTTTTTTTTCCTTTCAGGGTTTTGCCATAAGGTGCATGCACTCACTGGAAAGGGGAGAGAGAGAAAGTGAGAGGAAAAGTGAGAAATCACCCTCCAGGGGGAATGGCCATGCCACAGTCCCTTCTCCTTTTCCTAGGATCTGGGGCACACATGCGCACTTGCCTGGTATGATTTTCAAGCTGCCAGGTCCAGAACTCGAACAATGATCAGTCCTGCGGAAGTCTAGTACCTTAATTACTACACTACCTGCTGGCTCCAGGGGTTTTCTTTCATCCTGTGATTCAGGGACCCAGGTTCGATCCATAGGTGGACCAGCTCCTCCACACTCATCACCTTCTGCATCCATCTAGTTGACAGTAAGCAAAAAGAGCATGCAGATATTTAGTGCTGAAAAGCTTAAATGAGGGGCTGGCACTGTGGCCTAATGGTTAAGACAGCCAGATTCGGGACCAGCAGTTAGTGTAATGGCTATGTCGCTGGACTCCCACTTAGTTGACCGCGGTTCGCGTCCCAGACCCGGTGGCTTAAAACTCACACCGGGCACGTGTGTGCGCGTGCCCAAGATCCTGAGAGGAGAATGGAGGAGAAGGGATTGCGGCGTGGCCATCCCCCTGGGGGGTGATTTCTCTCTTTCTATCTCTCTGTCTCCCTCTGTCTGGTGAGCACACGTGCCCTATAGCAAAAACCTATTAAAAAAAAAAAAAAAAAGACAGCCAGATTCCACATGGTCAATCCTGTGGTTCAAATCTTGGACCTGATGGCTTGAGAAACATGCTGGCACATGTGTGTGCATGCCCAACATCTCGAAAGGAGGGAATGGAGGAGAAAGGATTGTGATACGATCATTCCCCACGGAGGGTGCTTTCTCCTCTCCTTCTGTCTTTCTCCACCAAAAGGTGAAGAAAAGAGAGAGAGACTTTAGTGTGAAATGCATCATTTCTGCTGACTGGGACTAATCTCAGGGCCATATCTAAGAGTAAATGGCCCTGGAACTACTTGATAGCAACTACTCAGCAGTGACTCTGTACAAGGGACTTCGAAAAGTTTGTGGAAAACTTGAATTAAAGTAAAAGTTTATTTTGGTACAAACAATTGAAATCCATGCAAAAACTTTTTTCAAAGTTTTTGCTGGGCCAGCAGATGGAATAATGGTTATGTCACTGAACTCTCATGTAGTTGCCTGCAGTTCAAGTCCCAGACCTGGTGGCCTGAAACTGATACTGGGTGTGTGTGCATGCATACCCAAGATCCTGAGAGGAGAATAGAGGAGAAGGGATTGAAGCACGGGAGACGGAGGAGGGGATGGGGATGATTTCTGGCTTTCTGTCTCCTTATCTCTCTCTGTCTCTCTGGCACATGCCCTGTAACAAAAATCTGTCTTGCTGGCAGGTGGTGTGGTGGTTAAGGTGTTGGACACTCCCACATGGCCTACCCTGGTTTGTGTCCTGGACCTGGTGGCTTGCTTTCTCATTTTCCCTTTCTCTCTTTCTCCATCTCTGATCAAACTAGAAAGTAATAACAATAAATAAAGTTAAATAAAATAATTATTAAAAAAACTCTCTTAAATAAAAAAGGTTTTTGTTACAGGGTACATGCTTTCATGCATTTTCCCAGGGGGAATAACCATGCTGTAATCTCTTCTCAATTCTTTTAGGATTTTGGACACACATGCACCCGTTATGATTTTCAAGCTGCTGGGTCCGGGACTCAAACCATGGTCAGTCATGTGGGAATCCACCGCCTTAACCTCCATGACACCTGCTGCCCCCACCCGCATAGTTTTTCCATAATTTACATTTTCCATGAACTGTTTGAAGACCCTACATATTAGGAGAGAATGGTGAATGGAGTGCATAACAGGCTTGCTCTGTCACCATGCAGGTAGGTAGAGAGCCACGCAGCCATGCTTTTAACACATGGAGCATTCACAATTTTAAGGAGAGAAGTCATGTGAGCATGCACATGTAGTGCATGTGTGCTCACCAGGCACACAGACCATGCTGTCACCGGAGGATGAACTGAGCATCATGGGAGCAGTTATTTCTGGGTGGAACTGGGACCACTAATGGCACTACCTTTAAAGGCAACTGTATGGGAATCAGCAGGTGGTGTAGTAGTGAAAGCACTGGACTCGCATGTGGTTGACCATGGTTCAAGTCCCAGACCTGGAGGCTTGAAACTCATACTGGGTGCGTGTGTGTGGGTGCCTAAGATCCTGAAAGGATAATGGAGGAGAAGGGATTGTGGTGTGGCCATCCCCCCTGGGGGGTGATTTCTCTCTTTCTGTCTCTCAATCTCTCTCTGTCTCTCTGGTGAGCACAGGAGCCCTATAACAAAAATATCTCAAAGATAAAATAAAATAAAATAAAATAAAATAAAATAAAATAAAGGCAGCTGTACTTTGGACTGATAAGAGCTATTACATAGTAATTTTAAAATAGTGAACTTGCTTAAAAGCATGCATGTAGGAGTAGGAGGCTAGGGAGGTAGAGATAAAGAGGAATAATTAGATAATGGAGTTGTCCCTGCTGGTTTTTAAGCAATAAGTCTATGTGTCTCCCTCACTTTCCACTTGCCTTTATACAGTTAGCAACCTTGATGAGATTTCCTCAACGCTGTTATCTTTGCTTCCTTTTAATCTCCTGTCAGTTGCTATCACTGTCAGCATGACCTACCTCCGGTGAAAAACTCAACTTTCATTTCAGTCTTACCAGGACTGCTAAATTATGAGGAAATGTCATGATGGGAGGAATCTGTGAAAGCTGTGGACAAATTACTCGAGAGGGTCATAGAAGGACACTGAGCTCTCTTTCCTCAGCACTCCAAGGACTAAGACGATCTGTGTTTTTGGTTTTGTTTTTAAGGTTTTTGCCATAGGGTGCATGCACTCCCCGTAGAGAAGAGACAGAGAACGGCAGTGAGAGGGAAACTGAGAAATCACCACCCCCCCGGGGGGGGGATGACCACGCTGCAATCCCCTCACCTGTATTCTCCTGAAATTTGGGGCACACATGCATACACAGACGGTATGATTTTCAAGCTGCCATGTCTGGAACTTGAACCATGGGCAGCCATGTGAGATTCCAGTACCTTAACCGCTACACGACCTGATGGCCCCGAAGGTCTGTATTTTGCCTTTCTGGATCTTTCTACAATCTGAGTTGATGTTTGTCTCCCAAGTACTGTCTCTTCTCATTGCTGACTGCTGTTGTATGCCAACCAGGGGAATTATGGGTGGAGATTTCCCTACCTGAAATAGAACTGACTAAATGTAATGTAACAAATGGCACCAAGACAAGCACGACACTTTCACTGTTAGATGGAAAAATTGGTGAACTTGTGGTCCTAATGATTTTTGAAGCCTGTCCATAAAACACATTTCTAGATGAAATGGCTACCCTAAGCATGCTCTGAGGGTGGTTTGATGACAACCACATGCTGCTCAAGCAATGCTAGACCAATAGGGAAGATGGAGGTTCAGTCTCCTGGCTGACCTGTATACCCAGGCCACATACACCCATGATAATGGCTGGCTGGGGAGGCCTGGGAAGGGGGTACAGTGGCATGAGACCTTGTTGAGAGTGTTTATCTCTCTTTCTCATGAAAGAAAAAAATTTCAATGCTATAAAAAGTTATAATGACTTTAGTACAAAATTTAAGAAGGTACAGAGTAATTATCAATGTTTATATTGATAATATAGGAAAATAAATACAAAATTTTTCTAGTGACATTTATACAAAGCCCTTCAACTGATCCCTCTTACTTAAGGGAAAGCAGGTTTAGATTTGTGTTCAGTATTTTCAGCGATTCTATGAGGTGCTATGAGGTGCTGGTCTACCAGAGTAAACATGGCAAGAGCCTGAGATGGATAAAGGACTGGAACCGTGGCTGGCCATGTGGGAGTCCAGTGCCTTAAGCACCATGCAACGTGCTAGCCTTGAAGCTTAGTTTTTATAAGTCTATAAAGGAATAGCTAATATGATGTCTTATATGCTATATTTTTCTTCAGGTCTTGAGTCCTATCGAGTGTTTGTACTTACCATTGTGATTGCCTTTTATACCCCACATTTGATTGTATGATGGAAACTTTAATCATGGTAGAACTCTCTTCTCCTCATCCCTCGTGTTCCCTTTAAGCTACTGATCTTCCTCTCTCCCTGCACATCCTTCCTTAGACTTTAGTCTTTCCAGGTTCAGTGCTCAGATTTTCTTTTACTTAAAGAAATTGAGACCCTGAGGAGAGAAATTGAGGTCCTAAACCTCAGAAAAGATTATTCCTACCCAACTCTAATTTATGTCAGTTACACTGATAACATATTGATTGAATTTTTTTTTTGTGAGACTTGATTTTCTCTGTAATCTGATTATTGATGGAATAGATGTCTTAAGAGTTCTAATTTTATTAGGCTTCAAAATTACTTCCCTTGGAACCAGCAGCTGGCATAATGGCTATGTTGCTGGACTCCCATGTAGCCGACTACGGTTCAAGTCCCAGACCCAGTGGCTTGAACACACGCCAGGCGCATGTGCGTGCGTGCCCAAGATCCCGAGAGGAGAATGGAGGAGAAGGGATTGCGGCATGGCCATCCCCCTGGGGGGTGATTTCTCGGTTTCTGTCTCTCTCTGTCTTTCTGGTGAGAGCATATGCCCTATAGCAAAAACCTCTCCAGAAAAAAAAAAAAAAAAATTACTTCCTCCAATTTGCCTAGAAAAGGATATGGGCTAAAAATACACTAAAGACAGGTATTTCTGAATGATGAACTGAGGCCAAGGGAGTTTAACCGTCTCAACACATAGGGCGAGGCCCTCTGGGCCCAGGCAGCATAGCTGACCAATGGGGATGTTTTGGTCAGTGAGAGTAGAACTGAATAGTGCCTTAGCAATTTTCCCATGTACTACATGGCCTTTTGAGCAGGGATGGAAAGTTCCAATCAAGTTGACCTTATAGAATAATCTTACCATTTTCCTGAATGATCATCAACTCATACTTGACAGTTATAAATCTTCTTAAAAGTCATTTAATCTAACTTTCCAACAATTAAAGGGTTTCCGTATATGGCATACTTGACTAAAGGGCATTTAGGCTCTGTGTAGATTCTTAAATTGTCCCAGTAATAAGAAAATATAGTCATTTTATCTCTTGCCCAACTAATTATAAATTTCAAAAGAGCCCCAAATGGCTAATGTTAAGATCAACTAGCTAATGTAGATACTAACCAGAATTTTAATTATAGCTGTAGCAAATTTTCTACTAATGTTGATGAATAACAACAGACTGTTAACTGCTCTGGTGATAAGAGGCAGCCTGCCGTTTTGGAAAATAAAAGTAACTTCAATATTCTGTAGGATAGATAGCTGTTTAAGACCCTTCTCCACACTCTGGAGATTGTGTGAATGCGGATTGATATTCAGTATGGGAAAGAATGGAAACACTGTCCAAAACATGTATCTGATCATTATTATCTGCTATGGTTTAAATGTGTCCCTCCAAGTTTAGGTGTCAGAAACGTGTCCCCAGCGCAACCATGTTGAGACCTTTAAGAGGTAATTAGGACCGGATTAATGCTGTATCTCAGGGGTAGTTATCACCGGAGGGGGTTCCTGAGAAAACGATGAGTCTGGCCTCATTCACTCTTGCCCATCTGATGCCTTCTGCCTTGCCAGCTCTGGGCCTCTCAATCTTGGACTTCCCACCATACAGAACTGTGAGAAATAAATCTCTGTTCTTTACAAATGACCTGGTCTCAGCTACTTGGTTATAGTAGCATGAAACAAACTGATAGCCTTCTTTTTTGCTTCATTTTCTTTCTTCCCTTCAAACTTCCATTTTTTTTCCTCACTACCCTTTCCCACTCTAATCTGTCCTCCAGTACATGGTCACCTTGTGGTTAACTCTGACAGTGAAAAATGCCAAGCTGTCTTTCTTTATTTTTATCACAGTATTGTTACACCTGGAGAATGTGTGTTGAGAGACAAACTAATTATGAATTTATCTTCAGGAAAGAATCCAATTTTAGAGGCAGGAATGGAGCAGGTGGGTGTGTGCACGTATGTTTATGTAGAAGGGAATTATAAGATGGCTCAGAAACAAATCCTGTAGAGTTATCATCTTTTAATTTATTTGTAACAATGCTACTCTACAGTAGGGTAAGCAATCCACCATAGACTGTGGCTTATATTTCCATGACCTTAGTAATAAGTATAAAATTCATCAACTGGGGTCAGCAGATGGTGTGGTCATGAAGCTGCTGAACTTCCACTTGGCCGACCACGGTGCAAGTCCTAGACCTGTCTGCTCTCTCACTTCCCCACTCTTTGGTCAAATTAAATCAACAATAGCAATAATACATTTAATTAAATCATTCCTAGGGACCAGCAGTTGGCGTAATGGCTATGTCACTGGACTCCCACGTAGTTGACCACGGATTGAGTCCCGGACCCGGTGGCTTAAACTCATGCCGGGCGCATGTGCGTGCGTGCCCAAGATCCCGAGAGGAGAATGAAGGAGAAGGGATTGTGGCGTGGCCATCCCCCCCGGGGGGTGATTTCTCACTTTCTGTCTCTCTGTCTCTCTCTGTCTGTCTGGCGAGTGCACGTGCCCTATAGCGAAAACCTCTCCCCCCCCAAAAAAAATACATCAACCATAAATTGGTTGTCTTTTAAAGCCTGAGAACATACCTGCATCTTAACATGTCCTACTGTTCCATGTCTTACTGTTTTTGTGGTTCATCTGGTCTAAATTATGTCACATCTTGTGTGAATGGGCCGGCAGCTGCTTTCAGGCCTTGCCTGCACATGTATGTACCTAGATAGCCCTTGGTAAATGGCGGTGATCAATGATCATGCATTTCCTGAGAGCACAGGTGGCTTTCCAAAGGTCACGCACATTTGCATGAGCTATTGATGATCTGCAAAGGTGACAATCAGGAGTCCAGTCCTGACAACAATAAGAAGGGAAGAGATTTTTGTTATAGGGTGCATGCAGTTGCTGGAGAGACAGAGACAGAGAAACAGAGAGAGAAAGTGAGACATTACCCCCAGGGAAGATGGCCACACTGCAGTCTCTTCTCCTCCATTCTCCTCTTGGGATTTTGGGCACACATGCACACGTGCCTGACGTGAGTTTCAAGCTGCCGGGTCTGGGACTCAAACCACAGTCAGCCATGTGGAAGTCCAACACCTTAACCACTACACTACCTGCTGGCCCCTACTGTGCTTTCTAACCAAGATTCTTTCATGACAGTTCATGACCCTGGTGAGCACATAGTATTGGAACCAAGTAGTCCCAGAGTGAAATGTAGAAGTCTTCGGGGGAAGGGTCCTTCGTTGTCTCCGAGACGAATCTTTGTCATCCTTCCTTCTCAGAGGCATTTTCCGTAATTATCTGCTTTGCCACTTAGAAAGCCTTTTACTGGCATTCATTAATGAAGCTCACAGCTCCGTGAATAGTGGTTCCCATTTTTCAGCGTCTGGGTCATTAGATGCAGAGAGGTTAGGTTAATTGCCCAAGAACAGACTGTTTCGATCTGAAATGAACCTCGACATTGAGGGTGCCAGTTCTCAATGTATTCTTTCTGCGTCTGACTGCTATTCTTTTATGTATGACTTAGGGAGTAATTTATGCATTAATTCAACAGATATTTACTGAATGTCACTTTGTACTGGGTGAGACGTTGAAGAAGTTAAGATGAGCAAAATGTCTCTGTCATCAAGGATTTCAGCCTAGATGGAGAGAGAGAGATGTAAATGGAAGTAATTCTGATATGATGCAATTATTACAGAAATAGGGGAACACACACCCACAGGGGTCAGAGCGTCAGACACTGCCTGGGGACGAGGCTTAGAGAGATGGTATCTGATCTGAATCTGAAGGACTAGGAGGGTCTGCCAAGCAGACACAAAGGATAGGACAGACGGTGTTTCCCATAGTGACCTCCAGGCAGTGTTCTAGAAACTCCCTCATTTTCATTTTTGTTGTTGTTGTTATTATCAGACACCTGTGCTCACCAGAAAGCGACAGAGAGAGAAAGTGAGAACTCGCCCCACTGCCCAGGAGGACAGTCACACCGTGATCCCTTCTCTATTCTCTCAGGATTTTGAGCATGCACACACCCCTGTTTGGCATGGTTTTCAAACCTCTGGGTCTGGGACTCGAACCACACAGTCAGCCAGGTGGGATCCAGCTGCCTGCACTTCCATGCTGCCTGTTGTCCTATTCTCTCATTTTTACTCAACCTCTTAGCTGATCAATTCTCCTTGCTGAGAAGGTTGGGGCCACATGAGATGACCGGCCTCAACCTTCCTCTCTATCATAATTTCTTTTCTCTTTCTTCTTGAATCACAGAAGATGTCTTCCTCTTTGTCACGGCTGGAGCCCCAGCTGGAACCATGCCCACACCCCATGTTTTCTCCTCTTTCACAAGTTGCCCTACCTCTGCCTTGCATCCTCATCC
The DNA here is from genome assembly GCA_026018925.1 of Tupaia tana. NCBI lineage: Eukaryota > Metazoa > Chordata > Mammalia > Scandentia > Tupaiidae > Tupaia > Tupaia tana. The sequence continues at coordinate 66,239,393 of JAKSZU010000015.1, read as the reverse complement.
TTCCTCTCTCTACTGGTAAGCTCCATTATAGTAATAAGCAAGGGACCCCTGAGAGTAGGAGAAACCCTCCTTTGAATTAATTGCCATCCCACCTCCCTTCACCTTCAAGTCAGACCTGGCCACTCCTGGCCTCAACGTCTGTCCCAGAGACCTCTGGAGATGTCTCTTAAGAATAGCACAGCATGCTGGTCTCCACACTCCTGCTACAGGTCAGGGACCTGTTCACCTTCTCTCATAGTCTTTGTGCCTGGCAGTGCCTGATGCATAGAAGCTTCTCAGTAAATGCTAATCTGATAAATAAATGAATGAGACTTCTTCCACCCCATAGGACATGTGCGCTCATCAGGGAAAAAGAGACAGAGAGATAGTAAAAATGAAAGTGAGAGATTACCGCCTCTCCCCGGGGTGGGGGATGGCTCTGCCGTAACCCCTTCTCCTCTGTTCTCCTCTCAGGATTGTGAGCATGCACACACATGTGCCCTGTGTGATTTTCAGGTCACCAGGTCCAGGACTTGAACCATGGTCAGCTATATGGAAGTCCAGCACCTTAACCAGTATGTCACCTGCTAGCCCCTGAATAAGACTTTTTTTAAAGAATTATTTATTTAATTTCATCTGATATTATTTATTTTGCAATTTGACCAGACAGACAGAGAGAGAGAGAGAGAGAGAGAGAGAGAAAGAGAAAGGGAAAGTGAGAGAGCAAGCTGCAATGCCTGGGACTCGAACTGTGGTCAGTATGTGGGAGTCCAGTGCCTTAACCAGCATGGTACCTGCCGGTCCCTGAATAAGACTTTATTAATGGGATTTCTGGGTCTCTAAAGAATTTGCAGACGACAGTAGTACTTGATTTAATGCAGTCTTCAGACAAGAGGGTGTAAAGATTTAGTGTTTCTGTGCATATATTTTCTGAGTATGGCTGGCAGTGAACGTGTTCTTTTTTGGCTAAGTAGATTAGGAAGGGATTGTGACATGGTCATGCCCCTAGCATATTTTATAAGTGTGGTTATACCCATGCAGTTTTGAGATCCAGAAGTAGCGTTCATTTTTCTGCATCCTAGCTGCAGCCATCATCCTTATGGTTAATGTGCTGCTTTCATGGAGTCCTTTCCCCTCCGGAAGCCCTGTCACATGCTTTAGTTCATTGGCCAAAGCAACAGAGGGAATCGAATAATGTTAGCGATGTAAAACTAATGGCTGGTGGTGTTGCTGAGTGTCTGGTCCCAGAATCAATACTTTAGACATTATTTCATTTCATCCTAGGTAGAGGTTAACAGTGCAGAGGCTAAGGCTTGTTCCGACTGCATTGAGTCCTGCCTCTGGCAACCGTGTGACTCTGGATAACCATTTCAACTCTCTGTGCCCATTTCCATGCCCTCTGTCTATTCCGAAGGGCTGCTGCAAGCAGGAAATAAGATAAGGCATGCCGAGTGCCAAGTGTGCTGCCTGGCATGTCACACGCATACAGTAAACACTATTATTACTTTGTATTCTATCCTCACAGCACACCTGTTACCAACTATTTTAACAGATGAGTTGGGGCCAGCAGGTGTCATGGTGATTGAGGTGCTAGACTTCCATATCATCGACTGCGGTGTGAGTCCTAGACCTGGTGACTTGAAAATCACACTGGGTGCATGTGTGTGCAAAGCCAAAAATCCCTAGAGGAGAATGGAGGAGAAGGGATTGTGACATGGCAGTGCCCGCTGGAGGAATGATTTCTCACTTTCTCTCTCTCTCTCTCTGTCTGTCTCTTTTCAGAGAGCACACGCCCCCCTAGAGCAGAAATCTAAAAAACAAACAAACAAAAAGCAGATGTGTAGTGAGACCCTTAAAGTCTGGATGCAAGGTCTGGGGGACTGACCACCACTCATATCATCTCTTGGGAACTGGCAGTCATACATTCTGACAAGACTGGACCTCAAAACTCAGACCCATTAATATTAACCTGCGGTAAAACCTTCCTGCATGATATTGATTAATGTTTGAATTCTCTCTCTCTCTCTTTTTTTTTTTTTCCAGCTGATATTTCCCAGGCCCTCTCATCTTTCTCCTTTATCTCTTCCCCCCACCAAACTATAGGAAAAAAAGTGTCCATTTGCAAGGGCAGGGTAGTTCACGGCTACGGTTCAGCAGTCACATCCCAGCCGCCGACCTTCCCACCAGCTGTCACAGCCTCTACCTGCTGCCAAGTGGCCCTGGAAGAACATCCAAGTGATTTCTTGCCTCTAAAAACATCAAAGCCATCCTTTTCCCCCCACCCCATTCTTCTTACTGAATGTGCCAATGGTTGGTATAAATGGGGGCAGATGCTAAGTATGCTAAGCCAATTGGGAGGAATTTAGTCCGTGGGAGGGGACTGGATGGCCAGGCCAGTGAGGTGACATCCCATGCAATGTCAGGGGTGTGGCCAGACACTCAGGCCCATGAGAAGACCAGTGGGTTAGGGTATAGTGATATATACCTGGCACCGGCATGTGATTCAGAGCGGAAGCTGGCTGGCTTGAGTTATTTATTTCCATATTGTATAATAATCAGGCAACTGTTTTGAGATCATGTCAAAGATAACAAAGCCTCAGCGGCCTCTTCTGTTGCTGAAGAACCAATCAACCTAAACTAATACTTTAATGACCACTTTTCCCAAAGAGAAAACAAATTTAGGCAAAAGAAAAAGAAAAAATGGAGCCAAGAAGAACCTTGTCTGGTCAATGAAAAGAAAAAGAATCGTCTGGAGCCATGGCAATGAAGTAGGGATTACTTTGATCTGGAAAATAGGCTTGTTCTTTTCTTTCTTTCTTTCTTTCTTTTCTTCTTCTTTCTTTCTTTCATTTTTTAAATGTTTTTGTCCTCCAGTGCTTTTTCTCAGGCAGCTAAGAGATGCTATTGAACTCGATGAGGGAGGCCCTTTCAGAATGAAGGGCACCTCAGAAGAGAACTGAATGGCTGCTTTCATGTTCAGCTACTTTAATAGTCTCATGTTGGAAAAATATGCACTTAAAGGAAATACTATTACAAATCGCCTCTATTTGTTGCTTTAAAAATACTATCGATTAACTGAAAAATGAGAGAGGCATACAAGATTATTATGTTAGGTGTAAACTTCAGATTGAAGGACAAAACAGACACATGCATACACACACATGCACATATGCACACACAGGCACATGCACACACACATGTGCACACACATGCATGTACACACATGCACACACATGCACACCTACCACGCATGCATGTGCACCCACATATGCGTGCACACATATACATGCACACACATGCATGCACGCACAAACGCACACACTCGCACATGCACACACATGCACACACCACACACGCACATGCACCCACATATGCATGCACACATATACATGCACACTCATGCACACACACATCCTATGAACAACACCCAGAGATGGAGAAAGGACACACATTATGAATTATATGATCTCTATTTATTTACAGATGAAATGACTTTCGGGGAAAGCCTTGTGTACCAGAGTTCTAATCACTGTTTTAGTGTCACTGCTGTTAATAAAATGAAAGTATTACTGGCTCAGGATTCCATTTCCTGTAAACTTAATCTGCAGCAGTTGGGAGTCTTCATGCGTGAGAACCATGCTTTTTAATGAATGCTCTTTGGGCATTTTAAATGAAACAATGGAGACCCTGGGCAGTTTGATCTTCGTTTTCCACTGATATTTGCCTTCACCTCGCAGCACCCTGCCAAGTCCCTTTCCGTCCAGCCAGCTGCTGGCTTATCACACCCTCACTCCCCTCGGCTCTCACCCTGTGCTAATTGGGGGATATTCCTCAGTCAAGGGCATGCGTGTCTTGAGAAGAGGATAAAGAAAGACTTTGTCCTTCCCCCCAAAAAATACATGGAAATATTTCTGGCTATTCTTTTAAGAGGTTTCCAAAATCTTTGTCCAGGTACCATGCCTTGTTGCCATGGCAACGCCAGGATGGTTCCTGTCTCTTTCTTCTTTTTCCTTGGGCTCCACAGATTTATTTAACACTTCTATCACTGCTATAGAACTACCATCGAAGAGCGAGTGTGCCACTCTTTTGCAGACTGGTTAAAAGAAAAAGACTGAAAGTGTAATTATTATTTTTAGGTAATTGATCTTTTTTTTGTTCTCCCTGGAAAAGTTGACCACAGCTTTAGTTTTTAGCACACAAATTAGCTCAAGAATTTTTCTTTGTTAAGCTAAAAGTTTGATAGGGATGGGTAATGGTGCTAGAGTATTTAAACATTGTGCTAAGCCTTTTTTGTTTTTAATTTATTTATTTTATTGAGATAGAGGAACAGGCACCATTGACAAGGTCTCATCACGTGCAATCTCCTCTTACCCCCAGCTGTCCAGGCAGCCAGGATTGCATACACTCGGCATGCTTTGGAGTTCCCCAGGATCTAACCTCACTCTCAATGTGGTCACAGCTTGCAGAGGAGCACCCCAGTGCCGTGCTGCCTCGGATGGGCCTTTCACGTTTATTTAATGCTCAAAACACATCTGTGTTTCAGCTGTATGATTGTGCCCATTTATAGATAAGAACTGGCATTACTGAAAAGTCAAGCAAATCTTCCCAGCGTCACACAGCTTCCAGGTGGCCTTCCTGACTCCAGGCCCCAACAGAACGGTCCCAGCCCTTGAGGCGGTCTCCTCTGAGGAGTTACCTCTCATAATACCACTTACGAAGTCAGAGCTGGGAAGTCCGGCGAACGTTCAGGGTGAAGGGCTTACACCAGGCCCTTGTAAGACTATCTTCATGAAAATGATCATTTGACATGAAAATGAGAAGCTGAGGGAGTTGTGGGATCGCCTGGGGTCTGACAGGGTGGGGGGATTGCTGGGAGCAGGCAGTGAGTTATTCTAGTTCTTTTCTTTCTTGGAATTACGGGATTTTTCAGGATCTTCTGATTCTATGGGGTCCAGGTAAACTGGTGTTAAAAGGAGAGTCAGAGATCTGGCTGTGATGCAGGTGAGGAGGAGCCATCAGGCCAGTGAAGCACCATCCTGGGGACCCAGCACCCCAAGGGCTTCTCTGAGCAGAACCCCAAACCTTCTTGCAGGGAGGAATAGGCTGTCTTCCACAGGGCTCAGTCGCTAATGGCTAATGGCCATCTCAAGATAACCCAGTACTCACTCAGAGCTATAAGAGCTCTGTATTGAATCATTTTCATTTCTTTCTTTTTAATTTCTTCTCTTATTTATTTATTTATTTATTTATTAAGATTTTGCCATAGGATGCATGGTTTGCCAGAGCAAGACAGAGAGACACAGTGAGAGGGAAAGTGAGAAATCAACCCATACCACAGTCCCTTCTCCTCTATTCTCCTGCTGGGATTTTTGGGCACACACACACACACACACACACACACACACACACCTGATGGGAGTTTCAGTCTGCCAGGTCCAGGACTTGAACTGCTGTTGGCCATGTGGGAGTCCAGTGCCTTACCCACTATGCCACCTGCCAGCCCCAAATCCTTCTCGTTTCTAACATCCCCTGTTTGAATCCTTCCTGTGACCTTTCTGCATGCTGGGCCTTCTCTCTGCTCCATTCTTCATCTCTTATCAGTGGCTAACCTATTTGAGAGGAGAGCATACTGGCTAATGGAGCAGTTTCTGGGAGCCAGTCTGCCTGGGTTTGCATCTTCCAACATTTACTAGTAACTCTGGGCAAATTATTTGATGTCAGCCCCAGTTTTCTTATCAATGAAATGGGGGAAAGGATAAGATCCTCTTTGTAGAATCGTAGAGAGGATTAAGTGAGATGATACACCTTGCATTTCAGGCTAAGTACCGAACTCGCCAAATCACCTTCTCAGAGGCTCACCCACCGGAGGAGCGCCTACTCCTCTGTGCCCCTGTGTTGTCTGGCCTTCCTGTTGCCTGGCACAACTGCCTGTTTGTCCGACTTCACGGGCAGACTCATCAGGTTACCAAGGAAGGGACCGCTCTTCCTCAGCGTCCCCAGCGTGTTGTTCGTGTGTGACATTAGCCTTAGGACAGTATCGGGATGGAAACAGGACCCTGGACTTGAGTAGCCCGAATAAAAGTTTGTTACTGTCTCCAAATAATTATTTAAGAAGTCTTCTGGTCACCTAGGACAGTCCTGGACACTTGTGGAGAAAGAGAAAGAGAGAGAGAGACATGAAACCCGTGCCTTCAACCAAGATCCGAGCAAGTGGACACAGCTGGACCTAACTAACCAGCCAGGGCAACCACAGACGGGGGTCAGTGTAAAGTGCAATTTTATTAGAAAGACACGTGCCAAAGGCATAGCTTCTGGCATCGCGCAGGACAGAGAAGTAGTTAAGGTGGTAGAGACTGGAACAAAGAACATGGGAGCACAGAAACGGAGACAGCATGGAGCTGAGGTGTAGTCATGAGCATGGAGCTGGCCTGCAAGGCACTGTTAATGCACTGGCAGCTCTAGGACGCCTTCAGTTCAGTGGTTGAGGGTATGAATTTTTTCTTAAAGAATTACTTTATTTAACTTTGTTCATTTATATGTTTGTTTTAATTTGACCAGAGAGGGACAGAGAGAGAGAGAGAGGGAAAGTGAAGAAACAAGCCGTCAAGGCCAGGACTCGAACCACAGTCGTCCATATGGGAGTCCAGCACCCTTAACCACCATGCCATCTGCCAGCCCAAGGGCATGAATTTTATGGTCAGACTAGACTGGGTTCGAATGCCAACTCAACTACATATCGGGGAAATGACCATGGGGGCAATACTAAACATGCTGAATTTCACTCATTTCTAAAAAATGGGAATGGGAGTTTTTCCCTCAGAAGTTTCCTACAGGATTAAATTAATTATGCAGGAATAAGTAGAAACCCAGCATATAGTGAGTCCTTGTTTTAGTCACAGAATACCTTGCTGAATTTTATTTTTTATTTTCCTGACCCTGAAGGTTAAGGAGAAATGTTTCATTCGCAGATCCATTAAGAAAGAGTTTTACTTCTTCCTCCCTATTAAAAATATCCCTATTTTATAACTAATTGATCATCCATTCAACTACACGAATTGCAGTTACAGTGGGCTAAAGGTTTATTATATTTCTGTAATTGGATAATCTGGTGAAGCAGGCTGGTGGAGTATGGTCATTCCTATTTTGTAGCAAAGGCAGCTGAGGCTGAAAGGTTAGAAGACTTTTCTGGAGTTGCATATTTAGCGATGGGGGCACCATGAACATACTCAGAATTTTTTAAACATCGTGTTCCCCTTTCTCACCCTCCCCCCCATCAACTGGGCATGTTTGTTTCTGATAACAACAAAGTCCTTTTCTCTGACCTCTGCCAAGTCCTTTTAAAATTTGTATCACGTTGTAATTTAAAAAATCGCTAAAGTAAGAATGTGAAAGACATTTCAAGGGCAGCGATTTTGTATTCATTATCTCTAAAGGACAACTGGAAGAAGAATGTAACGAAAAATCAATAGACTCATGCATCTGACTCAAAAGTGTCGCGACTCTATTGTAGCAGATAGAGCGGAAGGGGACCTCATGCTTGCTGTCTCTGGAGAGACCGTCAGCATTGTACGTGCCAAGTGTGCCATGGTTCAGTACAGGAAGTGTTGGTTATTTTGAATGTAGAGAGCTTCTGCTATATATTGTGTTTTTAGTTGGCGTATTTAGTGCCACTGAGTGATTCTGGCAGAAGGCCTTGTCACTCTTGCTTACTTTAGCAGAGCATCTTCTAGCAACCAAAAGGGGAGCCTTTTTAGGATCAAGTTGAGAAGCTGCTGGTAGTAAATCCCTTCTCAGGTACCATGAGAGCAATTGAAGGCTGCTTCCACACTGAGATGAGAGTAGGTCTTGTGTTTGAAATTCTTTCCTTCTTCAGAAGACTTTTTGCCATAGGGTGCGTGCACTTGGAGAGAGACAGAGACAGAGAGAGGAAAAGCAAGAAATCACTGCCTGGGGGGTTGGTCACACCACAATACCCTCTCCTCCATTCTCCTCTCAGGATTTTGGGCATGCACACACACATGGGTCTGGTGTGATTTTCAAGCCCGCTGGGATTGGGACTTGAACCATAGTTGGCCATGTGGGAGTCTAGCGTTTTAACCACTACACCACCTGCTGGCTTCTGAAATTAGTTTTTTTGGAGCCCACTGGAAAGTCACTTCAACCTCATTTCTGGAATTCATGTGCATGATAGGCTAATTTCATTTCGTCTTGAAGTAATACAGTTGAAGTTCTGAAGTTCAAGCTTGCTTAGCTCCTGGTGGTCTCTGGGATACAGGCCCATGTAATAATCACACCTATCATTGCTCTTGCTGTATTGGGACCAACACGTGATCCTGGTGGGATTATTGAACGTACTTTATTTTTTTTTTCCCAAATCCAAGGACCACCAGTCATTGTTCAGAGACATATTTCACAAATGAAGTCCACAGTGGAGCAAGGAGACGGCAGCATATCTGAGATGACCGTGCATCTGTCTCAAATTGCAAGTTTGACAATTCCAATTCCATTGTGGAGAAAGGGGTAGTATTTCTTCAATTTCCTCAATATCTCTTCAAAACACATGATACAGAATGACAAAATGATGGCAAGTTAGAATGGGAAGGGGGCACACGCAGTAACACAGAGGTTCTGATGGTTTCCTACTGAGTGAAACAAACATAACCAACCTCATAACAATATACAGAATCATGGTCTAAATTGATGCAGACCCCTCCTTGTCGTTACTGGATTTAAGAAAGTCCCTATTTATCATGACTGTGATGTCTGTATAATTGCGCCAATTTGTCATTTTTTTTTTTGAGATCCCATTCCGTGACAGGTTTTCGTTTTATGCACGTGATCACCTACACATATGAAGACGTGTATTGGCACGCACGTTGACACATTTGGCTCCATGTCTAGGAGAATGTCATCAAACACTGACGCCCTGAGTCATCAGCCTGTGCCACTGCAAGGTTTCATCTGGTACCTGTGTCTCACACGCGTACTGTGGACTCATGCTACTCTGATTCATCTTTTCATGTTGTTACAATCCTAAACTACATTTCAAAGGATATAAGACTATAACTTAAACTGGAAAAAAAATGGTGTGGGGGGATGTGGGGAGAACGGGCAGAGAATGATCCTGTAAAGAATTGTAACTGCTCACGAGCAGTTACAGTAACTTTTCTGCACCTAAAGGGTGGGGGAAGAGTCAGCAGGAAGACTGGATCCCACATGACCAACTCTGAAATCGGAGCCCAAACCTGGCGTCTTGGAAAACATGCCGGGAGCATGTGCAAATGTCCCCAAAATGGGAGAATGGTGGAGAAGGGAATGCAGCATCGCCATCTCCCTAGGGTATGATTGCCCACTTTCCCTCTCCTTGTGTGTCTCGCTAACAAGTGCATGTGCCCTATAGCAAAAAATCTAGAAAAAAAAAAGGTGGGAGAGAAATTGCATTATTATATCAGAAGGCAATCTCTACACTGACCGAGCCATATACATGCACTTGAATGAATTCAGAGGAGTGCATTAATAGATATCATGCCTGCTAACATGATTATGTCAATTAGCATAACTAATTATGACACTGAAAATATTATCAATGAACAGCATATTCCAGGATAGTTAGCTTATTTAATAAAAGATTCCTTTACCATGAAAGTGAGTGGATAAGCCTTTGTCAATAGCCCATATTAATTTGTGGAATTTGAGAAATATGTTCATATGGGCACCCAAGATTTTTTTTTTTTTGGAAGGTTTTTTTTTTTTTTTTTTCACCATAGGGTGTCTGTATTCACCAGAGAGAGACAGTGAGAATGAGAGAGAGAAGTCACCCTCAAGGGAGGACGGCCACACTGTGATCCCTTCTCCATTTCCCTCCTAGGATTTTGGGCATGCATGCACAGGAGCCTGGCATGGTATTGAAACATCTGGGTCTGGCACTCGAACTTAGGTTTTTCATGTAGGAGTCCAGCATCTTAACTATTATGGCACCTGCTGGCTCCCAAGGTTTTTTTAAAAAGTGAACTTTGGTAAACTCTTTCAATACAGTTTGAGATGTTCTCTTTTGTTTTAGAGATATTTTTGCTATAGAGTGCGCATTTGGTGGAGAGACATAGAGAGAGAAGGTGAGAAATTGCCTCCACAATTCCTTCTCCTCAATTTTTCTCTAGGGTTTTTGGGCATGCACACACCTGACTTGAGTTTGAGCTCTCTGGACTTGAAATTTGAACCTTAGTCAGCAATGTGAAAATCCAGAGCCTTAACCACTGTGCTACCCACTGGCCCCCAGAATTGAATTTTTAAAAGCTGCACTCAATCATGCCACTCTTCTACTTCAAATTTGCCACTCATACTTTGACTAAAATACGGATTTCTTAACTTTGGTCTATAAAGCCTTGTAGACATTCATGTTTGATTACATGCTAGCATCATGGATTTGCAGTGACCTACTTAATATTGGGAAGCTTGCTAGAAAATCACCCGTCAGGGACTACAAGGAGAGGTTAGACCATATCTAGTAAAATAAGCATAGCTGTAAACATGTAGTCAAATAGCAATACCAGGTGGGTATTGGGAGATTGGGTCCAACCAGACTGGTCTCAAGATCCTTGGGGCCAGGTGTTCCATCTGGGAGGAAAGTATTACAATATGGCTCTCAAAGCAGTGAAAATACTGTCCAGACAGAGAGTTCTAGGATACTAAGGTCATAGCTCTGTCCAGCAGTGCCCGGCTCCCCCCTTGAAACCTAGTAAATCACCTGACTTCAGAGTAGGATTCCAATTCAGGAGAAAGCTGGTCTGCATTAAAGAACAGGGAGGAGGAAGGCAAGCTTCAGGTTGGTAGTCCGGAGTACAACCAGGGCAGAAGGACCCCCTGTGGACCCCTGGGAACTGCAGGGCAGTGGGGTTCCTGCAGGGCAGACGGATACCTTTAGTCTTTAGTCTTCAGGGAAAGACCCAGAAAGATCCCATGTTTGATGGTTTCCAGCACCTGCAGCTCGGCAGGGCTCCAGGCCCCAGGGCTTGCTTTGAGGCTCAGGTCATCTTTCCTGTTCACCTCTCACGTAGCTTTCACACAGCCTGTGCTGCTGCGGTGTTCAGCCAATACTTGATATTCAGGGAAGAGATCTTCCCTTGAAGAGAGTTTTTCTTTTTTGTTTTTCTTTTTTCTTTTTTTTTTTTTTTTTTTTTTTTTTGGAGAGGTTCACTATAGGGCGCGTGCGCTCACCAGACAGAAAGACATAGAGACAGAAAGCGAGAAATCACCCCCCAGGGGGGATGGTCACGCCACAATCCCTTCTCCTCCATTCTCCTCTCGGGATCTTGGGCATGCACGCACACGCGCCCGGCGTGAGTTTAAGCCACCGGGTCCGGGACGCGAACCACGGTCGACTACGTGGGAGTCCAGCGACATAGCCATTATGCTAACTGCTGGTTCCCAAGAGAGTTTTTAAATTAAAGAGTGTCTTGGATTATGATTGTTCCTTCATCTATTCATTGTGCTGGTCTTCACAAATAAATTTAATTTAATTATCTTTTGGGGCTAAAGTAGCAGCATTTGCCCACTGTTTAGGGTTGACTCTGATAAGCCACTGATTTCCTTTGAGATTAGTGTGATCTTTTCCATAGCTTCTTTTTTTGGAAAAAAGAAAGTTTATTTTATTTAATCTTTACATTAGTGAGAAACAGAGAGAGAGAAAAAAAAAATGCCTCCCAGAGCCCCTCCATATTTTGATCCACTCCCAGTTTCAGCCTACAAAGAGCATGGGCACGCATGTGCATAGGGAGTTCCCAGATCACAAACTTGGGACCGCCCTATGCAGGTTGTTACCATTGGGTCACCATCTGGCCCCTCCATAGCTGCTTCTTTTCTTTTTTATTATGATTTCTGGTTGACATATAATCCATGAGTATTTTTGTGGGCTACAGTGTGTTTTTTAAGGTATGCATACAACAGATAATAAAGTAATAAAGGATATACACATATTCATCTTCCTCAGTACCTAACATTACACTGTGTTGTGCACATTTGTTAATAGTTCTACTGTATTTTTTCTTCTTCCCTTTTTTTTTTTTTTTTTTTTTTTTTTTTTTTTTTTTTTTTTTTTTAGAGAGAGAGAGAGATTTTTGCTATAGGGTGCTTGTACTTGCTGGAGAGACAGAGAGATAGAAAGCAAAAAATCACTCCCAGGGAGGAGGGCCATGCTGCAATGCCTTCTCCTCCATTCTCCTCTCAAGATCTTAAGCATGCACACGCACACATGCCCGACGTGAGTTTAAGCCGCCAGATCTGAGACTCAAACTGCAGTCGACTACATGGGAGTCCAGTAACGTAACCATTATGCCATCTGCTGGTCCCAATTCTACTGTATGTTTTCAAAGTATGTATTAAGTTGTCTCTATTTTTTGCTCTGCTGTGATAGGCCATCCCTTAACTGCATCCACTTATTTACAAGTGTTCTTGTATCCATTCAAGCTTTTCTCATGAAGCCCTCACCCGTGTTCTCCCACCTCAAGCAGCTTCTGCTATATACCATTACTCTACTCCTATGGTTTCAAGCCCTTCAGTTTCTGTCATAGAGTGTGGGCACTCAGTTTACAAGTGGGGATATATAATGTTTGTTTGTTATAGTCTGGCTTATTTCATTTAGCATTATACCTTTTAGGTTTATCCCCTTTGTGGGGACAAGCAACAGGGTATTTTATGCTTCATGGCTGAGTAGTATTCCATTGTTTATGTGTACTATATGGGACACTCAAGATGACTCTGTGACTTAGCTCTTATGACTACTGCTGCAATAAATATAAATGTATGTACACATATCTCTACAACTGAAGGAGTTCTTGTTTTTTGGGTACCTAGCTAGGTTATACAGTAATTCAATTTTTAAATGTTTGAGGAAATTCCATGCTGTTTTCCACAGTGGCTATGCAATTTATTGTCCCACCAGTAGTGCACCAGGGCTCCCTTTTCTCCACAGCTTTGGCACTGCTTGTTAGTCTTTGTCTTTTAGACCATATCCATTCTGACTGGGGTTAAATGGTATCTATTGTGGTTTTTGATTTGCATTTCCCCTAGAAAAAGAGATGTTGGACATTTTTTTCATATGCTTTTTGGCCATTCATATGTCCCTTTGAGAATTCTCTGTTCAAGTCAACTACCCATTCTTAAAAACTGAAGTATTAGTTTTGTTGTGGGTAGGCTATTTGAATTCCTTAAGTATTCTGATTATCAATGCCTTATCTGAAATATAGTTTGCAAATATTGTTTCTCATTCTGTGGCTTGTCTCTTTATTTATTATTTCCTTTGCTGTAAAGACTTTTAGATTGATATAATCCCACTTTTCTAATTTTGGTGTTACTGCCCTTGTGTTAGGGGTCTTACTCAAGAAATCTTTCAAGTGTCTTCTCCCATGTTTTCTGCTAGTAGTTTTATGGTCTAGGGCTTTACATTTTAGTCTTTAATTTTGCTTAACTTTTATGTTTTTTTATTAGCACATTTTTAAATTTACATTCTGCTGATGTACATCTTTATAACACACAACACGGTTTTTCAAAGTATTCATGTAGTACATGACAGTTAAATCAAGGATATTGCCATAGACATCATTTTCAACAGATTACTTTCTTTTGTCTGTTAAATGTTTCTTCCTTTTGCCTTTCCCACCCATCCTCTACCATCCATTCCCCTACCTTACAGTCTCTGGTATCTACACTTAACTTCTCTACTATCACATCTTTGGATTTTTCAATTTCTTTCATAGAGTGAAAACATTCAGTATATATTGAGTGGGAATAAATCCAGAGTAAGAAAGGGCTCATTTTCGTATTTAAAAAAATGTAGTTAATTTTTGTAAATGGTGAGTGGTGGGAGTCTAGTTTCATTTATCCGCAGTCTAGTTTCATTTATCCTCAGCTGACTATCCAGTTTTTCCATTATAATTTGTTGAAAGACTATCATTTCTCCACTGATTCATCTTGTTCTTCTTGTCAAAAATCAGTTGACTTTGGGACCAGCAGTTAGTGTAATGACTATGTTGCTGGACTTCCATGTAGCCGACTGCCGTTTGAGTCCTGGACCTGGTGCCTTGAACTCATGAGGGGCGTGTGTGCATGCATGCCCAAGATCCCGAAAGGAGAATGGAGGAGAAGGGATTGCAGCGTGGCCATCGCCCCTGGGGAGTGATTTCTCGCTTTCTGTCTCTGTCTCTTCCTGTCTTTCTGGCGAGCACATGCGCCCTATAGCAAAAATCTATAAAAAAAAAACAGTTGACTTTATGATGTTAATTTCTGGATTCTTTATTCTGTTTCCCTAGTCTATTTGTCATTTTTTTTTGTGCCAGGAGCTTGCTGTTTTAGTTATTAGGTCTTTGTAATGTATTTTAAATTGAGGTAGTGAGATGCCTTCAACTTTACTCTTTTTGTATAGTATTGCTTTGGTGATATGGGATCTGTGATTCCAGACATATTTCATGATAGTTTTTCCAATATATTTGAAAAAATGTTTCTGGAATTTTCATAGGAATGCACCAAATTTGTAGATAATTTAGGTAGTACTAATTATTTTTTTAAAATTGGCTAGAAGATGAGTGTGCTGCCAATAAGAGACAGAGAGAGAAAGAGAGATTGCCCAGCGGGGTTGGCCATGCCACAATCCCTCCTCCTCCATTCTTCACATGGGATTTTGGACATGCATGCATCGCACACCTGGTATGTTTTTCAAATTGCTGGGTCCAGGACTCAAACTGCACAGTTGGCCATGTAGGATCCATCCAGGATCCATGTAGGATCCACCATGCCACCAGCTGGCCCATATAGTACTGAATCTTAACTATGTTGATTTGAACAATGGATGTCTTTCTATTTTTTAAATTCTTTTTTTTCATAATTTTCATAGTAGAGATGTTTATTACTTTGATTAGAGTTATTCCTAGAGTTTTGGTGTTATTGCCTTTGTGTTAGGGGTCTTATTAAAAAAATCTTTCAAGTGCCTTTCTCCCATGTTTCCTACTAGTAGTTTTATGGTTTAGGGCTTTACATGTTAGTCTTTAATATTTCAGTCTTTAATTTTTTTAACTTTTATGTTTTTATTATTTTTACAGATTTCATCTTGAAATCTATTTTATCTGATGTCAGAATGGCTACTTTTTTTTAATGGGATGAACTATTCTAATTGTTCTCTCTTGTTCTGTGTGTGTCTTAACCAGTGAGGTATGTGTTTCTTGCAAGCAGCATATTGAGGGCTTCTTAATTAAAAATAAATTATTTAGTCAATCTGTATCTTTTGACTTGGGCATTTAATCCATTTACATTCAGTCATATTATAGATAAGTAAAAATTTACAACTGCCATTTTGTATATTGGTTCTTAATTGTGTTTTATTTCTTTCTTTCTTTTGTTAATGTTTATCTTTGCTATCTGGTAGATTTCAAAAATGGAAGGGATTAAATAACTTCTCTTAATCCTTTGCATGGGTGTTCTACTGGTGAGTTTTACAGTTCCACATGTTTCCATGTTGCTTATTATCTTCTTTTTGTTCCAGATGTAGTACTCTTTTAAATATTTCCTGAAGAGCTGGTCAAGTATTGGTGAGCTCTTGTAGTTTTTGTTTGTCTGGGAATTATTTTATTTGTTCTTAAAATGTGAAGGAAAGTTTTGCTGGGTATACTATTCTTGGTTGAAACTTTTTCTTTCAGAATTTTTCTTTTTTCCTTATTTGGCAAAGGGTGTATGTGCTTGCTAAAGAGAGAGAAAGTGAGAAAGCATTCTCCATGGGGGAAGATCATGTCCCAATTTCTTTTCTTCCATTTCTAATTTTGGGATTATGGGCATACATGCATATGTGCCTGACGTGTTTCTTAGAACACCAGGTCCAGCACTCAAATCATGCAGTCGGTCATGATTGATCCAGCCATCTCAACTACCACATTGCCAGCTGTGCCCTCTTTCAGAATTTTGAATATGTCGTTCCATTCTCTCCTGGCCTGTAAGGATTTTGCTGAAAGATCTGAGGTTAATCTTATGAGTTAGCCTTTAGAGATAACTTGGTGCTCGCTACTATCCCTTTTTAGGATTTTCTCTTCATCTTCGACCTTTGACACTTTTGACTGTAATGTGTTGTAATGTTGAATCCATTTGGTATCTTTGAATTTCCTGGATCTAGATGTCTGTATCTCTGTGTAGATTTGGGAAGTTTTCAGTTCATATTTTATAAAATATATTTTCTAATCTTTTTCTCTTCTCTTCACCTTCTGGAATATCCACTTTGCAGACATTTGGTTATTGAGTTGTGTCTCATAGTTCTGTTCATTTTCTTTCCCTCCCTTCCTTCCTTCCTTCCTTCCTTCCTTCCTTCCTTCCTTCCTTCCTTCCTTCCTTCCTTCCTTTTCTCTCTCTCTCTCTCTTTCTTTCTTTCTTTCTTTCTTTCTTTCTTTCTTTCTTTCTTTCTTTCTTTCTTTCTTTCTTCTTTCTTTCTTTCCTCTTTTCCTCCTTTCTTTCTTTTCTTTCAGGTTTTTGCCATAGTGCATGTGTGCTTACCAGAGACAGACAGAGACAGTGAGAGGGAACATGAGAAATCACCCTCCAGGGAGGATGGCCACGCCATAGTTCCTTTTCCTCCACTCTCCTCCTAGGATTTTGGGCATGCATGCACCCATGTCCAGTATAATTTTCAAGTTGTTGAGTCTAGGACTTGAATCACTATCTGCCATGTGGGAGTCCAGTGCCTTAATTAACATGCCACATGCTGGACTCTATCCTTTTCTTGTTAATGATATTTTTTTCTTTCTTTTTGGCAGTTTGAACCATTTCAAAGGTTGTATCTTTAAGTTCAGTGATTCTTTCCCTTGTATGGTCTAACCTGCTGTCGATGTGCTCGCTCTCTCTCTCTCTCTTTCTCTATATATATATATATATATATAAAAGAGAGGACATGCAGGTGGAAGCTTAGCAACCACATGACCTGGTCCTATGGTGAGCCCTGCCCCCTAGCTGCAAAATATGTATATATATATTTCTTCTATTGTATTCTTCATCTCCAGGATTTCTGTTTGATTATTTTTGAAGATGTCCGTCTCTCTATTGAATCTCTTTCCCATGTCATCCATTGCTTTTCTTTTCTCCTGAATTGATTTGTGTTGTCTTATATCTCACTGAGTTTTGTACCATCAATATTTTAAAATCTATTTTTGACATTGCTTTGATTTCCTCCATTTTGTCTGCTGACATTGTGGGGTTATTGTGTTTCTTTGGGGAAGAAATATTTCCTCGTTTTCTTCTTCTTCTTTTTTTAATGTTCTTGTAAACTTGCATTGATTTTTTTTTTTTTTGGCATCTGATGGAGTATTTCTTTTTAATTTCTGGATTAAGTTTTATAGTTGTAGTATTTTTATTTATTTATTTATTTTTTAATCCATGCCTTTATTTATTAAAGGTTATGTATCCAGAGACACTGGTGGTGGCACTGGAGGCCTCCAGGCCAATGTTTTGGGTGCTAGGTGAATATTGTACACTAGTATTCCACCTGTAGAGTGAGTGAGTTCTCTTGAACTAATGGTGATTGCTTATTGCTGCCCTGTAGGGTGGCTGTCCAAGTTCTCAGACTCTGCATAAAGAGCATGGCCCCCTTCCAGAGAAGGTCCCTGAGTGAAAATATCAGCTGAAAATAAACCGACTTCTGCCTTGGACGAGCTGCACATAAGAAGAGTGTAATTGTTGGTCGCAAAGTTGCAGGTGGTGACTAGTTGTTTAGTTAGCCAATTGTGTGCAACCCCTGGAGATAGAAGACACTGTCTCCTCTAGTGCTTGACTCTCTCTATAGCAGTGGTATCCCTCTGGAGGTGATTCAGTGCAGGTGGGTGTGGCAGAGGTTGTTGTTAGTACAGGAGGGGATTGTGCATGCCCTCCTGGAAGGCTGGATAGGAATTATGTACCACTTTTGTGCAGCAAATGGGTGGGGCTGGAGTTGTGAGCATCTACCTGCTAGGCCCAGGGCAGGGTTTTGGGTCCCTATGAGAACTATTCACATCTCATGGGTGGGTCCTGCAGCTGCCAGCCTGTGCAGGCCTTTGCAACTAGGGGGCAGGGCTGACTGTAGGACCAGGTCCTGTGGTTGCTGAACTTCCACCTGCATGTCCGACAGCAGCATGAACTGTGAGATATGCCATCCTATACATGTTTGTGAAGCTGGAAGGCGGGGCTGGGACTGGAGCAGCCCAGCTGTGGCCCAGTAATCGCTGCTCACAGGGTCTTACAGGACCAGGGTCCTACAGCAGGAGACCGGCAGAGTGATGCCCAGCCTGTGCCCAAAACCGGAGAGGAGATCTCTGACATCTCCCTTGTCAGCCCCCTTCTTCACTCTTGCACTCACAGTTACTCTTCAGGAAGACTGAAGCTATGCTGCAGAGGGGAGTAGAGAGGGAGGACGCTGTTCCTGGTGAGTGGGCATGTAGTCTTGCCTGGCGCTTGTGGGGAATATGCTGATTTTGTTCCCAAGTTGGAGCTGTGTGTCTGGAGTTTGGGAGAAGAGTTCAGCATTATTTTCTCTGGGTCAGCAGATCTTTGCAGCTCCTCAAGATGAGCTTGCAGTCTGTGTCCCTCTCAGTATCCTCTTGCCCTTGGGAAGCACTAGTATTTGCTGTGAAAGTAGGGAGCTGGAACTGGACCCTTCAGAGGGGAGTCCTGTTCACCTGCACTCTGTTGTGGGAGACTTTAGTAATCTCCAGTTCTTTTCTGACTTCAGACAGTTGACCTCTTTTTCTAGCTTTCACTTGAGTCTTGATGTCCTTTTAGTCTTGCTTTTATGTTCTGTTGATCTCACCTCACTCTTCTGCTCTAGGTGTAACTATGAATCCAACTTCTTTGGACTTTCCTACTGGAGAAATGCCATGATGGTTGTCCCTAGTCTGCCATCTTGCTCCTTCTACCCTACCCCCATAGCTTCTTTAAGCTTCTTCCAATGCCCTAGAACCACCTCCAAATACTTCTGTTGCTTCTTTTCCATTTTTTCTTTTATTCTTTCTTTTCTTTTTTTTTTTTTTTTTTTTTTTTTTTTTTTTTTTTTTGGTTTTTGCCATTGGGCATCTGTGGTCTCCAGAGAGGAGAGAGATAGAGAAAAACAAAGAGAGAAAAAGTAAGAGGCCACCAGGGGGGTAGGGGATGACCATGCCACCATCCTTTCTCCTTCACTCTCCTCTCAGGATTTTGGGCATTCATGTACATGTGCCCAGCGTGACTTTCAAGCCACTGGGTCTGGAACTCAAACCTCAGTCAGCCATGTGGGAATCCAGCCACCTTAACCACCATGCCACCTGCTGGCCTCTACCATTATTTTTATAAACAATATTATCTTTTTTGAAATCTTCAAGTTTGGGGCCAGGAGGTGACATGGTGGTTACGGTGTTGGACTCCCACGTGGCCAACCGCAGTCAGAGTCCTGGACCTCACGGCTTACTTTCTCACTTCCCTCTGTCTTTCTCTGGTGAATTAAAAAATAATAATAGGAGCCAGCAGATGGCATAGCAGTTATATCACTGGACTTCCACATGGGCAATTACAGTTTGAGTCCTGGACCCAGTGGCTTGAAACTCACACCAGGTACATGTGCATGTGTGCCCAAGATCCCAGGAGGAGAATGGAGAAGGAATATATGTATGGCCACCCCGCCTGGGAGGATGATTTCTCACTTTCCCCCTCCTTGTCTCTGTCTTTCTCTCTCTCTGGCGAGTACACACACCCTAAGGCAAAAATATCTAAATAATAATAATAATTTAATTAATATTTCTTTTTTTAAAAAAAATCCTCAAATTGTCCTTAGGGTTTACCCCACCCCCCTTATTAGATCATACCCCGTGCTTCCTCTGCAGTTTGATTCTTTGTTTAGAAAATTAATCTTCAAAAAACTGTAAGATAAAATTAATCTTCAAAAAACTGTAAGATACCAAAGCCTGTTCTTTTTCCACCTCTAATTTCCTGGTGGAGAAAAAGGTATGGGAAGATGTACTGGATGTCCTTCAAGAAACAAGGTTTGTTACGGCTGGCTTCAGAGGTGGGCACAGCCATCAAAGGTGGAAGATCAGGCAGCTCATCTTCAGCACGAGAGCTTAACTGCCGTGAAGGGCTTTGGGAAAACTTTTCTATCCTTGGTTCTCTCATCTGAAAAATGGAAGTCAAGACAAAGATAGGAAAGGGCATTGGGCTGCATTCAGAGGAAACTTTTCAGTTGTCAACAGTAAAGACAGAATATTTAAACCAGCAATGGGACATTAGAATAGATTGCCAGTTGTAGATGGGGAGTTCTTAGAAATCATTGGGAAAAAGGAAAGGCATTCACCTGCTTGAGTGGTTCTGGCAATATAGGTGAACGGGATCCATGGGAAAGATGGAACAAAAGCTAATAGGAGGGAAGTTGCAGGGTGTCTTTGTGAGGCAGGCATGCTCAGTGTCTCCAGGACCAGAACAAACAGGCCTTCCTATCTAGCCTTATCGCTCCTGCCCCATACCCAGTCTAGAAAGACATGGAAGTGTGAGTGAGGATGAGGCAGGAGGAGAGTCCATTTTCTGAGGTCAGAGGCAGTGAGTCTGAAGGAAGTGAGAATCAGCTCTGCATCTCTTGGCTAGTCTTGGGGACATTATTTAACAGCAGAGGGTAAGAGGCAGGACCATCCAGTAGAATTTTCTGCAGTGACAGAAATGTTCTGCAATTGTACTCCTCTAAGGTAGTCTTTAGCCACCAATGGGTTCTGACAACTTGAACTGTGTCTAGTGAGACTGAGTAACTGAATTTTAATTTCGTTTCATTTTAACCGTGGCTGGGCGCTACCATATTGGTAACGGTGCAGCGCAGGGTCCTGGACAGGCGGTCATTAGCAGTGCTCATCAACTCACAGAACAACTGAAAGAAGACATTTTAAAACGATGAAAAAGGAATAAATAAATGGAGATCTATCACCTTGCCTCACAGAGTTCCTATGAAGATCAAAGGGTTTAACATATGTTTAAGAACCTTAACAAACCATTCCAGAATATAGAATTATTTTGAAAACGAGACATTGAGAATTCACATGTAAGTAAATTTTATTCAAATTATTTGAGGATAGTCGTCTACCAAAAATGTGTTTATCTTCTTAAAATTTCATGCCTGCACACATACCAAGCGTGATTTTCAAGCTGATGAGTCTGGGACTCAAACCACACCCACTGGACGTGGGGGATCCTGCTGCCCTAGCCTCTGTACCTGCTGGCCTCTCTCATGTTTGTCTGAAAAGCTTTTTCCTTTCCTCCCCTTCTTGTTTGTGGTTTATAGTATGATCTACTCTAAACAACCAAGTAAATACTCTAAGAGTTATATGCCAGGAAGTGTGGGGAGGCCTTGAGCAGATCGAGCAGGAAGGAGATGCTTGGCAGTGTGGGAACATGAAGGGAGGAGTCCTCATTCAGAACGCAGATGCTCTTTGCCTTCACTGCTGGTCTCCAGTGTTATCCAGGATGCAGACAAGGGGCCAAGCTGCAGCGCGGTACACTGCTCAAACTCAGAGCTCTGCATGGAAAGCTCAGACTGACTCCTGGTCCCACCTAGGGCCTCAGTTCACTGGCGTTATCCCAGCAATTGGCAGGCCGAGGCAGGAGGATGGTGGCACAGAGAGAGAACCTGTCTTAAGAAAAAAGCTTAATATTGCCTTTTATATGGCTGTATGAGTTTCTTTTTGAAGTTTGCTTTTTCTATGAGCAGAAGAGACAGAGATACAAACTTGATTATCTACCCTCAACTTCAGCCAGTCCTGCATCATGTCTCATGTGTGCCTGGTGTACTCGGGGAGGTCTCCGGACACACACCTAGAACCCTCCCATATGGGTCAACCTCAAAGAACATGTTTTGTTGCTGCACCACTGTCCAGCTCTAGGTTGTACTTTCTTAGTTTTGTTCTTTTCATTGTTTTATGTCTAGGTACAATCGAAGCGAAGTGAAAATTAGACGTTAGGCATCTTTAGCTCTATTCCTGACTTAGAGATAAACTTCTATTTGACTTTGAATACAGGGTGAACCTATTTCATTCATTCTGCCACTTTTATTTTCTAGTTAACACATGAAATAATGAATTAAATATTACTGATGATCTCACTGTGTTAGCAGTAATTGCATCGTGTAGGTCTTTGGGGAAAGGTCTGGATTGACCCATGAGGACCTATAAGCAAGTACGGTCAGCATTATCCCCAGCATACTTGCTTTGGTGGGCTGGGACGGTGTGTGCCCAGCACCCAGGACAGAGATGGGCACAGATTAAACCAGCAGGTGGCACAGTGGGTAAGGTGCTGGGCTCTTTCATGGCTGACTGTGGTTTGAGCCCCAGAACCAGTGGCTTGAAAATCACACTGGGAGTGTATGCACGTGCACCCAAAATCCCAGAAGGAGAATGGAGAAGAAGGGATTGCAGCATGGCCATTCCCCCTGGAGGGAGCGATTTCTCACTTTTCCTCTCAAAGTCTCTCTCTGTCTCTCTCCAGCCAGTGCACATGCCTTACAGCAAAAACTTAAAAAAAAAAAAAAAAAAAACTTATGGGGCTCGCCGGTGGCATGGAGGTTAAGGGCACTGGACTCCTACATGGCTGACTATGGTTCAAGTCCTGGACCTGGCAGCTTACCTTCTCACTTCTTTCTCTCTCTTGTCTGTCTCTGGTCAATGACTATGTCGCTGGACTCCCATGTAGTCAATTGCGGTTCGAATCTTGGACCCGGTGACTTAAACTCACTCTGGGCATGTGTGCATGCATGCCCAAGGTCCCAAGAGGAGAAGGGATTGTGGTGTGTCCATCTCCCCTGGGGATGGCTTTCTGTCTCTCCGTCTCTCTTTCTGGCGAGCACATGTGCCCGATAGCAAAAACCTCTAAAAAATAAATTAAAAATAAATACATGAATAAATAAAGTTAAATAAAATAATTCTGAAAAAAAGCTTGATAAAAAAATTGTTGAATGACTAGTCAGTGAGTGAGAGATGAGCAAACATGCCCAGGTGAACTAGGTGTGCATAACTGGCCACTAGGCTTTCGTGGGACTGGGTGCATGCTGGCTCTTAACAAGTCTGAGGAATTTTCCCTGCCCTTACTTGACTGCCTGGAAGGTTTTCCCTAGCACATGCAGATACAGCTGTCTGTTCAAATATGCCCCAACAGCAGTCTGGTTTGTCAAACACCAGGGACTTGTAGTCTTGGTCTTTTTCACATCCTTCAGCGACTTGAAATGCATATTACAGAATTATTCTGAACCACCTGCTGACAGTCACTATTTCCCTAGAGACAGCTAGGTTAGAGACAGCCACTAGATCCAATTTGGTATCTCTGATTTAATTGGCAATTTTACTGTTTAGCTGCAGGGGGCTTGCCTTCTACTCATCAGCTAAGTCGTGTATGGCAAAGTCTGGAAGATCATTGCACTAGGGCATGTGGGCTTAGCTGGGCGGGTGCTGAATGCTCACGTTCTTGGGGTATCAGAGAGGAGGGGCACTGGGGGGACAGGGTCGGCCTGTGGTGCTGTGGTTGGCTGGAGATGAAGACAAATGGGGTGTGGAGGGGCATGTCATCACTCCACTCTCCTTCCCAGGGTCTCTGGCGGATGGAGAGCACAGAGCCCTGAATTTGGGTGTGGTCACATTCATGTCCTCTGACCCAGAATCGGAAAGCACTAGTGGCAGGTGTTCTATGTTTGTCCTTGAGGGATGTAGTTTCATGAAAGGAACTAAAAATCAAATCAAATCAAATGATGTTCACACGTGGAGGGCACAATAAATGATCTTGAGAGAATGGCTGTGGTGTTTGCACTTCATAAAGCTATTCTTCTTTCTCTTTCTCTCTCTCTCTTTCTTTCTCTCTCTCTCTTTCTTTCTTTCTTTCTTTCTTTCTTTCTTTCTTTCTTTTTTTCTTTCTTTTTTTTTCTTCTCTCTTTCTTGCTTTCTTGCTTTCTTCTCTTGCTTTCTTTTGTTTTTGCTATAGGAGACATGTGCTCGCCAGAAAGATAGAGAGAGACAGAAAGACAGAAAGTGAAAAATCACCCCCCAGGGGGCATGGCCATGCTACAATCCCTTCTCCTCTATTCTCCTCTTGGGATCTTGGGCACGCACGCACAAGCACCCGGTGTGAGTTTAAGCCACCAGGTCTGGGGCTCCAACTGTGGTTGACTACATGGGCTTTCAGCGACATAGCCATTACGCCATCTGCTGGTCCCTGGACTTTATAAAGCTATTCTAATGCTGACAGGGAGAGAACACCTTAGCAGGTAGAAGTCTTACATAAACATTCCGAGAAGGTAAGGGAATAAGATGTCAAAGTTTATTCGAGGACTATGCATGACTCTTACTATTTTTTTAGAATTATTTTATTATTTATTATTATTATTATTATTTCATTTTACCAGAAGGAGACACAGAAAGAGAAAGAGGGAAAGTGAGAAAGCAAGCCACCAGGTTTAGGATTCAAATCGTGGTCAGCCATGTGGGAGTCCAGCTCCTTAACCACCGTTCCACCTGCCAGTTCCAACCCCTGTGATTAAAAAGTCACACTTAGGCGCCAAGTAGATGGCATAGCAGTTATGTGGCTGGACTCCCATATGGTCGACCACTATTTGAGTCCTGGACCAGGCAGCCTGAAGATCACACTGGCATGTGTGTGTGCGCATGCCCAAGATCCCGGCAAGAGAATGGGGGAGAAGGGATAATTATGAGATGGTTGTCCCCTCTGCAGGGTGATTTCTCACTTTCCCTCTCATTGTCTCTGTCTCTCTTTCTCTCTGGCATGCTTATGCACCCTAAGGCAAAAAGCTCTTAAAAAAAAAAAGAAAAGGAAAGAAAGAAGTCACATTTAAGTAGTTGCAAGCTCATTAATAAATTAAAACAAAAGAAAACTGAAGCATTGTTTTCTCTCTTTTCTTCCATTTCCATCTCGGTTTTGTATCTTGAAAATTGTGACGTATTGGGAACCAGCAGTTAGCGTAATGGCTATGTCGCTGGACTCCCACGTAGTCGACCGCGGTTCGCATCTCGGACCCGGTGGCTTACAACTCACGCCGGGCGCGTGTGCGTGCGTGCCCAAGATCCCGAGAGGAGAATGGAGGAGAAGGGATTGCGGCGTGACCATCCCCCCTGGGGGGTGATTTCTCGCTTTCTATCTCTCTGTCTCTCTCTGTCTGTCTGGCGAGCGCACGCGCCCTATAGCGAAAAACCTCTCCAAAAAAAAAAAAAAAAAAAAAAAAAAAATTGTGACGTATTCAGACCCTTTTAGGGAGAATGTAGCTGCAGCATTGGAGCCTTGTAGGAGAGAGCAGATCCACTGTCGTAATCAACAAACAAGACAAAAGATCCCAGGACAGTAAGAACGCAGGGCGTGAAGCAAAGCAGAGACACGATCGGCACCATCAGAGGGGAGCTGTGTCCGTTCAGAGGTGGCACATGAGCTTCCCAAAGGCCCAGAGATGGTCCTTGAGAAGCTGAGGCTCCAACACATTTGCCTGGGGCACCCAGTGGGTATCCTTCCCTCCCTATTCCATTTGAACTTCCTGGACCTTTGAGGTCTGAAAAACTGAATTATAGTTAATTACTCATTCACATGCCTGCATCATCGCCTTCATAGAAATAAGCATCTTATCTTAGTTTTTTTTTTTTTTCTGTTGCTTTCGGGAGAGACAGAGGGTGAGATAAAAGGAAAAAAAGACATGCCATCACTTACTGCCCTTGAGGGGTTTCGGTCATGTCACAGAGCTGAACGTACAATGTTGACAGAAGTGCCAGATATGTCGATTCTAAGAAAGAAGATGGGATGGAAAACTCCACTGAAGGCTTAGATGAGACTTTGATTCATAGCAACTGATATTAGAGAAGAACTCTTTCACACAACTATGCCATGGCACCTCTGAGAAGTACAGCTTTTGGGAATGCAGACCTGAATATTCATTAGAGTGTAGTTTTGAGTGCTTAACTCATGACAAATATAAAAATCCACAAGTGGTCACAAAGAGTTCTTCCCATAAGATGCAGCCAAAGTAGGTAGAGTTCTTACACCACATTCTGAGAAGAAGATAAGGGAATAAGATGCTAAGAAGTGTACTTGGGAAATGTGGAGGTGTGGGAAGGAGGGAATCCAGGGAGAAAAGGAGCAAAACATTTAAGAGACACAAAAATGAAAAATTACCTGTTGATGATAATGTGTATGATAATATCTGACTAGTCTGATATACAGTGTGCTCATGCTGGGAAAATTCACTTCGCATGCTATAAAGATATACGGTGACTGAATATTTTAAAAATCTAAAATAAAATAAACAAATAAAAAAAAAGAAGTTTACTGATGGAGTATGACCCATGCTATTAAGAAGTCACACTTGACTAGTTGCAAGCTAATTAATAAATTAAAACAAAAGGAAATGCAAGCATTTAAACAGATGGATACATGAGAACACGCATACACGCTTGACTTGAAGGTTCATTAGTTTCCTTACTAGAAGATCTTCACTAGTCAGTCTGTAGCAATTAGATGGGGAAATAGATACAGGTGAAACTGATTTCATGCATCTGACATCACAGATGTACTGAGTAACAAATAGTCACCCAGATGTTAGCATTGCTGCTAGGTTTTTGGAATGTCAAAAGCATGGGACCTCAAGCCAAATATAAATATTAAGTTTTTGAAATAAGACTTCCTGACATCTTAGAGCAATTATTAGTTTGATGTTGATTGAGAGTTCTAGGAAAGCAAAGAGTGATGGTTTTAAGACAAGAAAAAAGTAAAGCAGAGTTTCAGTTATCAACATGCGTCTAAGAACTGCCTGGGCGTTTGTTTAAATTAAGGATTCTTGGGCCCCGCCAAGAGAGGTTTGGATTCAATGAGCCCCAAGTAAGGGTTAACAATCTCATCTTTTAGCAAGTCTTGAAATGATTCTGGGCCATATTCTGAGGACTATTGACTCATGGTCACCATCACACTAATGACAAAATATGCCTTTAGCCATTTTCTTTTTTGTCCATTTATTCGAAACTGATTCATCAGAACCTCATATGTACCAAATGCTGTGCAGGGATAAGGAGATAAATATTAACACAGTTTCTGTTCTCAAGCAGCTCTGAGTTCAATGGAACGTAAAGGTCTCAGAGGGCAAGGTAACTGTTGCTCCCTCTTATCCAGTACAAGTAACATTAATACTATAAGTAGACCAAGAACAGACACAGGTTTCATTTGGTCCCATGGGATTTTAATTTTTGGAAGTTACAGAGCGAGAACATGGAGAACCTAATGCTGTAGAAAGATGATTTCCTGACTTACATTCCCCAGAAGAAGAGATGCCATGCCACACAGAGCTACATGGGGAACACCAGTGTTTGTCAGGAGACAGACAGGGGTGAGAGAGAAGCCTAGGCCAATGCCTTTATTTATGGGACTAACAGGAAAGGCAAGACAAAGAAGAAAGAACAGTTCAGGAGAGCCAGTCTGGGTAATTCTGGAGTGCTTTGGGCTATAGAGTAATACCTAGTTGCCTGGTACCTAGCTCCAGCATGACTTAGGGTAGGAAAAATATTGGCATGGTGTGTGAATGTGAGATTAAGGGTTTGGTTGGCCTATATAGGAGGGATGTGCTTCCAAGAAAGTTGGTTTCTGTCTTGTAAAATCAGCTAGTCCTGGGATGGGTGGTCTCTCCCTGAGTGTGTAAGGCCCTTGGATGCCAAAACACCAGGAATACAGAATATAAGAAAATATGGTTAACATAGAATGGAAAAGAAAAGAGAACCCAGAAATAGAACTGCTAGCATATGGCCAACTGATTTTTGACAAAAGTGTCAAGAACATCCATTCTTCAATAATTGGTACTGGGAAAATTGGATATCCAAACTAAGCCTCTATCTCTCACTATATAAAAAATTAACTCAAAATGGGTTAAAGATTAACGTATAACTCAAAACTATGACCACAGAACTATGAAAATACTAGAAGAAAACAGAAGAAATGCTTCAGAAAAATTGGTCTGGATAAAGACAACTGTGCAACAAAAGCAAAAATAGACAAATGGGATTATATGAAATTAAAAGCATCTGCACAAGAAAAGAAACAACAGATTGAAGAGATAACCAAGAGAATGGGATAAAATGTTTGCAAACCACTTATTCAATAAGAGATTAACATCCAGAATATACCAGGAACTCAGCTGCAGCAAATCCAAGAAATCCCATTGAAAAATGGGCAAACTATCTAAATAGACAATTCTCAAAAGAATACATACAGTGTCCAACAGTATATGAAAAAAAGCTCAGTATCAGCAGTCATAAAGGAAATTCAAATCCAAACTACAATTAGATATCTCACCCCAGACAGAAGAGCTATTATCAAAAAGAGAAGAAAAAAATCACAAATGCTGACAAAGATTTGGAGAAAGGGGAACTCTTATACTCTGTTGGTGGGAATATAAATTAGTACAGTTATTATGGAAAACAGCATGAAGGTTTCTCAAAGAGCTAAAAATTGAGCTGCTATACGATCCAATAATCCTACTACTAGGGATGAAGGATCGTCACAAAATTCATGGTAAACGTGTATTATGAAAAAATTATGCATGAATTCCAAAACCTTTTGCATGAAAATAAACTCATACTTTACATTTTCCATATTTTTAGAAGTCCCCTCATACATATCCAAAGGAAATGAACTCAGTATGTCACAAAGATATCTGCATCTTCCATTTATTGCAGCACCAATCTCTATAGCCAAGATATAGAATCAACCTGAGTGTCCATCGACAGGGCAATAGATAAAGAAATGTGGAGCGCACACACACGCACGCATGCACATGTGCACACATGTACACACACACACATGCACATTGGATTCTTTTCAGTTACTAAAACGAATAAAATCCTGTCATTGAAAGCAACATGAATGAGCCAGGAAGACATTATGCTAAGTGAAATAAGACAAGCACAGGAAGAGAAAATTCATGTTCTCATTCATATGTGGAAGCTAAAAACGTTGAGCTCTTAGAAGCAGAGAGTAGAACAGTGGTTCCTAAAGGCTGGGAAGGGTAGAGAGTAGGAAAGAATTGGGAGATGTTGGTTCATAAGTCAAAATCACATTTAGACAAGAGGAATAAGTTACAGTATTCTCTAGTAGAGTAGGCTAACTATACTTAACAATAATTTACTATGTATTTCAAAATAGCTAGACAAGAGGATTTTGCATGTGCCAAACACGAAGTAATGCTATATGTTTCAGATGATGGATATGCTAATTACCCCAGTTTGATCATTACACATCGTAGCATGTATTGAAACATGGCACTGCATCCCACAAATCCGTGCAATTATCATGTGTCAATTAAAAAATAATAAATGCAGTTAATATAATTGACCCTGTGATGAATGGATACCAAATATACAAATACAGAGCCTAAAGAAACACAGAACAACACATCATTATCTGATCAAGTCTATTATATAAAAATAGCCTAGGAAAGTATAGAAACAGTATTATTTGCTATAAAAAATTAAATGTGAGCATTATATGACATAACCTGTAATTAGCTCATAGTTTAATGTATTTGATTATGTATACCAGAATCCAATTTCCAAATGCCTGGATTCTGTCTCATTCCTTGAGTCAATTTCCAAGTGGAAAGCTAAAATTATTGCCCAGAAGGAGAAATCGAGACCACTGGCCTACCACCCAATCAAGGAAGTGTCTCCATCCCACAAGACAGAGATTTTGACTAACTTGGAAGTAATCTGACAACCCAGGTAGTTTATAAAATGTGCCAAACTGCTGTGTGAATAGGCTTAAGCTCTCGTCTTCATGCGGCAGACATGATTACTCTCCATTTGGGGCTATGGAATTCTTGGGACAGATCATTTAAAATGGTCTTTTAAGGTCACACTGATAATTAGTTGCCAAGCTCGAAGGCGAATTTTTTCTCCTGTGCTCTCGCCGTGAAGAATTTGCAATATAATGTCCTTTATGTTTTCTCTTGATCATGCTTCTTGGGGGAGGTGGGAATGACTAAGATAGATGTCTATGAAAGAATGAATATTGATGACACATTATGTAAGGCTCAATGAAAGTTGTGAATTCACCAGATGCTCGGAAGTCAGCAGCTTCTCTATTATGCATTTCCTTGGTCTCAGCTTGGATGTTTTCCAAGAAGCGGTTGCAGAAGCAAAGGAAGGACCCCGTGTATGTGTGTGTGTGTGTGTGTGTGTGTGTGTGTGTGTGTATACGTGTGCATTTGCGCGTGTGTATGTGTAAACGCTAAGGTGTTTAAATGAGAAATGTGGGAGTAATTTTTCAAATCTTTCTTTAGCTGAGTGATGACCCTGGATTTTATCGGAAATCAAATTAGAAGGTGAAAAAAAAAAGAAAATCCGGATCCTTATTTCTCAGCAAGCTGGCCTCCAGGCAATCATTTTTAAGGGAACCAGGTCCTTACTGCTAAGTTTGCTTAGCAACTCGTTTTCTTGATGACGGTTCTCAAAGCAGAGGGAAGTGAATGGAGGTTTGATTAACCACAGGCCATAATGGCTATATCAGTTTCTTTTGTAAGTGAAAGATTGTCTTTGCATATTCATAAGGGGGTGTCTAAGCAGCCCCGCTGGAGCTGTCAAGGCCTCTAAGCCGTGTTGGATTAGTCAGTGTATGGGAGGCCTCCCAATGGGTGGCCCTGCGGACATTTTTTCACAATCAAGGAATTTAGACTGTACAGAATTTACTCACTGTAAAAGTTGTTAGGCAGAGAAGGAGGTGATAGAATTTATTTTTCCCATAGATCTTTAAAAATGGGACAGAAACTGACTGAATAGGCTGGATTCAATGCAAGCCTGAAGCTATTGAAATGAACTATTACTAGGTGGAAGAGCTACAGGAGATGTGGACACAGAGAAGCATGAAAGTCAGTCTGGTTGTCTCAGCCACTGCAGGTGGGGCTAGTGTAAAACTATACAGTGTTTGGGATTAAAGATAAATGTTATATTTCAGGGTAATACAGGTTTTCCTAAATAAAATACTAATATAATGAGCTTGGCCGTTACACACACCCTGTTCAAATACATTGATACCTGAATCATCTGAATGAAGAAAATCCGTGTGAAGTCTGTACTATTCATACCAGGGTCAAGCGATCATCCAGGATAAAGTTTTGCTTTACTTATATCAGGTTTTTTTTTAAGTTACTTTTTATCATCTTTTCCAAATCGGTTTAACTAAACAATGAAGTGCTGAGATAAATTATTTACATCCTGTCTTAAATTATTGGCAAGAGGGACCAGCAGGTGGCATGATGGTTAAGGCGCTGGACACTCCCACATGGACAATCATGGTTTGAGTTGTCACTCCCCTCCCCCCTCTGTGTCTCTCTGGTCAAATTAATATAAATGAAAGAATGAATAAAATTAAATAAAATAGCTCTTTAAAAGAAAAAAAGAATTGAGGGACCAGCAGTTGGTGTAATGGCTATGTCACTGGACTCCCATGTAGTTGACCGCAGTTTGAGTCCCGGACCTAGTGCCTTAAACTCATGCCAGGTGTGTGTGCGTGTGTGCCCAGGATCCCAAGAGGAGACTGGAGGAGAAGGGATTGTGGCATGGTCATTCCCCCTGAGGCGGGGGTGATTTCCTACTTTCTGCCTCTCTGTCTTTCTCTGTCGTTCTGGCAAGCGCACACGCCCTATAGCAAAAACCTCTCCAAAAATGAAAAAGATTAAAAAAAAAAAAAACAGGATTATTGGCAAGGAGAAAATTAGAATCCACTGCCATTTCCATTGCCCCACATTGCTTCCTTCCAAACACTTAAGCATTATTATACTGAAGAGTACTGCATTCTGGAGACTAAGCCCAGAGAAGCCTTCACAGCTCCCTGTCCAAGAGTAAATCAGAAATGGATTTCAACGTAGGTTCTATTCCAGCTCATAGCTTAGGAAATCTAGAAGCACAGAACACGGTTACGAACACTTCACAGAGATGAATGTGAAGGTAAGAGTTAGCTTCTCACCACGGTTTCACAGCAATACCTAGACCACAGGCACTTGGGCTAGTGAGCACACGCTGGGGAGTAAAGGCTTTTCCAGAATGGTTTTTTTTCCTTTTCTTTTTTTCTTTTTGGAGAGGTTTTTGCTATAGGGCCAGTGCGCTTGCCAGAGACACAGAGAGAGACAGACAGAAAACAAGAAGAAATCACCCCCCAGGGGAGATGGCCACGCCACAATCCCTTCTCCTCCATTTTCCTCTTGGGATCTTGGGCATGCACGCACACGCGCCTTGTGTGAGTTTAAGCCACCGGGTCCGGGACTCGAACCACGGTCAACTACATGGGAGTCCAGCGATATAGCCATTATGCCAACTTCTGGTCACAGAGTTTTGTAGTTTTTTTTTTTTTTTTTTTTTTTTTTTTTTTTTTTTTTTTTTTTTTTTTTTGAGAGGTTTTTGCCATAGGGTGTGTGTGCTGGCCAGAAAGACAGAGATACAGAAAGTGAGAAATCACCCCCCAGGGGGATGGCCACGCCACAATCCCTTCTCCTCCATTCTCCTCTCGGGATCTTGGGACTGTACGCATGCACGTACATGCGCCCAGTATGAGATTAAGCCACCAGGTCTGGGACTCGAACCGCGGTCGACTACATGGGAGTCCAGCGACGTAACCATTACGCCAACTGCTGGTCCCCAGAGTGGGTTTTGCCTGTGAGCTCCTAGAGAGCATTTCTTGATCCCTAAATTCAGCTCACAGGAACCTTTAAACAAATGTATGCTGCATTATTCTCATTATTCAATTATGACAGTCTTTCCCCCAGCATTTTAATTAGTACTCATTTACTGAGAATTAAACTGTCATTTTAGTTGAACTCAAAGGAGTACCCCAGGGACATGCATTGCACAAGATAATAAGAGCACCATGTAATTTTGATGCTGCGACGACTTAGACGGCGGCCACGACAGGGCTCCTCTGTCAGCCATTTCGGATGGCACGTCATCACCAATGTTTAAGGAGGAGGACACCATCCCCTAGCTGAAAATCTGATGCCTAATCACGTCGGATCAGAAAATCTGTTCGTTGATTCCTACTTGATGTTATTAAACAGAAAAGTCAAAAGAAAAGATGAGCATGCCAGTGTTAGGCCCTTGGCTCCCAGTCCTGGTTCTGCCACTTGGCTCTGACATGTGCCAGGTTCCATGGACCCTGCTTTCTCAGAAGTGCAGCCGGCATTGGACAGGCTGGTCTTCCAGTGGGCGTGGCTGTGGCTCCAACTGCTTTCTAGGCCTGGCCCTACCTCTTTGGGGTTCTCACTTCTATTTTGGCATTAATAATGTAGTGCACATCTGGGTATGACAGGGAATTCTATCAAGCCCATGAGATGGAAAAAGGACTGTAGGATTTCTCATTGTTGCCTTTGAAAAAGTGCCATCTTCTTTCATTTCTGGGACTTCAACATGGAACAGATAGATTTTTAGCCAATGGGAGATGTACAAAAACTTGGTTCAACCTACAGACTTCCACGATTTCTGTCTATCAGCCAGGTGACTTGCCAGTTTTGAGCCAGAGATGCTTAATTGATTGAAACAAGTCTGAAAGCACAGGACCACAAGACTGTAGAAGAGAAAAGACTTTAGCAATCCAGGAGTATCCCCTGTCCCTATTTTAAATCAAGAGAGCTGAGACTCAGAGAAATTAGATTACTTTCCCAGGGCCAAATAACTAAATCTGTGGGAGACAAAAAGTAGAACCCAAGTATTCCTTATTTCCATGTAGTCGTGAGTTGCTCAACAGTGGGGTGTGTTCTGAGAAATGCCTCCTGGGGTGCTTTCATCTCCTGAACATCATAGAGTGTACTGGCAAACTCAGACGGGATAGCCCTTTATACCCAGGCCATGTGGTATATGTGGGCTGTAACTGACTCAGGCACCCTCGTGCCATCTACAGCTCTACACCCTCTCTGTAGACCTGTTAAGGAGTATATTGCCTCAGGGAAGAGCAGGACCTCTTGAGTCCACATGCCTGAATTCCAGTGCCACCATAACCTACTGAGCAACTTTAGGAAAATGGTTTAGCTTTCACAAGAGCACCTCTCTCACAGTGTCTCACACATGGTAAGAGCTCAACGGGATTGTCTGTTGTTGTTATTGTATGTGGAGTCTTCAAAATGTTCATGAAAAATGCATAAAATGAGAAACTATGCACAGATTTTTTTTTGGCATCAAAATGAACTCCTAGGGGCTAGCAAGTGGCGTGGAGCTTAAGGTGCTAGATCCCACATGACTGGCTGTGTGGTTCAAATCCTGGACTGGCATCTTGAAAATCATGCTGGGAGCATGTGAGTACATGCCCCAAATCTGAAGAGACTGGAGGAGAAGGGATTGCTGTATGGCCATCCCTCATGGGGAGGAGGGAGTAGTGATTTATCACTCCCTGCCCCCTCTGGAGAACACACAGGGCCTATAGCAAAAACTAACTAACTAACTAACTAACTAACTAACTAACTAACTAACTAACTAAATAAATAAATAAATAAATAAAAATAAGCTTGTGGGGCTAGCAGGTAGCATAGTGATTGTGGTGCTGAACTCCCAGTGGCTTAAAACACACACCAAGCTCAGGTATATGCATGTCTAAAATCCCTACAGGATGGCCGTCCCCTGAGGGGTGATTTCTCACTTCTTCTCTCTCTGTCTTTCTCTGTGTCTCTGTGAGCACATGTGCTCTATAGCAAACATCTCTCGGAAAAAAGAAAAGAAAAGAAAAAGAAAAAGAACCAGAGGCCAGCAGGTGGTTAAGGCGCTAGACTTGTACATGGTTGACTAGTTTGAGTCCCAGACTAGGGCCACTTGAAACTCACACCAGGTGTGTGTGCAAATGTATCCAAAATCCTAGAGGAGAATGGATGAGAAGGGATTACATTGTGGCCATCCCCCCTGGGGAGTGATTTCTTACTTTCTCTCTGTTTGTCTGTCTCTCTGGTGAGTACATGCACCCTATAGCAAAAATAAAAAAAAAAATAAAAAAAAAAATAAAAAAAAAAGTAAATAAATAAACTCTTACTTTAATCCTATTTTTTCATGAACTTTTTTAAGTCCCCTGCTAGCTCCCTGTTTTCTGGGGTCCCAGAACCACTCACAGGAACAAGCAGGCATTTGTGGTATAGCTCCCAGCCCCTACCTTCTGCTCCTCCAGCTCTGTATCTAAACCTCCCAACAACCATGCAATAGTTGATACAGGCCCGTGATACAGACCATCTTTAAGATGAAAAAATAGGCACAGAGAAACAGTTTGTCCAAAATCCCAAGGACCAGCACTAGGGGGTAGAGTGCAATTCTCATCGACTACAAAATCTCCACGGCTTTCACATACGCTGCATTGATTCTGCTTACAGTTCTAATTCTAGGCCGGTTGGATGTTAGTTACTGTCTCAGAGTTTTATTTATTTATTTTTATTTTATTGTTTTTTTCTTTTTTTGAGAGGTTTTTGCTATAGGGCGCATGCGCTCGCCAGACAGACAGACAGAGACAGAGAGACAGAAAACGAGAAATCACCCCCCGGGGGGATGGCCATGCCTCAATCCCTTCTCCTCCATTCTCCCCTTGGGATCTTGGGCATGCACGCACACGCGCCTGGTGTGAGTTTTAAGCCACCAGGTCTGGTACGCGAACCATGGTCAACTACATGGGAGTCCAGCAACATAGCCATTACGCTAACTGCTGGTCCCTTCAGAGTTTTATTTTTGACAGAGGGAGGGTGGTTTGCGCCTCTCTAAGTATGCTGGGAAAGTGCGTTCTACCCTCTCTGCTGAGATAGCTTAACCTTGAACCTTTGTATCTTTTGATTCATCTTGTTTTGCTTCCACTTCCCTGAAAGTCAGTTAGGTGGAAGTGAGAGTTCAGAGAAGGAAAGGTTGAGAAGGAAAGGTTGACTTTCTACTATGAGAAGGAAAGGCTGAATTTCTACTCTACGTGAGAGCATCTTTCACTTTTTTTGAGGCTATATTTAGCTTTCATAAGACAGAAGCAAAGAAAACAGTCTTTGTAAAAGAGGCAAGCGGGATCAGCAATTAGTGTAATGGCTATGTCGCTTAACTCCCATGTAGTCGACTGTGGTTCGAATCCTGGACCCTGTGACTTAAACTCACGCCGGGCGCGTGTGTGTGCATGCCCAAAATCCCGAGAGGAGAATGGAGGAGAAGGGATTGTGGTGTGGCCATCCCCCCTGGGGGGTGATTTCTTGCTTTTTGTCTCTCTGTCTCTCTCTGTCTTTCTGGAGAGCACACGTGCCCTATAGCAAAAAAAAAAAAAAAAAAAAAAAAAAAGAAGCAAAAGCAAGAACAACTCAACAGAAGAAGGATGAACAATTATTTTATTCTTCTCACAAAATTGTGCAGTATCATTGGGTCTGCTGTTTGATGGTATGCCTTACTGACGCTCCTCTGCATGGGTGTACACTGCCATCCGATTCCTTGGGAGAGTTTCAGTTAAATCTTGTTTCCACTCAGGTCAAGTGAGTGCTCTGACCCTTGTGTGCAATTTTGAATTTCTTGGCAGAGCTAAGGAGGAGCCTAGCCTGAGCATTTCTCATGCTCATATGGATCTGGGAGAGGGGACTCTGCTGCATGCTTTGTCTGGATTCAGAAGTTCTGATGTTGGTTCTGTAGATGTGGATGGTGCAGGGACCAGCCAGGTGAGTGATGGTCTGTCAGAAAGCAACCTGGAAAAGACATTGGCAATTACTTTATTTATTTATGTATTTATTTTTTAGCCTTTTGCCATAGGGTGCATGTGTTTGCTGGACAGAGACAGAGAGAGACAGGAAAAGGCAAAGTGAGAAATCGCGTCCCCAGGGGGAATGGCCATGCCACCATCCCTTCTCTTTTGTTCTCCGCCTGGGATTCTGGGTACACACACACATGCGCCTGGTGTGATTTTCAAGTCACCAAATCCAGGACCCGAATTGCGGTGAGCTCTGTGGGAGCCCAGGACCAGGACCGCTGCACTGTCTGCTGGCCCTGGTGCTTACTCCCTTGAACGCAACAAAATGGCCTGTTGGGGCCCAGCAGGTGGTGTAATAGTTACGTCAGCGGACTCCCACGTAGTCGGCTGCATTTTGAGTCCTAAGACCCGGCAGCTTAAAACTCACGCCAGGCACATGTGCGTGTGTGCCCAGAATCCCAAGAGGAGAATAGAGGAGAAGGGATTGCGATGTGGCCAGACCCCCCGGGAGGTGATTTCTCACTTTCTGTCTCTCTTTGTCTCTCCAGTGAGCACATGTGCCCTATAGCAAAAATCTCTGTCTCTAAAATAAAATTTAAAAACCTGTCAATTCACATCACTTGCTCTCGATGCCAGAGAAGTATTGATAACAAAATGGCATTGCCTCTTCGTGAGGGGAAAGCAACAATACATACCTAAATCAATGATCGTATAACAAGGTAATAATTTATTGCAAGTTGAGTAAGCTGTAGGTCACTAAGTATTTTCCTCTATATTATTTCACATAACCCTTACATGACCCACCATGGTTTCCCAGGCAGGCACTGCGCCCTGGGGTGGGAGACACACCCTCTCTGTCTGTCTGTCTTTTTGGTCCCATTCACTCTGGGTTGGTGCCCTGCCTTGAGTCCCTTTTCCCTCTAGTTCTGAAGGTGATTCCTCTATCTGACCTCTGTGACTTCCTTTTGCCTCTACCATCACTCTCTCTCCAGGTGAGCTCATCCAACCCAGTGACTTGCTATGAAGATGGAGGAAGAGGAGGCAAAGGAGGAGGAGAGGGAGGAGGAAGAGGAAGAGGGGGAGGAGGAAAAGGAGGCGGAGGAGAAGGCGGCGAGGGAGGAGGAGAGAGAGGGACTCTGCAGGAACATTAAAGGACTGTGAATGAAGATATAAATCCCACGTTTCTATCTTCATGCCTGACTCTCCTCTGAGTTCCAGATTTGGATATTTAACCGTGTGACTAACTAAAGATGACGTCTTTAATTAGATACCTCTCAGGGCCCTCAGTGCTTAGATGATCAACATGGAAGTCTTGACTGACTCGCTCCTGCTCTTAAGCTCTTGCTTACTGCACCCAGCCTCTATCCCTTCTGGTCTTACCCCCCTTCCTGGCCCCCCAGAAAGGGGACATAACCACCTACTCGTGGGCACAGGCTAGAAACGTAGGTGTTTCCTCAGAGTTCTGACCTTCCATCGTCCCCAATATTCATTCTGGGAGCGAGTCCTGTTGGTTTTAAATCCATCGTGTACTTCAGGGCATGTCTCCTCGTCTCCTCTGGCCACTGTCCTACCCCAGGTCACCATTGCCCACTGCCTAGATGCCCACCGTGGTCACCTCGTCGGCCTCCCTGCTGCCACTCTGCCCTGTCACCCACCCCGACAAGCTGCTCGCCGGATAGTAACCAGAGTAATCTTTCATAAATAATGCAAACCAAGTCATGTCTTTTTCCTGCTTAAGTCTTTTGATGGCTTCTAAGTCTACTTAAAATATTTAAGTCTCAAGCACCACACAGGCTCTGGCTCCACCTGCTCTGCCATCCCACCTATTCAGGCTCCTCTGTCCCTTGTCACTATTGCTCAGCCCTCCCTGGCTTTCGGACAATTTCTAGAATGTTCCGCACTCTCTTGCACCCCAGCCCCCACCCCAGAAGCAGTGCACCTGTTTTCCTTCCCTAGCTGACTCTCAGCCTGGCTGCTGCTGTGTGTTCAGGCTTCATTTTATCTCCTTTCTTTATTTTTAATATATTTTTCTTTAGAATTATTTATTTAATTTTATTTAAAATTTGCTATAGAGCACTGTCACCGGACAGTGACAGAGACAGAGAGAGAGAGACAAAGAGAGAAAGCGAGAAAGCAAGCCGCCAGGTCCAGGACTCAAACTGCCGTCAGCCATGTGGGAGTCCAGAGCCATAACTATCATGCCACCTGGCGGCCCCCAGTCTTCGTTTTAAATGTAATCTTCTTTAAGAGACTTTTTCAGTCCACTCCCTCCCCTTCACGTTTTTCTCTCAGCATATCAGGTTGATTTTCTTCTTAGAACTCACTGTTGTCTAACACAGATCAGGAAATGGGGTAGTCTGTGTGTTTCAGGGCAGCTTCCCAAATTTCTCTGCTTGGGGTTCAATGCTAACTGGTCAATTTGCCCTTTTTTAATCCAAAGACTCTGCAAGAGCATCTTCTGGAACCCAGTCTCATCCCAATTTCAGGCAAGGCCAGCTGATTTATCCAAACCACACAGAGGCAAGCTTTCTGTTTGCTCCGTAAAGCTCTTTGCTTTTCAGCGTTGATGACAGTGATGGTTTTAGATTGACAAAGACTTCACCTGAGGACTGCCTATGACCACGCTTTCTGCCTATGATGCCCAAGTTAGCCATATTTTACATTTGCCACTTTTAGGGCCAGCAGGTGGCATAGTGGTTAAGTCACTGG
Source organism: Tupaia tana (assembly GCA_026018925.1). NCBI lineage: Eukaryota > Metazoa > Chordata > Mammalia > Scandentia > Tupaiidae > Tupaia > Tupaia tana. The sequence continues at coordinate 66,200,018 of JAKSZU010000015.1, read as the reverse complement.
ACTCCCACATGGCTGACTGCATTTTGAGTCCCAGGCCCGGTGGCTTGAAATCCCACTGGGCATGTGTGCATGGGTGCCCAAAATCCCGAACGAAGAATGGAGGAGAAGGGATTGCGGTGCGGTCATCCCCCCCATCCGCGAGAGTTCTTATTTCTCTCTCATTATCTTTTTCTGTCTCTGGTGAGCACCTGTGCCCTAGGGCAAAAACCTAAAAAGAAAAAATAATAGAGTAGCTATTCTTTCTCTCTCTCTCCTCATTCTTTAATATAGTGGAAAGAAAAGTGCTTTCTCTGTGTAAACACCGTCGAAGGACTAACCAAACCTGAGCAAGAAAGGCAGCTTGCTCCTGCTCTGAGCAATCCATTCTGGCTTTATTCCACAATGAAACCCACCAGGCACGGCTTCTCAGGACAAACATTTCATATTCCTACTTGCTTGCTTTGTGTGCTTGTGACATTGTTATCCGTGTTAGGTGTCCACTTCAAGGTAACCTTTACTGGAGAGAAAAATGAGTAAGACGAGAGAAGATAGACATGACACGGAAAGGGGCGGGTGGGGTTGGAGTGCAGGAAAGGCCGGTATGAACAATCTCTATTCCGCCCGTTTTAATTATCTCTCGGCTCAGTTCAAGGCCAGCTTCCCTGCGGCTGTCATGAGCTGTGACTTCAGCTTATGGTATTTGAGTACATTGAAATGTAACACCACCGACTTGGTAATGGCACTCAGTACCACACGCTAATTAAAGCCAGCCAATGGTAGCCGTGGGGTCCCCACAGGAAGAAGATGAGCCTGAGAGGGCCAGCGGGAGCAGCCAGACACCCGAACTCTGCTCAGCAGCAGAACGGCACACGGTGGCCACTGTCTTTCTCCCATCCTCGTCACTTTTGGAGGATGTCCCTGTTCTGTTAGGTGTCTTCTGTTAGGATAGGTGAGATGGTTCAGTTGAGAAATTATAATAAATAAATGCAGGGAAGGCCAGCAGATGGCAGAGTAGTTAAGGTGCTGGACTCCCATGTGGCTGACCACAGTTCAAGTCCTGGACGTTGTGACTTGAAACTCATGCCGACCGAATGTATGTGCACCCAAGATCCTAAGAGGTGAATGGAGAAGAAGGGATTGCAGTCTGGCCAAAGCCCCGGCAAGTGGTTTCTCACTTTCTGTCTCTCGGTGTCATTCTAGCAAGCACATGTACCCTATAGCAAAAATCTCTCTTAAAAAATAAAAAGAAAAGGGAACCAGCAGTTAGCGTAATGGCTATGTCGCTGGACTCCCACGTAGTAGACCGCGGTTTGCGTCTCGGACCCGGTGGCTTACAACTCACGCCGGGCGCGTGTGCGTGCATGCCCAAGATCCCGAGAGGAGAATGGAGGAGAAGGGGTTGCGGCGTGACCATCCCCCCGGGGGGTGATTTCTCGCTTTCTGTCTCTATGTCTCTCTCTGTCTGTCTGGCGAGCGCACGCGCCCTATAGCGAAAAACCTCTCCAAAAAAATAAAAAATAAAATAAAAAAATAAATAAAAAGAAAAGAAAGAAAAGAGAAAAAAAGAAAAGACACAGGAAATCTTCATTCCCTGGGGAACATAACCAAGATCTAGAACTTCAACCAGATTGTTTTCCACCCAGTCATTTAATGTGTGAGGCTTGGCAATGATTAATGAATTGATGAGTAAGCTGAAATACTGACAACCAACCACACTGATTTTTCTTCTCAAGAGACAGGCTTCTGCTCGCCATGTCAGGAAAGCTGCTGCATCAACCCGACTGGTAAACAGGGACAAGGTCAGGATCAATGTCTCTGTGGATTCTCCCCACCCCCCCAGCCCCCAGCTGAACATAGATGGCAGCATCCCAGCCAGCTTCGTTGCATCCTCTTTGATCCTCTCCTTCGTGTCCTGATCAGAGTCAACCATCAGAGATCCCACCCACCTGCTGTCATACTCCTCTCCACTTATAACCACTGTTCATCTCCGCCACTGCCATAGTCCAAGCCAGTGCCCTCTGCTGGCTGTTAGGGGGGACCCCTGAGCAGCCATCCACTTCCGCTCATACCGTCCACACCTGCCCTCCTCCCAGCATCAGAGCATCATTTTCTATGTCAATCAGATCGTGCCATGCTCCTGCTTCAAATCCTACAATGTTTTCCCACTGTATTTAGAAAAAAGTCCAAGCCCTCAGCCTGGCCTACACGGCCTTACGTGATTCAGCTCCAGCTGCCGGGGTGTTGGGAAAGTCATGATGTATTTTTCCTACGCAAAAAATACACCCAATAATTCTTCCCACCTCATACTTGACTTCACTTTGTTCACAACACTACGGTCACACCTTCCTTCTTTCTGTCCCTTGAATATACTAAGGTCATTCCCTGCTTAGGGCTTTGGTACCAGCTGCTCTCTCAGAATGCTCTTCCCCACACACCTTCCGGCTGACGTACCTCTCATCATTCAGGATTCAGCCTCAAGTGTCACCTGCTCGGAAAGACTTTCAGCCTCTCACCCTTGCACACACACTGTCACCCACGGTCTTTACCACGCCGCTCTGTTTTATTGTCTTCATGGCTCTTAATACTCTTCTGCAATGATTTTAGTCTTTCTTGTCATTTTTGAGTCCACCATCTAGAAGGTAAGATGTCCATGAGCTAGGAGACTCTCGTGTTACACATTTTATTCTCCAGACCAGCAACCGTGCAGGGTGCATGAAAGGGGCTCAAGACGTGGTTGCTGAAGGAATAAACAAACGAAAAGAGGCTCGCCATCATTCCTCTCACCGCTATAGCAGCCCTGACTTTCATGAGCCAGGAGTGTGCCAATTCATGTCCGCACTAAATGATGAAAACATTCTCCTTGCCAATGAGGAACCAAGGCCCCAAAAGACAAAGGAACTTCTCCCAGGTGACAGAGACTGCAGAATGACTCTAAAGCTATTTTTCTAACCTCACGCTATGGCTACTTGTATGGATCACACGGCTTTGTGGGGCATAGATCCAAATCCACTTATCCGTTCCTTTTATCGTTATCTGTTTATGTGCCAGGCGCTGTACAAGGTGTTACAAACCTCACAGTGAACACAACAGAATCCTCGCTGCTGTTGATATTGTGCTGCGACAACTATTTAACTAATACGTGTCACAGTTGCTCTGAGGGGCCCAGCACAGGAACAAGTGCTAAATGTTGCTGTTTGGCAGGCTGAGGCCCATGGAGATGTGGTTTGATTCCTGGATCACCCTAAAAGACTGAGGCCAATGCTGTGCACCATAGACCCAGTTTAAGAGGCTGAGGCAGGAGGATTGCAACACAGAGAGACTATCTAAAACACTACACAGATACACACAGATACACACGGTCACAGACCACCACCACCACCATCAAAACAACAAAACCCAAAAATGAAACAGAAACCCAATTTATTCTGCTTCTCCAAGCCTGCTAAAACTGCCACGAGCAAGCATCATAACTGCAGGGTAAAAAAATGAGACATAGATTTTTCTCACGGTTCTGGAGGCTGGAAGTCCAAGACCAAGGTGTTGGCTGGGTGGGTTTCTCCTGAGGCCCCCCCCCTCCTCGGCTTACAGATGGCGGCCTCTCACTGTGTCCTCACACGGCCTTTCCTCTGTGCATGTGCATCCTCAGTGTCTCCTCCTCTTCTTGTGAGGAGACCAATCCTGTCAGATTAAGGCCCAACCATTACGACTTTAACTCTTAATCTCTTCGAGGGACCAGCAGATGAAGTAATGGTTACATCACTGGGTTCCCACAGAGTCGACCTTGGTTCAAGTCCCAGACCTTGTAGCTTAAAATTCATGCTGGGCTCATGTATGAGCATGCCCCAAATCCCAAGACTGGCGGAGAAGAGATTGTAGCATGGCCATCCCCCTGAGGGTGGTTTCTTACTTTCTGTCTGTCTCTGTCCTCTAGCAAGGATGTGCCTTATAGCAAAAATCTCTCTCTCTCTCTGTGTATATATATACATGTATATATTATATATATATGTATATATATATATATGTATATATATACATATATATATAATCTCCTCTTCAAAGATCCTCTCTCCAAATACAGTCACACTGGAGGTTAGGGCTTCAACATGAAATTTGAGGTGGACACAATTCAGTCCATAACACTGATCATCTGAAAATAGAAATTTATTTAGAAACATGAATAAGACCTAAATTTCTAAGCAGACTGATATTGCTATTATAAACTTCCTGGCTTGGACTGCTTAATATTAGCATGTCATTGCCTATGTTATTTATTTCAAAGCCCAGCCTCATGTTTTATAAGTAAGTACAAAGTCATTTTTTTGGGACCAGCAGATGGTGTAATGGTTACATTGCTGGGCTCCCACATGGGCGACCATGGTTTGACAAGTCCTAGACCCAGAGGCTTGAAACTCAAGCCAGGCGCATGTGCATGCATGCCAAAATCCCAAGAGGAGAATGGAGGAGAAGGGTTTGTGGCATGGCCATCCCCCATGGAGAAATGTGCTGTCTCTCCAACAAGCACATGCACCCTAAAGCAAAAATCTCTCTTTTTAAAATAAATAAATAAATAAATGAGGTTTTTTTTATGATAAAGGCCTGAAAAAATCTTATTTTAGTAAGGGTACCAGCATACATAGCGTTCACGTAGTGTGGGGTGGCAAGAGAGGAGCAAGTGTATCTCGAACACTGTCAGAGTCAATTCTGTCTTTCAGGTCTTCATAAGTGAGTAGGACTTAGGTACTCATTGGAGTTTCATACCGTGCCTTCTCCTAGAAAAAGTTTCTAAAGAAGGTTCTGGAGGGATAGTGACCAAGTATGAGGCATGCTGCAGCTGGGCTTGGGTGGAAGCTGAATAATGTCTCACAATGACCTTGGAGCTCTGAGTGACCTCCTGGGTGGCTTCAGCTGAACTCTAGTGGTGACTCTTTGCCTGGAACCCTGGCATAGAGTATTGATACAGTTGCTGGGGTACGATGGCCCAAATAATTCCAAACGGGACACAAAATATTTATATTTGAGTTTTAAAAAGATTATTTTGAGCCTTTTGCTGATATTGAAATATTTTGGTTTTCCTTAGTGCTTATGACAATGAAAATGATCCACATTATAAAGGCCAGGGCAGGCCCTATTGTTGTTGTTGTTGTTTTTTTTTTTTATACCCAGCAGTTTAGCATAGAGACTGGAACTTCATAAAACTCAAGAAATGTCTGCATTTTTTAAAGATTTTTGTAAAGCCCAGTTAAACAACACACCCAGTTTTTCAAATTCATATTTATTAGAGAAGCAATAAGGTAGTGAGCTAAAGACTATAAATCTTGCTGGTTTCTGGGTGTCTGTCCAAATGCTACCAACAACTAACATAAACCTTAAGAAAAAGCAGCTTTCGGTACCAGCAGATGGCATAATGGCTATGTCGCTGGACTCCCATGTAGTAAGCGGCAGTTTGAGTCCCAGACCTGGTGGCTTAAACTCACACCAGGTGCACATGTGTGTATGCCCAAAATCCCAAGAGAAGAAGGGAGGAGAAGGGATTGCGACCTGGCCATCCCCCAAAAAGTGATTTCACACTTTCTGTCTCTGTCTCTGTGGCAAGCACATGTGCCCTATTGCAAAAATTTCTCTTAAAAAAAAAAAAAAAGAAAAGAAAAGAAAGGAAAAAGAAGCTCTCCCGCCTCCATTTAAAAAAAAGAAAAGAAAAAAAAAAAGAAAATAGTACTCTAGTCTCTGTTTCCCTACGTGTACAATCAGGCCGCAGGGCTGGTTCCAAGTTCCCTCTGCTTTATGCTGATAGGTGGTAGATAACTACCGGTCAGATGCCAGGCAGAGAGGCCAGACAGCAAAGAAAACACAGGTGTCCAGCATTGCACACCTACCCTCATATCAGAGGCTCACGGAGAGGCCCCCGGGGAGACATACAGCTGCCATGAGTGTGTGTAGGGTGCAGAAGTTACTTGCATTTCATAGAGGTCTGATTACTTATGATAATTTTGAAACCTGAATCATTTTTGATGGGTTTTGGATTGGGGGAAGAGGTTCCCCTCTGAGCAATCTAGCCAGCTCCCAGAACATAAACGGAATGCAGTGGCTAAGCAGAACAGAAATGACTGCAAACTTTTTTTTTTTTTTAAGTTTATTTCTTCATTGAGAGAGAGAGACAGGAACCCCAATAGGGTCCCCACATTGCAATCCATGCCAGGCTCAGCCAGCCTGGATCATGTCTGTATGTATGTTCAGTGTGCTCACATGTCCCAGGATATGAACCCAGGACCTTTCCCATGTGGGTCCAGTAGCACTATCCACGTATCACTACCTGGCTCCCAAAACTGCTGCTATCTTTCCCTGGCCATGTGATAGTTCCCTGCTAGGGCAGGACCTACTGGAAGCACTCCCTTCCCAGGGCTCTGCTGGAGTTGACACAGCAGCCAAACATTTCTTTAAAAAATATTTATTTTATTTGGTCTATTATTATTTTGAATTTGCTATCGGGCATGTGCACTCACTAGAGAGAGACAGACAGAGAGAGAGGGTGAAAGTGAGAAAATAAGCTGTCAGGTCCGGGACTCAAACCGTGGTCGGCCATGTGGGAGTCCAGTGCCTTCACCACCATGCCACCTGCTGGCCCCAGCAGCCAAAATTTTTGTTATGTCCATTCCCTTTTATACCCAGACTTACATCATTATCACGGGAGACTTTACATGAGTAACCATGCTCTTTCATGGAAGAAAACAGGGCTCAGGATCTCCTGGATTGAGACCCAAGCTCACTTCCAGGCAGACCACGTTCTTAGAGGATGGGGAGAGGGTGTGCAGGTGTGCCTAAGTCACAGAAAACCACCTTCTTGAGAAACTTCAGAATGTTCCATGCAGCAAGAACCTTTTATAGAAACCAGCAAATTATGTCTTCCCTGTAGCAGGACAGTACTGTCCTTTCAGCATTTCAGATCTGACTTCTCATGGCTCAGGTCAGACATGCTAAGTAAATTAGCCAGCCAAAGTGTCTGACACCATAGAAAAGAAAAATGTGAGCAGACATGGTGAAACGAGGCATATGGATTCTGGGTTGTAAGGTCGTAAATACAGGTTAGGAGCTTCATACCAAATGCTTCTATCCCCTGACACATTTCCATTTTAAGGTTAAGTAGGTTTAATTACACCACTCCTTTTCCCTTCTTTGCCTCTTTTTGACATTACATAAGATATTTTAGGAACAGAGAAAGGTTAATGGGCCTGGGATGGGGTCTAGAATTAACTTCCTTAATTAAGCCTCCAGAAGACATCTTTTCATTTCTCTTAATGACCTGTCTTGGTTGAAAAGGACCCAAACCTCCTGTAGCTCTGCATGGGTCCTGCTTGTGTAAGACCTGCACACTTGATCACGTGACCAGAGCTTTGTTTCAGATGGCGCCCCGGATTCAGGCAAGCACTGTCACTAACCACAGGGTGGAAGTGGACACGCAATGGGGTAGGGGTGGGGGGTGGTGGGGGGAGACCTGAGCAGTGTTGTGGCTTCTGAAAACTCTTCTTTGTGGGTTTGGTCACTTTCGGTCAGTCCAGAGATCAACTTATTTTGATACAGTAGGAAGCTGGACACGTCCTTCCTCAAGTTCTATTCACCAAATATTTGCAAGTGACATTATAATTGAAATGTACCCAAGCCTATGAACTCCGTCAAAAATCCTCTCATGAAGCTTCTCTAAAGCTCATGTTCATATCTGGATTTATCTCTTCTTAGTTAGGAATTTTTAATATGTGCTTCTCCTAGGCGGGGACCCATGAAACATTCATTTCTCCCTTCTTTTTTCAAGTTAGATATCTTTTTTCTTTTTAAGAGGTTTTTGCTATAGGGTGCATGCACTTGCCAGAAAGAGAGACAAAAAGCGAGAAATCACCCCCCCCCCCGGGGGGGATGGCCACAACACAATCCCTTCTCCATTCTCCTCTCAGGATCTTGGGCACGCACGCACATGCTCCTGGAGTGAGTTTAAGCCACCAGGTCCGAGCTTCGAACCACGGTCGACTACATGGGAGTCCAGTGACATAGCCATTATGCTAACTGCTGGTCCCTCAAGTTAGATATCTTTGAAGAACAGTCCTCACGTGTGAAGTTTTGCAGGGCCCATTTTGACACAATCAGAATGCTTCTGTGTTTGAGGACATTCTTTGTATTCCTAATTCTTCTGGCTTAGTTTGTCAGTGTCTTATTTGTATGTCCTGATTTGCTGGATTGTATTCTGATGTTATTAGTGTTCTTGTCCTTCCAAGATGATAATCCTAGTAATACTTCATATATGTCTGTGTGTGTGTGTAATATGTGTGTGTGTATATATATATGTACTTGCCATTGGGCAAGTGCATGCTCTCCAGATAAAGACAGAGACAGAGAGAGAGAGGGAAAGTGAGAAATCACCTGCCAAGGGAATGGCCATGCCACAATCCCTTCTTTTCCATTCTCTTCTCAGGATTTTGGGCACATGGACACATATGCCTGGCATGTTTTACAAGCCACCAGGCCTGGGACTCAAACCTCAGATTTGCCTATGTGGGATCCAGCACTCTAACCACCATATCACCTTGCTGGCCCCAGAATCACCTTTTAAAATTCTAGATTTCTGTATTCATGGATATCCAGGTCAAACATGAGAGATTCTAATTTAGGGATATAGAGTAGGGCAAGAAAATCTAATCTGTATTTCTTTTTTTTTTTTTTTTTTTTTTGAGAGGTTTTCACTATAGGACGCGTGCGCTCGCCAGACAGACAGAGAGAAACAGAGAGACAGAAAACGAGAAATCACCCTCCAGGGGGGATGGTCACGCCGCAATCCCTTCTCCTCCATTCTCCTCTCGGGATCTTGGGCACGCACACACACGTGCCTGGCATGAGTTTTAAGCCACCGGGTCCGGGATGTGAACCACGGTCGACTACGTGGGAGTCCAGCGACATAGCCATTACGCTAACTGCTGGTTCCCTAATCTGTATTTCTCAAAGTTACTCAGAGGTTGTTGCTATGTATCCCTGTTTTACCACTATCAGAGGTGTGTCTAGAAATGCAGTGTGCCTTTAGAACTCCAAGCCCCACACAACAGATGCCTTCAGGCTCCACTTATCCAAACCATCTGTCCCACCGGATTACAGAGCTGATCACAAAGGAGATGCATTGCTCTAACGGCTTCTTCTCCTATCAACCTCGATGCTGAGAATGGAATAGAGAACACTTATCACCTGAACTATGCAAATGTGAGACTGAGAGCATGCCCAGTTCACCAAAGAAGCACAGTAAGGCCAAGGAAATCCTGAATACGCTTTCTACAGATTCTCCTAGCTAATGGAGCAGCGATAGTTTGTTTCTTGTTCCTTGTAGATACTTCGGTTTGTTAATGTGCACTCTGTGTTTTATTACGAAGAGAGTTTATGAAGCCTGGGGTCCAGAGAAATGACCCAATCTTTCCAACAGCACATTGTCTCTTTTTGACTGTAATTCAGATACCAGGCAATGTGGCTGCCCATCATCACTAGCTATTGTACCCCTATTACAAACTCTGAGCATGATTCTTTTTTTTTTTTTTTGAGAGGTTTTTTTGCTATAGGGCGCGTGCGTTCGCCAGACAGACAGAGAGAGACATAGAGACAGAAAGCGAGAAATCACCCCCCAGGGGGGATGGTCACGCCGCAATCCCTTCTCCTCCATTCTCCTCTCGGGATCTTGGGCACGCACGCACATGCGCCCGGCGTGAGTTGTAAGCCACCGGGTCCGAGACGCGAACCGCGGTCGACTACGTGGGAGTCCAACGACATAGCCATTACGCTAACTGCTGGTTCCCTGAGCATGATTCTTTTTATCAACATTAAGCTGCCTGTGTTAAATAGTGTGGCAAAGAAAGGTGCTGAAGTCTGTCTTTTCCTCTCTTAGGCAGGACTGGAATGAGCAGGTGCATCTGTAAGAGGATGGCCAGATTGGGTGTTGGCAGGAGTGTGGGGCATGGGGTCAGGGATCTGTAGACCTAGCTGCAAAAGTTCAGGGCATACCATCTGGAAGGGAAGGCAACCCAAAGCATTCAACATCATGGAGTTTGCAATATTAGGGACAGCGTAATGAAGAGAAACTAACAAAGCATACAACATACAGAAACGTTTTTATGAGTTTGTTTTTCTTACCTGTAGAATGTAGATAATTCAGTACCTACTAAGTAAAGCAGTTTGTTGTGAACACTAAATTTACAAATACAAGTATAGTATCGAGAATGGTACTTGGCATATAGTAAGGTTGCATGAATGTGAAATGACGTTATTGTTGCTTTCATCAACAAAACCTGGAGTTTAGGTGGGTTCTGGGCCTCAGCAACAGGGAATAGGAAGGGAAGGTGGAAAATAGGTATTATGCATGACTTGGCCTCCAAGAAAGAATGCTGGTTGGAGCTCCTGGGCTCTTTCCTGTTCAAAGCCCTCATAGATATTGGAAGCCCTTGGAGCCAAGCTTGAAGCAGAGAGTTTGGGTGAACCTCAATGTAGGGATATGGGAGAGCAGAGGATGGAATGCAGTTTCTAGTACTGTTTTCTCCACCTGACCTCTTCTTCCCTCCTTTTTTACAACACCATCAGGCCCTAACACAAAGCATTCTGGGACCATCTGGGAGTATGGTTGGTGTCTGTATTGTCTTAGACTCCCAATACCCACAAGGCAGGCTTGGTTGTGACTTAGACTATAATTCTTCTGTTCATTAGATGTCACAGGTTGTCAGAAGTTTAATAAATGATTTTGGGTAGATCATTTCCCTTTAGGATAGTGGCAAAGATCATGTAGGAAATTTTCACTATTAATAGCAGTTTGACTCCTTAATATCCATCATTTGAGAAACTCAAAGATTAATCATCTGAAAATATTTTCAGTATAAATGAAGCTGTTGAGTATTTTTCACAGTTTCTAGGCATAATGTGATAGCTATTCTACACAGTGACTTGTTAATTCGTTAATATTTATCGATTACCTACTATATGTTGGTGGTGGCACTTGATACTCAAGATACAAAAGAAGAATGTGAGATTGTTTCTGGACCCAAGGTCTCATAGACTAGTGCAAAGATAGGACACAACTACAGACACTACAGTTCACTGAAATTCCTGCCAATAGCGCAAGTATTGGGTGCTCTGAGGATGATCAACTCTACCTTGGTGATACAGTCATGGTCAAAAGAGCTTCACAGAGGTGACAAAAAGAATTCCATGGTCTTAAAAGAAGACATATTATCTAGGAAAGAAAGAAAAAACAAAGCTTAACAGAGCAACAACCTAGGCAAAGGATGAGGGATTGAACATGTGAGTTGGGACCTTCTTAACGTGAAGTTTAAGTAAGAAAGCAGAACAAATAGGATTGTATAGGTAGAAAAAGGCAATATTATCAAAGCCCTTGTAGATGTACTTGGAAGCATTAACTCTACCAAATGTCACTGAAGGACTTTAAACAAGAAGGTAATAGGATCAGATTTGCTTTTGAGAATGTTCTTTCTACTGACAGTTTGGAAGATGTATTAGATAAGAGCAAAGCATGACATAGAAAGACCACTTACACAGTTGAAGATTATTTTTATGCCTGTCCGTGTTATAAATGGGGAGGACCTGAACAAAAGCAGGACAGTGAGCAGAAGAGGGAGAACTCTGATTAGAAAATAATTTAGAAAGTAAAATCAAAAGGACTAGGTCGCCACTAGGTGTCTAGAAGTGAAGGAAGAGATTCTTTAATGTCAGCCATATTTTTTAGCAGTTATTACAATCAAGTCCCTGCAAATGGTCTAAAAAAATTATGCTCCAATAGTTTTTAGAGGAATAGATGGAAGTGATAAAACTTCTTGGGCAAAAACTATTTACTTTAAAGGAAGTTTTGGATTTAATTCTGATCCTTTCTTTCTCTGTTTAATACTCCAAACCAAGGAGGTCCATTATTTTATTTTTTGAGAGGTTTTCGCTAGAGGGCACATGCTCTCGCCAGACAGACAGAGAGGGACAGAGAGACAGAAAGCGAGAAATCACCCCCCAGGGGGGATGGCCAAGCCACAATCCCTTCTCCTCCCTTCTCCTCTTGGGATCTTGGGCACGCACGCACACACGCCTGGCGTGAGTTTAAGCCACCGGGTCCAGGACTTGAACCGCGGTTGACTACATGGGAGTCCAGCGACATAGCCATTACGCTAACTGTTGGTCCCTCCATTAGCTGAATTTTTATAGATGGAGCTAGTGGTGAAGCCAGAAGATCACAGTCTTACTCTGTAGATCAGTGCTTCTCAAATAATCTAGGGATCTTATTTAAAAGCAGATTCTGATTAAATGGGTCTCATTCTATGAAGCTTGAGATTCCATCTCTCTAACCATCCTGGGTGATGCCAATGCACTTGACCACAATTTGTATAGCAAGGCTCTAGGGTGCTTTGCAAAGAGGGAATTGCAACTTGTTTGTCCACTAAAAATGACCACAACTAGAGTGTCCTAACAGAGAGAAAAGTCTCATAGCAGGCAGTGGCTCCTGCTACTTCCAATCTTTCAGACGTTGCTTTCAGATCTCATCTATGTCCTCTTGAGGATGGTGACTGTCCAAAGAAGAGGGCTGGTAAAGTCATACGTACTCTTAGCCAATACAGTCACCATGGTGTTCCCCAAAAAGCCACAAAGAGTTTCTTTACCACGTTGCCCCTGGTGGCCCTGAGTAATCACACCCTGACTCAAATCTGAAAATAACTCCAGCCCACTGGCCTGCAAACCGTCCCTCCTAGCCAAGATGGGACAGAGTGTATTTTGTTGAACTCACTGGAGAGTTGAGGAATATTTGTGGCTAAGAGTTACAAAAAGCTGTCTGTAACGATTGCACTGTTTATGTACCTGTCACCAGAGACAAACAAGACTGGAAATTTGTAGACTGGCTCCTTCTTACCTTATGAGTCAGCACTCATCCATGTTTAGCCCCTAACTCATGGACCATGCAGAACTTAAGTTACAGTGTGTTTATATACGTCAGCTCTTTAACGACGAGAGCATAAGTGCTAGGGACCAGGACCAGATGCTGGGCTTGGCATTGCCTGGTGGGAGACTGGCACTGACAAATGGCTTTGGGTGGCTCAGACCCAACCTGGCCTGCTCTGGTTTCCTGAAATAGAGAGGAAATTTTGCTGTAGGGAGACTGCAGAAGGCTCTGAAATTGAGAGGTGTCTGGTATGAGGAAAGTGCTGTCTTGGGAATCAAGAAACTAGTTTCCGTTCAGCAATGACTGGCTCTGTGATTTCAGACCAGCCATTTTGTTTCTTGGTCTCAGTTTCTCTCTCTGAGAAATGAGGAGGTAGCTATGTTAGTGACCTTCAAATTCTTGTCTACAAGATTCTACGGGCTTTGTAGAGGTGCTGCAAGAAGTAGACTGTGCAATAAGGTTAACTTCATGGAACGAATCAAAAAGGAATGGTCATTCAGCCATTCAACAAGTACACCTACTGGTCAAGTCTCTGCTCTCAGTGTTACAAGGGCCGAGCCCTTGTGAAGCTCTCCACTGCATGTACAAGAATCATGGAAGGAGCTGCTTTGTCTGAGTGTGGCTCCTAGGCACTTCAACACTGACCTATCTGCACGCCCTGGGTCTGCCCTGGGCCTCTCTATCTCTAAATCCTGTGAATTCGCAGGCCCCCAAGGTTTACGCCCTTGGTCCTTGGCTTCGTGGCAACTTTTTCTAGTCCATTGACGTGCTCTGACTTGTGAGACCATTGATGTCGATTTCAGACTTTCTACAAGGATCTTTTCTATACTCAACATTGATAAGATGCTAGGAGCTAACAAGATCACTATGCCCCCACAAAAGGGTAACTCTAATGCAGTCCTTGGGAATCACATATGATGGAAATTCTTAGAAGAGGGGCCAGCAGGTGGTTCAGTGGTTCAGGTACTAGACTCCCACATGGCTGGCCGGTTTTCAAGTCCTGGACCTGGTGACTTGTTGTCTCACTTTCTCTCTCTCTCTGCTTTTCTCAATGAACACACATGTCCTATAACAACTTTAAAAAATAACAATAATAAATTAAATTACACTAAAAAAAGAAGAAAATATTTAGGAGAAAGCTTGGCTGTATGAGTTTGATGGCATCGGACTACTGTGTCTTGAAGACATGCCTCATCCTAAGGGAATTGTTTGAGTCCTGAAAAATAAGCTGTAAATTAATATTAGGTAACCAAAACAGAATTTTATATATATATATATACACACACACATATATACACACACATATATATACACACACATATATATACACACACACACACACACACACATATATATATACACATATATATATATATACATATATATATACATATATATATATATGTATATATAATTTAATCTACTAGGTTTGCCATAGGGCACATATGCTTGCCAGAGAAAACAGAAAGAGACAGAGAGAGGGAAAGTGAAGAATCACCCCCACCAAGGGGGGACCACAATCCTTTCTCCTCCATTCTCCTTTCAGGATTTTGGGCACGCAAACACATGTGCCTGGCATGATTTTCAAGCCACAGGATCCGGGACTCAAATCATGGTTGACCATGCAGGAGTCAGCACCTTAAATACCATGCCGCCTACTGGCCCCAAATAATTTCTTCAAAATGCGTTCGTTGAGGTTCCTGGACCATGAGCTAGGGTTGAGCTAGCTTGTGCACTAACTGGGCTTGACAGCCCTCTCCCTCTGAGTAGCCTGTGATCGCCACAATTTCTTGAATTCCTCATGAATTTAGTGGTTAGTCAGCCCGGTGTTTACATGTGTTCATTCTTTCTGTACACTGTGCTAAGGGCAGTCCCTGTACTATTTCTTCCCTAACCAGGGCAAGTTTTCTTTCTTTTTTTTTTTTTGGAAAGGTTATTTATTTTTTTTTTTTTTTTGCTGTAGGGCGCGTGTGCTCACCACACAGACAGAGAGAGACAGAGAGACAGAAAGCGAGAAATCACCCCCCGGGGGGATGGTCACGCCGCAATCCCTTCTCCTCCATTCTCCTCTTGGGATCTTGGACACGCACGCACATGCACCCGGCGTGAGTTTTAAGCCACCGGGTCCAGGACTCGAACTGCGGTCGACTATGTGGGAGTCCAGCGACATAGCCATTACGCTAACTGCTGGTCCCTGGGCAGGTTTTCTTCAGCAGAATGTGCAGGTACACAGTGCTGAAGTGCCCAGGAGCAGTGTTCAGACAATGCTGCCCTTCCCAGGCAGCTCACTTCCTGTGGGCTCTCTCTTTGACGGCAGAGACTCAAACAGCAGGTGAGCTTGTTGAATGACTGAATTTTCATTCCTTTGTTTCTTCATTCCACGAGGTTCACCAGATTGTAGAGCTTTGTGTGAGTTACTGGTTTTCCCTCTGAGGACAGAAATGAGGCTATGCATCTCCTAATAGCTACACTCTGAGTCCGATTTACTTAGCCAGCTGGGGCTTCATCCTTCCCTGGCCTGGGAGATCAGCCTTCTGTTGACAGAGGCTAAATGCTCTCACACTATCCTTCTGATTCCTCAATAGGGTTCTCATCTTCAGTTTCCCCTTGATCACAGTAGAATCATTTAACACAGAGGCTACTGACAAAAAGGGTATACATAGGAGTAAGTCATTATTAGTTAGTAGAAGCTTGTTTCTTAATAATACCATGGAATTGGGCCAGCAGGTGGCATGGTGTTTATGGCACTGGATGCCCAATGACTGACTCCATGTTTGAGTCCTGGACCTGGCAGTCTGAAAACCATGCTGTGTGTGTGTGTGTGTGTGTGTGTGTGTGTGTGTGCTGCTAAGAAGCCAAGTCAAATGAGGACTGAGAATTAATCTTTGGGTTGGGCAAAGGGGCAGCTCATTGATAACCTTGAAGAGAGCTGTGATGCTGGAGAGACTGGGGAGATAGCTGATCAGCATAGGTGCAAGGAGAAGAGGAAGAAGGCTGGTGAGAACAGGCAGCTCTTCAAGGGTTGTACCTAATGGGGAGGAACAATGGGAGGGGAGGCAGGAAGAAGACATAGGGTCTAAGCTGACGGATGTGAGCATTACATGGAGTCTGAGCGATGCTGGCTGTAGCCCTGGAATGAGGTCGTGGAGAGCTCTGCTGGTCCAGGCATTAACACGGTGCTCTGGATTATGGGATGTCCAGGAGGTCCCAGGGGAGAGGCTGTAGTTGGAAAAGGTGGGATGAGGCACTTGGAGGCTCGAGGTAGCAATGCTTACCGGCACGCCTAGAAATGTGTAAGCAATGCCATTGGACCAATGTGTGCCAGATGAGAATCAGCCTTGCATTGATGAAAAGTGGAATTTTCTTTGTTATCTTTCCTGTTTAAGATGAAAGCTATTCCAGCCTAGTTTAATGATGATGAAATTGACCACAAGAGAGGGGAAATTTGAAAATCTGCTGGTATAAGAGAACATGGTGAGAATTGTAGGAGACCCCCTGAGTGGGACTAGGGCTGGTGTGTGAGTGACAGGGTTGGCTTTGACAGATGCACAACCACCTTGTTCATCGCAGCAGGAGGGACCACTGAGGACAGGATGTGCACAAGGCCAGCTTCTAAGGGCTGGTAGGTGCGGGGCATGTGGGATTCCTTTCCTGGTGTTTCTGTTTTCTCAGTGAAATACAGGAAATTTATTCACACACAATTTTTCCTTTTCTTCAGGGTCACTTGCCATCTACATTTTAACCAAAATATAGGTAGAATTCTGGGGAAACCCCGATCACTAGACTAATCTTTGATTCAAAATCTGTGTCTCGCATAAAGAGGCAGCCACCCAGTTCCTTCTGTGGCTGAAGACCAGAGCCCTTTCCTTCAGAGCTACATAGTTCTAAACATGCCCTGCTTTGCTGCAGAATGGCTCAGTGTTCAAGTCTGGGATGGGTGAGACAGAAAACAAGAACAAGATGAGAACAAGACCACTCCAATAATGCACTGCAGGGGGAAATGTTATAGGGTAAACACACACACACAGGAGAGAGTTGGGTGCAGGATGCACAGTTACCCCAGGGCACTTGCAGTTTCAACCCTAGGTTTGCTGGGTTATACTTCATTTTCTGTTTTCTACCACCACCCTGAGCCACCATCCTGAAGCAAGTGGAGATTTTTACAAGGAATTCAAAGGGGCTCTACCTGGGGTAGAAACATACAAACTCTGAGTTCCTGGCATCACTCTGTCTTAGCAATGACCAGCTGAGTCAGGAAGGGAAAACTGTTTGGTATATAGCATAGTCAAGAGGAATGAGGCAAACAAGATGTCCTCGGTCTTTAAGAAAGACGGGTAGGCAGCCACACTCCTGTACCCAGTAGTACACGGCTCTGAGCAGGCACTGAGATGTAATCGGGGCCACCATAGAACTTTCCTCTGACTATGTTTGACAAATATTTATTGAATGACTAACTACAGGAAGGAACAAAAGGAAGGACGGGAGGAAGGAAGGATGGATTTAAAGTTTTCATCTAGAAGGGCCCCCCAGAACCTAGCCTAGTTAAACATGTTTGTGCTCGGGAGATTTGCATCTTGTTTATTATTATTATTATTTACATCCTCAGTTGCCAATTTGACATTCTGAGATTTTTTTTTGCCTAGGCTCAGGAACGCATCCAAAATGGCTGAAGGATGACAGTGTTGGATTGCTTCCCTCTCTCGCTGTCCCCGAAGTTAATATGATGCTTATCTGAGTGCAAAGGCACAGACAGGGAGAAATTTAATGCAAATTTAGCCAGGAGTCTAGTGCCACTTCACAAAATATTGATTAGGTGTCTGATTTGCTCTCCCCTGACAATAGGCCACAGGAATAAGCCAATGAGGTGGCGCCACTCCAGCTCGTCATGGTCATTCGATAAAGCCAGGCAGCCAATGAGGGGCAGCCACCTTTTGATTGGGCGAGAGGCCAGTGAAGGGGGAACCCATCTTAGCAACAGCAGGAAATATTGCACACGCCCTTGTACACACGCACAAACACAGACACCATGCTCCCACCCTGCTGCAGGGGAACAGTCACTGATCGTGTGTCGTAAAGCTTTTGTTTGTCAGTCTTCCTCCAAAGGACTTGTTTCTATTCACAGATGGCGCTGCTTACCTGGTCAAACAGCCCATAATCCCTTTTTAATGCAATGCAGGAGCAACATCCTCTCCAATGCACGTGTTATTAAGGGTGAACTTTGATATGCTGGTAATGGTACAGGCTTTGTCCTAGAAATGGGCTGCTCTGAGCCCTTTCAGGGAGCTGGTCACACCACTGATCTTCCTAACCCAACATGCCGATGGAGAAAGGGCTGTGGGGTGTGGGATGCATTCACTGGAATGTTATTTCTTTTGCTTCCCATAAGAACCGCAAGAGGGATTTCAGCAGGCTAGAGCAGACTTCAGCGCCACTCTGCTTTTCCTTCCAGACTTCCCCTTTCATTGTTCCCTGGTCTCCACAACCAGGGCCCAGAAAAGCTTTCCTGTTTTCAGCGTGACATTTGGCAACGTCTTCCTTAGCCACTGGGTTCCAAACACTTAACATTCTGGTTTGAAAGGCTCCCTTCCTCTGGTCTCCACTGGGTTTTTGTGTTTCCTGAGCAGCTGCCCTTGTTCCCCAGATGCCAGGAGACGGGGGCTGTCTGCCAATCCCTGGTTGTCCCAGAGTAGTAGCTGCCCTGGTCTCATCTCTCCTCTCCCACCCCATGTCCTGGCTCTGAGTCCATGCTGAGGCCAGTGGTGATAGCACGTAGCCAGGCGGTGCGGGAGGGCCTGTCGGTTCCCAGGACCATTTTTCTCTCCATGGATTCTGTTTCTTCACTCTGATGGCAGATTCAGCATGGGCCTTTGATCCGAGAGCATCTGTCCATGGATTATCCAGTCCTGCTGGTGGCTCTCAGTAATGTCCCGCTCACCGCTGTGATTCTGCCTGGTAGGGAGGCCCGTTGGTTAGGACGGCCTACCGGTCACAAGGCACGTGGCTATGTCTTATACTGGAGAGAAGGAAATGGAGATGACATCATGGGAATTTTTCAGTCCAAGAAGGATCATTATCTAGGAAATGATGGCCAGCTGGTTCCCACCTTCTGCACTGCAGAACAAAGGGAAGTGGTGTCAGACAGAGCCGAGATAGGCACGAAGACCAGCCACCTGAACACTTGGGTTGACAGGACCTGGAAGGTGTTGCTGAATGGTCCTGTGGGATCCTCACTTCTGGGTGAGCCACGAGACTCCTCCTCTGGGTGTTCAGGTGCACTGTCAGACGTGGGGGAGTGGTGACCCACGTGGCAACCTGGTCTGGGCTTTGAATCAGGCTAGTGCAGATTTATGTCTTACCTCTGCTGCAATCTTCTAATTTGGTGTAAGCAAATTTATTATCCTGTCTTGGCCTTTAAAAAAAATCTATAACATGGGGGGTGGCGGCGGGTGGCATGGTGGTTAACTCATGTGGCTGGACTCCCACATGGCTAACCGTGGTTCGAGTGCCAGACCTGGAGGCTTGAAACTCACACCAGGCACATGTGTGTATGTGTGTGTGTGTGTGTGTGTGTGTGTGTATGTGGGTGCCCTCTGAGAGAATGGAAGAGAAGGGATTGATTGTGGTGTGGCTATTCCTCCAGGGGGTGCTTTCTCACTATCTCTCTGTCACTCTGTCTCCCTAGCAAGTGCATGCACTCCATGGCAAAACAAAAACAAAAACAAAAACAAAAACAAAACAAAACAAAACAAAAAAACCTCTCTAAAAAAATCCATAGCATGGAGGTCACAATAGCAACCATTTGGGTCTAGATAAAATCAAATGTATCTAGTGCCTAGCTTAGGACTGAACATGCAGTGAGTATTCAGAATTCTGAGCTTTCCTCTCCTTTGAGAAACCTCAGAGCTTCATCACATCAGCAGATGCATTGATGCAAAACATTTCGAGCATCTCGCTACAACTTGGCATTATGAGATCTACGCGTGGTTTCTGCCCTTGACAATTTACATTCAGGCCAAAAAAAAAAAAAAAAGACAAATAAATTATGTAAAAATTATGTAACAGGGAACAACTGAGGCAAGGCAAAATTAATGGCACATGTATGGAGCCTGTAAATACAATGCAAGAGGGATATCTATGTGACTTAGATTCCTCCAAGAAAACATTACAGGGAAGTTGAGGCTTGATTTGGCTTTTAGGAATGGCTAGAACTGAGGTAGGTTTAAGGGAGGAGGTAGGGAGAGGTATAGGTAACACTACTGGCAACTCTTCGAAGTATGAGTGTGGGGCCAGCAGGTGGTGTAGTGGTTAAGGTGTTGGGTTCGCACATGGCTGACCAAAATTCGAGTCCTGGACCTGGCAGCTTGAAACTCATACCAAGTATATGTACATACGTACCCAAAATCCCAAGAGGAGGATGGAGAAGAAGGGATTGAGGCGTGACCTTCTCCCCTGGAGGGTAATTTCTCACTTTCTCTTTCTCTGTCTCTCCAGTGAGTGCATATGTCCTACAGCTAAAATCTCTCTCTTAAAAAGAAAGATGATATGAGTGTGATTGTTGAAGCAAGGGGAGAGGAGAGAGCTTGGCAGAGAAGAGAGACTCTTAAAGTGCAGAGGTAAAATGAGGCTAGCAGCTGGTGTGGTGGTCAAGGTGCTCGATTCCCACATGGGGGGCTGTGGTTTGAATCCCAGACCCAGAAGTTTGAAAAATCACAACAAAGAGGTCAGGCCCTATGATTAGACTTGTCTTGATTTCAATTCAGGGACTACCATGGTTGTCCTTACAACTCAGTTTTCTTAGCTGTAAGATGGGTATCAAAACTGTGAAAATTAGAGACTAGCAGTTGGTGTAATGGCTATGTGACTGAACTCCCATGTAGTTGACCGCAATTCAAGTCCCAGACCCAGTGGCTTAAACACACTGGGTGCGTGTGTGTGTGCATGCCTAAAATCCTGAGAGGAGAATGGAGGAGAAAGGATTGTGGCATGGCCATCCTCTGTATGGGGGGTGATTTCTCACTTTCTGTCTGTCTCTCTCTACCTTTCTGGTGAGCACACACACAAAAACCTCTCCAAAAAATAAAATAAAAATTGTGAAAATCAAATGACTTGGAAGTAGATACATGCTTTCAGTGTGCCTGCCTGCAAAAGTCACGCTTTAACCAACACCCACACTGCCTTCACAGTGGGGCAGCCGGACAAACATTTTA
This sequence comes from Tupaia tana, assembly GCA_026018925.1. Classification (NCBI taxonomy): domain Eukaryota; kingdom Metazoa; phylum Chordata; class Mammalia; order Scandentia; family Tupaiidae; genus Tupaia; species Tupaia tana. The sequence continues at coordinate 66,178,886 of JAKSZU010000015.1, read as the reverse complement.
ATATGAGAAAGGAATAGATGAAAGATATGGCTATGGATGAAGGCTGGACAGAATAAATCCTGTGGTGCTTGACCTCCACGACAGGGACCTTTGGTGCTCTTCCTTCCAGATAGCTGTCCGCCCTCCCGCTTCTCCTCTGTGGACTGTGATTCTGCGCATTCGCGCTTCCCTGCCGTGTCCCCATTTGCATACCAGCATCAGACGTGGGCTTGGCTCCACCCATGTCTGCCAAGATGGTTAGCCAATAACAGAAGCCCGCAAGAGCTGCCGCGGTCTGGTTTCAGGAGTAGGCCTAGCGAGCGCAGTCTAGGTCAGGGAGTTAGCTGCAAAGTCAGGGAATGCATACGGCTGTCATCATTTTTCATTGTAATGGCCTGGTGACACGGAGATCCCAGCACTCTGTAGATTGCTGAGCACTAACCTTTCCCACAGTCCTCTCACGGAAGAAGGCAAGTCTCTTCTCCAGGGTCCAGGGTCTCCCGGACTTGCCCCAACACCAGGAGAAACTCGATCTTCAGGAGGGAGCAGGCATCAGGGTAGGCCTGGAGCCGGCTCTCAGCTAATCATGAAAGCTGACTGTCTGGTCAATATCTTCCCAACCCCACCCTTACTAATGGCAGGTTGGTGAGAATATTTACACCGTGAAAACCTCCAATGCTACAAATAGCAACTCTCCCTGGTCCCCCATGGAGGTCAGCATATTAAATACTGACCATCACAGCCCTGGTAGAAAAGTGGGATAAGTTCTCAGTGGGTCATTTCTGAAGATAACTACTGTGACGTAGGAGCATTCATAGTGCAGATTTTGGTCTTCATTTCCCATTCCTTGTTTTGTTTTTCTTTTTTTTCTTTTAGAGAATTTTTCCTGTAGGGCACATGCGCTCGCCAGAGAGACAGAAAGCAAGAAATCACCTCCCAGGACGGATGGCTATTGCCGCAGTCCCTTCTCCTCCGTTCTCTCGGGATTTTAGGCACACTCATGCACCTGGCTTGAGTTTTAAGCTGCTGTGTCCAGAATTCAAACCTTGGTCAATTACATGGGAATTCTGCAATGTAACCATTATGCCATCCGGAAATGGTCCCCATTTTCCACTCCATTAAAGCCACTTATTTCATTGTTTATACAGAACGAAAACGTAAAAACAATATTGGAGTCATTTTAAGAGGCCACTCAACCTGACGTAAGTCAGAATCCTGACTCTGTAATTACTGGTGCCATGGTCTTGACCATATTACTCAATGGTTTTAAGCCTCAGTGTTCTCCTCTGTAAAAGGGGGCTATCCATGGTACCAAGTGCTTAAGGTCACTGTGAACATTCCCTGAAGGAGTTCCTGAAAAGCACTGAGCATACCGGGCATGAAACAATTATGCAACAAGTGTTAAGTGATTATATTAGCATTTATAATACTGGCGGGAGGACACAGTAAAAAGTGGGTGTGTGGTCAGCACAGAGTTTAATCAGGACATTGATCAACATAGTTATCTGAGCCAGGTCACCGTGGAATGCTAATTGTGTGCTACGGCCCTTAATTAAAATGTTTAATTTAGGGGCCAGCAGGTGGCAGGGTAGTTAAGGAACTGGATTCCCACATGTCTGATCGACCAGTTTGAGTCCTGGACCCAGTGGCTTGAAAAATCATACCAGGTGACCAAATTCCCAGAGCAGAATGGAGGAGAAGGAATTGTGGCACGGTCATTCCCTCTGGGGAATTCCCTCACTTTTTTCTCTGTCTCTCTTCAGCAAGTACATGTGCTCCATGGCAAAAATCTAAAAAAATAAAACATAAATAAAAAGTTTAATTTCTTACTCTGGTGTTTTTGTATTTAAAAATGTTCTGCAAAACAAAACACAGCCCAGTTCCCAGTCTCTTAAATTGGCAGCATATACACATACGAGTGATACATGGCACACCAGCATCTGTGGAAACATGTATTCACAAGCCATCATCACAAGGCATTTATTTTGCACTTATTTTCTGTAGGTACGGCAGAACGAAATGATTTTTGACACAGTTTCTACCCTTTTGGAATTCCTAGTATAAGAAAACAATACTGAGATCTCTCTCATGGGCGGACAGAGCCAGGAAGATAGACAGGAGGTAGGGGTGGAGGAGATAGGGGAGAGGTTATTCTGAAGACAGCGTAACACTCCTGCACTGAGCTAATTTATAGCAACGTTAAGTTAGTCCTCTGTGTGGTGTGAGTTAAGGTTGTTTAGAACCTTACACATGGGCAAAACACTTGGACAACATTTAGTTACCTGTGTCAACTAATTTTAATTTGCTTTCCTTTGAACTGCAATTTTCACTTTTTTTTTTTTTTTTTTTTTTTTTTTTAGAGGTTTTTGCTATAGGGTGCATTTGCTTGCCAGAAAGACAGACAGAGACAAAAAGACAGAAAGCGAGAAATCACCCTTCAGGGGGGTGGCCACGCAGCAATCCCTTCTCCTCCATTCTCCTCTCAGGATCTTGGGCACACACATACACATGCCCAGCATGAGTTTAAGCCACCGGGTCCAGGACTCAAACCGCAGTCAACTACATGGAAGTCCAGTGACGTAGCCATTACACCATCTGCTAGTCCATGCAATTTTCTCTTCTAAAGCTAGCTGGACCAGCGTAGGGGTCCATTTAGTAGAGCCCAATGACAAGGCTCATGCACCATTGAATAGGCTGTTTATTCTGAGAACTCCGTGGTTTCCCTGGTTTCAGTGGTGACCCTAGAATCCATGGTCCTTCACTGGGCTCCTCTGAACAGTGAGTCTTTGCGCTCTGCAGATCAGCATCCACAGTCCACAGTGCCACCAGAAATGACTGTTAAAATGAAGATTCCTGGGCCAGAGTGCGGCCTACAGATGTGCCGGCAGGACTTCGAAGACTGCACGTGACCACGGGTCTCAGATTGCTGTCTTACACCCCGAGTTACTGCTCAAGAGCCTGCCCCTTCACATTCCTCACGCCCGACGTCTGTCTTGCCTCCTCTCTTGCAGCTGTGTCAATTCAGTGTCGACCCTGGCTGCTGTACTAGTCTCCAAGTCAGTCTCCTGCAGCTTCTGTACTACATTTAAAAAAAAGAAAACAGAACTTAAGATTTAAATCTTTCTTTTTTTTTTTTTTTTTTTTTTGCTATGGGGCACATGTGCTCACCAGAGAGAGATGGAGAGAGGGAAAGTGAGAAATTATTCCCCAGGGAGAAAGCCACACTGCAATCCCTTCTCTATTCTCCTCTTGGGATTTTTGGGCACACACTCATATGCACTCAGAATGTTTTTTAACCTGCTGGGTTCAGGACCCAAACTGTGCAGTTGGCTAACCACCACGCCTCCTGCTGGCCCCAAGATTGAAATCTTTTAATGTCAGATTCAAAATAAGTCATACAATCGCTTCCTATGTTTTTCTTTTTCCAAGTTTATTTATTTATTTATTTTTATAAGAGAGAAAGAGAGGAACCGAGAAACAGCTCCTCCTACAGGGTCTTCATGCCACAATCCACCCTCACCCTCAGCCAGCCCAGGGTCATGGGCACACACATGCCTGGCATGCTCGGGGAGGTCTCTGGACACAAATCCAGAACCTTTCCATGTGAGTCAGCCTCTCAGAGTGTCACGATTTGTCACTGTGCCACCATCTGTCCCCTCCCTATTTTCTGTAGGAAAACTTAATGTCCTGACTAAGACAGATAGGCCCTTAGCAGCCTTTCTCTCCTGCCTCATCCACTCAGGCATCCCTCTGCTGCTTCAGGCACACCAATTTTTTTTTTTTTTTTTAAGTTTTCTATAGGGCATGTGTGCTCACCCGAGAGAGACAGAAAGCAAGCCACCAGATCTGGGACTTGAACCATAGTTAGCCAGGTGGGAGTCCAGTGCCTTTACTATCATGGAACCTGCTGGTCCCCACACCAGTGTTTTTGCATTTCTCCCAGCTTCTAGCTAGACTGATCCTTCCTCACCCGACTGCTGGCTCTCTGGGACATACACTAGTCCCACATACAGCCGGCAAGACCTTCTCTCTGCGTCTCCTCCTACCTGTTCCTTTTCAGGCTCTACTCCATACCCCAGTCCGTGTTTACTCTGAGGACCACACAGAATCCTTTCCTGCAGCACCCATTGATATGTCTGTCCCCCGAAGCTACAGCCAAAGTCTTTCAACCCTCTGTCGCTCGAGGAGTGTATTAATATTACCTATTTATTTGGGGCACAATTTCATTTCCAGAGGGAGCAGGAACTGTCCACCATGGAGCCTGATGTATCCCTAAAATGCACTTGTAGTTCAGGAATTGATGGCACCATCCGTCTTTGGGTGATGTTCCTCCTGTCAGGAGTTCTGTCCGCTGATCACAAACAACGTGAAACACGGAGCTTCCCATGTACGAGTGGGGTCACCCAGCTTTACTAGTAAATACTAGTCAAAATCGGATAAAACTCATAAAAGGTGCCTTTCTTCTGAGAAATGGAGATAACAATAAGGGGAATGAAATATATAAAGCAGGGTTTTTGTTATGTAAGTCTCAGAGTGAATTTGGGTAAATGAGCCATCTCTATGGCAAATCTAACTGATCTTTCTGGAGAGTTATTTGACTTAATTGGTTGATTTAATTCCCTAGCAAATGAAAGCTGAAAAATACTCTCCCTGAGAACATTTACTGGCTACAAATCCCTTCTTTTATCTAAACCTCATTTATTTCAATTAATTTCCCATCGTTCCCACTCTTTAACAGTATACACGGCGATTTGGGTATTTCACAGTTTTCTTTCAAGGTTATCGTTCAAAGAGCAAACGTAAAAAGGGGAAGACTTTCCATTCTACCATCGAAAGCAGTTTCAGAACCAGTGGTTGCCCTCTTGTGCTGCTGGTGGGAGTGTAAAATGAAACCACCACTGTGGAAAAGTTGTTCAGTGTCTTAGAAAGCTAAGTGGAAACTTAGCATACGATATCAATTCCACTCCTAGAAATCGACCCCAGAGGAATAAAGATGTGTGTCCACATGCAGACTAGTGCATAGATGGTCAGAGCTGGGAAGTGGAAGCTGTCCCCACAACCCTCACTGAGGAATGAGTAAAAGAACAGAGTGTGCATCTGTACAAGGAGATACTATTGGACATTGAAAAACATCCAGAATACTGACACAGGCTACAACATAGTCAGCCTAAGGACATGCGAAGTGAAAGAAGCTAGACGCCAAAAAATAGGTACTGTATGATTTCAATTTAGGACATGTCCAGAAGACAAATTATGGACATAGAAAGCAAATAATGGATTACCTGGGACTACAAGGGGAAGAGAAGAAGGAGGAATCGACTGCAATTAGACTTGAGGAAGTTTTTATGTATTTATTTATTTTACGTTAGGTTTTGGCCATAGTGTGGATATAGTCAGTGGAGAGACACAGAGAGAGGGACAGAGAGAAGCAAAGGGAGAAATCTCCCACTGGGGGTATGACCATGCCACAATCCCTTCTTCTCCATTCTACCCTCTGGATCCTGGGTGCATGTGCACACACCTACAGTGCGATCTCTACACCGCTGGCCTGGGACTCGAACCATGGATGGCTGTGTGGGAATTCAGCACTGTAACCACCACTCCACCCACTGGCCCCCACTTGAGGTCACTTTGAGGGGGTGATAGAAATGTTCTAAGTCTGGATTATGGTGCAGTGGCTCAGATTTGTAAATTTACAAATAATCACTGAATTTTACACCTATAATGGGTAAATGCTTTGATACATAAATTATACCTTGGCAAAGTTGTAAAAAAAAAATGATTGAATTAGGGTGTGAAGGTTAAGGCAGCTCGATCCTACATGGCCAACTGTGTGGTTTGAGTCCTGGACCTGGCAGCTTGAAAACATGTTGGGTGCATGTGCATGTGTGCCTAAAATCCTGAGAGGAGAATGGAGGAGAAGGGACTGCTGCGTGGCCATCCCCCGGGGCTGCTTTCTCTCTCTCTATTTCTCTGTCTCTCTTTGGTGATTTCTCTCTTTCTTTCTGCTTCTGTCTCTCTTCTATAAATGTATGTGCCCTAGAGCAAAACTTTTTTTTTTTTTTTTTTTTTTGGAGAGGTTTTTGCTATAGGGCGCGTATGCTCACCAGAAAGACAGAGAGAGACAGAGAGATAGAAAGCGAGAAATCACCCCCCAGGGGGGATGGCCACACCACAATCCCTTCTCCTCCATTCTCTTCTCGGGATCCTGGGCATGCATGCACACGTGCCTGGTGTGAGTTTAAGCCACTGGGTCTGGGACTTGAACAGCAGTTGGCTACGTGGGAGTCCAGCGACATAGCCATTATGCTAACTACTGGTCCCCCCTATAGCAAAACTTTTAAAAAAAGGCTGAACTTGCCACTTGGGTACTTCATATTTTTATTTCAGAAATATTACAGTTTCAAAAACCTTTCCCAGATAATGTTTTTAAAAAAAGTCTTTAATCACAGAATCCAGATTTTAAGTTGGTTTCTTTCCTCTTCTACAAACCCCAGAGGCCCTTCACCTTTATATTGGTGGAGACAGACTCAGACCGTGACAAACTTTTTCTCCTTCACACTAATTAAGTAAGCCCTGATGACACCAGTTGTATTTGCAGCACACCTGATTAAGGCCATGATACTAATTAAATTTTTGAATGATTAGCAATGCAAATTATCAGCTTTAGTTCAGCAACAGGCATTGCTGCCTGGAAAAATCAAGGAGATAACCAGCCTCGTTTCATGGAAAGGAAGGCTCTAGAGTTTAACCTGAGTCTAATGAGAAAATAACATTAACTATGAATGGCTAAAACTTACCTATTTATATGGGGCACGGTTTCATTTACAGAGGTAGCATCTTCCAAGGTGTGAGTGAATTAAAAAGTGTGTGACAGAGTAGAATGACCCTGAGCTTTAGATTAGACAGATGGAGTTCAAACTCTGCCTCTGTCCCTTACCAGCTGTATGATTTTTGGCCAATTTAATTTAATTTTTCTAGGCCTGCGTATTTTCACTGGCAATATGAGATTCGATTCTCTATTTCGAAAAATTTAGGGACTGATTAAATGAGATCACTTACGTATGGCTAGTTAGCATGTACGATTTGTTTAATAAATGGAATCGACTCATAAAATGACTTAGGTAAGGCAAAGATTCTTTTTTTTTTGAGAGGTTTTCGCTATAGGGTGCGTGCGCTCGCCAGACAGACAGAGAGAGACATTAGAGACAGAAAGTGAGAAATCACCCCCCAGGGGGGATGGTCACGCCGCAATCCCTTCTCCTCCGTTCTCCTCTTGGGATCTTGGGCACGCACGCACATGTGCCCGGCGTGAGTTTTAAGCCACCGGGTCCGAGACGTGAACCGCGGTTGACTACATGGGAGTCCAGCGACATAGCTATTATGCTAACTGCTGGTTCCCAAGGCAAAGAGTCTTAACACTTCTTAACTCAGCAAATAGGAACTGAGTGCCCACCACTCATCAACTCATCATTCTTCAGACTCAGCAAATATTTTGTAAATACCTGTTAGAGTCCTGGAGGTATTCTTAGTGTTCAGGTTGCATCATTGAGTTGGAGAAGACATGAATACATATCATAGCAAAGTCTACTTAGACAATAACCACAGACATCATAAATAAATAAATCATGGATGTTAGATATAGTACCATGTCAAGGTTAAGAGTGCTGGACTCTCACATGGCTGACCGTGGTTTGAGTACCAGACCTTGCAGCTTGCTTTCTCTCTCTCTCTCTCTCTCTCTCTGGCTCTGTCCCACTCTGGTTAAATTAAAACAAACAAATAAATAAATAAATAAAATTAAATAAAATAATTATTTTTTAAAAAGACATAGCACCATGTCCTATGGGAAAACAACAGAAAAAGCTGTTCTAGTCTGCCCCGTTGCTAATAACAGGAAATACCTGAGTTGGGGTAGTTAAGAGAACTGAGGCTGACAGTTTGGAGGTCCATGATCCAGGGGCCACATCTGGGAAGGGTTTTCCTATTGGTGGGGCTCCAAGGCTATGCAGGGCATCACACTGTGAGAGAACAGGAACACCTGTCCCTGTCCATCCATCCATTTGTGGTGTCTGTCCTGGTCACATTCCCTGTCCTATAAACCCACCAGGTCTACCCCTAGTCACCTAATCCCTCCCAAAGGCCCCAACTTTTAGCACCATGAAGGTATGAAGATTCTCTTAGCAACTTCCAAGCTGAATCTGAACACACGAATTTTGGAGGAACACAGACCATAGCATGGTTAGGTAAGACAAATCTAGAGTGCTGAGGCAGGAAAGGATGGGTAGGAATTTATAGTGGCAAAGAAGGAGCTCATTGAGGAGGGAAAATATGAGCAAAGCCTCTGAGGAAGTGAGGAAGTTTACTATCCTTACTGAGCAAATATCTGGGAAAGAGCCTTGTAGGCCAAGCAAGCACCTTGTACTAAAGTCTCCAATTGGAGTAGACAGAAGCACCTGGTAGACCAGTTACCAGGCCAGACACCAGCTCTACGACAGGGACCTGGGCAGTCAAAACTGAACATGGATTCTACCTCGGCCCCTTGCCTGTTTTGTGATCTACTTGTTTAATTTCTCTGAGTTTCTATCCTTCCAACTATAAAATGAGATTTGAATAGTTATTTCAAGGATTATCTGTTCCAAAGGATTAAAACATTTATTTACCGCAGTCGTCTGTGTCGGTTGTGTTTCAGTGGAATGGGGGCTGCTGTCTTCTTTCTGTCCAGTTCTGATCCATGTAGCTGCAGGTGGCATTCGCCTAAGCCTGTTCCAATATTCTGCAGTGAGGTGGGCAAAGGCAGTGAGGAGATGGGACTGGCAGAAACAGAAGCACGATTCTGAGGTGAGAAGTAACTGTAGCCATGAGAGAGAGAAGCATGAATTGATTTACTCAGCAAAATGTTACTGAGCTATCATGTTCCAGGCGCTTACGACTTTGAGAAGAGTCACGTGGAGTGTGGTAAAGAGTTTAAATACTGGGGTAATAGCACATTTCATATAGATGTGATGTGTGTGTGTGTGTGTGTGTGTGTGTGTGTGTGTAGTTTATCTCAGAATCAGCTGTGCTCAAAGGCAACTTAGGTGCCCATGGAACCTTTGTCACAGACCCAAGAAGGAGCAGGCAAAACCTTCAGCATTGATCTTCTCCAAAGGAATGGTGCTGGTGGAGGAAGAGAAGACATTAGTTCAGCAACTGCCCCTTTTAGACGTCTCTGTGTGTCTTGGGCCTGTCGTCTACACTTTATTTTTCTTATTCATGTAGTGAAAATAAAACTTCTGCATCACCTGCCTCTCCAATGTCAAAGTTCACATGAGGAAATGCATTTGAAAGCATTTGGCAAATTATAAAAGGAAATATAAGGCAGGAGGGGGTGCCAGTCATTGTGAAGAAACAGGCCGATGGAACCCAGGGGATGGTCAGTTGTCTGTTGTAAGAAAGAATGGTTTTGGCATTTCTCCACAGAGTAGACATGTGTTGCTAATTTATGCACATTCGTTAATTCTCTTTTGCTGGGACTCAGCTGGGACTCTGTTGGCTGTGCCGTTTGTTACAGAGGCAAGAAAACCACACGGCTCAATACTGCCGTCCTTCCAGGGCTGGGACCGACAGACAGGCTCTTGGGAGGCATGGGTCTGGCCGACAGTTTCAGTCATCTGCTCACGGAAACCCTGCCGAGGCCCGGGAAATGGGATGAGAAAAGAAAACTCGTTTTCCCTTAAACACTGTTGGGTTCATTTTCAACCTGGCTCTCTAGTGGTCTGGGTTTTTACATTCTAGGCATGTAGGAATACAGTCACAAAATGGTAACTGGTGGGGTCATGTCCTTGTTCTCAGGCTCCGAAACCATCTGGGCTAGCTGAGTGTGAGAAGCTACAAAGTGGCAGACTCTTCAGTGGGAGAAAAACACTTTCAAGAGTCAAATTTAGGGCAAGTTCTTGGAAAAAAAGAGAATTATTTAGAGGAAAAGCAGCAAGATGCTCTGTAAAATTATGTGTGATTGGTTGGAGCATAAAATGGGCCTGAACAGAGGAGAATCACGGAATCTTGAGAACGATTGAACCTTATTATGGACATAGTGCATGGAAACTATGGCTTCCCAGGGCCAGCAGATCATGTGGTTGGGACCCAGACTCCCAAATGGCTGACTGAGGTTTGAGTCCTGGACCTGGTGGCTTGCTTTCTCTTTCCCTCTGTTTCTCTCTGTTTCTCTGTCTTCCTGTGGTGAGCACACAAGCCATATAGCAAAATTTGAAATTAAATAAAATAAAATTAAATAAATAATCTTTAAAGGAAAAACAAAACAAAACTATAGCTTCCCTTGCATTTCTTTTTAACACAGTCTCATACTCCAAACTATAAGCTGCTCCTAAGCCCAAATTTCTGCATGTTTTCTCTCTGCAGTGCTCACTCTCAGTTGACAGCATTCCGCAATCTCTCAGTATATGGGGGTGAGAGGTCTTCAAAAAGTTCATGGGGGGGACCAGCAGTTGGCATAATGGCTATGTTGCTGGACTCCCACGTAGTCTACTGCAGTTCGAGTCCCAGACCCGGTGGCTTAAACTCACGCCGGGCACGTGTGCATGCGTGCCCAAGATCCCAAGAGAAGAATGGAGGAGAAGGGATTGCGGCGTGGCCATCCCTCCTGGGGGGTGATTTCTCACTTTCTGTCTCTCTGTCTCTCTCTGTCTGGTGAGCACACGCGCCCTATAGTGAAAAAATCTCTCAAAAAAAAAAACGAAGTTCATGGAGGAACAGCAGGTGGCATAGTTGTTAAGGCGCTGGACTCGCACATGGCTGACCATGGTTTGAGTCCCAGACCTGGTGGCTTGCTTGCTTTTTCTCTCTCTGTCTCTCTCTGGTCAAATTGAAGAAGGAGAATTAATAAAAAAAAAAATTTTTTAAAGTTCATGGAACATATGACAAAAAAAATACATCAATTTCAAACATTTTCCAACAAATAAACTCATACTCTCATTTCATTCTTCCATGAACTTTGAAATCCCCTTGAATGTAATTGAATAAAATGTTGGCACTCTATCTATATACCAAGGCTGATTGGGAAGGAAAACTACCCCTGAGTTTTCCTTGAGTAATGTACTTTAGTGTCCTCCCATATTAATATTTGGGGAAGATTTTCTTTTGGTTAAAATAAAAATACTGGGGAAGGTGACCTAGTGTTTAAGTTACTGGACTCCCATATGGCTGACTACGGTCTGAGTCCCAGACTCAGCAACTTGAAACTGATGCTGGCTGCATGTGTGGGTGCACCCAAAATCCTAAGAGGAGAATGGAGGAGAAGGGTGATTTCTCATTTTCTTTTCTTTCTGTCCATCTCTATCTCTCCAGCAAGCACATGTGCCCTAAAGCAAAAATCTCTCTCTCAAAAAAAGAAAAAGATAAAAATAGTTCTCTTATTTGGTAGTCACTCATGTTAAAGGTACTTGCAGTACCAACTGTGGGTTTAGTTTTGGATCAGGAAGCAAGCGTGTCATGATCTCTTTCCATAAGGCAGAGCTTCCCAGAGGTGCTGTGTGGTCCTAGGGTGTTTGGAATAGCTTACATGTGTGTTCTGAGATATTGACAACTGTTAAGTTTTGTACAGTGGTAAAATATGTAAAATAAGCCTAATAATGATTAAGAAATTTTAACTCTTTTTTTCTTAAATTTTCCAGGGACACATGTGTTTGTCAGAAAGAGACAGAGAAAGAGTGAAAGGAGAAAACATCTTCCATTTCACATGGTCATGCCACAATCCCTTCTCCTTCATCTCTTTTTCCTGTCGGGACTTTGGGCACACATGCACACCCAGTGAGTTTCTCAAGTGTCTGGATCTGGGACTCAAACCACAAAGTTGACCATGTGAGATTCAGCTGCCATAACTGCCAGGCCACATGCTGGCTCTAGAAACTTCCAATTCTATTGAGCACTCACTGTATACAGGCTTCATCTATAAATTGTCTCATTTTTGCAATATCCATTTGGGTGTATGAAGCTCTGTGAACAGCCCCAGCCACTAGAGCATCTAAACTATGTTTTACTCCCTGAATCTTGCAGTTAAGATATCCTGGTATGGGGGGGCCAATAGGTGGCATGGTAGTTCAGGGCACTGGACTCCCACATGGCCAACCATGGTTCAAGTCTCATTTTCCATCTCTCTCTCTCTGGAAATGTTAAAATAAAAATAAATAAAGTTAAATAAAATAATTTTTTAAAAGAGCATAAAGCTATCCTGGTATGGAGCCAGTAGGTGATGTAGTGGTTAAGGCACTGGACTCCCAAATGGCCAACCATGGTTTGAGTCCTGGACGTGGCAGCTTGCTTTGTCTCTTTCCCTCTGTTTCTCTCTGGTGAACTTAAAAGATTTAAAAAAAAAAAAAAAAGAAGAAGAAGAAGAAGAAGAAATAAAATTAGATAAGTCTTTTTTAAAAAAGTCCTGGTATTACTTTGATTATTTTTCCTTTGCGATTTGTTTATCAGTGGTGAAGTTCTTTGCTTTGCTTGACATAGAAATTTTCTGATTTAACTTGTTCTTGTATTTTTTCTTATAACACAGGAAGCTCATGAAATTTTTATTTTTACATTTTAAATTAAGTATTGTGTGTTAAATAAAAAATTATTTACTCGGAGCCGACAGGTAGCAGCTGAACACTCCTACATGGCTGACTGCGGTTTGAGTCCCGGATCTGGCAGCTTGCTTTCTCACTTTCTCTCTCTTTCTCACTCTGTCCCTCTCTGGTCAAATTAAAATAAATAAATAAAGATAAATAAAATAATTTAAAGAAGAAGAAAATGATTTACTGGAAGATTTTATATAAATCCCATGTTTAATATCTTTCGTAACATGTAATTTTTTAAAACTAATTTTTATTCATTTAAATTAATATTAATTTTGTCATTAAGCCCATATAGAGTCTCTCCAATTCTTTACAATTTATCTCAGTCATACAAATTATTATAATTTTTTTGGATGTGTCATGGAGTGAAAAAGGAAGGGCAGTCCTGCTACAAACTATCCTTGTTGCAATTTTTTATCCTGGGGGATTGGATGTAAATGGGAAGAGTGTTGGTCTCAGTGGAAGAGTTTGGGTGGAGGAGTCCAAGGTGCTTCTACTTTCACGCTGGAAGCTCCATTTGCTAAGATAGTGAAATAAAGAAAACAACTTTGGGACCAGCAGATGGTGTGATGGCTATGTTGCTGGACTCTCACGTAGTCGACCACGGATCAAGTCCCAGACTCAGTGGCTTGAAACTCAAGCTGGGCGCATGTGCGTGCGTGCCCAAGATCCTGAGAGGAGAATGGAGGACAAGGGATTGCGGTGTGGCCATGCCCCCTAGGCGATAATTTTTCGCTTTCTGTCTCTTTGTCTCTCTCTGTCTCTCCGGTGAGCGCATGCACCCTATAGCAAAAACCTCTCTAAAAAGAAAGAAAGGAGCTTCAGTTTGAAGGTGCTCCGCGATGATGAGCTCACTCTGACAGGACCAGTGTATCTCTGAAGAGTCCCACCTTCCCAGTGGGAGCACTCCTGCCTCCTCCGGGAGAGGAGTGGAAGAGCCGGCAGGAGCAGCAAAGGTAAATGTCACCACATCCAGCCTGCCACACTCAGAAATTAAACACGGATTTAACATTGCAAAGTGCATAGTCATACAATCCCTACAATTCATTAAACCACCTTGAAATGAAAAGTGATAACCTTCCTATTTAAAAATTAATTGAACGAGTGCTATTATATTCAATTGAAACACTTAAACTTTATTGCTATTGAATAAATACACCCAGTACAGGAGGAAAAACATACAAAGTGGATCTGAACTGACCTCAGAGAGTGCTTCCAGCCTGAGAGAAGCATGTGCGAGGTCCCCCCCGCCCCCACCGTCTTCTGGGTGGTGGAGGAGAGGCGGTTCTGACAGGTGTGCTGCCGGCAGCTCACAGTGACCACCCTGGCAGAGAAGGGGCACAGGCAGGCGGTCAGCGCTCTCACGAGTAGACTGTCAGAGTTAACAAACAACAGCAGGTAGCTGAGCGTGCCATAGCTGAGACATGCCGATAAGCGGGGTATTCAAAAAGCTATGGGAGGGGGCCCACAGATGGTGTGGTGTTTAAGGTGTTGGGCTCTCATATGGCTGATTGTGGTTCAAATCCCAGACCTGGCAGCTTGAAAAATCATGTAGGGTATGTATGTGTGTGTGCCCAAAATCCCAGGAAGAGAATGGAGAAGAAGAAACTATGGCCTGGCAGTCCTCACTGGGGGATGATTTCTCACTTTCTCTCTCAGTGTCTATCTCTCCGGTGAATGCTTAAGGCAAAAACCTTTAAAAAAAAAAAAAAGAAAGAAAGAAAGAAAGAAAGAAAGAAAGAAAGAAAGAAAGGAAGAAAGAAAGGAAGAAAGAAAAAGTTAATGGGAGGCAGCCAGTGATATGGTGGTTAAAGTGGCTAGATCCCACATGGCTGACTTTGGGGTTTGAGTCCCAGACCCGGTAGCTTGAAAGTCAGGCATGTGTGGTGTGTGCTTCAAATTCCAAGAGAATGGAGAAGAAGAGATTGTGGCATGGCCATCCCCCCCAGGGGCCGTTTTCTCTCTCTCTGTCTCTCTCTGGTGAGCACATGCACCCTATGGCACATTTTTTCCTAAAGAATAAAAGGTTTGTGGAAAATATACTTGGATTTCAATTTTTTTGCACCATAATCTGATGATATTAAATAATTGTCTTTCAAAATAGCTAGAAGAGAATATTTTGCATGTTCTCACCACAAAGTAATGATAAATGTTTAAGGTGATGTATGTGCCAAATACCCTGATTTGATCATGACACAATGTTGTATATTGAAACATCACAGTGTATCCCATAATTATGTATAATTCATTTTAAAAATTTTAAGAGAGGTTTTTGCTATAGGGTATGTGTGCTCACCAGAAAGACAGAGACAGAGAGAACGAAAGCAAGAAATCACCCCCCCGCCCGAGGGATGGTCATGCCACAATCCCTTCTCCTCCATTCTCCTCTTGGGATTTTGGGCACACACTCACATGTGGCCAGCATGAGTTCCGAGTCGCTGGGTCTGGGACTCAAACCATGGTTGACCATAGGGGAGTCCAGCGACATAACCATTATGCTACCTGCTGGTCCCCAATTTAAAAATTTTTAAACCTGAAATATTTTTCCATCAAAATAAATTCATACTTTAATTACATTTTGCCATGAAGTTTTCAAAGTTCTCATGTACTAAAAATTAAGCATTATTTATCTGAAATTGAAATGAAGCTGGGTATTCTATTTTTTTTAAAAAAAGAATTATTTATTTAATTTTATTTAGTACTATGATTTAACTTGCTATGGGGCATGTGCACTTACCAGAGAGAGAAAGAAAGAAAGAAAGTGAGAAAGCAAGCCACCTGGTCCAGGACTCAAACCATGGTTGGCCATGTGGGAGTCCAGCGCCTTAACTACCATGCCGTCCCCTGGCCCCAGGTGCTCTATTTTTATCTAGGAACTCTTAAGAGGGAGTTGAGGAGAGGAGGATCTGGGAGACCATTAAAAAGCCGAGAACAAGGGAGTCTCCCAGAGAGTGAGTGAATATTATAACAGGAGGGACAGAGGTACAAACACCATCCCTGTGTTACTTTGAGTATAAAATTGCACAGGCTTTCTAAGGGGCAAGAAAGTGGTCAAAGAGGACTCTAGAAGAAGTCAGGGTTGATGCTTGGAGAAAACCAGAAATTACCCATCAAAGGAAGATGGTAAGAGTTGAGGAAGGGTGCTTCCAGCAGAATGAACAGCATGCCTGAAGGCATGACTCCAACACCCTCCTCTGGGAAGCCTTTCTGGATTTACCAGAGGGAATTCATCTCTCCTTTCTCTGTACTCTGGCTGATACTTTCTGCTATTGGGGCATCTGTGAGGTGGGATCTCACTGAGTTGTTGGGGGCAGATGGAAGGTTACGGGCTTAATCTATTGTCCTAGTTGAACAGCAAACCCAGATGCTTTTTGTAGAACATGGAGAGCACCTCAGATGTTCCAGAAATTTCCAAGCAGTTACATGTCGCTATGTATGTGTGTGTACTTGAGTAAACACTGAAAATTGATTTACATAACATCAGAGTTTGGGTACCGTATATCCACTCCCGTGGGAGAAGTGACAGCAGGAAAGTAAACCTAATGGAAATCGAAGCGACATGCCTGGCACTTGCTGAGATTTATTTCCGAGCCAACCCGTACTGTGGGGGAGCACAGTTATCCCCGGCCCCCTCAGTGGTCTACTGCTTTCCAGTGTTCTCCTTTGGAGGAGAGAGGCTGTCTCACATCTGCATGGTGCTGAGAACCTCGGCGGCACAGGGCACTCCAGTTCACCGTGCAGTGTACATACGTAAGTAGGACAAGGCTCTCTGTCTCTGGGGGCACAGCAGCTGAGGAACCTTGGGTATGATTTGGAGACAAGCTTCTAACCAGATAAGAACTTCAGGAAGATAGCTTCTAGTGGCTGAACGATGTGGATACATTGCCATTTGTTTAAAAATGTAAAGTATCAGGGCCAGAAGGTGGCGTGGTGGTTAAGGTGCTGGATTCCCACACAGCCGACCACAGTTGAAGTCCCAGACCTGGTGGCTTGAAAAATCACATGGGGCGGTGTGTGTGTGTGTGTGTGTGTGTGTGCGCGCGCGCGCGCACGCCCAAAGTCCTGGAAGGAGAATAGAGGAGAAGGGACTGCAGTGTGTGATTTCTCACTTTCCTTCTGCGTGCCTATGGCAAAAAAAAAAAAAAAAAAAAAAAAAAAAGAATGCCTGTGCTTTACTAACAAAGTAGGTAGGTTTTGTTTTTGTTACTGCTGTTCTGTTTGGTTGCTGGGGAGGGGAGGAGCTACTTGGGAAGTTGCACTTTGCTGTCACCTAAGGGCTCTTCTAAGTAGTTTGAGCCTTTGAACTCCAGGAGCTTGTCCCGTGCTTCTGAGTTAACGATATGTGTGAGTTTTTCTATCATTTTCTTTGCACATTTCATAAAACTGCTGGTTATCCAAGGTTTTTACCCAGAAGCCTGCCTTGTCTTGGCCTGAGAAATGCCTGCATTTGGCACTCCGCTCCACCTGGGCCCTTTGTTCCAGGCCCAGGAGAAGAGTGTGAAGCCGCTGACTCTCTAGGCCCTAGTGAGTCTCTGGGCAGAATCAATACTGTGCTCTCTCGGCCCGCGAGGGTTGGACTCTGCTCTTCTGCGCCCCCTGCCGTACCTAGCTCCAAATGCAGGCTCCTCAGACCCGGGCTCCCAGCGGGAGCCCCGGCAGACCTCAGACCTGGCAGATGTTATTTTGGCTGCCAGATCTCTGTCTGGGTCGTATCTGTGCTGCCTCTACTGGCTCACAAGATCAGAATTCCAAATGTCCCCAGATGACTTGCCTCGAGTCACGCAGACCCTGAACTCGCTGGCCAGGGGGAAGGAGCCTGCCAGTCGGGGGTTAGCTGACCTGCAGCTCCTGCCAGCTCTCCGAGGAGAATGTGCGCTCAGTGGGCCGACCTCTCCCCAGCAGTGAGAATGCAAATAGGTTCTTTTGAAATGTCAGCAGACACATGGCACTTCCCCTTTAGGGTCTCCGACATGGCTCCTGGTTGGGCCACTGGGGTTCTTCCAAGTTGTTCAGGGATTGGAAACTGCTTTTTTAAAAATTTTTTAGCACACTGGACTGCACATTCTCGCACAAGTTGGCCATACTAACCAGGGGATACAGAGAGGGTGGAGTGCCGCTTGTCATTAGTTAAATTAAGTCCCACCTTCATTCCCGGTTCCAGGCTGCAGCTCTGAACTGCACGGATGCGTGAATATGTCCCTTCTCCCTCACTCAGCCTGGCACGTAGTAGGTGCTTCACAGAAGCTTGTTGAAAGAGCAGATTGTGTCTGGCCAAAATCCTTCTAGAAAATCCTTTTCTTTCTTTCTCTTATTTTTTTTTTTAAAGAGGTTTTTGCCTTAGGGCGTGTGTGCTCTCCAGAGAGAGAGAGAGAGACAGTGAGAAGGAAAGTGAGAAATCACCCCCCAGGAGGATGGCCATGCTGCAACCCCTTGTCCTCCATTCTCCTCCCGGGATCTTGGGCATGCACGCACACGCACTCGGCATGATTTGCAAGTCACAGAGTCCGAGATGTGAACCGCAGTCGGCCAAGTGGGAGTCCCGCGATGTAACCACTACACCATATGCTGGTCCCAAGAAAGTCCTTTTCTATTTGCCTATTAAAACACTGCTGGGACTGGGGTTCTGAGAACTTATCCCGGATTTAAGCCCCCTCCCCCCCGAAATAAAGCTGACTTAGTAGAATAAAAAGACGCATGCTCCTGGCAGTGCACATCATCAGTGCGATGGAAGTGGGGCCTGCTGGACTTGGCTCCTGAGGTTGGAGATCACAGGAGTGTACTACCGCAAGCTGGGCGAGTTGTGGGGCGGGACTTCCTGCAGCAGAGGTCAGGGGACACTCTGTAAAGTACAGGTGGGATTTATGCTGCAACTACTCCGAGAAGGGCAACACAACTCCCATTCCAGAAGCATTTAGTAACCTCCTGCACTGTGCCGACACTGTATTCGATGTTAGAATTACAAAGGTAAATAACATATAGTACTTGGCCACCGAGAAGATGTAGACGAGTAAATAGACCATTTCGGAATTATTTCCTAATTGCCTAGGATGTTGTGGGAGCAGGATGAAGGGGCACTCATTTAAGCTATGTAGTCAGGGAAGGCTTCCTGGAAGAGGCAATGCTTGACTGAGTCTTAAAACATTGAGTGAGCAATATCTAGATGATATCTAGGGCATGTGTGCTCACCAGAGAGAGACACAGAGAGAGAGAAAGAGAAGGAAAGTGAGAAAGCAATCCTCCAGGTCTGGGACTTGGACCATAGTAGACCATTTGCGAGTCCAATGTCCCAACCACCACATGACCTGCTGGCCCCTGTTTGCTTTTCAGTTCATGGTATTATTTATTTCTTCCACCAGCTAGAGAGACAGAGACGGAGAGATAGCACCTCAACACCACAGAAGGCCCCTAGCCCTAGCAGTCCTATCTCATGGGCACAGGAGCATTCCCAGCATATTCAGGGAAGTCTCTGGATTCGAACCCAGAACCCTCCCATGTGACAGCCTCACTGACCCCTTGTTGTACCATGATGCCACTGTCTGGCCTCCTAGACTGGAAGCTCCTGGAGCAGTCCAAGAGGCCACGTGGAGGAGGAGCCCCGAGGCCCGCCCTCGGCTCAGAGGACATACTGCAGCTGCCCAAGAGAGTTCTCTCAGCAGCTGCCTGTGAATCCTCACAGGTGACACTCCCCAGGCCTGGAGTGAGGGTGAAGGACATGGGGCCACCGTCTAGGCCCCGGGGAGTAACGGTGGCCATGGCAATCAGGTCAGCTTCTTTCTCACTTCTGTGCTGAGCTTGTACCTTCACAGGGTGGGGACCTCTCAGGAGTGTTTTTCCACCCCCGGAAGCAGCACTTGCAAGTGAGTCAGGGCCTGTCCACCGGACTGGCTTACTGGGCTGCTGGGGTCCCGCAATCCCAGTCTTCCAGCAGGTGTCCTTGGTGGCGGGCGCACCTCAAGGAAGTCTGGGGCAAACAGGGAGCCAGTGGGGGCAGTCCTGAGCCTCCCCCTTCCTCCACCTGCCCCGCAGGGCGCGGCTTTCCTCACCCTTTCCTTGCCTGCGAGCAACCCTTCGCGAGCTCCGCCATCCTGAGTGGGTCTGTGTGCTGGCTCCGAGAACACTTATCCTGATGGACACACAGGACAGAGGTGTCTCCCAGGACTCAGGCACAGCTCATCCGGTGCCCCTCTGAGGAGCTGGGGCAGGAGAGAGCCCCACAACGCTGAGCAGTGACTGGGCCAGCGCCCTGGAAGGCAGCTCCTGCCTCTTCCCCAGAGCTCACTCTCTGTTTCTTTGCTCTTTTGTCCCCAGAAATGGCTGCAGTGACAGTCTGGATGGGAGTTATCAGGCTGTTCCCGTCTGGAGAGGGTTTCGTCCATTCGTTTACACCTTTTCAATAACCCTGTGCAATAAGAGGTCTTCAAAAAGAGTGTATCATGCATTTCATGGAAAAAGAGTATTACGAATAAAACTATGCATAGATTTCAATTTTTGGCACCAAAACTTGTGCTTTCATTCCATTTTCCATGGACTGCTTGAGGCTCCCTAGTATGTCATCCATTATTGCTCATGATAGAGTGTGGGCCTGCATGTGCGAACTGTGAGAGTCAGAGAGAGACCAGAGAGAGAAGAGGGCCCTGCCATGCCACCAGCCCTTGGCCCAGTCTTTAGCCTGGGGGATCCTGGGCCCTAGCACCCACACCAGGTGGGCTTTAGGCTGGCCGGACCAGACTATCCCCGCTACCGTGAGCACACGGAGGTTTAGAGGTGCTGCGCAACCTGTCCCAGGTCATTTCCAGCAGGAAAGTGAACACAGGTTGGATGGGTCTCAGCCTCACCAGCTCCTTCTGGCCTTTAAGGCTTCTCTTGCCAGACGGAGCCCTGCAAGCCCCCCACGCCCTCAGGGCATCAGCAGCCACAAACACAGGGCTCTGAAAGGCTCCCAGCCTCCTGAAGTATCATTGTGTCCACTCCGTCACTCCGTGTGTGTGTGTGCGTGCGCGCGCATTTATTATTCGAGGATAACATTTTGTAAGATAGAGGAAAGTAGACATATAGAAAAGTTGGGTACAACTATAAATTGGAAATTGTACTTTTTCCATGAAATGCATAATACGCCTGTTTTGAAGATGCCTCCTTTGTGATAACCCCACCCTCCTACCCCAAAAGCAAAACGGTGGGTTTTTGTTTGGTTTTGATTTGTTTGTTTGACATGGAATGTATGCTCTTGCTGGAGGGGCAGACAGAGAGAGAGAGACAGAGAGAGGGAAAATGAGAAGTCACCCACCAGCCAAGATGGCCACACCACAATCCCTTCTCCGTTCTCTTCCTGGAATTTTGAGCATGCATGCACATGCGCCTGGCGTGAGTTTCAAGCCACCAGGTCTAGGACTCGAACCACAGATAGCCATGTGGGAGTCCAGCGCCTTAACCACCAGGTCATCTGCTGGAGACGAGCAGGCACCACGAAGGGCTAGGGCACAGCCTTTGTTGTGGGTGTTGGTCCCAGCTGCTCCCAAGTACGCTGCCCTGGCCAAGTGTCCTCTGTGAATGAGGGGACAAGGGTTGGTCCCAGATGTCTGACTGAGGCTTTCTTTAGTGAGGTTGAAGTGGACAGGAATCTCGCTTTCGCTTTGTCCTTAGGAGACAGACACAGTGAAGGTAGCATCTTTTATACGTGTGGCCCTCGTGTCCTTCGACAGCTGTGGTCGATA
Organism: Tupaia tana; assembly: GCA_026018925.1. Lineage (NCBI taxonomy): Eukaryota > Metazoa > Chordata > Mammalia > Scandentia > Tupaiidae > Tupaia > Tupaia tana. Next base: position 66,157,582 of record JAKSZU010000015.1, on the reverse strand, counting down.
GCTCTCTCATGAGCAAAGCTCAGTGACCCTTTTTGGGGACAGAAATGTTGACCATGGCTTTTAGCAATGGTTAGCTAAACCAACCAGATGTCGGCCCGAAAGGCTATGGATATTTCTCTGTCTGTAAAGAGGCTGTTAATAATCTAGAGGAAACAAACAAAAATGCAGGTTAGATCTTAAGGACTTCCTCGCTGTGCAGTGTGGTGATGAATCAGTCAAAATTGTTCATTGTTCTCCAGAGTCTGCTTCTTTTTAAATGATTATTACTTTGATTTTTTTTCTTTAGCTTTTTGCCATAGGGTGCCTGCATTTGCTGGAGAGAGACAGAGAGAGACAGTGAAAAGGAAAGTGAGAAATCACTCCCTGGGGGAAATGGCCACACTGCAACCCCGTCTCCTGCCTTCTCCTCCTGAGATTTTGGGCATGCATGCACTTACCCGGTGTGATTTTAAAGCTGTCAGATCCAGGACTCTAACCACAGTCAACTACATGGGAGTGCAGTGCTTTAACCACCATGCCACCAGTTGGCCTCTAAATTATTATTACTTTTTATTGCCAGAGGATGCATGAACTTGCCAGCGAGAGAGAGAGAGAGGGAGAGAGAGAGAGGGAGAGAGAAGCAACCCCCCTTGGGGCATGGTCACAATGCAATCCTCTTTCCTCCGTTTCTCTATCCCATCAGGATCTTAGGCCTGTATGCACACTGCCTGGCGTGTGTTTCAAGCTTCCAGGGCTGGGATTCGAACCACAGGCAGCCATACAGGCTCTGACTCCATAAGCACAGAGCGTAACCCCTGTCTTATGGGACCAACCCCCTTTCTATTTCTGTTCTTTTTATCTCCTTTTCTCCTCCCACACCTTTTCCATTTAAATTAGCTTCTTACCTCTGTAGGCTATTAGTCTTGTAGTCCATACTCTTCTGAAGAAAGAGGATGACTGTTAACAGTCATAGACTTTATATAAAGGGGCCTCTTTATATCCCCCCATTTTTTGGAAAAAAATTATTATTTAATTTTATTATTTTTATCTTAAAATTTTCTATAGGATGCATTCACTTACCAGAGAGAGAGAGTGAGAGAGAGAAAGGAAGTGAGAAAACAAGCCTCCAGGTACAGGACTCAAACCAGGGTCAGCCATGTGGGAGTCCAGTGCCTTAACCACCATGTCACCTGCTGGCCCAACACATTCCCTTTTAACACAAAAAGAAACTGTCTAAGATCAGAATCCTAAATTAATTGTTCAGCCGATGGTCAGAATGCACTGTTGGAACCATGGCACGGTGTGGCCTTCCCGTCAGTGAATATAGTTAATGTCTGCCCATTGGTTTAAACCCTGGAAAAGGCAGCGCTTTGATGATTGGATGAGTGACTGAGTCGTTTTCTGTGTATATGTTCCAAGTTGCTTTCTATCATTTCTATGCATCTCTCTGGTATCTAAGGATCTTTATCTGAGCATACATCTCCATCACGCAATTCCTGTGCGCATGGATTATTATGGCAGTCTAAGTGTGGTGATATATGAGAAATTTTCCTGCTGCGAGTAACTCAAGTCGAAGAGCAGCCGAGAATGCCCTTCGCAATCAAGACAACAGTGTGTAGATGATTAAGGTCCTCAGATGCAAATAAGAGTCACCACATCCATTAGCTCACCTTCTATTTCAGCCTTTCCCAACTCAGTGCGCTTTCTTCTCTAGTGTTTTCCTTGGGGATCGCATCTTTCTTTTTTATTCTGCTAAAAAGAGTGAGCATCACTGTTAAATAATAAAGATAGCCAGAGTCAATAACCTATCAGATAATTCGGAGCGGACACTGGAAGGGACTCGTTTTCTGTTATCCATGATGGAGCTCGTGCACGTGGGTGAGAGAGAAACAGAGCGTGAGAGAGGAAGATGAGCAGCCTCCAGGGTCTGGTCACCCTTCCTCTCCTCCTCCAGCCATTTGGATCCTGGGCCCCAGCGCATGCACCTAGTGTGCTTCAGGCAGATCAGGCTGGGGATTTGAACTGGGATTGCCATGTGGGATCCGGCTCCTCTTGAGAAGCATGTTACCACTATTCCATGGAACTAGGCCTTGGAAAGGACTTTTTAAAGGTATATTTAATTTTATTTATTGTGACTGTAATTTTCTATAGGTGCATTCACTAGAGAGAGAGAAAAAGCCACCAGGTCTGGGACTTGAACTACGGCTGACCATGTGGGAGTTCAGCACTTTAGCCACCACACCACCTGCTGGCCCAGAAAAGACTTTTTGATTGTGGCCTGGAGCATCATGGATAGGTGAGAACCCCATCTGGATAGGACAAATGAAATTTACCTCTGGTACGTGGATTTCGTGAAATGTCGGACTCAGTATATTATTCATAGGGTAACGTGTAGGTGACTGGACGATTTCATTTGAAAAAATATTTCTTGTAACTAGCAATGTGCTCATCAGAGAGAGAGAGAGAGAGAGAGAGAGAGAGAGAGAGAGAGAGGAAACATATACCAGGGTGTGTGGCCTTGCTACAGTTCCTTTTCCATCATTCTTCCCTCGAGATCTTAGGCATGCATGCACATGTACCCAGCATGCTTTTCAAGCTCCCAGGTCTGGGACATGAATGGTGCAGTCAGCCATGTGGGATCCAGCTGCCTTAACCACCAAACCACCAGCTGACCTGGGCGATTTAATCTCAGTGAATAAAGCTGTCCATGTATTCACTGGACTTTGGCCAGAAAGCAATGCAGAATCATTTGTTCACACTGTGGCCAGAGTTTTTGGATAGAAGATGACCGACAGAGGCATGCATCAGGACCGCTAAACAGAAAGTCGGGTGCAGAATGGGTTACAGTGGGTGCATGCTGGTTCTGGGGAGCAAGGGGGGAGATGGAGCCATCCTCAGGGAGGAGAGGGAGAACTCCAGTGAGGATAATGCAGCAGAGATAAAGGAAAGGACCTCGTTCATGAATTACGATGAAGAGAGTAGACAGAGCATGGCGACTCCAGACAGTGCTAAGGGACATGGTGAGGGAGGTGTGAGCTATCCCACAGTCACTGCCAGATCCTCAGAGAGCACTGGGCATTTGTCCGGTGACCCATGGAAGCCACCAAACTTTCTGTAGTTTTCTTGCTGAGAAACAAGGAGAGAGCAACAGTGGCCTGTTAGCAAACTGACCTTACAGCCCATCATTGTGGGTAGAGTGTGACCCTGACTCAGGGCCAATTCTTTATTTGAAATAAGGCAGCAGAGGTGGGTTTGTTTTTTCCTGAGGGGACATGCGATTTTATGGGCCCCACTACCATGGCTTTGACACAAATCTTTTATTTTTTAAGTTTATTTATTTATTTATTTATTTATATATTTATATTTATTTTTATCTAATGAATGAGAGAGAGAAAACCTCAACATGGTCTCATGGCACAATCCCTGTCCAGCCCTCCCAGCTAGTATCATGGACATGTATATGTATGTTCAGCATGTGCAGATAACTCGGGAACCCAACCCTGATCTTCCATATGGCTCCCAGCACCACAGGGCATTACACCCCCTGCTATGCCCCTGCAGCTAGGCAGGCACAGCTCTGACTGGTGGTATCTAGTACTCGAGTTGCTTTTCATTAGTGGGACTCTCTGCCCATGGCAGTGAGGGGAGTCTGCCAAGAGCCGAGAGGAGAGGGAAAACCTAGCAAAGAGCTGTGGCAATATCGACACCACTAGCAGGGTGACACCACTAGCAGGGTGACACCACTAGCAGGGTCGAGCGCCTTTTAGCGTTTGAATCAGTTCCCACCCTCGGTCTTCTTGTCACTATTTCCCTACTCAAGAATCCAAGGTTTTTGTATTGGGTTTCCTCCGCTTCAACAGTGATATGGGAAATGACTTTCAATTAATGTCTGTGTTCATTGCTGTCCTGCAACCCAAAGGCATTTGGAAGTGCAGTGCAGATTGGCATCTTACTGGTCTTCGAGATGAAAGATTTCCATATGGGACCACTGGGCTTGTCCTGCTGGTGAATCCCTGCAGGCCTCTGATATTACCTGGCAGTGTGTTCTTTTATGCTGACTCCAGGACAAGAAAAAATATTCTTTTGATAAACAAAGCCCTGCCAACCCAAGCTCTTTATTTCGAGAGCTACCTGGGCCCCAGGGGTTTCTTCTTCCTGTGATTCATGTTGGTTCCTGGCCAAAGACTTATGAATTCCCCTGAAGATGAGCAGGTCTTGAATGTTCTGCTCTATTTTTAATTAAAGACAGAAATTTGATTCTTCTCACTACTCCATTTGGCATCCCACACTAAAGACTGCTTTAAAAAAAATGACAAGAGAGTGAGTGCACTTGGCAGAGAAAGAGAAAGAGAAACAGAGAAGGAGAAAGCAGCCTCCCATGGTGGATGGTCACCTCACAATCCCTTTGCCTTCATTTCTCCCTCCTATCAGGATTTTCACACATGCAACTGGTATGTTTCTCAAGCCACCAAGTCTGGGATTCGAACCACATGCTCAACCATGGGAATCCAGCCACCTTAACCATAGGTCCATTAAAGACTGCTTTTTTTTTCCTCCCTGTCTCTCGAGATCTTGGGCACACATGCACACGTGCCCTGCATGACTTTAAGCCACCAGGTCCAGGACTCGAACTGTGGTCAACTACATGGGAGTCTAGTGACATAGCCATTACGCCATTCGAGTGCTGGTCCCTTAAAGACTGCTTTTAACCTAAGATGTTCTCTCTACATGAGTATCTACCATTCACAGGAAAATGAAGTATCCTTGTAGTTAAGTCTGGCAACTTTCAGCTTGTCAGTTTTCATCAGAGCATGGAGATGTGGTTACTTGTGATTACCAAATCTCCAGTGGTAGCTGGCAACTTCGGGTGGAGTGGGTTGGCTCCAAGGTGAGCTCTCTTCGTACGTCTGCTTGCCCATGCCAGGCTTTCTGGTAAAGGTGTAAAAACCAGCCTAGGTTTCTAGAACGTATTTGCCTATCTGCAAATGAGAGGTGCTCTGATTTCTTTGTCTTCTGGGTCAAATATGGCAGTCTAGATGCTGTGATTTTTGAGCTCTGTTCTGAGTCAGAAAGTTCAGTTCTTCGCATCGCTCAGCTTGTGCAGGTTATCTCACTGGTGAGGATGAGCTCACCTTTTCCTTTTCAAGAGGCCCCACTTTCCCCATATGAAAAACACCCTCAGACTCAGCTTGGACCTGCAGTGCTGACTCAGAGCCAAAATTCAAAGATGCATTTCTGTGATGTTTTCTGGCTGTTGGGAGGAAGCTGGTCACTCTTGTGGGCACCTCTTGGAAGTGGTCAGTTCTCAATGATATGCACATGGACTACATGTTTTGTGGATTATTCGTGGATAAGTTTTCATTTCAAACTGGCTAGGCCACTGCTTGAAATGCTCCCATCAAGATATCCTCTCATGGGACCAGCAGTTAGCGTAATGACTCCCGGACCTGGTGGCTTAAACTCACGCTGGGCACGTGTACGTGCGTGCCCAAGATCCCGAGAGGAGAAGGGAGGAGGAGGGATTGCGACCTGGCCATCCCCCCGGGGGGTGATTTCTCACTTTCTGTCTCTCTGTCCCTCTCTGTCTTTCCGCGAGCGCATGAGCCCTATAGCAAAAAAAAACTCAAAAAAAAAAAAAAAAAAAAAAAAAAAAAAAAAAAAAAAAAAAAAGATATCCTTTCACAAGGCGAGCAGGTGGCATTGTGGTCAAGGCACTGGACTCCCATATGACTGGCCACGGTTCAGGTCTTAGACCTGGCAGCTTGAAACTCACACCAGGCACATGTGCATGCATGCCCCAAATCCCAGAAGAATAGAAAAAGGATGGCAGTGTGGCCATTCCCCTTGGGGAGTGATTTCTCACCTTCCCTCTCTCTATCTCTCTCACTCTCTCTCCCTGGTGAGCACATGCACCCTATAGCAAAAACCTTAAAAATTATTAAATTAATAAGATATCTTCTTGTGTCTTTTCCCAAGCTAAGGATGGTTAGGGAATGTTATGCATTCTAATATTATCATAATGAAAAATAAACAGAGAGGAAAATTTAGTGAACAGTTATGGTGTAACAATTTCTTTTTTAATGTTTAAAATCTTTTTTCTTTTTCCTTCCTTTCTTTCTTTTTCCTTTCTTTCTTTCTTTCTTTCTTTCTTTCTTTCTTTCTTTCTTTCTTTCTTTCTTCTTTCTTTCTTTTACATTCATTCACTGAGCATCATCACAGCATACAAAATGTGATTTCCCATCCAGAATACACTGCATAGTAGCTTAATCATACATGTTATCATCATCAAATAATTTTCCATTTCTTGCTTCATATATATATGTGTATATATATGTGTGTGTGTGTGTGTGTGTGTATATATATATATATATATATATATCCCCCTATTTTTTACCCTCTGCTATTTCCCAACCTCCTCCTACAGTGTCTCTGATGTCTACAGTTGTATTCCATTCCTTTTTTTCTCCCCATATTTTATTGATTGACAAAATATTTTAATTAATCTACCTAATTCTTTAATCAGACATTCCTCTGAGTTCCATTGTACCATCTGTGGATGAAGAGGGTTATTCTTTTCCTTTGGGGGAGTGGTATTTTTTTTTTTTTTATTTCCCATAGTTTTTGTGCCCCTGCAGTGATTCTGGTCATCTGATGGGTTGTTTGTTTCCTCCTAATTCTTGAAGTTCAATCTGAGCCTTCTGAGGTGTGCAGGAAGAGGTGATCTGCCATCTCTCTTCCGTTCTGTTTTTCACCTTTTCTGCATTAGATTCAGTGGGAATTGAGGCGTATTCTGACCCTAATAGTATTCAGATGTTTGGATACTGTTCACTTAGACCTGTCTAGACACTCAGTGTGTGGAACCTGAGCAGCCAAAGGATGAAGGTATAAGAAAAAGAAAAAAAAGACAGAAAAAGAAAGAAAAAACTTAAAGAGAAAAAAGAAAGAAAAAGGACAATAAAAAAATTTATATTTTAATTTTAAAAAGTGAAAAATGAAAACTACGTGGCATATTTCACAGTTCAGGTTCAGTAGCCATCTCAGAGGGGCCTGGGTTTGTGCCTCTCCTAAATGAGAGGCGGGAAAGCCACAAATTAGCAAGAGAAAGGAGGAGCTGAGAGCCCAGAAAATACTTTACCTTAAAACCATTTTTTTTAAAGAAATGAAAAGACCAGGGAGACACAGAGAGACAGAGAGAGACAGAGAGAAGGATACAGAGGTTGCCATGCCACTCTAGAAATGAACCTGGAGGGAGATGTCTCAGCAGAAGAGCTTCATTTTTAGTCCCTGAGAGCAATATTTCACAGCTCAAGTTCAGTAGCCATCTTGGTGTAACGATTTCTTAATCACGGGACAATAGCTTTGGAGTAATCCCTTTGACATTGGATTATTTCTGCTCAACTATCACTCCATAATTATAAAAAATGCAATGGTCAGAGCTAGCATGTGGTGACATAATGGTTAAAGTGCTGGACTCCCACATGGCCAGCTGTAGTTCGAATCCCAGATCTAATGGCTTGAAAATCACGGGGGGCGTGTGTGTATGCATGCCCAGAATCCCAGGGGGAAGATGGAGGGGAAATGATTACGGTGTGGCCACCCACTCACAGGAGCTGATCTCTCACTTTCTCTCTCACTACCTCTCTCTTTTATCTTGCTCTCTGGTGAGCACACACGCCCTAGGGGGGAAAAAGAAAAAAAATTAAGTCATTTATAAACTGACTCCACTTTCCTGCCAAAACCAGAACTAAGGATGTAATTACAACATTGAACCCTGAACCTAGTGGCAGTTCAAACCTGAGAGAGGGTGTTGGTACGAAACGTCTCTCTGCCAACTAGAGAGCCCCTGGGGCCTGCACTAAAGCCTCTTGCCCTTTCCCAAGACAGGCTACTCTGCACCATCTTGAGCACCCTTGTAAATCCAGCCAAGCCATGTAGACTCAACATGAAAGCTGGTGGAGCCCCATCCCCTCTTTGGGGAAGGAGTCCTGTGCCTACTCGCTTCAAAAGGAGTGTGATTTCTATGTGCAGAGGCTGCGCGGGGTGGGCCCCCTGCTCTGTCAGGGAGAGAATGTAAGCAGATCCCTGAAGAAACCACTTGGCTCAGCAGTTTTAGAGCTTGTTGTAATTGGCATGGACTGAAAGAATTCAGCAAGCTGTACCTGGGCCAAGGAAAACGCAAGTCCTTCCCTGAAACAGAGGCAGCGAGGACAGATGAGAGAAGCGGGGCTCATCTACCAGCCGAGGAGCAAAGCAAGGTGGACCGAAGAGCCCGGGGTGGGAGACTCCAAAAATCCATTTTCTCATGGAGTTCTGGAGGAGGCCTCATCAGCTGAACTGCCACCCCGGGTGGGACAGGGAGTGGCATCTACAGGGAAGCTTCTTCCCTGTTTGGAGTCTCCTGAGGAGTGAAGTCAGTCTTCTTGCCCAGGCTGGCGCCTCACCAGGTGTCCAGTGGTCCTTTGGGGGGGCCCAGCCTCCACATCGCCCTTAACACTGGGGACTAGGGTACTCTATGACAACCTCCTGCCAGGGAGAAACTGCCTCTGCACTGCCTGCTCCTGATTCTCTGTGGTTAGATGTGGATGTGAGGGGCTATAGGTAGCATGTGCTTGCCGGAGAGACCGAGAGAGAAAGAGTGACAGAAGGGGATGGCCACCCCACAGTCCTTTCTCCTCCACTCTCCTCTTGGGATTTGGGGCACACACACACACACACACACACACACACACACACACGGGCCTGGCATGAGTTTCAAGCTGCCGGGTCTAGGATTCAAACTATGGCCGACCACTACGTGGGAGTCCAGTGACGTAACAATTATACCATCTATTGGTCCCAAACTTAAAAAGAAACTTTAAAAATAAGTAAAAGCTAGGAACACTATCTTGGATACTGTGTTATTCTTCCCCACAATATTCTCTGACGCTTTGTAGGAGTTTGGACAATGGGGGTCCTTTCCTTCTGAGACCTGGGTAAGGGTGGGCCCAGTGGTCCCAGCAGGAATCTCAAGCTCTCCATGGTCTTGCCCATAATAGTAACGAAGCAAATGACTGATAACTGCTAGCCGTGCGGACTCCTGGGCGACATTGATAACATAGTACTGTACTAAGGCTTTGACTCTATTTCATCACATAACTGAGCCCTTGGCAGACTCAGAGTTTTCTGGAGAATTACCAGTTTTTTGCAGCCAGGAAGGTGCTCCTGACTGTCCTCCCTGGAGGTGTCCAAGCCAAGGAAATGAAGAAATGAAGATGTGGGCTGCGGTGTGCCTCCTTTCTCTTTTCCTCCAATCAGAAGAGCCTTCAGAGCCTTGTCTCCTCCTTTTCCTCAACCTTTGCTCCCACCCCACCTGTCATCATCCTTTGGGATCCTCAGAGTGTCTTAGAAACATCCCAGATGTATCTTGGACCTCCCTATAGGTCCTCTTGTCACGTCTCCCTTCCTCTAAATTATTCTCACTGTTCTCATACATGACGGTCTTCTAAAAAAACACACGGAAAATGCACACTATGAAAAAACTATGTGTGAATTTCAAAAACTCTTTGATGTGCCATCACTGCTGTCTGTCACTGCGTACTGCCCTGAATGGCTCTGTCCCAGCTCATGTCACAGAAGCACCTCACACACCACGTCCCTAGCATTTCTTCTTTAGCGATTTGCACCCTTCTGATTTCTCCCGCTCTGTTCTTTTACTTTCTCCAACTGCACTGTAAGACACACTTAATGACTGAAATATGCTCTAGGGCCAGCCAGTGGCATGGTGCTTAAGGCAGCTGGATCTCATATGGCCTGGAAAACATGTGGGGCGTATGTGTGTGAGTGCCCAGAATCCCGAGAGGAGAATGGAGGAGAAAGGGCTGCAGTGTGGCCATCTCTCTTTGGCAACTGGACATGTCCTAGAGCAAACACTGAAAGAAAAAAAAAAGGGAAAGAAAGAACTATGTTCTGAGGCATGTGTCATGAGATAATTGTGCTATGGTGTGTCCTTACACAACTGTAGGTGTGTAGCCTACTACACATGTAGGACACGTGGGCTAACTGATTGGAATCTTACAGGACCACTGTCGTATATGTGATCCTGGTTGACCAAGTGTTAAGTGGTGTGTGACTGTATGTGCAGAGGATGGCAGAAGGCAACCATGTCACCTGCACTTGCCCCCCTCAGACTCTGGGCAACATTGGAAAAATGTCCTATAATTCTGTTTTTAAAAAATTCGAACCGATTATACTCTGACTCTGTCTTTTTTTTTTTTTTTTTTTTTTTTTTTTTTGAGAGGTTTTTGCTAAAGGGCGTGTGCGCTCGCCAGAAAGGCAGAAAGAGACAGAGAGACAGAAAGCGAGAAATCACCCCCCAGGGGGATGGCCACGCTGCAATCCCTTCTCCTCCATTCTCCTCTTGGGATCTTGGGCACGCACACACATGCGCCGGGCGTGAGTTTAAGCCACCAGGTCTGGGGTTGGAACCACGGTTGACTACATGGGAGTCCAGTGACATAGCCATTACGCTAACTGCTGGTTCCCACTCCGACTCTGTCTTGATCATTGGGTATTGTATGAACGGCACGGTTTTCTTTGACTTCGTCCCCAGGTCTCCTACACACATTCTGTTTCTGTATGTTTTGCTCGTTTGTGCTTCGTTAGCATGCGCTATGGACTTGGGAGGCAGAGTTCCAGCAGAGATCAGGCACCACTGAGCCGGGGAAGATAGGAAAGAAATGTAGGCATGGAGGGGGGTTTGATAAGATCGCTAGAAACTTCCTTTCATTCTTTTTTTTTTTTTAAAAAAAAAAAAAAAAAAAAAAAAACTTCTTTTAAAACCTAGATGGTCCTTAAAGCGCTCATTTGGAGTGTAGGAGCTTTCCTTTTCCTCTATGTTTCCCACTATGCTCATGGGCACGTGGCCCATCCAGGAGATACTTTAATCTCAGAATTACCTGCGATAGTAAAATACTGTTTAAAGGAAGGAGAAGACAACGCAGAAACACACTTTGGATTAAACCAATCATGAAACGTGTTAGACCATGAGATTCCCTCAACAGGTGTTTCAACGCTCTGGGTCATCATTTAACATCTTTCTTACCTATAGTCTCTCCTTCTGGAACCCGAGTTGTTCGTCGGCTCAAATACTCTGAGGGAGAAGGATCTGCAGAAGTTATTTCAGTCCAGTTGACCTCCAAGTTTGGCCTCTCCTTGACCAAAGAACTTGCCAGTGTTGTCCAGACAGGAAGTGACCTTTCCAATTTGGAACTGAGCTAGCAGAATGTTTTTCTTATCGAGAATCAAAACACTTTCTCTTCGGAGTTTTCCTCATTGGTTTCATTCTAGTCCCTGAAGGTGGGCAGAGAAAATCCCATGCCCTTTCTACCTGAGACTCCTTTGAGTATTTGAAGATTGCGATTAGAAAGTTGTAGACAGGATCTTCAAAAAGTTCAAGGAAAGGGGGTATTCTGAAAAACATCATGCGTGGATTTCAATATTTTTTGAACCAAAATAAATTCATGTTTTAATTTCATTTTTTCATAAACTTTTGAAACTCTCCCCCCCCCCCCTTTTTTTTTTTTTTTTTGGTTTGCTTGTTTTTGTTTTTGCTATAGGGCATGTGTACTCACTAGAGAGAGACACTGAAGGAGTGAGAGGGAAAGTGAGACATCACTGCTAAGAGGATGACCATGCCACAATCCCTTCTCCTCTGTTCTCCTCTTGGGGTTTCAGGCACGGATGCACATGTGCTCAGCATATTTTTGAAGCTACCAGATCTGAGACTCAAATCACTCAGTCAGCCATGTGGGACCCAGCTACCTTCACCCCCACACCACCTGCTGGCCCACCCCCGTCGTATCTCTGTCTGCCTACATAGTCCCGGTTTTCCAAATGCCCCACAACGTGTCTTCAAGTCTCTCCTGCGCCATGGTCGTGCTGTTTCTGTGTCTTCCATTTTGCCCGCTGTGGGGCTAGCGCAAATGTTCTGACCAGCCAAGGGAGATAGCCTTTTCTTCCCTCTCCATTCAATTCCTGTTTCCTGACCCCTCACCTCAAGCCCCTTACCTCTCCAGACCCCTTCATATTTTGTCCTTGAGAAGTATTTCTGTATTTTGATTCCATCCTTCGGAGTGATCCTGTCACCAAAGATTCTCTGTTTCAGACCCCCTTGCCTGAAAGGAAATCTTTTTGTTTTTGCAGTTTTCCTCCCATTCTTTAAATCCTTGTCACTGTTTTTACTTGACTTGGGTTTATAGCAAAGTTTCAGGTTCTTCAGGGCTAGGTACCTCTTTCCTGTTCCGTTCAATGTCCAGCAGGGTTTGAAAACATGGGTATTGTGCTCACGGCCAGTAACTTTATCAGCTGAGTTATCATCATTATCATCATCATCATCACCATTTTAGTGACATCAGTCTTTTTTTTTTTTTTGGAGAGGTTTTTGCTATAGGGTGTGTGCGCTCGCCAGACAGACAGAGAGAGACAGAGAGACAGAAAGCGAGAAATCAGTCCCCCAAGGAGGATGGTCACACCGCAATCCCTTCTCCACCATTCTCCTCTCGGGATCTTGGGCACGCACACACACGCGCCTGGCTTGAGTTTTAAGCCACCAGGTCTGGGACACGAACCGTGGTCGACTACGTGGGAGTCCAGCGACATAGCCATTATGCTAACTGCTGGTTCCCGACATCAGTCTTTTTCTTAAGGTGACTGTCATTGATTTTTGTCTTGATTCTTGTAGTGCCTGTGTTGTTCACCTAGAAGGAGCCCACGATATGGCTGTGGTTTTTAACAATGGAGCTTTATCATTTTACCCAACCCAGTTATCCCTTCCTGTCCCTGCAGGGCTGCTACCTACATCAGGCAGGTCATGGAATTTCATTCATAGAGCTCAGTGGAGACTGGGTTGAGATTCGGTTTGTTGATGCGAATAGGAAGTGTCTGATACCAGCCCCTCTGCCAGAACTCCCTTGCCGGGATAGCTGTCAGGGAGGGACGGTGACATGGCGAGATGAGCTCTAGGAATCATCAGTCTTCGACTTGGCCCCTCCCCCTGCCCCTTATCTGGCCATCCAGGAGCCGCTCCGACCTCCGTGTCTTCATCCCTAAAATGGGGTTAGCCTAATGTCACATCGGGATCTTGGGACTGGTATGACGAGACAGTGTGGTCCAAAGTAAGCAGTGACCTGGCGTTCAGTGCCACAGCACCTGGCGTCGTTCTGCCAAGTGTCCTTCCTGGGCTTCCCACTAAGCCTGCAGGTGGCCTGCTCCACATCCGACATCATGATGAATTCTCTCCTGCAGGCTCTGTCCATCTGTGTCTGTCGGTCTCTGACTCACCCAGCACACCGGCCTCCAGGCCAAGGGCCAATCAATACTACTTAATGGTACACCTCCTGGCCTTCCCTGAGGAGGGTCCCTGAACCTCCCGACCTTTCTCCACAGAGTCTGGGCCCAGCGGGGGGGGGGGAGTCTGGAAACCCGGGTCCTGATCTTAGCCCCCTGGATGGGTTTTCTAGTGTACTGGAGACCTTACTTGGTTGCCTGAGCTTCTGATTTTATTTGCAGAGAGTAATATATTTGATTTCCTACCTACCTGCCAGGGTGGGTCACAATAAATGAAATTGTATCCCTCAGGAGAACGGTATTATTCCATTTATATCAAAGTGAGGGGCAAGAAGTAGCCAGAGCCCCAGGGACACCAATCTTTCAAGTGCTCACACTGGTGAGAGCCCAGGCACTGGGCCGTCCCCCCCTTCCCCCTGGCGGTGCAGACCCGCCCTGTCCCTCTGGAACAGCCCCGGGTGGATGTCCGACTTCATGATACAAGCGTGCCAGCCAGAGAGCTGCACACCAAGCAGAGGCAGGCAGACAGCTGCCCGTCACAGGTCCCGTCCTGCGCGGAAGTCCTGCAAAGCCTCTCACTCACACCACCTCCCCTGGACTCAGAGACCTCCAGGCCCGGAGGTGTTTCCCTCATCACAGGACGGCCTCGCTGCAACTTCGAGGCTGTTCTCCGTGGCTGGGGCGGACCCCACACCCTGTGGGCACCCCGGGGCGTGCGCGCTCCTCTCCGGGTTCCTGCACCCCGCCGCCTTCCCAGCCGGGTTCTGCCTTGCCATGCCCGGCATCTCCCACAAGGGGGAGCCCCTGGAGGGCAGCTGGGGCTGCCGGATTTTGGAAGCGCCGAAGTTTTCTCCTCTTGTCCTGTAACTGGTTTTCACTCCCCCAACAGTGCGATTTCTTTGTTGCAATGTTGGGGTCTGAGATAACCCCTCGAGAGGCTGCAGGCGAGAGCCCCAGCTCATGCTGTCCTGTCTTGCGTGTTGTTCTTTGCCTAGCTTTCCCGACCGAGGAGGAGAGGTAACAAAGAGCCCGGCGACGCAGGCCCTGGGTGGAGGCCGGCCGCGGCGGACGGAGGGCACGGACCTCGAGGGGCACGCGGGAGGCGCCCGAGGCGGCTGGCACAGGTAGGCACCGCGAGCGACCGCCCCGGGGTTCGCGGGGACAGGGCCACCGGCCGCGGCGGAGGCGGAGCGGGAGACCCAGAGGGGTGCAGAGAGATCGAGGGGAGCGGCCGTGCGCAGGGGCGCGGGGACTCGGGGAGCCGGGAGGGAGGAGCCCCAAAGGAGCGCAAAAGGAGGAAAAAAAAAAAAAAAAGGTTGCGGGGTGTGATGCCAAAGGCTGACCGCGGCGCGGAGAGGGCGGGTGTGGGAAGTGAGTCAGAGGCTTCAGTCGGTTTGAAGTTGGTTCCAATTCGGCCGCCCCAGAAACTTCACAAGACGCGAGACGCGAGATTGACAGCGAAGGCTTGCGCAAGAAGATTGGAAGTGAGTAGGTGTGCCCGAAAGCGGAGCCGCGCGCTCCGGCGGTGTCACGTGGCCACAGCCACGGACCCTGACCTGCCCTGGAAGGAATTCTAGCCCGTTGGGCGTTTTCAGGTTCTCTCCACCCTGAAACGGATGTTGCACACTGCCCGGTCCCTCCTGCGGGGCTCGCTCTAGGGAACCGACCGGGAGTCGGAAAGGCTGTGTTCTAGTCCAGGCGCTGCCCCTTATGGGCGAGATCAGCTTCAACAAGGAAACAGGGCTTTTTCCTTTCTCTTTGTCCATAAAAGGGAGATAATAAGACATCACTGATGAGCCCTACAGGATTTTTCTGAGGATTGAATAAGTAAGATAATGGGAATAAATGCTCTTAATAGATTATAATTACTAGCTGAATAAAAGATGACATTAATAATAATTAATCAGTTAATATAACCGTATTACTCTCGGCAGGGTATTTGCCAACCTAACTTTGGAGGAATATATATATATATATATATATATATATATATATAGAGAGAGAGAGAGAGAGAGAGAGAGAGAGAGAGAGAGAGATGCACTTTTACTGTTTGTAGGAAATTTTAAACACAGGGCACCCTACTTTCACAGCACTTTTTAGAATAACCTACTGTCTCAGCTGTTCTTCTCCCGTGAGCCACCACCAAAGCTGCTTTTTCTCAGCCTCTGCTCTGTTTTCTCTTCCTCCAACATGCAGATAATGATTGATGGTGCCTGCCCAAGCAGGAGCAATGGTCTGTCTGTGTGTGGAGTGAGTGTCACCCCGTCTTAGGCACACGAACAGGTTGAATAGGCTTGGAAGAAGCAAGTACACGTCATGAGGCCGTGCTAGTAATCCTTCACTATGCTCTCTGCCTGGGATGTTTTTATTCCAGGTCACTCGCTACTTACTCTTTGAAATGTCTCCAGTGTCACATGGGGTTCTGCACCCTGGGTCAGGCTGGGCGAGGCTGGTGCCCATGGGCGTTTTCTCCCTTCCCTTGTGTCTCAGAGGCTGTGTGGTGTGTTGGGGAAGGCAGTGGAGCCCATTGGCTTCTCTTTCTCTGTCAAATGGAGCCGTTGCTACCTATCCTTCCTGAGTCCCCATGTAGATGCGAGGAGTCCGTGAGGTGACACCTGCACCACCAACCATCGGGGACTCCCAAGGGCTGTATGGGTGAAGGGATTATCATCATTATTTTGCTGCATATTTCTTATTAGTGATTTACACATATTTCACAATCGAAATTGCTTTAAAAGCTGTCTTTCTCCCCCACTATTAACACATTCTCCTACTGCTTCTCATCTCCATCAATCAACTGATTAATTGAATATTTATAGTGATGGTAGGTTTAAGTGATACACCCACTCACTTGCGGAAAGTGAATGTCCTACCTAAATCACATGGAGAGCTGCACCATGCGGGCTCTCTGCATTTTTCTAGAACCACTAAAGATATCTTTCAAACATGCACACATTCTCCTTTTGATACAGAATATGTGCAAATGTATGTGTGAGCAGAAAGCACGCACACCGACATTCACACAGCTGAGTCCTGAGAGAGCAGATTGACCGCAGAATCGGAGCATGCACTGCTCTGTCAGCATTTCCGCAACTTCCGAGTCCAGAAGTGACCACAACACGCAATTCACGTGGTTAAAGAAATCAGCGATCAATTTCTGCCCTGTTCCGAGTAATGACTATCAATACCTCGCCTCTCCTAGACAGTCAGTCAGCAGCTTCAGGTATTTTTAAATGAGTTCCTTTTTTTTAAAAAATGCATCTGCAAAGTCAATTATTTTCAATCTCATCTGAAGCAATTAAAAAAACATCCTGACATTTAAGGTGATATTTTTTTCCCAAGTAAAATAATTATAAATAATACTAATTATGAGCAAATCATTCAGTTACTTTCACTTGGGTTCAACCTTTAGGTTAATAAACCAATCCATTAAAATTCATATTGCTCACAGGACCAATTTGTTAAAAAAAAATGGAGTGCCCTTTTATCACAAGTATGATTGATATTTTCCCTAACAATCATCAGATCTGTCTTTTTCAGAAGAGAATGTGGTCAAGTGTACATGTAGAAAAGTAGGGTTCTTTTATGCCCATCTTGGCACAGGTTTGAAATGATGTCGATGATGATGAAGACGGTAATGATAATGTACCAAATTAAAGCTCTCGTTTCAAATAGTAACTTCAAGAGATGTCCGAAAGTCTCGGAACAATTGCTTATAGCACTTAATCATGTAATCCCTTATGCTAGAAAACAAAGGAGTTTAGCTATTGCCCTCTGCCTTGGGTCTTTCATTCTTATCAAAGGTGTACAGAGATTTCCAATGTGGTTCACACGTCTGTCACCTGTTTTTGTAAATAAAGTTTTACTAGAACAAAGGACGTACATCCATTCACACATTGCCTATGGCTGTTTTCTTACAGACAGCATTGAATAGTTACAACAGAGACCCTATGGCCTGCAAAGTCTAAAATACTTAGGATCAGGCCCCTAACATGTGTGCCAACCTCTGGCCTAAGATAATGAAAAAGAAATTATCTTTGAGGGACCAGTAGTTAGCGTAATGGCTATGTCGCTGAACTCCCATGTAGTCAACTGTGGTTCAAGTCCCAGACCCAGTGACTTAAACTCATGCCGGGCACATGTGTGTGCATGCCCAAGATCTCAAGAAGAGAATGGAGGAGAAGGGATTGCGGCATGTGCATCCCCCCTGGGGAGGGTGATTTCTTGCTTTCTATCTCTCTGTCTCTCTCTGTCTTTCTGGCGAGCGCACGTGCTCTATAGCGAAAACCTCTCCGAAAAAAAAAAAAAAAAATCATCTTTGAATTTACAACAGCAACTAACATTTGAGTAGTGATTTAGAGAATGTAAAAGGTCTGACTATGTTAACGTTGTAGGGAGTCTTATTAGCCTCACTTAACTGATTAAGAAATTACACATCTTTTTCATGGTCATTTAGTCATTTCATGTTGAAAGTTTTGCCTCTGCAGAGGGAAGGTCGGTGTCCCAGGGAAGCCTGCAGAGAGCAGTGAAAGGAGCTGGGTCCAGATTGCAAGGGGGGGTCTCCTGTCTCGTCCACCCAGGTGTGGTCATTGCCAAAAGGCAGCAGAAGAGGCAAAACTCTGGAAAGTCTGTTCCCTCTGTATCTGGCCTTGGCCTGGATAATTTGAATCGTGCCTGTTTCTACGTCCGCATTCTCATAATCAGAGTTATACTAATAAACTGGAAGGAAAGCAGCATGCTTTCAGGTTCAACAGAGTTAAGCTTGATTGCATCAACTGTCACTTATCTCTACTAAAGGAATGCATCCATCCTGAAATTGGCACTGTGGCACAGAGATTCCCAAACAGCAAATAACAGAAAAGTCTTTGTTTGGGGACTAGATTATCTTTTTAGAAGTTTGCTTTTCGAGACAGCAAATCCCCTTTTAATTCTGTTTCTCTTTTATCCATGCGGATGACATGTACTAGCAAAGTAAGCCAAAGGCACTGGTATCGAGAGGAAGGAAGCCTTTGAGATCCACAGATACAAAATAGCAGTTGTTTGAGGAGGCCAAAGATTTTCTTAATCTTACGAGTTTTCATAAAGAGGGCGAGGGATGAAATGAGAGAGATAGGAATAAGAAACTCCTAGATGGGACCTTTCCTGAAGATTTCAAGCCACAGAGAAGGATTTAAACAATTGAACTAATTCAATTTTCTACCCACACAACTTTCATTTTGAGTACCTTCTGTGCCAGGCACTTCTAAGAGTTGAAGAAAGATCATGTTGACTTAAGATTCGGATTTTCTCCAGGAAATGATTTAGTAGAGACATGAACATGTACACGTGTTTGTGTTTGTCATACACGTTGGAAATAAGCAAAAGGATAGGGCCAGCTATGGTGTAGAGGTTAAGGCAGCTGGATCCCACATGGTCGATAATGTGGTTCGAGTCCCAGACCAGGTGGCTTGAAAAACATACCAAGCACATGTGTGTGCATGCCCAAAATCCTAAAGGGAGGGAGAAATCGAGAAGGGATTCTGGCGTGGCCATCCCCTACAGGGGAAGCTTTCTCACTTTCTAGTCAATGCACATGTTCTCTGGCAAATGAAAGGAAGAAAGAAAAGGAAAAAAAGAACCTACAGGGTGGAAGTACAGATAGCATCTTGAGCATGCCCTAAGGACAAATAAGTTTTATTGGGCCATCATAGAAGATACTGTATTTTTTTTTTTTTTCGACAGGTTTTCACCCCCCAGGGGGGATGACCACGCCGAAATTTTTTTTCCTCTCGGGAACGCACGCACACGCGCCCGGCGTGAGTTTTTTTTGGGAGTCTATACGCTAACTGGGTCCCGATACGTGCAGGTTTTTTTTTTTTTTTTTTTCTCGCGCTCGCAAGAAGGACAGAGAGAGACAGAAAGCGAGAAATCACCCCCTGGGGAGGATAGCCACGCTGCAATCCCTTCTCCTCCATTCTTCTCTTGGGATCTAGGGCACAAATGCACACGCGCCCAGTGTGAGTTTAAGCCACTGGGTCTGGGACTCAACCGCAGTTGACTACATGGGAGTCCAGCAACATAGCCATTAGGCCATCTGCTGGTCCCAGAAGATACTGTATTTTGAGAAACTTGAAGAATGTATACATTTTAGCATTTGGAAATGGAAGGGGTGCATTCTAGAAGAAAACAGAGCGCACAAAGTCATAGAGCAAAATGTCGGACTGTGTATGTTCAGAAAATCATCATTCCACAGTTACATGGGAATGGAGGAAGATAAGGTAGATGACATGGGTCAGAACCAGACTCCGGAGGGCCCTGGATTATAGCTTAAGAAGTTTTGTTCCGGGACCAGCATATGGTATAGTGGTTATGTTGCTGGACTCCACATGGCCAACCGTAGTTGGAATCCTGGACCTGGTGGCTTGAAAATCACGCCAAGTACATGTGTGTGCATGCCCAAGATCCTAGGAGGAAGGAATGGAGGAGAAGGGATCGTGGCATGGCCATGCCCCCTGAAGGGTGATTTTCTTTCCCTCTCACTGTCTTTCTTCTGGAGTGCACATGCCCTGAAGCAAAGACCTCTAATAAAAAATAAAGGTTGGATTCTTACTCTGTAGATGATAACCATTAAGTACTGGTGTCTGGAGAAGGACACAATCATACCTGTGATTTGGAAAGAGTGTAACAGATGCCCCAAAAGAACCTGGAGGCAGGTCACCAGTTAGGGCCAGAATAAGAAAGGCAACTCCTTGGTCTTGTGCAATAATCCGGGGGTTGTTGGTCTGGCATGACCTCGACTACATAGGTTATAGCACTGGCTGAGGGCTTTCTGAGGGCATTTATTTAATGGCATGCCAGTGGCATTTACTCATAAAACCAAAATGCCATTGGGGCCAGAAATAGGGGTTTTGGTTACTTCCCCAGACAGGATGCAGTTTGGGTGATTATAACGTGATTCATCGAGGTCGGGAAACAAATCCTCCGCAAACAAACACCCCTCCCCTCCAAGCCCAGTGACTCATGGCTACTTCAATTGAATCCATGGAAAGCTCTGGAGTCCAGGCAAAATTTGAAGTGTGGTGTTAAGTCATAAATCTTTAGCACTCGTTGTTAGAAAAGAAACATTTTGTAAATGTATTTATTTCTTCCATGATGAGAAGAACAGAGAGAGACGTAGAGAGACAGAACAACATCACTCCCAGCCAGGTCTTCATGCTGCAGTCCATGCCCAGCCTCAGACAGTCCTAGATCATGGGCACACACATGCCCGACTAGCCAAGGAGGTATTCAGACATGAGTCCAGAAGTTTCCCTTTGGGTCCACCTTGCAGAGTGTCATGTTCTACTGCTGCCTCATCATCTGACCCCAGACACATTTGCATTTCTTCTCTATGTTGTTCAAGCAATAAGCATTGATCAAAGTCCTACTGTTTTAGGCACATATAATATGGCATTGGAAAACATAATGCCTGCTGGAAGATATTCCCCAGTTTAGCTGGGAACAGCTGGGACATAATCAATAAGGAGGGTATTCCATAAGTATGAATCTATTTTTTAAAAATAAATATTTATTGAATTTTAGTTATCATTATTATTATTTTTTAATTTGCGACAGGGCACTTCCACTTACCAGAGGAGAGACAGATAAAGAAGGAAAGTGAGAAAACAAGCCGCCAGGTCTGGGACTCAGACCACAGTCAGTGACAGTGACTGATGCAGTCCAGCATCTTAACCACCATGCCATCTGTTGTCCACCCTATAAGTAGTATAATGGAGACATACAAGCAGGATCAGAGGAAAGACCCATAGCTACTTTGAGTAGGGAGTGCTGGTGTCAGAGTGGGACTTAAATAAGAACTATTCATCGTTACTCATTTGTTACTTCAACAGTGATCAAGCAGGCTCTAGGCTGGGCATGGGATTTCATGCTTGTGTAGAATTTGCGTTCTAGCAAGACGACCCAGGTATTAAATATGGCTAGAAACCAACCGAGCAGACATCTGTCCTCAGGGAGTTTACATTCTTGTAAGGGGACATTTCAGAGAGCAGTAACTAACACCTCATTCCACTTAAGAACAAGGTATACAAGAAGAAGCATGAGGGCCAGTCCATGGCATGATAGGTAAGTGTCTGATCCCTCATGGCCAACTATGCAGGTCCCAGACTCCACAGCTTGAGAAATATGCAAGGTGTGTGTGTGTGTGTGTGCCCAAAATGAGAAGGAAGAAGTGAAAGAGAAGGGATTGCAGTGTCACCATCTTTCATGAGGAGTGAGTTCTCACTTTTTCTGTCTCTCTCTGTCTGTCTCTCTCTCTGGTGAACACACATACCTTCTAGCAAAATAAAAAAGAAGCAGCATGAGTGAAAGAAGAATGATTTTTTTTTTAAGAACCCTTAAAAGAATAGAGGAAGAAATTTCAGAAAACATCAGGTTTGGGGGTATTCAGTATGACAAAAAAGGCTTATTAACAGGTCTGAATGAAGATGGACAAATAGCCCAGTCACTCTTTGACTGGAGTAGAGGGTCACAGGTGGACACCATTCTTACACAGAATTCATAGCATCGAGTCCACAGACATTCTGATTTTGCAGTATCGTCTGTGAATGTACTCACTGATTCAGGACTCACTGAGTACAGTGGTTTGGATTCACTAATCATTTTCCTGTACCTTCAGTCTGACTGTTCTGTAATGGCCCAGTACCATAAAGATAGGAACATTGGGACCAGCAGTTAGCGTAATGGCTATGTCGCTGGACTCCCACGTAGTCGACCGCGGCTCGAGTCCCGGACCCGGCGGCTTAAACTCACGCCGGGCGCGTGTGCGTGCGTGCCCAAGATCCCGAGAGGAGAATGGAGGAGAAGGGATTGCGGCATGGCCATCCCCCCTGGGGGGTGATTTCCTGCTTTCTATCTCTCTGTCTCTCTCTGTCTGTCTGGCGAGCGCACGCGCCCTATAGCAAAAACCTCTCCAGAAAAAAGAAAAAAAAAAAAAGATAGGAACATTAAGACATCGGCCACCTCCTTATTTAAATAATATTCACACTCAGGTCAAATTTTGTAACAGCCAGAACTCTGGCTTGGAGATCCTACTTGATTCTCATTTGATCAGGGTGTCTGAAATAACCAGGCCATGAGGTGGTGGTTGTTATGGTACTCATTGGATTGGGATCTGACCTATATAAGGAAGGGAACTGGGACAGACATAGCTCTTCAGCCCATCACAAGCTTGGAGAAATCCCGTATAAGCAATAGCAGAATCACAGAGCTGGAAGAGACTCAAGGCGACTTAAGGTGATCCCAGCACCTGCCTTTAGGCAGATACATGCCTGTCTGGAAATTTAATATAAATTCTAGAACTCATTATTTTAACCAATGCATAAAGGTGTACCCATCCTGAATAGCAGAGTTGCCTTCCGGGTAGATGCTGCCTAGCCTTGGGCAAAACACCTTTGAACTTCCTCCTTCACAGGAGACCTCAGAGCCTATAGCATATTCTCTTCGTGGGAGAAAATCATTCTTTGGAGAATATTTTGTATTTTCAAAAAAATAAAAACAAAAATAAAGTGCTGTATCCAATTGGTCCTACTGGATGATAGCATTATATTTTTGTTGTTGGAGATGAACTTAAATGCAGCTATAGAATTGAGAGCTGCTGTTTTTGTTTGCCTCATAACTGGTTCAGAAGGAACTTAGCAGGAATTACTAAAGCAATAAGCCCATAATATTCTCTCACATGGTGAATCGGAGGTGTATGAACTCTGGTAAGTTACACTGTTACTCGCACTGGGTAAACCACTTGAGGTCAATAAGCATTCGACCTTGACCTTGTGTCTCCAAATGCCTGTCTACCACAGAGGCAGGTGCGTACCAGGAGCTATTGGTTGAATGAATTAAAAACAAAACAAAACAAAACAAAACAAAACAATAATGTCATTACTTTATAGGGATATAATGAATTCTTTGCCTATTTTGATTTTTTCTCCCAAACTCCCTCAATAGCAAGAGAAGCAGTTGGTGACAGACAGATCACTGTTCTGGGAAGAAGGTTTGGGTTCTGGCATAAACTGGTAGGAGGAGGATGGATGGCTTTGGCAGAAGCGCGTAAGCCTACATCTTTATCTTTAAATGAAGGAGTTGAACTATTAAATTGTCGGAAAGTCATGACATATTTGTCTGTTTTCCAGTGCAAACGCGCATGACTTTCCCAACGACTCAATAGATGATGGAAAAAGGTCCACTCGAGGAATAAAGCACCTTGAATAGCTATTTTGTGCTTATCTGTAAGTGCATGGTTATAGGAAATACTTTTAAGATCAGGACCTTTGCGTTTGTAAGTGACAAAACCCTATTTGATTTATTGGGTTGTTGGAAAAGTCATGACACATTTTTGCATAGAGAAAAATACATCATGACTTTTCTGACAAACCAATAGTTTAGATTAAGAAAAAAACAAACACAGGGAAGGGCTAGGGTACAGTAGGCCTCAGAAATGACTAGGACCGGGGACTTAAGGACTTCCTCTCACTATGTGCTTGGCTTCTTTCTCTAAGCCACCCTTATTCTCTCAGACTGCTTCCTTCCGAAGTCTGGAGAAATTTGCAAGACCTCAGGGAAGTTCTCTGAGCCAGGAAAGTAAGACAACCTGACTGGAAGAACCATGAAGCTAGGCAGAGAGAGGGTCAGCTTCCTCAGAGAACAGCCAAATAAAACAGAGTCCGCTAGAAAGTCTGCCTTCCCTTGCCGTATACCCCACACTAGTCCTCATGGCGCTAAGAATACTGATGCCATTCTACCCTTCTTTGTAAACTCTGACCAGCTTTCCTTCTAGGCAAACCATCTCTTCCGGCTCTTCTCCCAGAGCACACTGAACCCAGTTTCCCTGAGGAAGTACAGATGCTCATACTGCTTGTTATGATCTCTTTCTCTCCCTCTCTTTGCAATAGGGTGGGTGTACTCACCAGAGAGAGGGAAGAAGAGAAATCAGCCCCCAGGGGGTTGGCCATGCCATAGTCCCTTCTTCTCCATTCTCTTCCTGGGATTTTGGGTATATACACACACATACCCAGTATTGATTTTTAAGCCACCAGGTCCAGGACTCAAACCATGATCAGCCGTGTGGGATTCCAGCACCTTAACCACCATTCCACCTACTGGCCCCAACTTGTTACGGTTTCTTTATCACTTTATCAATTTTTCCCCCAGTAAGACTGTGAACACTTAAGGCACTAACTGACTTAATTGGTTTTGTGTTACTTTTTTTTTTTAAATTGAGGGTGTGTGCACTTACCAGAGAGTGAAAGACAGTGAGAAAAAAAACCCCAGGGGAGATGGCCATGATGCAATCCCTTTTCCTCTTGGAATTTTGGGCACTCACATACACATACTTGGCATGATTCTCAAGCTACTAGGTCAGGGATTCGAACCAGTCAGTCAATTGTGTGGGATCCAATGCCTTTACTTACCCCTGTGCCACCTGCTGGGCCCAGTTTTGAGTTACTTTAGTCATTTAATTATTTTTCAGTTATGGACAGCCTATTAGGTATGTGCTAGGTTCTGGGAGTTCGAAAAGAAGTCAAGTAAGATTCCTGTTCTCTAGGTGATCAAGGTCAAGCCAGAAACATGGTAAACAGACCCTTGCAGTAGAACATAGTGGTGTGAGTGCATTGTAGTCGTCAGTGCTGGGACACGCAGGAGGGTCTCCGCCCTGGAGCAAGGATGGTGGCAGAGAAGGCCAAAGAGTTTCCAAAACCTGGAAAGGGGCTCCCCTGGCCTGTGTTGAACCCTCCTGGAGAAGATTAAGCCTGGCTGTGTAGAGAGGACGGGGAAGACCAGTCTTTGCGGTAAGAACTGTTGCAGTAAGCATTCGAGGTCAGGATACATAGGAGAGAGACGCATGGAATTATTGGAAAATAAAATAGTTTTCCATTAAAGTAATAATTTTATAATATAATGCACTAGGAGTACAGAAAAAATTAGGATCACCCTGCACTTTTCTTGGAACTCTAAATGATGTATAGCGCCTGAATGTATCAATAATGATAAATAATAAAAATTTTTAAAGCCCCAGAAACCAGGAAGTCCAAGTTTCAGTCTCATCTTGCCAGGTATTAGCTTGATGATAATTTCTCAATTTCTAACTTTTACATCATAAAATGAAGACAGGAAGATCCATTTATCAGAGTTATACTGAGAGAAAAATCAGGCATGTAAGTGAAAGTACTTAGTAAGCTGTAAAGCAATATAAAAATATAAGTTATTCTTTAAAAATGTTTACAATAGAGAATTCTTAATGATAAGGATATTTGGAAGATATAAAAGGTGTATAAATATAATTACATGGAAAGATACAATATTTACATTAAGCATGTTAATTTTACTTACTGGCTAAAAATCTTGGTTAGTGATATTGCAAAACACATAATGTATTAATGAGTTGACTACAGCTTTTTATACATTTCTGACTAATGATGGGACAGAACACTTCAAGATAGGCCGTCTAACTAGGCTATACCAACGGTCTTCAAAAAGCTCATGGAAAAGCCCACAGGTGGTGTGGTGGTTAAGGTGCTGGACTCCCACGTGGCCTACCACAGTTCAAGTCCCAGACCTGGCAGCTGGCTTTCTCACTTCCTCTCTCTCTTGTTTTTTCTCTTTCTGTCTCTCTCTCTGGTGAGTGCACATGCCCTATAGCAAAATTAAAAAAAAAATAATAGGTAAGATAAGATTAAATAAAGAATTCTTTAAAATGTTTATGATGAAAAAACTATGCTTGGATTACACAATTTTTTTGCACCAAATGAACTTGTACTTTAACTCCTCTTTTCCATAAACTTTGTGAAGTACCCTTGCATCTGCGATGTGCTCTGAATTAAGTATTTGGGCATTCTGATTAGAGGTACTCTCTCTGCTAAGCAAATTACATGCTTGTAGACAGAAGTTTCCCCGGAAAATCTCCTTCTTGCAGTAGAACTCTGAGAGGTGCAGCTTTCTCGTCACTCTTTCCATTTCCTACTCTTTAAATGGTTACATACAATGACAGCATTTTAAAGTCACACTCCTACAAGTGATCTGTAGAGAAGAGTGATTCCATTATATTCTTCATGACTCAGGCTTATGCTCTGGTCCCTGGTGGGGAGAGGGCAGCGAAATACATCCAACAGATACAGAATGACTGACCAGAGTTGGAGCTCTCCTGGGTGCGTTCCAAAGGTTGTGGGTGAAATACTCAAACCTAATTGATGCAGCGTGCTAATCTTTTACCCATGTGCTCCTCCAGTTCTAGAGCATGGTTGGCTCTTGTGTGCAAAGAGACTCCTTCACTGACTCCCTCCTTTCCCTCTGACACCAACACTGAGTGTTTGTTCATTACAGAGGATGTGACTCTGGTGCTTTTCCATGTGCTGTGAAGGTGGCCCTGAAATGCATAGAATGAGACGTTAGAGATTTGTTACTCACTTTGTCAAGGATGAGTCCAGAGAACTCATCCTTGAAGAAGTGAAGCCCACCACTCGCAGGTATGGAGTCGAGGTCATACCCAGTTGGGCAACCTCTCTCCACCCCTACTCCATCTGGCTGGATCTAACTTTACCTTTCCTTCATTCTCCTCTTGGGATCCTGGGCACACACGCACATGCACCTTGGCATGAGTTTCAGGCCTCTAGGTTTGGGACTCGAATCACAGTCAGCCATGTAGGAGTCCTAGAACGTAAGCATTATGCCATTTGCTGGTCCCTAACTCTGCCTTTCTTTTTTTTTTTTTTTTTTTGAGAGGTTTTTGCTATAGGGCGCGCGTGCGCTCGCCAGACAGACAGAGAGAGACAGAGAGATAGAAAGCGAGAAATCACCCCCCAGGGGGGATGGCCACGCCGCAATCCCTCCTCCTCCATTCTCCTCCTGGGATCTTGGGCACGCACACACACGCGCCCGGCCTGAGTTTAAGCTACCAGGTCCGGGACTCGAACCGCGGTCGACTATGTGGGAGTCCAGCGACATAGCCATTACGCTAACTGCTGGTCCCCCTAACTCTGCCTTTCTAAGCTTACATAAGGAAGGAGAAGTCTGTGAGATACCAATACAAGTTCCACAGAGGAAGGAGACATTCTAAGGTTTCACAAATTTAAGAAATGTTGAACATGTCCCCATTACAGATATGAGAAATATGTGAGTATATCTGAGGCTGCAAAATAAAACAAGATATTATGAGATATTTGAAATCAGTTTTCCCAGAGTTATTTGACTTTAGAACTATTCCATTTAAAACAAATACTCATTAATATCTTGAGTTCCTTTTGTGCCTAGATGGTAGGAAAATGGCATTCTCAGAGAATTGTTAGTAAATAATCTTATTGAAGCCTAAAATCCATGCCTTAGATTAAGGAAAGGTAAAGCATAGTTTAGATAAATTGTAAATAAGTAATACATGTTTAACATCCCAATGGTTCTTTCAAATGACCCATTCTTTATTAAATTGTAGGTCTGTGTGTGGGGTTGCTGAAATATGCAATCTACATCCATGCCCATTAATCCAGTAAAGATCTATGGTATTTCCAAGATTAACTTAGAGGAAACAGTTAATTCTCTTTTCTTTTAGACTCATGGAAAAAAAATCTTGAAATTTTGAAATTGACTTCTCCTCTTCCTTCCTTTTGCTCTTTTGCCTTCATAAATAATGAGTGTGGGTTAAATTTATAACTATTATAGTTTGTATTTGATGGGGTCCTCTGGAAACCTACTGGCCAAGGGAAAGAGTTAGTTTAACTATAATCACACAAAAATCTTTTCCTTCCTTTCAGCATTTCCATTGCTCTGGGCTCTTTTTTTTTCTCTCTCTCTCTCTTGAGAGAGGTTTTTGCTATAGGGCATGTGTGCTCACTGGACAGACAAAGAGAGACAGAATGCGAGAAATTATCCCCTTTGGGGGGGTGGCCATGCTGCAATCCCTTCTCCTTCATTCTCTTCTTGGGACCTTGGGCACGCACTCACAGGCGCCCAGTGTGTTTTAAGCCACTGAGTCCAAGGCTCAAACCACGGTCAACTACATGGGAGTCCAGTATTCAACCATTATGCCATCTGCTGGTCCCCCCATTGCTCTGGACTCTTGCTGGTCCCCCCATTGCTCTGGACTCTTGAGTGCTATCTTTAATACAACCTTGCCAGTAAGTTTATATATATATATATATATATATATGCCATAGGGTACAAGCACTTGCTTAAGACATACCACACACACACACACACACACACACACACACACACACACCACACACACAGGAAAATGAGGAATACCCCCACCCCCAGAAGGTAAGGCTACATTACAATCCCTTCCCTCCATTCTCCTCTCAGATTTTTGGGCACACAGGCACATGTACCTGGCATGATTTTCAAGCCTCTGAGTCCTGGACTTGAACTGTGGTTGGCCATGTGAGAATCCTATGTCTTAACTGCCACACCACCTGCTGACCCAAGATTGTATTTTCTTTCAGCAGGTTCTCCAAAGTCCTTTTCTTCTTATGTAAACAGCCAAGAAGACATTAAGTAATGGAATTGACTTTATTGCCTAACATCTTCATATTCATCATGTTATATGTCCCCTAAAAACATTTTTTTTTTTAGAGGTTTTTGCTATAGGGCACATGCGCTCTCCAGAGAGACAGACAGAAAGCGAGAAATCACCCCCCGGGGAGATGGCCATGCCACAATCCTTCTCCTCCATTCTCCTCTAGAGATCTCGGGCATGCACACACATGTGCCCAGCATGAGTTTAAGCCACCGGGTCTGGGACTCAAACCACGGTCGGCTATATGGGAGTCCAGCCACATAGCCATTATGCCAACTGCTGGTCCCAAGAAAATTTCTTAATCGTCATTCTTCTCTAATCACTGCTTTCGTGGCATCCCTTCAGAATTTGCTGTTTGGGCAGTGTTATGTCACCTGTGGCGCCACAGCACTCTGCAGCTGACTTCAGCCCATTCTGTTTCCTCTGCCAACTAGAATTTAGAGTTCATACTGTTCTTAAAGTCTCACATACAGTACTCATTCAGAGTAGGCATTTGTTTGTTAAAATTGATCTAAGAATAATTTACATGGAGACAGTGTGAAAAATATTTGCTCCTCTTCTGAATTTTATCTTGATATGGCCAACTGGTGAACATTGGAGTTTGCCTGACCAGAGTTCAAATCCCAGGGAAACAAAACACATCTGTAATCTTTGTACTCTTGTTCATGTTATTTACCTTCTCTCAGCTTCTATTCTCTCATATCCATGATGGAGATAGTGTATCTACCTTTTCTTAAAAGACTAAATGAGCAATCATTAGAAGTTCTGGAGTCAGGGGCCAGCGGGTGGCGTGATGGTTAGGGTACTGGACTCCCACATGGCCAACCACTGTTCAAGTCCTGGATCTGGTGGCTTGCTTTCTTGCTTTTCCTTCTCTCTCTTTCTCTCTCTCTCGTCAAATGGAAAAATAATAATAATGACAAATGGAAATAAATAAATATTAAAAAAAAAGTCCTGGAGTCAGACAGCTCTGGATTTTAACCCCATCTCTGCTGCTTGCTTGCTACATCATCTTGGACAAATTAGTTAACCTCTCTGAGCCTCATTTCTCTTCTTGTGAGTTAAGGTCTGTAACAGGATTTATCCCATAGAACTGTTGGATTAAATGAACTAATGCATGGAAAACTTAGACTGGTACCAGATGTGAGAACTGTGCACACCCTTCCCGTGGCACAGAATGGACATGGAGACACGGGGTACCCCGAAGCAAGACTTTAATGGCGGTCTTGTGAGATTGGGTGTCTGATGGATGGACACACCCAGAATGGCTACAACAAGTGATTTATTCCCTAGTGCACAAATCCCTCCCCTAGTTCCTTATTGACTGAGTACCACGGGGTGTAAAATCTTCCCGGAATCACCTAAGTCGTATTATTCCCTTGTCAGGTATTTTTTGTCCCCTTCCCTCTCTTGTGTGGTGCAAAGGCGCAGGCTCAGGACAAAGGCCCGCCAAATGTCCTGAGGATGTAGAAGAACCAGGAAGTAAGAAGGGGCAAAGGGTTGGTGACCAGCCACCATCTTGAGAAGTCATTTCTCAAGGGCAACCTGTTGTTTTGGGTTGTGTTTGTTCAGGATCTTTCCGGAAATGTGTACTTTCTCTTTTTTTTTGGAGAGGTTTTTTGCTATAGGGCGCATGCGCTTGCCAGAAAGACAGAGAGAGACAGAGAGATAGAAAGCGAGAAATCACCCCCCCCAGGGGGATGGCCACACCATAATTCCTTCTCCTCCACTCTCCTCTTGGGATCTTGCGCACACACGCACATGCGCCCGGCGTGAGTTTAAGCCGCCGGGTCCAGGACTCGAACTGTGGTCGACTACCTGGGTGTTCAGCAACAGAGCCATTACGCTAACTGCTGGTCCCAGGGAATGTGTACTTTCTGGGGTTGTCACATCTGCAAGATGCCTGAGCAACTTTTGTTCACCTGTTCTAGAAAATGAATCACTTAGGCTATTTTCTTATACCTGCTACCCAGTAAGCATTCAATTAATTAACTATTGATATTACTATAGAGATTACCTCACATACCTGATGCTCAGAGGCTCAAATACATTTTAGTTCTTTCTCATGATGTTTCCCATCTTTAGTCTTTGTAGATCTGTTGACTAAAGGGACTTAATGCATAACTTTCATCGTATGAATAGCATGCTATTTTAGTTATCACGAATGGAGCCAAATTCTTCTGAAGGAAAGACTTTGTTGGGAAGATAATGAATAATATCTGTACTAAAAGAGCTTACATCCAGGGCCAGCAGGGTATGGTGGCTAAGGGGCTGGACTCCCACATGGCTAACTGTGGTTCGAGTCCCAGATCTGGTGACTTGAAACTCACACTGGGTGTGTGTGCATGCATGTATGAGCACCCAAAATCACAGGAGGGGAAAGGAGAAGGGATTGCAGCATGGCCATCCCCTCTGGGGGATGACTTGTCACTTTGCCTCTCACTGTCTCTGTCTCTCTGGCACACATGGTCTATTGGCAGAAGTCTTAAAAAAAAAAAAAAAAGCTTACATCCTTAAAGTGTGGGTTGGAGACACTTTTTTATTACACACAGCCATTTTGTATCATGCTGATTTCCTCAGGATATGAATCAGAGAGAAAGAACTGAAGTCTTGTCCCAGGAAGAAGGGAGGACATGCAGAGAATTTCACTGGTAAGGCCATTTACACCCTTGTCCTTTACGTAGTGAGTCATGGTTTATGATACATTTCATAGCAATGTCTATGAGTCTTCAATTCTGGAATCAGACATGCCAGTCAAATAACGGAGAGAGAAGAAAACTGGCTTTTCATCCACGTAGTTACCTTCGCAGTGCTCTAGAAGTGAAACTTCAAGAAAACTAGTCTAGAACCTCCTGTTAGTCATATCTTTTTTTTTGGGGGGGGGGGGAGGTTTTTTTTTTTTTTTTTTTTTTTTTTTTTTTTTCTTCTATAGGGTGCATGTGCTTGCCAGAGAGAAAGAGAGACAGAAAGTGAGAAATCACCTCCCAGGGAGGATGGCCACGCCGCAATCCCTTCTCCTCCATTCTCTTCTTGGGATCTTGGGCATGTACACACACGTGCCTGGCATGAGTTTAAGCCACCAGGTCCAGGACTCAAACTGTGGTCGACTACATGGGAGTCCTGGGTTCACATCCCAGGACCTTCTCGTGTAGGTCCAGTTCCATGCACTGAGCTACCACCTAGTCCTTTCCTTGTCCCCCTTTAAAGGACTAATGAGAATATGAGAATCCTAGGAAACTGGGTCTTAAGGAATATTTGCTGCAGACTTCACAGCTTAGTTGCAGCCCTATTTCTTAAATATATAACTTATAGAAACTGTATGTAGTTTTCGAGTGAATAGTAAAATAAAAAGGGCTCTTGGTGACTTACTCATGGGCTCATGTTTTTAATTAGTTGTTTTTTGACAAATTCCTATGACTCCGCATATCTGCTTTTTCCTTAATTCACATCCCATTGTGGTCCTCTTTAGTGTTGAAATGAATTGTCACTTTGAAGGTATGTCAAGAAATGGAATGTTACAATCTGGATTCATAAATCTTAACAGGGAGAGCTTGGAGCCCAGCAGCTAAGAGCATTGCAAACTCAGTTAAGTTAGACTTCTGGAAGAGTGAGCAGTGTACCACTTTCTTGTTACTTGAGGCAGAAAGTCCAGAAAGAACATTTCACAAAGGTTAGTGAAAGAGAGAAGTCCACTGAGTCCTTGTTGGGTGCTGGATGACCTACCAAATTATTGCATTTATCAATGAAAGAAACCTATACTCTGCTGTTGCTTTGCTAAGAAAGTCATTGTAATCTCACGAATGAACAGTTTCGCACCTTTGGTAGTTCTCACACTAGAGCAGGCACCAGGTCCTGCCCCTGACATTTCTGATGTGGGGTGGATCCCAAGAATGTGCAGTAAGAACAGGTTCCCAGGTGGTTTAGTGCTGTGGGTTCAGGGACCACACACTGAGATTACTGTGCTGCTCGAGTTTCCTTAAGATTGCCAAAGCTGGTAAAAATAAATTTCCCATGGACTACTACTCTTCCTGAAAGTGCTGTAATGAAATGAGGCTTGGATAAGCCATCGGTGGCATAAACCACAGCTAGACAGCTCCGGGTCTGAGTGTCTGTATAAAACATAATAAATACTAGAAAAAGAAAACCAGTTTTAAGTGAAGGTGTCAGTTTCTTCATGACTTTATAGAATATATTATTGTGTTCCAAATGCCTTCAGGAGTCATCAGAAAATATATTGTCCAAATCTTCAAAACAAAATAGGAAAGATAGTCTCTCTCTCTCTCTCTTTCTCCTCTTCAGACTGTCACCTTTCCCAATAAATGGACCATGTATGCAGGTATCCTACCCTCCTGCTTAATGTCCGATTAGATACTGGAAAATCATCCTCCACCAAGCTATTTCAAGTTCAAGTTCAAGTTCTTATTTTATAAGACACAATATTATCAATTCAACCTATTTCATTAAGTTCAATCCAACACCCAGTGAGTGACTTCATAAACCTAGCAGTATTCTAGGAAAAGACGTCACAGAAACAGGCACCAATCCCTGTCCTTGCAGAGCCTCCATTCTAGCAGAGGAGGACAAGCAGTAAACAGAACACACAAATGGATATAGTATGGCCCTAGTAGTATGTACTGTGGAGAAAGGGACTCAGAGCAGAGTAATGAGATTTAAGACTGCAGGGGCTGACAATGGGAACATGTACAGTTGCAATTTGAAATAGAAATGCCATTGGAGCAAAGCCCTGCAGCAGGGGAGACTAATGCATCTGGATCTGTGGAAAAGTGTCACAGGCAAAGAGAGTAGCTTGTGCAAAGACCCAAAGGAGGAACATGACTAGCACATTTAAGGAACAACAGAGAGGTCAGTGTAGTTGGAACAGAGTGTAAAGGGAATGTAGTAGGTCAGAGAGAGATCAGAGAAGCAAGAGCCAAACCATATAAGACATTAGAGGTCACTGACAAAGACTTTGGCCTTAATCTAAGTGAAGTGGGGGGAGGGGGTCACTGGAGGATGCTAAACAAGAGCTTACCTTTTAGGATCTGCCCAAATATTATGAGACTTAGTATCACATAATTCTAAGGATCTTCATCCTTATCATCATAGAATAAGGACAGAAGCAAAGAGACTAGTCAGAAGACTTTGCCAGCAACCCAGGCAAGAGTAATAGGACTCAGACCATGGATTGGTTAGTAGAGATAGAGAGAAGAAGTGTTCACTACTTATTTTGAAAGTGAAGTTCCTGACAGATTGTTGTAGAATGTAAGAGACAGTTGGAACAAAGATTGGATCTGACCAACTGGAGAGGTAAAGTTGCCATTGACTAAGATCCTAACCATTGCAATGTAGTGAAAAGAGAAGACTTGGGGGAATATTGGAACTTGTATCTTGAACTCATTTGAATGACTGGTAGACACTGGATTGTAAATGTGAAGCTGATCATGCGTATGTGGAGTGTGTGAGAGTAATACTGAGGATGTCTGGGCCAACAGTGGAGATTCAGGGGTCATCAGTACATTGGCATTATAAGCTATAAGGCTTTTAATGAGATTATGAAGTGAATGGGGAGGGGACAGCAAGGAAGAGAAGAGAACAAGGACTCAGCCTTGGGGTCCCCAACATGAAGAGATCAAGAAAGAAAAAATATCATCAAGGAAAGACTGAGAAGTGAGCATCAAGGCAGGAGGAAAATTAGGAGAGTGGTGTCTTAGAAACCAAGAGAAGGAAGTGTACTAAGTAGAGGGGACAGTGCCCAAATAGGGCCCAAACTGCTGACACATCCAGTAAGGTGAAGACCTACAATTGTCCATTGAATTTCACAACTGGACTTCATTGGTGACCTGAATAAGCACATAATTCTGTAGGATAGTGATAGGTAAAGCCTGGTTTAAGTAGCTTAAGAGAGAATGGTGCAGGGCCAGCAGATGGCATAGTGGTTAAGGCACTGGATTCCCACATGGCCAAGTACAGTTCGAGTCCTGGACCCAGTGGCTTGAAAACTCACCTGTGCTTGCGTGCCCAAAATCTCAAGAGGAGAAGAGATTGTGGCATGGCCATTGCCCAAGGGGAATAATTTCTTACTTGCTGTCTCTGTCTCTCTTTGGCGAGTGAACACACCTTATAGAAAATAATCTCTTGAAAAAAGGAGAGAGAGGGAGAGAATAGTAGGAGAGGAATAAACAGTGAGGAAAGGCAACTCTTGAGATTCCTGCAAAAAGAAGCAAAGAAATGGAATGAGAGCAGGTGGAGAATATGGGCCAAACTGAGGAACTTGTGTTTTCTTGAGGGGGTTTAAGAAAAGTTATAATATGGTTGTGGGCTGATGGAAATAATCCAGTAGAGAGGGAATGATTACTATTTAAGAAAAGATAGACTTTTTTACACAATTTTGTTGGATTGGCAAACTCATAATATCTAGTGTTCAAGTGGAAGATTTGGCCTCAGAGAGGAGATAGGGTGTTTTCATCTGTTGGAACAGGCATGTTTAGGGATGATGCTCTTTGGGGGAGGAGGTGGGCAGATGTAGTGGTGCGACCCTGTGTAAAGTTCCTTTTAATCACTTGTTTCTCCAAGAAGTAGGAAATAGCATTATCATTAAAAAAATTGTTCTAAATGAAAAAATAAATTATTTGCCTCTACAAATATTTATTCAAAAATAAAACCAAATCCAAACATAATACAAAAAGTGTGCCTTAATATTCCATCTGAGGAGTTTTCTAGATGTACTGATTGAGGTTTTTATTATTTTTTTTTGGAGAGGTTTTTACTATAGGGCGTGTGCTCTTGCCAGACAGATAGAGAGAGACAGAGAGATAGAAAGCGGGAAATCACCCCCCAGGGAGGATGGCCACGCTGCAATCCC
Source organism: Tupaia tana (assembly GCA_026018925.1). Lineage (NCBI taxonomy): Eukaryota > Metazoa > Chordata > Mammalia > Scandentia > Tupaiidae > Tupaia > Tupaia tana. The sequence goes on along the minus strand of JAKSZU010000015.1, from coordinate 66,121,883 downwards.
TTCTCCTCCATTCTCCTCTCAGGATCTTGGGCATGCACGCACACGCGCCCGGCGTGAGTTTTAAGCCACCGGGTCTGGGACGTGAACCGCGGTCGACTACATGGGAGTCCAGCGACATAGCCATTACGCTAACTGCTGGTCCCGTGATTGAGGTTTTTAAATAGGGAACTAATATCTTTTCAACTTAGGACTCTTCTCTTTCTGGTAAATGTCTCTATATCTAGTGTAGGCACTCTTCATGGCTCTGATAACCTTCAAATATATTCAAAATTAAAGATATTTGTATAAAATTTTAAAATTATAAATTGACCATTTATAATCATATAAATACATGCAGTATGAAGTCATGTTATCATTCATGAATACAATATAAAATAATTACATCGACCTAGCGAACATATCCATCACCTCGAATACTTAACATTTTCTGTGGTAAGAGTATTTTAAATGTAGTCTCTTAGCAGTTTTGAAATGCATACTATTATTACATGTTTCATCATATAGAACTCAAAAAAACACGCAAATGAAAAGCAGAGTAGTCATAGCAGCACAGGGGGAACTCAGTGCTCTGTGATGCTGGAGCCCACGGGAAGGTCCTGGGGTGTGTCCTGAGGTGTCCCTGTGCAAGCTGTGCATATGACCATGACCCTGGCTGACTGAGGCTGTGGGGAGGTCACAGCCTGAAGACTTCATTGGAGGTGCTTGTCCCTCTTTCTCTCTCTGTCTTTCTCTTTCTCTCACACACAACTTTCTCTTTGTTTCTATCTCATTGAAGAAAGGAAAAAAAAAAACAAAGAAGGAAAGAAGGGAGGAAGGGAGGGAGGAAGAGAGGGAAGGAAAGAAAAAGAAAGAAAAGAAAAGTATTTATCCTGTCTAACTGAGATTTGGGGCCCGTTAACCATCATCTCAATTCCATGTGCATAAATGTCTGTAACATTTTTTGGATGTTGAGTGTTGGTAGAGTAATTTTCATGAGAAATCTTCAGTGATCTTTTGCTCTTCCTTCCAAGAAAATGGCCTGACCTCTACCATCTTGTCAGTATTGACACTTTGTAGATATTGACTGCAATTCTTCAGCAGATGTAAGTAAGTTGGAATTTTGACTATTTATTTATTTATTTTGGTTTAGATTTTTGCCATAGGATGCATGCACTTACTGGAGAGATAGAGAGAGAGAAGGAAAGTAAGAAATCATCCCCCCACCCACCAACCCCCAGGGTATGGCCACACTGTAAGCCCTTCTACTCTGTTCTCCACCTGGGATTTTGAGCACACATGCACATGCGTACGCTGTGAATTCAAGCTGTCAAAATGTCATAAACTAGGTCTGGGACTCAAGTTGTCAACATGTCATAAACCAGGTCTGGGACTCCAACCATGGTCGGCCGTGTGGGAGTCCAGCACCTTTACCATCATGCCACCTGCTGGTCTGGCTAGTTCTTTATTTTACATTTTTACCATAGGTCATGCATTCACCAGAGAGAGACAGTGAGAGGGAAAGCCAGAAACCACCCTCTAGAGGGATAGCCATGCCTCAATTCCTTCTCCTCCATTCTCCTCCTGAGATTTTTGGGCATGTATGCATGCCTGCCTGGTGTGAATTCAAGCCACCAGGTCTGGGATTTGAACTGTGGTCAGCTGTGAGAGAGTCCAATGCCTTAGCCATTATACTACCTACTGGGCCCTGGTCTGGCTATTCTTATTTATGATAAATTGATAAATTTAAATCAGAGCTGTGAGCACCTATGTAATTTAAGAGAGAGATGGTGTGGGCCAGCAGCTAGCATGGGGCTTAGGGTCCTGGACTCTCACGTGGCCAACCACAGTTCTAGTCTCAGAGCTGGTAGCTTGCTTTCTCACTTTCTCTCTCTCTCTCTCTCGAGCACACATGCTCTGCAGCAATTTAAAAAATAATAGTAATGACAAAATAATTATTTTAAAAGAGTGAGAGAGAGAGATGGTGGACCCTTTAAATTATGTTTTTTCTCTGGTATAAAAAAAGGTTACTTTATGGAGAATAAAAACTATTTTAATACACTGTTTGAACAAAATTTACAAAACACAGCTCAGTAAGACATTGTGTCAGTGTTTTACAATGACAATTGTCTTAGTCCAGGCTGCTGCAACAAAATGTCATAAACCAGGTGGCTTACAAACAACAGAAATTTACTTCTCACAGATCTGGAGTCTGGAAGTCCAAGAACAGGGAGCCAGCATGTTTGTGTTTTGTTAAGGGCTCAATTCCAGATTACATACTGTTGCTTCTTTATTTTCACATGGCAGAAAGAGAGTGAGAGAAGTCTTTGAGGTTCCCCCAGTTTTTAGGATCTATTATCATTCATTAGCACTCTATCCTCATGACCTATTTTTTTTTCTCCCAAAGGCACCACCTCCTAATACCATCACATAAAGGGTTGGGATTTTAACACAGGAATTTTTCAGAAACATACTTGGTCTATTGCAATACTAAAACATACTGATATATGATAGATATTTAAAAAATACTTACTGGGTTTTGTTTTTTTTTTTTTTTTCAGAGTGGTTATCAAGTGAGTTTAAAGTAAAAGAGGAATGATAGCAGTATTTTTTTTTTTTTTTGAGAGGTTGTTTTTATAAGGCATGTGCGCTCACCAGAAAGAGAGAGACAGAAAGCAAGAAATTACCCCCTGGAGGGATGGCCATGCTGCAATCCCTTCTCCTCCATTCTTCTCATCTCTCCTCCTCCATTCTTCTCTCGGGATCTTGGGCACACACTTATTCGCACCTGGCGTGAGCTTAAGCCACCGGGTCCGGGACTTGAACCACAGTCGACTACATGGGGAGTCCAGTGATATAGCCATTACTCCAACTGCTGGTCCCAGCAGTATTGAACTCATAGGGCAGTGAGGAAAGCACTTCATACAGTGCTTCACCCATGGTGAATGTCTGGTCAATTATTATAACGGCTATAAGGTGACAGTCTCCTCAGAAGAAAATTTAATAAAATGTTCATGCTTATGAGACTGCTCTTAGCTGTATTTGTGTGTGGGAGGGTTAGGTGGGGCCAAAGGTTACATAGCCAATAGTACTTTATTGAGAACCAACATTTAACAGCAAAGGCATGTCAGGGCCAGGTGGACAAGAAACAATCTTTCAGCTTTTATGTTCCAGACACTATAGTGAGCATCTTACACACACATTTTATTTAGTCCCAATGAAAGCCTAGCCCAGTAAGTTGTATTAACCCAATTGTATGGATGAGAAAATTGAGTTGCGGAGAAACGATTAAGTGCTACAATGGGAAAGCTCTCTGCAAATTGTTAAGTAAATTAAAAGACTGACCCTGTCTACTAAGCTGCCCATAAAAGTGCAAAATCCTCACCAAGGTCACTATAGGATTTGATTCCTAAGCCCTTAGTCTTCTTTTCACTATACTAAGTTATTGACTGGCTCATCTAAATCCAACCCACATACAAAGGCATGGATCAGGCTTGGTCAAAACCAAGGAGTCTGCTTACTTTGCTATTGGTCTCGGGAGTCAGTTCATGCATCTGAACATGTCTACAGAGGTAGTTCATTCTTTGATACGGATATGGGGGGAAGACAAAAGGAAACATTTCATTTTTTGTCTCATGAGAGATAAATGAATTCCCATTTCTGAAGACTGTAGTTTCTTTGGAACCTGATTGTGTTTCAAATTTGAATGAATATGTTCTGGTTGATGAAAAATAGAACATTCCCTCTCTTTTCTGACAGGAATATTAATAAAAAACAGAACACTCCACACAAAGAATGTAAAGTTCTCTATTGAAAATGATGTATAAGGTTATATCTTTAATTTGATTGTCATGTACTATGTGCATACTTTGAAAAACCATGTTGTGCATTATAAAGGTATACAACAATGTTATGCAAGTTTTAAAAACTAATGTGTTGGGCTAGCAGGTAGTACAGAGGTTAAGACACCAGGATCTCACATGGCAAATGCATGATTTGAGTACTGGACCCAGTGGTTTGAAAAACACTCCGGGTGTATATGTGTGCATGCCCAAAATCCCTAGAAGAGAATGAATGAGAAGGGACTGCGGCATGGCCATCCCCCTAGAGGTTGATTTCTCCCTTTCCCTCTCTTTGTGTCTCTCTTTAGTGAATGCATACACCCTATGGCCTATAGTAAAAACAAACAAAAACAAAACAAAAGCAATAATGAAAAAGAAAAAAAAATAGGGCCTGCAGGTGGCATGGTGGTTAAGGCGCTAGACTCTCACATGGTCAACGACAGCTTAAGTCCCAGACCTGGCGACTTGCTTGCTTGCATTCTCTCTTTTTTCTCTCTCTCTCTGGAGAGTACATATGCCTTTTAGCAAATTTTAAATAATAATAATAATAATAAAAACTTAAATAAATAATTCTCTAAAGAAAAAAGTAGAAACTCCTCCTCCTATGGGAATGCTATAGAGAATAGAAGTTACCCTGTTCTTCCTACAGACCTGCCAAAATAAAGAAAGAAAGAAGAGAAAGAAGGAAAAAAGAAGGGAGGGAGAGAGCAAAAGGAAGAAGGAGGAAGAAAGAAAGAAGAGAAAAGGAGAATCTAATTTAAATTTTTCTATTCAGAAACAAAGAAAATCCATTAAAATTATCATTTCCTTTTGTTCAAGGAGAAAGCTTGGTTTTGACAGCTTTTTGGAGAACGTGAAGAACACCCCATTCATTCATGGTGCTCATTCTGTGAAGACCACACAGCTTCATTAGTGAATGAAGAACAGTTTAGCTGGCAGCACAACTTACAAACACAATATTTTACGCCTCAGTTTATCCTAGAACAAAAAATAAATCAGTACAAACATTTCAAAAACTTAATATGGAAGTGTCAAATCTCCAGTTCTTAACTCTTTCAGATGCTCTTCTTAAGAGGTGAAAATGAGAAGTCTTCACCCAGTTTATAGTTGTCCACTTGTAATAGAAAAAAGGATTCCAGAACATTAAAAAAAAAGTTTTCGGGACCAGCAGATGGCGTGGTGGTTAAGGGCACTGAATTCCCACATGGCTGACCATGGTCAGAGTCCCGGACCTGTGTGGCTTGCTTTCATTTTCTCTCTCTCTCGCTCATTCTCACTCTGTCTCTCTCTGGTCAAAAGTGTAAAAACCTGGGACCAGCAGTTAGCGTAATGGCTATGTCACTGGACTGCCACGTAGTCGACCGTGGTTCACGTCCCGGACCCAGTGGCTTAAAACTCACACCGGGCGCGTGTGCGTGCGTGCCCAAGATCCCGAGAGGAGAATGGAAGAGAAGGGATTGCGGCGTGGCCACCCCCCCGGGGGGTGATTTCTCGCTTTCTGTCTCTGTCTCTGTCTGGCGAGCGCATGTGCCCTATAGTAAAAACCTCTATTAAAAAAAAGTATAAAAACCAATAAATAAATAAATAGTAAGTTAGTTAAATAAAATAATTCTTCTAAAAAAAGGTTTTCTTCCTGTAACCTAGGGTTGGCGGGTGGGAGAGGGCGAGTAGCGTTCTCATTAACAAATGGACAGAACCACCTGGGTTTCCATTATGAGTTTAGCATGAAAATATCGGTGTGCCAAAATATGAAGGATTTTCAGTTTCCAGTAGTGGAAAAATCATGTTCATCTATGTACTCAAAGGCCAGTTTCACACAAAAGAAAAAAATTTAGGATAGTTGTAGCACAGACCTTAGTGGCTTAAAGAGTAGCTAAAGATGGAAATTCATTAGGAAGGGGAATTGTGATTTCCTTCTACCCCAAAGAATTTTAAAATCCACTAAGCATCCATGTTGGGTAACCCAGGTGCTCTTTGGTTCTCAGAGGCCCAGAGGACACGTGCAGGGTTCTGTCCTTGTCCTCATCTGGGGCCCTGTCCATTCAGTGCCTATACTTCACACGGTATGCTACAAGTGGGTCTTCATTTCACTTGTTTCCTATCTCATTTCCTGATGGCCAGCTCTTTTTCTCCTTTGGCTCACTGTGAAAGGGCTGCCATCCCTTGAGGGAGCGAGAGAAACAGCCAAGAGGACAGAGACCCAACCCGGCTTCCTCCAGGCTTAGTCGTCCTAAGATTTGAGGAGCCTGTGACTCATCCCTGAGTTCCCCCACCCCCAAGCAGCTTCCATCAAACCGCAGCCCCCCCAAATGCGTTGTTGAACATTTTTTTTAGTGGTGCAATCTTGTTCTGGGATTACAGGGAAGGCTGAGTTTTATTAGAGTTCTTTCAACAAACTCATTTCATCGTCACTGCCCCTTGGCAAGTGCTGAGTCACTCAAGCCTCACAGCATTCCAGGACACCTCATTCTTCCTTACTTTCCTTTTTTCTTTTCTTTTCTTTCTTTTTTTTTTTTTTTTTTTTAGTTTAATTCCGCCTCATTTTTTCCCCCAACAGATTTGCCTTTGGAAAAGATCGAGATGAACTGGTAAACTTGGCGTCTTCCTCCTGCTCCCCAGGTGAGTATGATTCACTTTTCTAGCTATGATACAAGTATGTTATAAAGAGTATTTCTCCAGGTGTCTGTTGAAGAACTGATCTGTTTGGTCTTTGTGACATTGGCACTCTTTCCGAATTAGCCATTGAAAAAACTTGATGACACTGCCGTGCTTCTTGTAAAATCCATCTCTGGAGTTGTTTTACGGTGTGTGTTTTCCCCTTGACTGTTTTGAAGAGCTGGATTTCCGTCTCTTTACAGAGCTTTCTAGCAGCTGCGTCTCATTTGCTTTGCAAGGGCATTTGAAGAAATTGCTATTTTGGAAGCTGCTCAACATGTGGGATAATTGTTTTAAAGCACTTTACAGTTCGTATAGTGCTTCCCCATTATTTTCTCCAGTCATTTATCATAGAAGCCCAGGACATGTTATTTATATGTTTTAGAGAGTAGAGGCACTGGAGCAATAATGCAACAGCAGCTTAGCAGGGCATTATATCTCATGCCTCAATTGATCAGCAGATTACAATCTCTCCCTTCAGATCTGTTTGTACCTATGACCAGAACGCTTCATGCCTTTTAACTAACGGGTAGATAGACGTACCTGCTGTGTGTCCTCGCAGGACTGTGTGGTCAGCCCATTGTTGGTCTGTCTACCCAACAGAAAACCACCTTAATAATTGGACATTGGGTCACTGATTGGACAGACTGAATCCCATTTAGTTGCTTTAATATTGGGTTGACAGGGAGCCAGCTTATGGCAGAGTGGTTAAGGTACTAGACTCCCACATGGTTGACTGCAGTTCAAGTCCTCGTCTCAGCAGCTTGAAACTCATGCTGGACTCTTGTGTGTGTGTGCCCCAAATCCCAAGAGGAGAACAGAGGAGAAGGGATTGTGGTGTGGCTATCCCCCTGGGGGATTTGTCACTTTCTTTCTGTGTCTCAGGGTCTCTAGTGACTGCACATGCCTGTAGCAAATATCTGTCTAAATATATATATATGTGTGTGTGTGTGTGTGTGTGTGTGTGTGTAGAGAGATACACACACATATATGTGGTTGTTGGAAAAGTCATGATGCATTTTTGCATAGAAAAAATATGTCATGACTGTTCTGAGAACCCGATAAAACGGTAGGTGACTAAAAGCACTGATTTTGGAGTCATCAATCCCCAAGCTTGGGATTGGGTCCAAGCTTCATTCCTTATCAACTCTGTGACATTAGGGAATTACTTAACCTCTCTGGACCTCACTTTTCTTATGTGTGAAATGGGAACAATAGTTGCTACTTCATGGAATTGTTTTCATGCGGCCTAATTCTCCTGGTCCATGTAGAACTCTAAGCACAGTGCCCAGCACCCGCTAAGCCCTCAGTGCATGACACGGGTCACCATCTGGTGGTTCAAAAGAGGGTCAGCTGTGACATTTTTTCCTGAGGTTCATTTAAGTTGATTTGTTACATGAAATTATACCTACTTCCCTTTCAAAACCAGAGATAGTAGCCATGGGAAGTAAGTAGTAGCGTAGACAGAACTTATACTGGTTTTTCTCTGCTTTTGAGAACTTGGATAATTATAACTTCTAATTCTAGTTTTATTTATTTATTTGGTCATTCTACTTTTTAAAACCTAAAATGGCCGCGTTGTTCCTCCTGAATAATATGTGTTATAAACAAAAGGCCCCATTTGCTGCTCCCTGAGGTATTTCCACACCGGTTCTGAAATGGTAGTACACAGAAAGACAAAAGATGTCGTGGGCTTTCTTGTAGTCCAAGATGAAAAGAAAGGATAGAGGCAATCGCAGGGCCCTGTCGCGTTGAGGATGCGCTCTCTTGGCTACAGGTGGCTGAGTCCCTCATCTTCTTCTTGTCTGCTGGGTAAGCTGGACAACTCATTCTGCTTCTCTGTGCCAGTTATGAAGGGGAATGGTAAGGCCTGGAGGATCCCCAACTTGGTCCCTACTTGCCTGGGAGATTCCCATGGCAAGTTCTGTGTCAGGGAAACCTCTCAGTCCCAGGAAAACTGAGCTGGTTGGTCACCCTAAATACCTGCTCCTTTACCTTACTGTCTTGACTGTATGAACGGTAAGCATGAAGTGCTTCCACCTTCCATGAGCTGCAGAGTATAATGAACTCAATCCTGAATACCTAGGGTCCAGCACTAGCGCTTTGAATCAGTGCAAGAAAAACACAGCAGTGTAACCAAAATGGCGCAGAATATTATTTAAGTAAGAATATTCCTTCTTAATTCTCATTGCATCCTATTATAAGCTACTTAGAAATATGTAACTGGAGGGACCAGCAGAGGGCGTAGTGGTTAAATTGCTGGACTCCCACATGGTCAAAAGCGATTCAAGTCCCCAACCCGGTGACTTCAAATGCACTCTGAGTGCATGTGCATGCCCAAGATCTTAGGAGAAGAATGGAGAAGGGATTGTGGGATGGCCATCCACCCTGGGGGGTGATTTCTTGTTTTCAGTCTCTCTCTTTCTCTCTGGTGAGCACACACACCCTAAAGCAAAAATATCTCAAAAAAAAAGTAACTGACTGGAATCCCATTGACATAGGATAATAATAACACCTATTAATAATATATGACATACTATGTTTTATAGTATCCTTATGCATTTACATACATGTAACTGAAAGTACTCACAGACTATGTATGTAGGACATTTAGGACAAGTACTTTGGATTATAATAAAGATAATTTGCACTGGAAAGGCCTCTTGTGAGTCAACTTTACTTCCTGAAAACTTACATTCTGGGAACCAGCAGTTAGCATAATGGCTATGTCGCTGGACGCCCACGTAGTGGACCGCGGTTCACGTCCCGGACCCGGTGGCTTAAAACTCACGCTGGGCATGTGTGCATGCATGCCCAAGATCCCGAGAGGAGAATGGAGGAGAAGGGATTGCAGTGTGGCCATCCCCCTTGGGGGGTGATTTCTCGCTTTCTGTCTCTATGTCTCTGTCTGGCGAGCACACGCACCCTATAGCAAAAATCTCTAAAAAAAAAAAAAAAAAAACTTACATTCTGTACTCATGTCATATTTTGGGAGCGATTATTGTTTACAATACATTGGTCAGTGATTTATCTTAGAAAATGCCAAAGAAATACAAAATAATCTGGGGAAGATGACATGACCAACCATCTATTTGGTGTTAGAAAATTAAACACACCAAAAAATAATAGTACATTGCTGAGAATTAACTTGAGGCAGCACTGGTGACTATAAAGGTGCAAAAATATTAGCCATTGTACATGCCCAAGAGAGAGCAATTTCCAAAAAATGATCCATTTAGTTTGCCTCCATGCCATACAGAGATTGCATTTGAATAGAACTTTGAAATGTACAAGCATGCATTTGCTTGAAAATTCAAAAGTTTTTAGATCAACTTCTATCTGTGTTTTACCTAGAGGCGTCCAATCAGAATGTAATGCAGTTATTTGCCCTGTAAATGCCAAAAGAAGGCTTCTCATAGTCATTCATGACAAAGATAAATAATACATATGTAGTGAAAGTACAAAAACAAGTAATTTTTTTTTTTTGGAGAGGTTTTCGCTATAGGGCGCGTGCGCTCGCCAGACAGAGAGAGAGAGACATAGAGACAGAAAGCGAGAAATCACCCCCCAGGGGGGATGGTCACGCCGCAATCCCTTCTCCTCCATTCTCCTCTCGGGATCTTGGGCACACACACACACGCGCCTGGCGTGAGTTTTAAGCCACCGGGTCTGGGATGCGAACCGCGGTCGACTACGTGGGAGTCCAGCGACATAGCCATTATGCTAACTGCTGGTTCCCAAAACAAGTAAATTTGATCAAACTCACTTGCTTACATTGATAGAAGTAATATTTACATGGGACCAGCAGGTTGCGTAATGGCTACATCACTGGAGTCCCATGTAGTCAACTGTGGTTCGAGTCTCGGACCCTGTGGCTTAAACTCACACTGGCGCATGTGTGTGTGCCCAAGATCCTGAGAGGAGAATGGAGGAGAAGGGATTGCGTCGTGGCCATACCCCCTGGGGGGGTGATTTCTTGCTTTCTGTCTCTCTGTCTCTCTCTATCTTTCTGGCGAGCGCATGTGTCCTATAGCAAAAACCCCTCCAAAAAAAAAAAAAAAAAAAAAAAAAAAAAAAAGAAGTAATTAGACTTTTAAAATGCAATGACTTATTTCTGTACTAAGTCTTTAAGACAGAACTTGCAAACCTCTGAGAATGTGTTAAGGGACTCGAGGACCCTGAACATGTCATGTACTCTTTCTGTAGGTTGCCTAGAGGACCTGCTGCAGCATGCCCCCAGGGTGGACACTCAGTAAAATCATTAACTTACATTGAATGTTCCTTGTATTGATAATCATTCAAAATAGTATAATGAAGCCGGAGTGAAAAGGGCATGACCTGCCATTCCACGTTCAACTTTCCCCTACGGAATGGGCCGTTTTACCTCTCAGGCAGAAGCAAAGAACTCATTCAACAGCAGAGCTGAAGGCTGTGGCATTATTGTTGTTTCTATTTCCCTGGACAGAGGAGTAATTATGTTGGCTTCAAAGGCCTTTTCTTCTACCTTCCATCTTGGCCTGATGGTGCAGGAAGAAGCCTTCATTCTATTCCTGCACTTTACACATGGAAACTCAGAGGAGGGAACTGAGTTTGCCCAAGGTCACGGATTCAAACTTTCTCAGATATTTGTTAATCATAATTTAATTTGCTTGGACTTCATCAAATAGAGCTGTAAGTCATGCTCTTGGCTTTTTTTTTTTTTTTTTTTTTTTTTTTTTTTTAGTTTAGGATACCCTCCTTCCTAGACCTCTCCCTCATTCATAGTTATTCCAGTTCCACCACTCCTTAACTGCTTCCAACATATACACATATATCCATATATATATATATATATATATATATATATACACACACACACACATACACACACATATATAGTTGTAGGAAAAGTCTCGACATTTTTTTCTATGTTTTTCTATGCAAAAATGTGTCATGATTTTTCCAACTATATGTGTGAGTGTGTGTATCTATCTATCTATATCTATATATCTATATATCTATGTATCATCTATATATCTATATGTATTTTGCTAGAAGGTGCTGGTGCTCACCAGAAAGAGACAAGACAGAAAAACAGAGAAAGATACAAGAACCCCCTATGGGGAATGGTCACACTGCAATCCCTTCTCCTCCATTTCTCCCTCCTTTTGATATTTTTGAGCATACAGTGCATATGTGTCCAGCATGTTTCTCAAACCACCAGGTCCAGGACTTGAACTGGGCAACTGGCCATGTGGGGTCTATCCATCTTAACCCTCAGTCTATAGAGCTAGCCCCTTCTATTCCTTTCATATGGGCACTTTCCTTGCTCTCAGCCAACATATCTGGACCTCCACTCTAAGATCTCAAGTAAAGGAATCTTCCAGAGGACCCAAAGTGCTCTATCCACAGAAGGGCTGTTCTTGAACTTCCCCTTGGCCTGCTGCCTTTGACACAGTGACGCAAGGCTCCAGGCTTGCACTCCTTTCTCTCAGGCTTCAGTAATGTGAGTTAAGACTCTGCTTTATGGTTAATTGAGCTGGTGATGAGAACAGGCTGAAACTTGTGAGGAGAGACATCAACTGGAGCAAACTGAGGTCATCGCTTGATGAGAACCTCCAGGAAGACAGATTGCCTGTGGCATTTAGGGCATTGCTCCCCCGACAGTGGTGATGCAGACAGAAGTAGAAAAATGACAGTCTCCTTTAAGGGGCATAGGAGGGCACAAAGATTTTTCCAAACTCAGCCCCAACAGAGAGGAAATCTGCTTGATAATTATTCAGGCCCCTTTCTTTTAATTCTTGATTACCCTTGGCTCAGAATTTATGCACCAGCGACAGGTGATTCTTACGTAAGAATGGAATCTTGGGTGTGATAAATTTGGTCTTGAGACATCTCGGCTCAGTTGCTGCAGATGGCAGTGTCAGGAAGGCAGAGTGAGAGTACGGCGGCCTGCCAGGCTGTGGGATGTCTGGGAAATGGCTACTCAATTCAGAACTGTCTGAGCCAATTCCTTCAGCTTCAAGGTCATGGTCAAAGGATGCAGCCCCACAGTAGGGTTGGCATTCATTCTTGCAACATCCTCTACTTCTTTAGATGCTCAAGGTCCTGCAAGAATCGGGTTGTAGTCTGTGTTCTTTGACCTGTATAATTTGGAGTCTTTGTTTATCATGACTAGTGCTGAGAAGGGCCAATTTTATGATAATGAAGAATTGCTTGTGGGAACAGCTAAGGTGGCAGAGCCTAATGTGATGCTCGACAATGGGACCCACATGGGAAGGTCCAGGGTCTGCATCCTGGCATCTCCCTGTAGATGCTGGGTGCGTGCCTGTGTGCCATGATCCAGACTAGCTAAAACTCAGATGAACCATGGTGTGAAGACCCTATTGTGGGATGCTCTCTTTCTCTCTCCCTGTCTGTCTGTCTCTCTCTCATGGAAGAAATAAATAAACTTTTCTTTTTCAGTTTTGGTATAGGTTGGTGTGCTTGAAAGAGAGAGAGAGAGATGGAGAGAGAGAGGTTCCTCCCCGACCCCACCCCAAAGGGGATGGCTACATCACAATCCCTTCTCCTCCATTCTCGTCTTGGGATTTGGGGGCATGCATGTACATGGGTCCAGTGTGTTTTTCAAGCTTCCAGTTCCAGAATGTAAACTACACAGTCAGCCATGTGGGATCCAGCTGCCTTAACCAACACTCCAATGGCTGGCCCAATAAATAAACATTTTTAAAAAAGAATTTCTGGGGCCAGCAGGTGATGTGATGGTTGAAGCACTGGATCCCCATGTGACCAACTGTAGTTCAAGTCCCAGACCTAGTGGCTTGCTTTCTCACTTTCTTTCTCTCTCTCTCTCTCTCTGGTAAGTACAGGTACCCTACAGCAAATTTTAAAAAATTATAGTAAATAAAAATTAATAAATACTTCTTTAAGCAAAAATAAGAATTTCATATACTAAAGAGTCAACTGGGTAGGTTTGGCCAAGGAGATATTTTTGGGCATTGCATCCAGTCATCTTCAATCTGTGACCTAGGGTCCTTTTTTATTTAGAATTATTTTATTTAATTTTACTCATCATCATTATTATTTTTTAAAATTGGTCAGAGAGAGAGGGAAAGTGAGAAAGCAAGCTGCCAGGTCTGGGACTTGAACTGCAGTCGGCCATGTGGAAGTCCAGCACCTTAACTGCCATGCTACGTGCCAGTCATAGGGTTCCTTTTTTCAGTGGCAACTTTCAGGTCACAGCTTCTTAGCTTTAGCTTTGAGGATTTTGGAACTTCTCCCAAAAATGTACACATACACACACACACACACACACACACACACACAAATTGTGAACATGTATGCCCCTCTCAGGGAGAGGGTCTAGGGCTTTTAAAAAAGCATTATAGAAGGTTGAGAGCCAACAATTAGTAAGAGTCACTACTGTAGATGAAGAAACTAGTCTGAAGTATCCCTTTATTCCCTTTCAACTAGATTTTCTACTTTGAATTTTAGGATGAACTTGGTCAGAGGTTGTGATGTAGGGCAAACTTTGGACTCACATAAATCATTGATCCTGACTTAGACCTTGGCTCTGCATATTTTGGCTATGAGAGCATAAACATGTCACTTCTCCATGCCTCACATCCTTCTGTAGAAGACGGATAAACTAAAAAACAATGCTATTGTGGGAATTGAATTAGAATGTATATAAATCTTGTGATGTACCTGCCATTTGAGCTGTGGTTGATACACAGTAGTGAGGAGTGGTAGTAGCCGTGTGGAACTTGTGGCCCAGACACGGGAGTTGATGCCCAGTGCTGTGTGCCTTAATCCTATCTGTACCATTGGGTTTTCTCCTGTCTTTGCTCACTAAGTCTTTTTTTTTTTTAAAGAATTATTTATTTAGTTTTAATTTATTCGTTCATTTAATTTGACCAGAGAAAGACAGAGAGAGAGAGTGAGAGGGAAAGTGGGAAAGCAAGCCACCAGGTCCAGGGCTTGAACCGTGGTTAGCCATGTGGGAGTGTCCAGCTCCTTAACCATCATGCCACCTGCTGGCCCTGCTCACTGAGTCTTTAGCTGCCAGTTCATAATCTTTCTAAGGAACAACATATTTTAACTACCATATTTAATAGATGTCACATTCCCATCCTTGGCCAATCTCTTATGGCCAAAAGAGTGATAATAACTGGCATTAGATTCCTGATGCCCTATTTTACAAATATTACTCTCTTGTAAGATTAAAAAAAAAAATCATGTTTTAGTAATTTAAATAACTCATCAAAAAGCATATTTATTTACTTTTAAACAATTATTTCTTTAATTTTATTGACCACTATTATTATTTTTAAATTTGCTACAGGGCACTTGTGCTCACCAGAGAAAGACAGAGAGAGAGAAAGAGAGAGAGAGAGAGAGAGAGAGAGAGAAAGCCACCAAGTCCAGGACTAAAAGTGCGATTGGCCACATGGGAGTCCAACGTCTTAACCACCACGCCACCTACTGGCCCCCAAAAGCATATTAAATGTATTGGGTCGTCTAAAAAGTCCTGACACATTTTTGCACAGAAAAATATCATGATTTTTCGATGACCCAATATGTTTGAGCTAGAGACATTTGTTTTTTTTGCGGTAGCCTTTTTTTTTTTTTCCTAATGTGTAGTAGGTGGTGGTAGATTTTTTCTGAATAAAAAAGAAAAGCCTAACTTAAACTGAAAATAAGAGCTATATGGATAAGAAAATTAGTTATTTTACTGTCATTCTCCTGTATGTTCTTGTCCCATACTTTCCTCTAAAGATTACTGCAAATGTAACTTCCCCTGGAAACTATGAACAAGAAAGATTTTATCTGAAGCCCTTTATTGTTGTGGTATTAATGTGCTTGTTTTCTTCTTGGAGTTCGAAGCCAAGCGTATCCAGCCTCAGTCTCTCCTTTTGGAATCCATGTGTCCATAGCAGTGTAAGATAGTCCTAATTGGGGAATTCCATTTTTTTAGGCTAGAGCTGACTATGGTGCGATTAGCCACAAAAATTTAGATGGCACAACCGAGCTGTGGTGGTACATAGGTGATGCCACAGCTTGGAAGGCCAGGAGCCACAAGAGAGGCACAGCTTCAGTTCCTGGGTCACCCTGAGCATGACTGGTTGCATGGAGTAATCCTGGTCACTTGAGACACTGGGGCAAGAGGAGAGACCCTGTCAAAAACATTTACCTCAGGCTGGCCCCATGGCTTGCTGGTTAAGGGATCCAGATCCCACATAGTCAACCAAGGTATGATCCCAGCCCTGGGAAATTGAAAAACATGTTAGGTGTGTGTGTGTGAGTGTGTGTGTGTGTGTGTGTGTGTGTGTGTGTGCCCCAAATGCCAACAGAATGGAGAAATGGAGGAGAAAGGATTGTCATGTGACCATGCCCCTCCACACCCTCTATCTCTCTCTGGGGAGCACAAGTGCCCTCTGTCAAAAAAGGGGAAAAAAACCCACCTATATCTGTCTTTTACTTTCCTTCTCTCCCTCTTAAAAAGAGAAGAAAGGAAAAAATGCACTAAGAAGAGAAAATGCACTAAGAGTAAAAATATATATATTTATGAAAATATGGGACCAGCCAGTGACATGGTGGTTAAGGCAGCTGGATCCCACATGGCTGATTGAACAGTTCAAGTTCCAGACCTGGCAACCTGAAAAACAAGCCAGGTGCATGTGCCCTAAATCTCAAAAGCAGAAATGGAGAGGATATTGCAGTGTGACCATCCCCCACGGGAGGGTACTCTCTGACTCCCCACAGCCCTTGTCTCTTTCTGATGAGTGGACATGTCTTCTAGCAAATTAACGAGTAAATAAATTTTAAAAAATCATGAAATCTAAATGTGATGCCCTAGAAAAACATGATAGCAGATTTCATTGTATATTCATGAAGTCTGTGTCTCAACTGTGTCAATAAATACTATTCAAAGGAATATAAAAATTCCTTCCATATGCATTTCTGTTGGTTTAGCTCATTGCCTAATCTGCAGAAGGTGGTCAATATTTACTAGATGGATGGATTTCCAGTATACTTAGAAGTAGCTTTATTTGTATTGGGTGGTTGGAAAAGTCGTGACATATTTTTTGTCTACGTGTTTCTATGCAAAAATGCGTCATGACTTTTCCAACCACCCAATGTGTTCTTTATGTTATGCTGATAAGGAAAATGCAAGTGTTCCATTTATTTATTTGTTTGTTTATTTATTTATTGCCAGAAGGCATGGGTGCTTACCAGAGAGAGACAGAGAAAAGGAGAAAGCCCCACTCAGTGGGCAAGAGTCATGCCACAACTACCTACTCCTCCATTTCTCCCTCTCGTTGGGATTTTGTACACACATGCCCGCCATATAATGTGCTTTTTCATATAAAATTTCTAAAATTCAGTTGACTTATAAGCTATTCAAAGAGAGAGCCTGCTACATCTGTTTTTATGACAGACATAAATTGTCGAGCCCATGAGTATAAGGTGCTAGTGAGCCTCTGTGAGTGTGTGTAAAGTACCGTTTGGCTGGTTAGCAGGTGAGTTCTGGATTACCCTCATTCAGATAGAGCAATTCTTAGGGAGCCCGTGTCAGTCTTGTAGATGTGCACTCTCCCCTCTTTGTCAGTCTTTCATTTCATAAAATAAGTAGCAAGCAGAGTCAGAATGGTATTGACCTGCCCGCCTCAGGGCAGTGAGGCCACGTAAGGGTGGCAGCGTGTGCTACACGAAGTCACAAGAGCCTCTCGTCCTGGTGGGAGGATGCATCTGAGAAGTTAGGAAGGAAGGACAGCAGTGTGGCCCGGATGGCTGTGGCAGCAACTGGCTTCTCCATGAGGGATCACTGAACTGGGGTGTTGGGAACCAGACGTGAGTGATCCTGTAGGAGAGCCGTGGAAATAAGGAGCCCAAGGGCCAGCAGGTGGCGTGGTAGCTAAGGCTCTGGGTACTCATGTGGCTAACTGTTATTCAAGTCCTGGACCTGGTGGCTTGAAAATCACGCTGGGCAGGTGTGCATTCATGCCCAAAACCCTGAAAGGAGAATGGAGGACAAAGGATTGCAGTGTGGCTGTTCTCACTTTCCCTTTCTCTGTCTCTCTTTTTCTCTTTCCAGTAAATGCATGTACTCTATGGCAAAAACCTAAAAAAAAGAAAGAGAGAGAGAAAGAAAAAGAAAAAGAAAAAAAGAAAAAAAAGAAGAAAGAAAGGAGGTCATAAGAGCAAAAGAGACTGAAACAAAAATGTTATACATCCAAAAAGAGTGTTCTTTTTTTTTTTTTTTCTTTTGAGAGGTTTTCTCTATAGAGCACGTGCGCTCACCAGACAGACAGAGAGAGACATAGAGACAGAAAGCGAGAAATCACCCCCCAGGGGGGATGGTCACGCCGCAATCCCTTCTCCTCCATTCTCCTCTCGGGATATTGGGCACGCATGCACACATGCCCGGCGTGAGTTTTAAGCCACCGGGTCCTGGACGCGAACCGCGGTCGACTATGTGGGAGTCCAGCGACATAGCCATTACGCTAACTGCTGGTTCCCTGTTCTTCTTTCTTCACAAAAACAGTTAAGCAAACAAGCGATGCTAGTCCTTCCCTTGTCTTTTTCCTAGGGAATGAGAAAGTAATCAACATTTATCGGACATCTGTAGGTGCCAGGTAATTGTGCATACTCTCCAACTCAACATGTTTTAGATGAGAAAAGCTGAGGATGAGGAAGTTAAGCCATGGATTCTGAGCTGCCTTCTAGGTGGTGGGGTTTGGCTTGACCCTTGGCTGCCTGCCTCTGCGTTTCCACATGGCAGCTCCTCAGGACAGATAGCAAATGCAGACAATGCATGAAAGGAGATGCTTGGTGAGAAGGACTGCATGATTTATTTTCTTGCTTCCTTGAAGCTCTTTTGCATACAGAGAGACAGACACTCATTAGTATCTCCACGTACGGGAGCTTAGGTCCTCTCTCATCTTTCCTGTTAACACTGCCAAAGTCCCATTTCACAGACGTGGGATCAGGGACTATGACTGCCTTTCTCGTGTTGGGCAGGCCAGGCTACTCGTGAGAGGTGAAAAGGAAGAGCAGACACCTGACCGAACGGCTGTGGGGGGAAAATACTACTGCACCGTGGTTCCTTCTTCCCCATCTTATGGTCAAAGTAGCTGTACTTAAGGCTGGTTTTATTCTAAGTCAATGCAATAATTCATTTCTGAGTCCCTTTCACAAGTAATTTCACTCGGTGTTAAGATCCTGTGTTCTCAATACCTTTCCTCTTTCTCCTCTACCCTGCCACTTATTTCTACTGACCTAGAATACCTGGTGCAAAATGAGGGTACTTCAGAAAGTTTGTGATAATTGAAATTGAAATAGAGTTTATTAGGGACCAGCAGATGGCGTAATGGTTATGTCACTGAGCTCCCACATAGTCGACTACAGTTTGAGTCCCAGACCCGGCAGCTTAAACTCAAGCCAGGCTCATGTGTGTGCATGTCCAAAAGCCCAAGAGGAGAATGGAGGGGAAGGGATTGTGGTATGGCCATCCCCCCAGGAATGATTTCTTGCTTTCTGTCTCTCTGTCTCGCCCTGTGTCTCTAGCAAGCATATGTGCCCTATAGCAAAAATCTCTCTCTCTCAAAAAAAGTATGAGTTTATTTTAGTGCAAAAAAGTTTTGAAATCCATGCATTTTTTTTAAGCACTTTTTGCCTTAGGGTGCATGTTTGCCAGAGACAGTGAGAGGAAAAGTGAGAAATCACCCCCCCCCAGGGGGGATAGCCACGCCATAATGCCTTCTCCCACACTCTCCTCCTGGGATTTTGTGCATACATGCACACATGTCCAGAGTGATTTTCAAACCACCAGGTCTGGAATTTGAAATACAGTTGGCTATGTGGAAGTCCAGGGACATAACCACTATACCATCTGCTGGTCCACATATATTTTTTAAATTATTTTATTTAACTTTAATTAATTAATTAATTAACTAATTTGTTAATTTAAATTTGACCAGAGAGGGACAGAGAGAGAGAAAGAAAGAGAGAGAGGGAAAGTGAGAAAGCAAGCCACTAGGTTTGGGGACTCGCACTGTGGTCAGCAATGTGGGAGTCCAGTGCCTTAACCACCATGCCATCTGTCAGCCCCAGGTCCCCATAGCTTTTCATAATACACATTTTCCATTTTCATAATATGCATTTCCCATAAACTTTTGGAAGAGCCCCTCCTGGTACATTGAATGCCAGGTACAAAGCATCAGATATCTCTATAAACACTAAGTGGAACCTAAGTTTCTCTTTGCTCGTGTTGGTTAAAACCTACCAAAATACCTCATGTGTCGGTGCCAAGGTCAGAGAGGTCAGCCTGCCCTGGAGCACAGGCATTCGAGTCTGTCAAATGATTCGGTCAAATGGGAATGTTGGGGATTTTTGTCTGATGCATGTCAATGTCACTATGCATGAAAGATATGTTTGCTATGTCAAATTTGCCATCACTCAAAAACATCAGTTTAGTAAGAGTGACTAATGTCCTGGGTATGTTTGTCTTTATAAGAAGTTCCTTACTGTAGGGGCAGTTGAATTCTACTGAAAAGTCTCTGGTTTCCTCGTTCTTTTCCTTGCCTCGCCCCATTCATTCCCTGTGTCCTTCCTGCCTCCTCAGCACTTCTACCAAAGGTGGAGCTTCTTGTCCATCGGCCAGGCCAGCACACACGCCATTGCTGTGTATCATTCCTTCCCACGAGAGTGGGCTGTTTACGCAGACCTGCCTTTTCCCTCACGTACGATCCATCTGCAAGGCACCCCTGCCAAGTACAATGGCTGGCACCAGCGAGGCATTCACTGAGTACTTCCTGAATGAATGCAGGATAGAGTGAATGGAAAAAGCACATTTAGTTATTTTGCTGCATATTTGGCTCCACCGAAATATTTGGATGATTTTGTTCTGGGTACCGTGTACTCACGCCACATCGCACCCCTCCTCACTCAGTGCTTGCTGAGCGTCTATAATGTATCAGGCACTGGACTCTGCCAGGGTGGGTGAGGCATGGCCCCTCTACCCTGGAAGGTCCAGAGTGGGCGGCTCTCATCTCGTTGGTTCTGAGTCATTCAGCCACCCGTGGTGTGTCACCAGCCACTGTGGTGGGGCCGTGAAGTAGCTCATTGTGGGAGGATGCAAGGGAGGAAGGCATTTTTCTCATTCTTCAGCCTCTTGCAGCTCTCAGGTTAGCAAATAAATACATGGAATACATAAGAACATAATATATGCCTAGCAAAAGGAAGTAGTGGGGTGGAGTAGCAATGTCTAGGGATTCTTCAGAGGTCAAGCACTGCATTTTTCTGATAGGAAATACCCTGATTCTTTTAGCTGGTGCATGCTTTAACGCTCATCTGTCCTGTGCGTCTGTGAGTCTGACACATCAGGGCTAGGCACATGGCAGTGCGCAAGAACTACGTGAGACCTGCTTCTATGAAACGGTAGGCCAGGACACAATGTATGACTTACACATGGAAATGAGAGTGAGTATGAGTGAGCATGAAAGGATAGAAAGACCAGGGACAGTAAGAAAAAGACACCAAACGTACAAGCTCTTGGTCCATCCCTGCTTCTAGGTCCTAAGAATCCTGAAAATTATAACTGTAATTTAGGACTGTATTTTCTTTTAATACAGTGTTTCACTGTCACCACCCTCCTGCCTGAGTCTCCCAGCTGGGGGCCTGGGGGACTACAGGTGTGTGTACCACCATACTCAGTTTTTTTTTGTTTGTTTTTGTTTTTGTTTTTTAGAAAAGATCTTACTATGTTGCCCAGGCAAGGCCTGAGGCCATAGTTCATCTGCCTCAGCCTTCACATTTGCAGATATGACAGGCACGTGTCCCCCGAAACTGGACCCAGTTCTCCCATGTGGTCCAGCCTATGGAACAGAGCATCTTAAGCCTGCACAAAACCACAGCTGGGCCTGAAACTTAGGGAATTTTAGCTTCTCTTTTAGAAACTTTTTCATAGAAGAGCTTGACATTGTTGAGAGGACAAAATATGACTATCTTCGTCTATTTCGTGCTGCAGAATATCATAGTCTTGGTAATTTACAAAGAATAGAAATTTATTTCACGCACTTCTAAAGGCTGGGAAGTAGGTTCAGTAGGGCTCCATCTTCCAGAGGGGAAGCAAAGCAAAAGGGGAAGAGACCAAACAATGCTGAGGCCACTCTGATTAGGGCCTAATCCCATTCACCAGTTAGCCCGTATGGCCTAATCATCTCTGAAAGGTTCCACTCCTTAATACTGTCACACTGGTAATATCTGAATTTTGGAGAGGATACATTAATACCATAGCAATGACCTTAGTAGAATTATGAACAATGTCTGAATGACTCTAGCAACCTCAGTTATTGGGAGGCTGGTTTATTTTGGGGTGATGTCTTTTCACTCTGAGCTAGGATTTCAAATGATTTTTTTAGTTTAGTCCTCCATCTCTACCAGCTATACTCTGCCAAGTCCCTTTTTAAGTCTGTCCCCACTTTTACAATGGCTAGAAGCATGAGATCTTATACTTAAGATTTATTTGGTACCAACTACATGTCAGGCAGTGACGTAGACCCTAGGAGTTCTGCAGCCACAAATCATCCCCTTTCCTTTATAAGATGTATTTTGAGATGCCTCTGAAAGAATCTTTTGACATTATTTTTGACAAAAGGATTCATAATACATGTTTGTAATTTCACTTTAGTTTCCAAAAAAGAACATGGAGCACAGTTGAATAACACAGAAAACTCTAGAATTAAAACGATTTTAGATTTCCCAAAACACGGCCCTCTTGAGAAGTCCTAAGTTACCACCCTACCTTACATCAAACTTACCTGGAAAGATAAGATACGACAATTGCCAAAGGAAAATTTCCTGCTATACCATCACAAACAGATTTCTTTTTAAGATTTACTGAATGTTTAACATGCCTCAGGCACAAGGCTGGGCACGTCCATGTGCGTTATTTCCTTTAAATGTCTGAATAGCTTTGTGAATATTACTCCAATTATATAGATGAAGAATTGGGGCTGTGTATGACTAAGCAGTCACCTAAGACCTCACGCCTAAAAAAATAGGGTGGAGAAAATTAAATCTATAAGTCCAAAGTACCTTTCTTAGATACAAATCTCTCAGACATTCTTTTTGTTTGGTTGGTTTATTTCTTTTTTAAAATTTATTTAATGAGAAAACAAAAACAAAAAAAGAGTACCCCTGACAGGATCTCACCACGCTGCAATTCTCCTGCCTCAGCCTCTGAGCTAGCCTGGATCCCATGTGCACTCTGATGTGCCTGGCACATCCAGGTCAGCCTGGGATCTGAACCGGCGCCTCCCATGTGGCTCCAGCATTGTACAGTGATGCTCTCCTTTTTAGTACCACCACGGCTGGCCAAAACATTCTTATTAATACTTAGAACTTTTCCTTGTTGACTCCAAAAAACTTCTTTTCTGAAGACTAAAGGAAGGGCTAGGTTGCTTTATATTTTGCTTTCTGAAAACCTTGGGTGGTCAACTATGGTGGCTCAGTGGTAGCATGCTGCTCAGCAGTACTGGACCCATGAGGAATATCTGTGGTTCAGTTTCTGGGTCAACCTGCACACACCAAGCACGAGTGCATGTACCTGTGATTCTGACTGGCTGAGAAGTCTTGGGGGAGGATCTGGTGTGAAACGCTGTTGAGATTGCCTCTCTCTCTCCCTCTCTCTGTTTCTCATTTTCATTAAATAAATAAACTGCGGCACAAAATAGACTAAGACAGTCACATTTTGCCATCTCAACAATGTCAAAACAAATGAGGGACCAGCAGTTGGCATAATGGCTATGTCGCTGGACTCCCATGTAGTTGACCACGGTTTGAGTCCCAGACCTGGTGGCTTAAACTCACACCAGGCATGTGTGCGTGCATGCCCAAGATCCCGAAAGGAGAATGGAGGAGAAGGGATTGTGGCATGGCCACCCCCCTGGGGGTTGATTTCTTGCTTTCTGTCTCTCTGTCTCTCTCTGTCCTTCTGGTGAACACATGTGCCCTATAGCAAAAACCTCTCAAAACAAAACAAAACAAAAAAAAAAAAAAAAAAGAAAGAAAAAACAAATGAAATCTTTAGAATTTATTGGGGCATACTATCATTTACCATTTTTTGTCCTGCACTTTTAAAATATGCTAGAGATCCCTTCTTTAACTCAGCCTGTTTTCTGTGAAAATGAATGAGCACATTTCCTTTTATTCTATCTATACCTACAACCAGAGAAGGACATTCCACTGGCATTTTGAAGTAATCTTTTCCTAATGTTGTTTTTCAGTATCTGGTTTTTTTTTTTCTTTTTTTCTTTTTTCTTTCTTTTTTTAGAGAGATTTTTGCTATAGGGTCCGTACACTCGCTGGAGAGAAAGAGAGAGACAGAAAGCAAAAAATCATTTCCCAGAAGGGGTGGCCACACTGCAATCCTTTCTCCTCCAGCCTCCTCTCAGGACTTTGGGCATGCACACACATGTGTCCAGCATGAGTTTTAAGTTGCCACGTCTGGGACTTGAACTGTGACTGACTACATGGGAGTAAGGCAACATAACCATTACGCCATCTACTGGTCCCCAGTATCTGTTTTAAAGTCTTTGTACTACCTTTCCTTTCTTGAGTATATATGTGTGTGTGTGTGTGTGTGTGTGTGTGTGTATGCGTGCAGAGAGAAAGACAGAGAAAAGTTGTATTTGTTATTCATTATGATTATTATATTAATGTAGTTATTATAATTACAATATAAATGTATTAAAATGAAAGTGTTGTGTTTTAATCATTTAGGATCAATCCTCAGAGAATGTCTTTACTGGTTGATTTCAGTAATTAAAGGATATAATGAGCAAGGGAAAGTAATAAGTAGCTGCTGAATTTGAAAGCTATCCAAATGATAGTCCAGGAATTAAAAGTCGCAAACTAGGTTTGAATGGCCCATCTTATACAGCTTATGGGCAGGCTTACATAAAGTCAGAGAATTGCATTAGTCACCGATACAGAATTTTACAACTTAAAGGAGGATTTCAGATCCAATCCCTACCTCATAGAAAAGGAACTAAACTCTGGAAAGGTTAATGATTTGCCCGATCATAAAGGAAATCAGAACAAGATCTCAACCTGACATTCTTATATATATATTTTTTTTTTTTTGAGAGGTTTTTGCTATAGGGCGCGTGTGCTCGCCAAACAGACAGAGAGAGACAGAGAGACAGAAAGCGAGAAATCACCCCCCAGGGGGGATGGCCACGCCGCAATCCCTTCTCCTCCATTCTCCTCTCGGGATCTTGGGCACGCATGCACACGCGCCTGGCATGAGTTTAAGCCACCGGGTCCAGGACTCGAACCGCGGTCGACTACGTGGGACTCCAGCGACATAGCCATTATGCTACTGCTGGTCCCTATTTTATTTATAGGTAAAAAAGGAAATCAATTTCCTATCAGACACATGGTTTACAATTTGTTTTCCCATTTTATGGGTTGCCTTTTTACTCTGTTGATTGTTTCTCTTCTGTGCAAAAGCTTTTGAGTATGATGAAGTTTCACTTACCTATTTTTGCTTTTGTTGCATGGGTTTTTTAATTATATCCAAAAAGTCATTACCCAGACCACTGTCAAAAAGTCTTTTCCTCTGTGTTTTCTTCTAGTAACTTTACATTTTTAGGTCTTACAGTTCAGTATCTAATCTATTTTGAGTTGATTTTTTGCATATGGTGTGAGATTTCCTATACAACTTATTAAAAAAACTATTTTTCCTCACTGTGTGTTCTTGGCACTTTTCTCAAAGATCAGTTGACAATAAATGCATAGATTTATTTCTGAGCTCTCTATACTATTCCACTAGTCTATATTTCTATTTGTATTTATGACCGTACCAAGCTGCTTTGATTACTTTGGTTTTGTGATGTTTTGAAATCGGGAGGTGTGATATCTTCAGCTTTGTTCTTCACACTCAAGATTGCTTTGAGGTCTTTTGTGCTTCCTTGTGGAATTTAGGATTATTTCCTATTTCTGTGAAGAATGCCATTGGGATTTTGATCGAATTACATTGAATATGTAGATCATTTTGGGTAGTATGGACATTTTAACAATGGCAGTTCTTCCGATCCATGAACGTGAAATGTTTTCCATTTATCTGTATCTCCTTTCGTTTGCTAAAGGGGTAGATCTTAATTGTTCTCACCAGAAAGAAGAGAAAGAAAGAGGGAGAGAGAAGAGAGGGAGGAAAGGAGGAAAGAAAAAAAAGAAAGAAAATGATGGAAGGCAGGAGGAAGGCAATGATAACTGTGTGGTAAAAGGTATGTTAAATAGTTTGATTATGAGGATCATTTCACAGTGTAAACACACATCAAAACACAAAGTTGTGTAACGCAAATATGTACAATTCTTGTTGTCAGTTATACCTCAATAAAGCTGAAACACAAAGAAAAAATGTGTATGACACAGATTCCTGGATCCCAGAGACTCTGACTCAGATCAGAGATGAGTACAGGAATCTTAATGATTAACAAGCCTCCGGGTGAGTTGGCTGCTGGTGGCCCTGAGACCACACGTTAAGAAACAGTAATCTGGAATTGAGGCTTCATGACTCTCAGTTTTGTTTCTTCCCCAAAACTATGCTGCCTCCCTGCATTCAAAACATTTCAAACAATACATAAGGCACTTTGTGATTCCCATTAGTGTTTTTATTTCCTGACTCAGCAGTTCATTTCTGATTGGGTCATTCATTAAGTAGCTTTTTTTTCCCACTCGGTCAATCAGCCTCTGTGTTGTGCAAGGAGCTAGAGATACAAAGATTGAAACACAGCCCCACCCGCAAAGAACCCAAACAAGAGCAACAGTACTCTCTACCATTTCTTGAGTACTTTATTTATACATACTTCATATAGTTTATCTCATTCACTTATCTCATTCCCTGCCTTTCAGTAAGCCTGTACACAGTAAACACATAATTTGGGAATTTCATATACATATGTATGTATGTATGTATATATATATATATATATATATATATATACACATATACATGTATGTATATATATATTATATGTATGTATACACACACGTATAAATATATATATTCATACATATTTCCTCTTCAACTTGTTCTTCACACTTTATATGGCTTAGAAGTATTTTTTTGTCATTTCTTTTTTGTATATGTCTAGACTTTCTTTAGAATGGCTACAGTATAACCCCAACATGGATGTTGTCCAAGGTCTTACAGTGGTGGTCCTAGGGTTTCAATGGGATCCTGTCTGTCTCAAAGACTGCAGAATTCCTTTCTTTTCACTCTGATACTGCTTTAATTGCAAGGAGATAAGTGTTGGATGAAGTAGGTGCTGTAGGATCACCAAAAATCTGGCTGCTGATAGACACTCAGGATCATCTGAGGAAGTGCTGTTGAATCCAAGAGTCTTCTGAGAAGGGAGGAAGATGACTATTGTAGAAAGAGGGATAGATTTGATTGCAAACCAATCGATCGTGCTCCCTGATCACCTGCTAAGGAAACTGCAGTACACGTTTGTGTGGAAATTCATTGGAAGAAGAAATGGTATTTGGACATCAGAGTCCTACATCATGGTGTGTGTGTGTGTGTGTGTGTATCTGAAAAACACTAGAGAAAATAAGCTAGTAAGTACTGTATAAGTAAAGACTGACCTCACTTGGTAGCTTAGACAAAACCCTTGAAATTCATGGGCATCCTGGTCTGTCCTATCTACCTGGTGTGGCAAAGAAATGTGCCCTCTGACTAGCTCAGCTTCTTCCTCCAACCTGAAGAGAGTTTTATCTAGTCCCTACTTACTTGACAGGATGTTGCAAGGCTCGGTTAATTTCTGTAAATGTTTTGAGCTCCTCTGAGGTGTGTGTTCTGTAAATAGGAGGTATTAATAGCAGCCGTCAGAACTGAAACAAAACGGAATTGAGCTGCAGTCACTTTCCGGGAAAGAAACACAAACACCCACAAAGCATGGAGACAGACTGGATCCAATGGGCCCATCTTTAAAAGGCAGTCTGGGTGTCACAGAGGGCTTGGTGACAGCTCAGGTCCTAATCTCAAGTGGGAGAGCTCAGGAGACGAGCTGGATTTCTTAACTTTTAATTTCCCAGCTGATTCCCGTGGTGAAGAGCCCATCTGGCGCAGCCCATTTGTGAGGTGTGTGTGCACAGGGAAGTGGGAATCTGGTGCAGTCGGAGATCTAATCGGAGAAGAAAGAAAAGGCGCAGCGGGAACAGTGCCATCTCCGCGAAGATGTTTAAATAGGAGTGTCATTGCATGAGCATGACTGGGGCTAGTTGGCCATATGCTGTAAGGCCGGCAGCTAGAGAGACAGCGTTGCTTTCTCGGGGCTTTGATGTGAGTGTAATGAGGATTTGGTGATGCTTTTTCTGCCGTCAGTCTGGAGGAGTTGTGAACTGCTGAGAAGGAAATCCAGCTCTGAGTTTCAACAGCAACGTACCATCTCGACCTGTGAGCTCATGTCACCCAAGCAGTTGCTGAGAAGACACGCAATCACATTCCTGTGCGTGGATGACAGTGGTAATCCAGGATGGGGGTACCCTGCAGCTCACAATCCTCTCTCCCCCCAAAAAAAGAGCTGAGCAAGGGGTGGAAGCAGCCTGTGTTAATTCTCCTCTCTTCATGACCCCTTTTAGCATAACCAAATTCAGTTCCCGGATCTATTCACAGGCAAGTTGATTGCATACGCACTAAATAGGACTTACAGATGTGCAGAAACCAAGGTTATGATGCTCAGCTGAACTCCTGAATGGAATTGCTCATCATTTCCTATTACGGAGGGGATCCCATGCAACACTGTTCCAGAGAGAGTTTTTAATGCATTTTATTTTTTGAAGTAATTATTTATTTTATTTTATGTATTATTAGTATATATGTATTCTAAAATTTCCTATAGGGCACATGCACTCACCAGAGAGAAGTAGAGAGAGAGAGAGAGAGAGAGAGAGAGAGAGAGAGAGAGAAAGTGAGAAGGCAAGCCACCAGGTCCAGGACTCGAACTACAGTCATGTGGGAGTCCAGCACCTTAACCACCACACCACCTGCTTTTTTTTATTTCTAATCTTCAACCTGGCTTCCCCTTTGGAGGTAAAGTCTCTTAAGTCTCCTTGAAAATTCCCAGTTCATAGGCAGTGGCTCCTGTCTCCAGTGGTCATGCCTTCTGTGAAAGCTCCTGTCCACACGGAAGACTCATTAGTGGCTTGATCTGAATCCCTGGCTGCGTGCACACAGGTCACTGAAAAAACATCTGTTGGCCCGACCCTGTGCGTCCATCTACCAAATGCACCGAGAGCAGGCTAGAGCTGGAGAGCCCATTATTAGTCCTCCCCTGTGATGGAGGGGTAAACGAGGTGAGGGTCCAACTTCAGGAGGACCCAGAGCCCTGTCTACTTTGCTAGGTCAAGAAAGCATTGATGGCCTCAATTTAAAGATGGAAAGGTTTCCACCTTTACGGGTTGTTATGCTAATTCCTTAGGGCTGAGGCTAGAAAAGCATCCTTTATCTCATCTTGGAAATAAAGTTGGTTTTTTTACAGGTTGAAATCAATACCTAATTGCCCTTTGGAGGATTCCCATCCTGTCTCTGGGGAAGGTGGATTTCACAGCCCATAATCTAAGTTTGGCAGGAAAATCTATACAGATCAATAGGAGTGAGAGAGTCTCTGATGTGGTCTCCTTAAGCCTCTGTGTCTGAAAAGGGACTTTTATTTGAGTTGAGTGGACCACAGACTAAAGCTTCCCCTCCTTGTAGGGGCAACTGTCTATTAGTGAACCTATGGATTTACGGTGAGACATCATCTATCATAATAAAACTTTCTCCAGGCCCACAGGTATTTTGGGGTGTCTGTGGCTGAAGGTCTTAAATAAAGGGCAAGTCTGCTGATTTTGTGTCCTGTTCAGCCATAGCTGTCTAACCTCCTAGCAGGAGGGAGCCTGGAAAAGCCAGTGATGTAAGATGGAAAACATCCATCTCTCATTACCACCTTCTCCTTGGCCCTGTGTGCCCTGGGCCATCACTGGGAGCCTCCCGGGCTTCCCAGGAGAAATGGCTATGGCAATGTGGTCCAGTTGCATCGCTCTGGGAGAGGCCTTTGCTGTAAAATGGATTGTTTTACATAGATTTTAAAATAAAACTACCTTTAGGATTAATGGATTTGGAGCGCCTGATTGTACAGAAATTTCTCTTTTTCTTGCATTTCTGGGTCAGAATTGTTTGTCAATTTTTCTTTTTTTGAGAGAGATTTTTGCACATGCACTAGCCAGAGAAACAGAGAGACAGAAAGTAAGAAATCCTTTCCTGGGGGGATGGCCACACCACAATCCCTTCTCCTCCATTCTCCTCTTGGGACTTTGGCCATGCATGCACATTTGCCTGGCATGACTTGTAAGCCACTGTGTCCGGGACTCGACCCGGACTACATGGGAGACAAGCAACATAACCATTATGCCTCTGCTGGTCCCTGTTTGGTTATTTTTCTACCTTGCTCTGATAACTTGCAGTGTGCTGTAAAGACAATGTGAAGAAACTTTGTTAGACCATTTTCTGCAAAATAAAAATCAACCTGAATTCCTTCTTTACTAACTAGACTGTCCAGAGATGATGTCGGAGTAAAAGCCATGTTTCTGAGGAACCCACATGTGTACCACACTGATGTTGCTAGTAGCTCTTCCCCTTGGTGTTGAGAAAGACGAGTGTGTGCTCATTTGGAAGGACTATCGGGCTCAGTCAGGAATGGCAAAGAGTCTTGGTGTATGTTTCATCATCAACCTTGTTCCCCCAGGGCAGTGATAACTCACTAAGGGCTCGTAAAACTCTTCTTCACTAAAGTCAGACATGATTTCAGAATCCTTCTCTATTTGTTCTTCAGAGCTCCTACCAGTGTCAAAGTTGGCATAAGTGACTTAATTTAATAAAAAAAAGTGGCATCCTGAGTTTGTCATGGCGTAGTGAAAATATTTCAAGAGGAAGTTTTGGACTGTCTCTGTGTTTTTCTACTAGCCTTTTCTGTTTACAAATCATTTAGATGGGATTTGAGACTCAACTTTCCACTTACCCCACCCATTCTTGTCTACCACCCCAAAAAATGCCACAGCAAAAGAAATGGGAACTCTGACCCTGCTTTTATGAGCCATCCATGAGGTGATGTCTGGCCCATATTAAATGTCAGAAATGCATTATTTATGTGAGATGAAAATACAGATGTAATTATATTAGGGATTAAGTTCACCCAAGAGTAGTGTCTTATCCAGCTGAATGCCCCCAGTGGACACTAATAATTGGAAAATTAGACCATAATAACCACTGGACTTATGGAGATATATTGAGTTTATTGGAAAAGTCATGACATTTTTCTTTGTTTTTCTATGCAAAAATGCATCATTACCTTCTGATAGCCCAAAAGAAAACATGTAAATACTTGACATAGGACCCTGCCCTCTCTTCAGCTCTTGAATTTGCCCTGCCTTCAGTCAGTCCTGTCCCATATGTTAAAACAAATACAAATCCAGACAGCACTAACAATGACCCCAGGTAATAGATAGATGGGCTTTAGTCTGGGTCTAAATAGGTTAAACCATTTTGCAGAATTGTCAGTCCATGACCTATTTTCTGTTACTCATGATTGGAATGACAGGAATGTACCATTGGGCTGGCTTAATGGGAACCCCCTGCTGGTACTGTTCTTTGCCCGAATTGATCTCTGATGCCAATCCTCAATACGCATTCGCATTCGGTTACTCATTTGTTGGGGGATACCCAAGATGGCAGCTACTAGGAGGTGGGCGGGTGGTATTTCCCTCATCTTCAGAGGACAAGCGACACAAATGGCTGTTTGACCAGCAGGATGGAAGGAGAAGGAGCATGTCTAGTTCTTTCCATGACCCGGGACCCTCTCAGCAGTTTGGGGTGGGGAAAAGAATCTGAATTCTGATGTCATTATAGCAGTGTATGAGCCTCGGAAAGATACCCCACTCTCCTTGATGTCAACTCTGTGCAACGTGGAGCTATCCTACCAACTGGACTTAGGAGGCACCTGCTGAGTGATGTGTAAAGCATTTTGCGATCTGAAGCACTAGCTCATAAAAGATAGAGAACATCTTGTTCTTTGCCCTGTCTACAGGACATAGGACTAAACTTCCGGGTAAAGGAAGGTGTTTACAAATGGTAGAGAGATGTGGTCTTTAGCCTGAAGCCTAGAGGCAAGATAGGTGGCCGGTGAATACTTGCGCCTGTTTATAAACCTACACTTGTATACAAATACGTACCTACAGTCATGTTGAAAATAGAAGGTGTGTTATTTTATTCTTTGAGATACGTCTGGGCAGCATTTTAATTTGCCAATCACTCTTAGTATGGGTGGTTTTGGTTTTTGGTTTATTTGTTTTCCCCTGTATCACAAAGAACAGGTTTTGTAAAGATTTCCAATACAATGTGAAAAACTGTATTTTTTGTCTGGACGTTATCTGAATTCACTTTTTTTTTTTTTTTTTTTTTTTTTTTTGAGAGGTTTTGCTATAGGGCCTGTGTACTCGCCAGAAAGACAGAGAGAGACAGAGAGATAGAAAGCGAGAAATCACCCCCCGGGGGGGATGGCCACGCTGCAATCCCTTCTCCTCCATTCTCCTCTCAGGATCTTGGGCACGCATGCACACGCGCCCGGCGTGAGTTTAAGCCAAGCCATCGGGTCTGGGACTCGAACTGCAGTCGGCTACATGGGAGTTCAACGACATAGCCATTACATTAACCGCTGGTCCCTGAATTCACTTTTCAGACATATGGTTCGGTCTCCCTTCCAGGCTAGCCTACCCATGTTGGCTGTTTATTTACTAGTATCTTTCCATTTTCCACAAAGATGGGCAGGCTTGGAGGGAGGGCAGATGGTAGCATAATGAAAGGCCTCTCGTCTGTTTTCCGTTCTTGGGAGAATTTGAGAAAGCTGTAACTCACCTTATCGGGGAAAGCATTTTCTGACTATCTAGATGGGAAAGAGTCCTCTCTGCCAGGATCCGTTGCTGCGTTAATCCTGTAAATAAGCTCTTCTCTTTGATGATGCTGGCTCATGCAGTGCCCCAACAAGCATGTCTTCATGTTGGGGTGAGGCAGTCCTCCCAGCCTCAGCAGGCAGGACAGATCGGCCGGCAGGCCAGGCGGCTACACAGAATTCCCTGGGTTCCGGCTCCTACAGCTTCCTGGACAAATGAAAAAATGCAGGTGTCACTTGCTGCCCCCAGGGCCAGCCAGGTCACAGGGTAATTGTCCAGTTGCCTGCTGGGTAGGCCCACTCTGCTCTTCTCCCTCCAGGTTCATTTTTCATTTTGATTGAGTCATGATGGCTTTGTGCCACTAAACAGCTGAGCAATCGCTTTGTAGGGAAAAGGTCGTAAAGAACTCCAGGGATCTCCCCTGCCCAAAATCAAGGGCTCACTGTCATGGCGTCCCGTGTGAAGAAATGTGGGCAAGCAGGGCTCGTTTTGGGGCCAGGACTGTCTCTGTGAGAAGCAGGAGAAAGATCTCTATCACACTAGCTTAAGGATTGCCTGACGACCTTCTTTCAGTCCAGGCAGCACAGCTTGCTGTAGCCCTGAGGTATGAAAACCAAGTAAAGGTTGGCAAAGGGAGAGAGAGAGGCTGCATAGTCTTCTTGGAGCATAAAGAGACACACCCAGCCCTTTGCACTAAATGCAGAAACGTGTCCCATCCCTCTCTCAGTATCTTGGGCCATGGCCGCCTCTCTGAGAATTGCAGCTAAGCCAGCAAGCTAAGTTGGCAGCCCCTCCCCGGGGTGTTTCTGCTGTGGCTGAGAGGCAAACATGGTGAGCCTCTCTAATCTGGGGAGGGAACTGAGCAAATGCCCACCCTCCTGCTACCTTGCTATGTGTCATGGTAATCTCACCATTTTTATTAAAGCAGGGAAACATACCTGCACACAACACATAGAAACACAAACACACTCATGGATACATGCATGAAACATAAATGCACATACACAAATATATACACATGCTCACGCATGCATGAGCACACACATACATGTGCACAACACACATGTGTGTGTTGCCACAGAGCAGGCACACTTGCAAACACACATACACACACACACACACACAGGCCAGACTCTAGGGCACATAGCTTGCTCAACACTGAGCAATGATTTAGGCTAGCTGTTGTCTACCCTCTCTGTGTCCTGGAGAAGACTTTAGCAATTCTAATATGGGAGGCTGAGAAAGGAAAATATTGGCTTCTACAGTACAAACATCTCTGTCCTGAAAGAAAATGTTAATTTTCTCCTAAATCAAATGTTGACATACATCAGCTGCTACTGAAGATGTGTCACTACGGGAGAAGTTCTCTGCTCCAGAGAACGGGCATCAGGCTGGAATGTGTCCTCTGAAATGCAAGCTGGTTTAGAGTCTACGCAGTTTTGGTTTTGGGGTTTTATAACTTGTCATAGTTTGTTTTCAAAAAGTTGGCCCGTCTGGGACTCTCCCGAGCAGGGGAGCAGGGTTCTACTTTGCATCCTGCAGAAACCTAGCCCTCCACAGTCACCTGCAGTGATTTAGGCTCTGTTTACCTCTGCCCGGGACACAGGACTCTAACTGGAGATGTGCGGGAAAGACCCGTCTCCAGGCATGGAGAAGGGCCAGAATCCACCGGCCCAGGGACGTTTCCAGCACTAGATGTTTTATTGACTCCTTTTGCCACTACTCCCCAAGTATTCTTCTTTGTGCACTACCTATGTTTTAAAAATTTCAAATTAAGAGTCCCCTCCTCTTTCCTCCTAACTAGTACCCCCCCTCTCTCATGCACACACACACACATGCACACACACACACACACACACACACACACGTGCATACACAGCCTTTTGACTTAAGTTTGCGAGATGGTGATATGTGCAACGAGTGTGCCTTGCTGGTCTGCACGGCGTCGGCGAGATTAATGCAGAAGGTTGGTGCAACTCCGCCGCAGAGCAGCGTGATCAGAATGCAGGATGGAGCAGAGGGGGAAAGGCCAGGAAATATGCCTGTGCGTAGAGTTTACACAAGTCTCCTTAGCAACTTGTCTGGATTTATTTTTCCCTTAATGTGTGTGGGTTTCTTCCAGACCCTGAGCGAAATGGGAGATGGGTTTCTAACCATCCCTATTGCCAGTCTCCTGGTGCAAACGTGTTGTGTTTGGTGAGTGAGGCTTTCTTTCTTACCGGCTCCTCTCCATCCTGCTCACTCCCCTTTCTGAGGTAGATCTGATCCTTTGCATTGTGACTTGGTGGGCTCTTGGTAGCTTTCCAGAGCCACATCTCCATGGGGGGACAGCCAGCTGCAGCCCTGCAGGCTCCAAGGGCTCGCTCCTGTGTGAACGACTGCTTAGGTGCCTGCCTGGTAACCAAACAGGGCAGGAACCACGGGGCTCCCTTCTTCTCTACCCGGGCTTTTCTTTTTCTGTCTCATTCTCCTTTTCTCTCTCCTCGCCCCTCCCCTCCCCAACACAAAAGGCCCTGTAATTCCAATTAGAAGATGAATATAACGCTATTAGGAAGAAAAGGACTTTTAGGGATTTGACATGTTGGATTTGATGTGGCTGGGCTTGCTTCAGGGGAGACAACCGTAAATACCGCAGTGGTTTCACCTAAAATTGCTTTACCTTGAAATAGCTCTAGGGGAGTATAGATGCCGCTTCGCTGCAGCTGATGTTGAATATAAATCTTAATATCCCTCTCTTTTCACCCTCCCCTTTTAGAGTCAGGGGAAGAAAGGAAAAAGAAACCTAGCCAAAAAAAACATGAAGGTTTGATTTTGGCTCTTTTACAAACAGATGTTGCCTGTCATTCTGTTGTTGTTAAGCAGGCACCAGATTGGACCAAGCAGCAGTTGTGTGAGTGTGTGTGTGTGTGTGTGTGTATGTGTGTGTGCGCATGCATGTGTGTGTGTATGTGTGTGTGTTAAGGTGGGCAGAGAGGGAAGGAGAGACAGGGAGGAAGAGGGAGCAAAAATGAGAGAATAAGAATTTTGCACAGCAGATGGAGGATTAGAAAAGCAAAAAAAAAAAAGGATTGATTTTTAGGGACAGTTGGAGCAAGAAGTTAATATAGATGGGGACTAGCAGTTAGCATAATGGCTATGTCGCTGGACTCCCACGTAGTCGACTGAGGTTCGTGTCCCGGACCCGGTGGCTTAAAAAACTCATGCCGGGCGCGTGTGCATGTGTGCCCAAGATCCCGAGAGGACAATAGAGGAGAAGGGATTGCGGCGTGGCCATCCCCCCTGGGGGGTGATTTCTCGCTTTCTGTCTCTCTGTCTCTCTCTGTCTGTCTGGCGAGTGCACGCGCCCTATAGCAAAAAGAAAAACCTCTCAAAAAAAATATATATAGATGAATACTTTTTTGTATTTCCAAACTTCAATTCAGTAGCTGTATAAAATCATACTCTATTTGGATGTTTGTTATTTTTCGAAGAAGGAAGAAATATGGAAGTCAGTAGACACGGAGCCTTCTGAGAAAAGCTGACATCCTGGGGAAAGGGCCGGGAGAGGGGTTTGTTGACTGTTCCTCTGAGAGGACTCATACCCTGGAGTAAGGCTAGGCTCTGTCTGTTTCAGTGGAGCCTGGTTTATTGGGTTTGTTAATTACTTCTTTTTGTAAGTTCCATTGTGGATGTGCTAGACTTTTCTGTACCTTTCTTAGAACAAGAATTCCGCTGTCAGTCAAACTGGTAAGAAAATGCTGATTTTTTTTTAAAAAAAGATTTATTTATGTATTATTTTTTAATTTGACGGGAGAGAGAGAAAGTGAGAAAGCCACCCAGTCTGGGACTTGAACCACAGTTATCTATGTGGGAGTCAAGCACCTTAACCACCATGCCACCTGTCTCCCCAAAAGTGCTGATTTTTTATATATGTATATATCTCTTTTCTTGCAAGATTTAATCCTAATTCTCTTCCCAAGCCATTCTGGGGCGGGGGGCACTTTCTAATCTAAGTGTGGTGTGCTTTCTCACGAGCAAACAGACAGTGTTACGGTTGCCTGGCCCACAGGGGGGCAGGAGCATTTCCGGCTCACTGACACTAAAGAGATGGAAACATCTGACTTCTTGAAAATGCATTTCATATTTTCATGTCAGAATCATGATTTTCTTTTTTATTTTAATTCTCTTTCCCTGCTTTGTTAACACCAGCATTAGAAAGGGAGTTGTAGACGGGCATCATTGTTCATATTTTTAAAAAGAGGAAGAATTGTCACCCTGAGCCAACATAGGACTTTCAAAAATGAAAGTAGCCCCCCAAGCCAGCTACATACAAAGCCGTTTGTTAAGGGCAAAGCCATCTAAAGTCAATTTAAATTTACCCGTTTCTCCCCCTTAAATGGTTGGTCTCCATTGACGTCTGTTGCAAGTGAACATTAAGTGGGTTTAAGTTTTTTTGTTTGTTTGTTTTGAATTACCAAAAAAGTAAAATTACTACTCAAATACTCTGTGGACATCTTTGGTTTTCATCTAGTCTATTTTATTCTATCATGCCATTTCTCGAGTCTTTTTTCTTTTATCCACCTACACACTTTCATTGGTCATTTGTCATTTAATACATATTTCCAAAGTGGACATGGTGTGGCTAGAATGTTATAAATATCAATTTCTAATGTTCCCTTTGCTTGAAAGGAACATGAAAACCATGGCATTGCCACATGCACGCTGCCAATCTCCTCCCTCCCCTACTCTCTTCGGGTCAGTTTTTCCCAAGTAAAAAATAATTTACCTGGGACCGGCAGGTGGCGTGGTGGTTAAGGGATGGACTCCCACATGGCTGACCATAGTTCGAGTCCCAAACCTGTTGGCTTGCTTTCTCACTTTCTCTCTCTCTCTCTCTGTCACTCTGTCCTTCTCTGGTCAAATAAATAAATAAATAAATAAAGTTAAATGAAATAATTCTTTAAAAAATAATAATTTACCTAGGTACAAAATTCTGTACTGTAGAAAGACGCTCTTGCACTGTGCTATGCTGTTCCTTATGGCCACGTCACAGCTGGATAAAGCATGGCATGGCCCATGGCACCAATGAATTACTCTTTGAGTAGCAATTCTTGGATGTACCTCTTTGGTTGAGATGAGTGGATCTTTGAGGGGGGAGGGAAGAAAAGAGCTCCAGAGGGGAAGAGAATAGCTATTTAGAAATCTGAAAAGCCATCGGGAGACCAAAGACTAGCTGTCTCCCCTGCTTTGTGATGGGTGTCTGGGAGAATGCTAAAGGGTGGATTTGCATGAGCTTCCCTCCCCATCCTCCCTCCCTTCCTTATTTCCTTCTTTCGTCTTTTCTTTCTTTGTCTATCTTTTCTTTTATTCTCTCTGCCTCTCTCTACTTACTTTATCAAAAAATGTCCAATAGAATAGCTCCATCTATTCAGGACAAAGGAGGGCCACTGAGGTCCTTTACAGGAGGTATATCACTTTTAGAAAACAGTGAGGGAGTGGCCAGCAGGTGGCCTAACGGTTACTTCACTGGACTCCCATGTAGTCGTCTGCAGTTTGAGTCTTCAACTCAGTGGCTTAAAACTCACACCAATCATGTGTATATGCGTGTCCAAGATCCCGAGAGAAAAATGGAGGAGAAGGGATTGCAGAGCTGCCATGCCCTAGGGGGTGATTTTTCTCTTTCTGTCTCTCTCCGTCTCTGTTTTTCCGGTGAGTGCATGCACCCTATAGCAAAAGTCTTTCTCTCTGTATATATAAAAAAGGTGAGGGTAGAAAATCTTTCTGTGGGTGTCGTTCTGATGACATCATCATGAGTTTGGTGTTCAAGTTCACAGCCGGCAGAACTTAAGTAAATTTTCCACTTGACGAGTAGCCCACAATGAGTTTTCCTTCCATTAGTAAAAGAACCCTGACTCGTGGCCAGTGGAAGCATGTGGAACTTGAGCCAGGGTCCTGCTGTGGTGGAAGGGCTGCACCCAGGACCCTCCACGGTCAGATGTGTACTTCCTTTAACAGCTCGTCCCCCAGCAGGGAAATCATGACTCTCCAATCACTGCAGAGTCGGAAAGCTGAAACCACGTCTCAATGACATGTGGGGTGATTACTGCCCAACACTTAGAACTTAGCCATTCTTAATTATTTTTAGCTTCTCCCCCCTCCTCCTTAGTCTTTATATAGGGTATGTACACTTGCCAAGGGGAAACAGGCAGAGACAGAGGGAGAAAGAGAAATCACCCCCCAGGAAGAATGGCCACTCCACAGTCCCTTCTCCTCCACTCTGCTCTCAGTATTTTGGGCACACACACACACATGTGCCTGGCATGATTTTCAAGCCATTGGGCTGGGACTTGAATTGCAGAGTTGGCCATGTTGCTTGATCATTATCAGCAAGTGAGTGGTTTTGGTATCCAACAATGGACTTTGTACGTATTCTGAGACTTCACATTCCTATTTGATGTTTTTTTTTTTTTTTTTTTTCTGGTAAAATTGTCCTCAAGATGTGTCAGTAGCCAGGGAAATTCCAGGAAAACTGTGCAAGTTACTTATTTACAGAAGCTTCGTATCGTGTGTGGTTCTAGAAATGACGTCAGCATAATACTTCCCAATATTTTTTTAGAAATACTTTGGTTTCCACTTTTGATGATCTTTTTTATTTTTGTTACTTTCAATTTAGATTTACGGGAGGACTGGGGACAAAAAGAAACTAACCAAAAAAAAAAAAAAAAAAAAAAAAACAAAACAAAACCAAAAAACAGATAAAAAGTCTTGATTCATTTCAAAATATTTTTAATATCTTATTTTCCAGATGCAAAAGGGTGATTGAAGATACAAGCTGAGCAAGATGGAAGCAGGGTTAGAAATGGGATTTGTAAAAAGTTACCTTTTTCAGGTATGGTATTTTCCTGTAATTTTTCAAAATCTTCCATTTCCTCAAGTATCACATGTTTTAGAGCATGCATAAATGGTTTGATTATGAAAATAACTACATTTTAAAC
Source organism: Tupaia tana (assembly GCA_026018925.1). NCBI lineage: Eukaryota > Metazoa > Chordata > Mammalia > Scandentia > Tupaiidae > Tupaia > Tupaia tana. Next base: position 66,082,459 of record JAKSZU010000015.1, on the reverse strand, counting down.
TTAATTTTTAAAAATAGCAGCAAGTTTGATCATGTGCATCACCAAGAAGTAGAGGAGTCAGGGCATTCAATCTATGGATATTACATTTAAAAAAAATTCATTACTTAACCTTGCTTGCTTCTTTTGACAATGATGTAGGCAGGATTTGTTTGAAACCTGGCACAGCCTTGAAACAAGTGGTCATCTTGGGTGTTTAAATATAAAAATATAAGTGATAGCAGATGGGCTCTAAAATGCCTATCATGTGTTCTGAACTCCTGGAAGACAGGCTTCCATAAATTGCATAATGACATTATTGGTGTTGTAACTTTAGTCCTAGGTTGGTAATACTGGTTAGTGCTTTCTGGAATGATTCCCATACATATCCAGTGAGAAGGATTTGAGTTCAATCTTATGATATAGGCAATTTCCTTTCAGTATCATCGAAGGACTTTGCATCATCTAAAAGTGTTTAATAACAAAAGTCATCATTTGCTTGGTAAATTACCCATGTTGCCATTGTTTGTAGGCACTACTCCAAATTTTCCAACTTAATCATTGATATTATTATCTAAGAGAGTCCCACAGATCTTGCTTAATGAAGCGACCCAAAGTTTCCTCTGAAAAGAAATCTATTTTTCTCTTCAATACAAAGAAGGTTCTTGAAGACTGTATTTGACTAATATTTTGGGGAAAATATCAACCCTCAAACATACCATTTCTCCATGAGGTCAGTATTCAATTTTTTTTTTCTTTTGTGGCCTGGATGTCTTCTGATTATTCTTTTATTTATTTACTTATTTTTTTAAGAGAGATTTTTGCTATAGAGAGCATATGCTCGCCGGAGAGACAGGAAAAAGATACAGAGACAGAGAGCAAGAAATCACCCTGGAGGGGAAAGGCCACACCGCAATCCCTTCTCCTCCGTTCTCCTCTCAGGATTTTGGGCATGCACACACACCTGACTGGTGTGAATTTTAAGCCACTAGGTCCAGGGCTTGAACTGCAGTTGATTAAGAGAGAGTCCAGCACCGTAACCACTATACCATTTGCTGGTCCCATCCCAGTTCTTTCATTTTTTGAAATTAAAACTTCAGTTGTTTGGAAGCAGATGCTCCAAAGCATTTGGAACATAATTTCTCTCTGTTCTACATTTACCCTCAAATGAAACATTTCTTTCTATCAACTAAAAGAATGCCATATAAATTTATAAAGGTCGTACTATTTCCATAACTATTTTGACCACTCTTGGCCCATTGCTAACCATATTGCAGTATGTTTTAACAAACATGTTCATAGCATTTAGTTCTCATTACTTTGGGAGTTTGGGCTTATTCCTTTCCCTTTTAATAAGAGTTCGTCTGCCCTGTGTATTCCAGTAAGCCTAAATGGCGTTCAAAGTGCCCATCCTTAAATACCTCTGGCATCAGGCCGTTGCCAGAGGGATCCAAGGAAAATGAGAAGCTCAGGGTTTATTTTTAAATCTTTTCTTTTAGAAAAGAAATGGACATTTTTAAATCAGATCAATTAAGTAAATATCATTTTGAGATGGCTGTCTGGATACTACTTATTTCCACTTGCTATTGTTGTCTCTCTGGCTCTGAAAGGAAAGCCGCCAGAACTATAACTTTATTCTCAGCTTTGACATCCCTCACGGCACCAATAGGCTCTGCACAGTGTACCTTCAGCTCCCTTGTGAAACAGGCCGACAATAGTGTCTATGAATGGTTGCATCTCAGTCCCTGTTCATCCTACTGTTGTTTTCCCATTCTCATTTTTTAATTATTTTATTTTATTTTATTTTATTTTATTTTATTTATTATTATTTAATTTACTCTAGGGCATGTGGGCTCACCAGAGAGGGAGAGACAGAGAGGAGGGGAAGTGAGAAAGCAAACTGCCAAATCTAGGACTTGAACCATGGTTGGCCATGTGGGAGTCCAGCACCTCAACTACCTTGCCACCTACTGGCTCCGTGTTTTCCCATTCTCTTGATTTCCCGTTTTAGTTTGTATACTTAAGGAACTTCTCTTTTTCCCAATTCAGGTCTGTCCTTTTTGTCATTTATCGAGCCTCAGCTCGTGGCCCAGGATTCTTGAGAAAGGAGTAAATGTCCATTTGTCAAGGCAAAAGAGATTGTTATTTTGCGAACCATAATCATAGCTAACAAAAGTTTAAAAAGTATCTTTTTAGGTTTTTCAAAGGATAGCTTATTCCAACAGCTAGAGAAGGGAATTATTCAGCTTTCCAGCATGTGTCCCTGAAGTACTCATGACTAACACTCTGTCTTCAATAAAATTCACAAAAGGAGCCACTCATGAAAATGCATTGTCTGGGATATATCTTTTTTTTTTCTTTGAAATTCATTTCATTTTACTTTTTTAAAAAATTATTATTCATACATTAAATGGTTATACATCATTTAGATTGTGAAGATACTTTACCCAGCATGATATACACCTCAGTCCAGCCCAGTTGAGACCACCATACACATCCTCATCAACGGATAATAAATAAATCTTATCTGTGTCCCACAAGTGTCTTACCCGTCCATTTTCTCCCCAAATTTCCGATGCTCTTCCCCTCCCACACTCTATTTCCACTTTGTCTCTAGTGTCCATTACAATTTTTAATGCTTTTATGTTCTCCGGTCTTTCAGTCTCTACCATAGAGTGCGGACAGTCGGTATATGTTAAGTGGAGACATACAGTGTCTCTCTTTCATAGCCTGACCTGCTTCACTCAGCAACAAATCTTCCATATTCATCCACTTTCTATTAAATTCCTGGGCCTTGTTGTTTTTTATGACTGAATAGTATTCCATGGAGTATATGTGTCACAATTTTTCAATCCATTCATCTGTCTGTGGACATTTGGGTTGGTTCCATGTCTTAGCAATTGTGAATAATGCTACAATGAAAACAGTTGTGCAAGCGCTTTTCCAACTGAGCATTCTCCTGTCCTTTGGGTAGATACCCAGGAGTGGAATTGCTAGATCATATGGTAGTTCTATTTGAAGATCTTGCATTCTTACATGGAGAACATAGACTTTGCAGAAAGGTGTGATGTTGACCAGTGAAATTCTTTTATAAGAAAGTCTGAGAAACAGATTCATCCTGTACTCTTGAACAGTTTTGGGGGAAGCAATTATATAATTTCTTTTCTGGTTCAGATTCTATAAAATACACCCAAAGTTACTCATTATTGGTGTTTGGACCAATAAAGGCATTGGGAATAGGTATGAGGGTGGGACCGAAATCCAACTTTTCTTAAAGAAGAAACTTCCAATTGGATATAGCTGAAAATCTCCTTAGAATGGTTTTCAGAAAATCCTCACACAAGTCTATGGGCAGTGCTTGCTAGTTTTTTTCCAGTTGTTTTCCAGAATGCAACTAGAAAAGGACATTTGCACAATTCTTTTTCATGTAATTATAGATATTTAAGAAAGTGAACTTTCATCTGGGCTCTCATGGTCCTTTCTTTCTCTCTCCCTCTCCCTCCAATTGGAAGAATTTTCTTTCTTCTTCTAATTTGCCATGTTAATATCACTTTGCCCAGACTGTATGTTAAAAACTGAGTAAATGAGTCCTGCATATGTTAATCAGTAAAATGATGAGGTTTACCTAAATCTCATGGTATCTGTGGAGTAAGCGAAGAGGAGGTTTGTCGGGGAGAACATAGATGCTGTTTAACTTTTGCCCTTTGGAGAGTGGGATGACGTTCTTTCCATTTCTGGCATAAAACAATGGAATGGCAGACTTTTTCGTTGGACTAATGGCTTTAACATTTTATTTTCAGACATGTCAAACCCCCAAACGAGAGAAGATGCTGAGGCCTGCTGCCACAAACCCGTAGATCCGAACTTGTGGTGATAGTCCACACAAGCTTGTGTCTATAGGTCTGTGTCTGTTAGGCAATCTCACAAGCCGCGGGCTTTGCCTGTCCACCACTCAGTGCCCCTTCCAATTCTGCGATTCTTCCTCTCTTCCCGGTAGTTTCCTTTCACAGGGGTAGGAAGAGGAAAGAGGAGCTGATGTGGAGGAAGGAGCCCTTTTGCCCTGAAGTGGATGAAATCCCTCAGTGACTCAGTGGTAGATTTGCCCTCCGTCCCCATATCTCGTCTAGCTGGTCTCAGCTGTCACATCAGGGGCTGGGCTTGCAAGTGAGGCAGCAAAAATTCAACTGAATCAGACAACTTACTGTTGAGTGAAGAAAAAATAGATACGTACACAAGGTTGGGTTTTGTTTTCTGTAAGCTTGACTGTTGTCAAAGTTATTATGAGCGTTTTTGGAAAATGACAGATACTTTACAGGACCAAATTCACCCTGGTGTTGGGTTGTCCCTTGTGGCAATTCTTCCTCAAAAAGAAGATTGTTCTCTGAGTACAGCCAAATCAGCCCGTATCTTTACAAACAAGCATATTGAGAGAAATGGACGTGTTATAACTTCTTAACCATTTCTACTTCCGTAAATACCCAGTGGTTATAAGAAGGACTTTTAATAAGAAATTGCCTGTTTAGGTCCAAATTCTTATTTGGCCAGAGCTGTTTTTATAAGTCTTCATCATGTTTAAAAGGCTGGAATGAAAACAATTTTATCCCCTTGCCTCTTAAATGTCATCATTGTGCCAGGATTGGAAAGCCAAACTGACCACAGATCAAAGCAAAACTGGCTATATTGGTCTCACTTCAACAATGTGAACTGGGGAGTCAGTAAACAGAAGCCAGGGTGAAAAGTTGATCAGATTTGGATGGCTCTTAGACTCTCTTGCATTACCTTTTGCTTAAACGTCATGCCAGGAATTCTCTTAAGATGTGTGTGTGTGTGTGTGTGTGTGTGTGCGCGCGCGCGCGTGCATGTGTGCATACACATGTATGCATGCACCTTTTCTAACAACAACAAAAAAGTCAATATTGGATTGTTGGAAGTTATGAAGTGTTTTTACATAGAAAAACAGAAAATACATCATGACTTTTCTGACAACCTGATAGTTGGTGGGTTCAAAAAGTTTGAGATTCTGGTAGAAATAGTTTGTCTCCTCTTAAGACCCCCACATTTCCGAGATAGCTAGAACTCTTTTCTTCTATCAAGTGAAATAAGAGCTAAGTTTCAGAATCAGGAAGGCCTAGATATACAACTCACACACATGCACACACACATGTATGCACACGGACTCTGTAATGCTAGACTAAGGGGATAGTATTTATATGCAATTCCTTTGTTTTTGCTTTGCATGCACTTGAGGAGGATTGTCTGTAGATATTAATTTCCAGCTTGCCAAGAAATCATTACTTGATTATGGAGTGACTGAACATTACATCCAGAGGAGAAAGACTGTCCTCATTGGTGTGTACCATGAATCACTGTTTGCCCAAGGCCTTTGTCCTCCCACATTTATTTGGAATAAAGACACTGGCAGCAAATTAAACCTATACCTCTGCTGGATAAACACTTGTTTGATGAGGACAAAGTCTCATCTCTACTTCCCATACCTTCAACCTGCTGTTAAAAGTGCTACCCGTGGGATTAATGGTAGGGTGCATGGATCTGTGAGACCACAAGCTTCCAATATTCCTTGCACAGGCACGATATTAGTATGGCCAGTAGGTAACTGCTGGATTATTTCTTTCAAGGAGGTTTTTTAAAAACCCATTATTCCAAGAAAAAAGATTATACAGAGCAGTCGACCTTTCAAAGTTTCTAAAAGGCCTTAAACTTTATTTGATTCATCTGGTTAGAAAATATTCTAGTGGAAAGCCCGAAGCCCCTGGACACTGGCCACAAGAAACAGGATATTAAATATTTTACATGATGATGAAATTCAGTATTTTTCCCTTCCCCTATGTTCATGAATGAATGGCTCTCTAGATATTAATTATTCCTTTGAGGCTCCCTCAGAGTGTACCAAATATCCTACAGGAAGCATGCAGAAAGTAAAATAACTTCAGGATTTCCCCAGAAAGGCTCTAAAAGTATATTTCGATTGCCATTATTTTATGGCATTAGAGGATAAAGCCATGGCTATAAAGCCAATTAATTTTATTAAAATTCTCAAATTATTACAATAAAATATGTTTATTAAGATACAATGCCAGAACATAGTTTAAATTTGTTTTTAATTAGCAGAAAAATTTTTATTCTTAGAATTGCATTTGATAAAGCAGTTCACCTTGTATCATTGGAGGCTGGGGAGGGAAAAGCAAGCTGATGTTTAACTTTGAAAGGGTTTCTTGTTTATATTTTAGAATTAAAAATGTACTTCTTTACATGGGAATCAAATGGTACATGTGTGATGGAATTAACTTGGAGTTTTACATTAATATGATTTTTAAATTTTTTTAATGTGCTTATCAGTCATTTCTCATTATTCATTAGGTCCTATGGATCTTTGTCTGCTGTCTATGGTATTTAACCTCATCAAATATCACCTCGCCTCCCCATTTAGGTTATAAAATCTTCTTATGCCTATAATAGTGCTGAAATTTTACAGAAAAGTCAATGTAAATGACTCTTCAAGATCTTCAAAAAATTTATTGGCAGCTAAAGTAATGGTTTATAAAGTAAGCAGTGGGGAAAAAGGCCATGTTTTATTTTCGGTGTAGCATAAGGGTAGAAAAATTAGGATTTATTCATTCTCTCATTCAATCAACAAACCTTCATGAATTCTTCATATTCAGCATTTTCGTAAAGGATAAAGATATGCTTCTGACTTCAAAAATCTGATTATATAGTCAGAAACCCCTTTGCAGAATGCATGTCAGTAATACAGACACATATTTTAATCACAGCATTTGTCCAACTTCCAAATACCTAATTAAATACAAAATATGTTTCTTAATGGGAGACCCTGCTTTTTCCTAATCCCCAATTCTCATAGCATTGTTTGAGGTTTGTTTTCACTTCACTTCATTTGGGGGATTGTTGCCACTGGTAGTGCTTAAACGTTAATATTTGATCAATTAAGTGTGATAGATTGTTCAGAGTGCCTGTAGAAAATATTTCGTGGCATTAAAAAGTATGATAATTATAAGTCAAATAAAACTTACAATTAAGGAGCTGGCAGGTGATGTGATGGTTAAGGGCACTGGACTCCCACATGGCCCACAGTGGTTCAAGTCCCACACCTGGCAGCTTGCTTTCTCACTTTCCATCTTTCTCTTTCTCTCTGTCCCTCTGTCCCTCTCTGGTCAAATTAAAATAAATAAATAAAATAAAGTTCAATAAAATAATTCTTTAAAAAAATGACAATAAAAATTTCAAGGGCACAATAGATTCTTTAGACCTAAAGATGCACAACTGGTATCCTCCTACTTCAGTTTTTACTTCCGCATTTCAAAAAGAATTTTTATGACATCATTCCATATCATAATTGCATGTTGATACTATATGCCTGCAAATATTTACACTAATTATGTAATGAGCCATAATTGCTCTAATACATGATAATGGGCTGAACTCAGTGTAAATAAACAAGGAAATTCACACGACCAAAAGAGCGGGGTATTGAAAACTATTAGCATTCTAAGAGCAGCATCTTTATATCTTTGACCCCAGAATAAGAATGTACCTGGAGAAAGATTAATTTTTCCATTTCCCACATTTAAAAAGTCTCTGAGCTGCATGGTTCAGCTAATGTACTAGCATGCTCACACATCAAAGCCTAGCCTCTCTTTTCTGTGTCTTCTATTGCCAATTCCTACCTGCCCTTCCCCTGCCTTGTTTCTCACTTGTTCTAGTAGGGTTATATTCTGACTTCATTTACAGAACCAGGCAGATTGCCAATACAATTGGCAAGGAAAATAAAAGAAGTTTACATGAGAAAGAAAGAAACTCATATTTTCACTTTCTCCTAGCGAGTGTTCGTTCTTCTGTGTAAGGTGAACATCTAGAGGCAAAAGACTCAGAGATACTCCTTGAGTTTCCATAGAAGACCCAAGATTTTAAAGTAAACTGCCCAGGTTGAATTCTGCAGTTTCCCTCCTTTAAGATCTTGATGGCAAGCCCATACATAAGTGAAGTTCTTCTATAAGTGGAAAAACAGGAGCTCTTAACTTTAGGTTCATTTATACTTCCATTTATCCATTTATACATATGCTCTTATTTTTATTCAAACAACTTTTTTAAAAAAACAATCTCTGCTATGTGTTAGGTACTAGTTATGCAGATGGTAGAAGATTTGCAGAGGTGGCTAACATGGCCCAATCTTCACATAGCTTAGGACCTCATGTATGAAATAAGCAGATAAGTTATATTACAATGATGAGCAGGCTAGATTAGAAATGTGCATATGAAATGATGAGATCATCAGAGGAAGAACTCCATGATTTGAGACTTGACAGATGAATGGGAACTTGTTTGCTAAAATGAACCTCCCATTCTTTCCCCCCAAATCAGGTAGCTTTGATCTCTCAGAGGCAGTACCCTCAAAAATGAAACCCCACACTACAAAAGGGAATAGGGTTAGAAAATTGGAAAAAATCACTCTTCTAGGGTCGTAAAACAGTGGAAAGAAATATCAACTCTACAACATTTGGGTCTGTGTTTTAAACATGGTGTAATAGAATTAGCTCTCTTCAGTTGCCAGTCGACTTAGACACTTCCTCATCTCTGTTTGCCTAATCTCAGCCCTTTTCTGGTACAGCCTTTACAAGGTAAAACCAGAGTCCAGCTGCGCCATGAGAAGGATTCATAGTACACAGAGCAGTCCTTATGGAAAAATACAGACCTGAGTTCACACGGACGTGAGATGTCTTTATGCTGTAAGAGTCTACTTCCTGCTCTGGAATCAAGTTGACATGAAGATAAAGGAAAGGTCCAGTTTCAAAAGGAAAGGTACAGGGGCCGGCAGGTGGCACAGTTAAGGCAGATGGACCCCACAAGGCTAGCTACACTATTCGAGTCCTGGACCCAGTGACTTGAAAATTATGTTGGGCACGTGTACATGCGTGCCCAGAATTCCAAAAGGAGAATGGAGGAGAAGGGATTGCAGTGTGGCCATCTCCCCGGGGAGGTGATTTCTCACTTTTCTCTCTTGATCTCTGTCCCTCTCTGGCAAGTACACATGCTCTATAGCAACACTAACGCACACACACAAATTACAAGTACAAACAAGAATTTACCACATTCCCTAAAGGAAAATACAGAGGCACATTTTCATAGGTTACTAAAGTAACTGTTTGGGGACTTGTGAAAAACATACTGAACAGTCTTCTCTAGAAGAAGAGACATTTCACAAATAAGAGACTTAGGTAACATATATGATAAATCCTGTTGAGTGAATTTCCACATAGCTTCCATATTCTTTGTTTATCTATACTTCATGCAGAGCCCAGTTTTCTGTATTTTTTTCCTCTGTGCTTTGGCAGAAGCCAATTCCACTTGTTTATCGATCCTTTAGCATCCAGTTTTTCCACTTTACAAGGGAGACATTTGTTTTTCTTACCCTTTTTTAACTGTTCAAGTTTAAATATTGGTCTACTTCCTGTTCCTTCAATGGATACCAGAGGACACTAGATTGGTCAGAATTGCCCTTATATAACATTACTATAATTGTCATGCATCATTTCAAGAACAGTCCTACGTATTGGCTCCCTTTCTGTTTCTGTAATTATCTTAAGCCAAGGTTCTTGTGTTCTTTTCTCTCTCGTCAGACCTTTGGATGCGTTGTCTTTTATGAACGGCCCAAATTGGTGACAGCACGGAGAACCATTATAAGGCTAACTTGTCATTCCATTGCTTAAAACATGGTAGCTTTCCAGCCATTGTGACTGCATGTTCCCAGGTTGAGGTAGTAGGTTGTATAGTTTAGAATTATATCAAGGGAGATAACTGTACAGCCTCCTAGCTTTCCTTGGGTCTTGCACAAAGCAACATGGCGAGAACGATCATGATTCCTCCGGGCTTTTTTTTTCCCTAGGAAAGCCTGTGAAAGGTAAGATTGGGTATAGTTAATCTACTGATATTATAGAATTCAGGTTTTCTTTCATTCTTGTCCCCATGATGTATTTTCATGTTCTGTTCCTTTGGGTTGGATTTGCTTTCACCAAAAATGCGAGACTTTGAGAGATTCAACTCTATCAGGTATCCATTGTCACGCTGATGTTCTGTAATATCACAAAATCTCAGTGGCATACCATAAGTAATTTAGATCAGGCAATGTTTCTAGTTGCGGGTGGGCTCACTCATTCTAGCTGTTACTATAGGATGGGGTCCCTAGGATAAACAGGGTAACTGTTCTGTCCCACCTGTCACAGCCTTCAGTAGACTAGTCCTAGCATATTCGCAATTAAAATAAGAAGGGGCTAAGCAGCTTAAGGATTTTGCATGCTTCTGCCTGCTTTATGTTTGCTAATGTTTCATTGGTCAAAGGAAACCACGTGACCAACCTTGGAGCCAGAATAGGAAGTACTACAAAGTTTAATAGCAAAGACAGGAACTCAGGAAGGCCTTACAAGTTAGGGCCCTGTATACCATCGTATTGGGCTTCCTTGAATGGTGTCAAATTAAAAATAATTATGTAGGGCCAGCAGGAGGTGTGGTGATTAAGATGGTGCATCCCACATGGCCAACTCCATGGTTCAAGTCTAAGTCCCAGTGGCTTGTAAAACATGCCAGGCATGTGTGCATGTATGCCCCAAGTCCCAAGAGGAGAATGGAGGAAAAGGCATTGCAACATGACCATCCCCACTTTCCCTATCTTTGTGTCTCTGTCACTCTCTCTCTGGCAAGCACATAGGCCCTATGGCAAAGATACAATAATAATAATTATAATGATAAAAAATAATTTTGTACTCTCCATCCCAAGAAGATCCTTAGACCACAAGCCATATTTTGAATTCATTTTTTGGGATTTTTACTCCAAGTTGGTCTTTGTTTGATTACTATTTTATATCCCTATTGTTGAAATGTGTTCCAACCAACCCTTGTGGGAAAATGCCAAGAGACTGGAATGATGATAATGTATATAAAAATATGAGCTTGATCACTTCATGGTGAGAACCACAGTCACGTATGATAAACCCTTTGCCCAAGACCAACCACTTACAATCTACCATGAATGTATGGGCAACAAGACTAGTACCTGAATCTAATTATGTCAGTTAGAAATAGAGATAGAAATAGAGACAGGTGGTCGGAAGGGATTTAAAGAGATGATTTAGAGGGACCAGCAGTTAGCATAATAGCTATGTCGCTGGACTCCCACGTAGTTGACCGCGGTTCAAGTCCCGGACCCAGTGGCTTAAACTCACGCCAGGCGCGTATGCGTGCATAACCAAGATCCCGAGAGGAGAATGGAGGAGAAGGGATTACGGCGTGGCCATCCCCCCTGGGGGGTGATTTCTCGCTTTCTGTCTCTGTCTCTCTCTGTCTGTCTGGCGAGTGCACGCACCCTATAGCAAAAACCTCTCCAAAAAAAAAAAAAAAAAAAAAAAGAGAGATGATTTAATTCATTTTATTGTTTTCTGGGATTTTAATACACAACATGTGTGGAAAAAAAATGGCTTTTGTAGTCTGTCGGTACAGTTCTTGCTCTCTAAGTTAACTTAAAGAAAAGCTGAAATCCCTGTGTCCCCATTTTAATCCCATGCTCAAATATTTTTGTGGTGAATCATAATGATTGTGACATTACTAAGAGGTCAAGGATAACTAACCCCAGTTTGATGATGAAATGCAGTTAAAGGGTTAGTGTTATTTTTAGGCCACCGTGAAAGCCTGCGGCAGAACTAGCAGAAGACTTGCAAGGCTACTATATCATCTTCATTTCTTAGCTTGTCCTTTCATCTCTTAGAAGGGCCTGTGGCCTTGCTCTAGAAGACACTATCATTACTCGGTCACATGTATGATGAGTTTGACATAGCATACACTCATTACCTGAATTTGCATCTGATAATAGTTTGTGTATTCAACATCTGTAGCTACTTGACATGCAAGGACCTCCTTAGGACTGTTTATCCATCTATAAAGCTTTTTAAAAATCAAGTTATGTTCCTCTACAAGGCAAGAGGTCCATTCCTTTTCAGTGGCATGAACTTGAGTGGGTTTATATATCCAGGACTTCCAAGCGGAAACTAGTGGTTGAGATGTCCTGCTTCTGAGGACTAAGTAACTATGGTATGACTGACTGTCTACTAACTTGCCTGGAGTAGAATATCTACTAGAGTTCACATCATGCCTTACTTGCCTCCACAATGGCAGGAGCAAGTAGGAGATTACGACTCTTTTTTTTTTTTTTTTTTTTTTTTTTTTTTCCAATGGCCCACAATAGGACAGTTTGGGAACTACAAGGAAAATAAACTATAATGGAGATCACTTTAGACACATTTTAGTGTCAATGAATGAGTAAATTATTTTTTAAAAGATCCATTCCTTGTCTTTATTTTTGGTGAGTATGAGTTCTATTTCTTCAGGGAAACACTCCATTGAATTTTATATAACTCACAATCATTCTTATCCCCAGAAATTTCAAATATACCATTGATATTATCTTCTGGAAACTGATCTTAGAGTTTGAAAAGGGGAAAAGAAAGTTGCAGTATGCCTCACATGTAAATACAGTAAGAAATTACGCCTGTACTGGTGGTGTAAATGTTATTGTGATTTTTCACAATCTATTCATTTAATCCAGCTATTTCTTAATGCACTGGTAAGCTTCAAAACATGAAAGTGTTGCTGACATGTTTTTGATATTTGTTCCTATTTATGGGGTACGGGGTGATATTTCAATACATGTATAAAATATTGCATGGTCACATCAGGCCAGATCAGGCCAGTAAGCATATTCCTCATCTCAAATATTTGTCATTAGTTTGTGTTATGAGTGCACAAGTTCTTTCTTCTAGATATTTAAATATATATATTAAATTGCTATAGCTGTTTTCTACTGTGCTTAAAATTCCAGCATCCATTTCTCTTATTTAACTGCATTTTTAAAAGGAATTATTTATTTAATTTTATTATTATTTTAAAATTTCCTATAGGGCATGTGTGCTTACGAGAGAGGGAGAGAGGGAGAGAGGGAGAGAAAGAGAGAGAGAGAGAAAGAAAGAGAGAGAGAGGGAGGTGAGAAAGCAAGTCACTAAGTCCAGGACTCGAACCACAATTGACCATATGTGAGTTCAGCACCCTAACCACCATGCCACCTGCTGGTCCCTTAATGGCATTTTAAAACCTATTAATCAAATTTTTCTCTCCTTCTTTCTTCCACCACTTCCTAGCTCTTGTTATCCACTATTCCACTCTCCACTTCTGTGATTGAACCTTTTAGCTTTCACAAGTGAGTGAAAATGATGCTGTCTTTTAGCACTTGGCTTGTTCCATTTAGCATACTTTCCTTCAGGTTCATCCCTGTTGCCTCAAATGACAGAATTTCATTATTTTTATGACTGAATAATATTCCTTTGTGTATATAGACCACATTAATTTATGCATTCATCTGCTGATGGACACTTAGGTTGACTGTATATCTTGGCTATTATGAACAGTACTGCAGTGAACATGGAAGTACAAATATTTCTTTGACATATTGATTTTGATTTGGCTGTGTACCCAGTAGTGGGACTACTTGACCATGAAGTAATTCAGTTTTTGGGTTTTGAGGAAGCTCCATGCTCTTGCATAATAAGTGTACATTAAATTCTCATCAACAATGCACAAGTTTGAGTTCCTTTATCTCTACATCCTCCAGAATTTGAAATTCTTTGTTTTTTTGGGGGGCGGTTGTGTTTTGTGTATTGTTTTTTATTTTGTAATGGCCATTGTAACTTGAGTGAGGTGCTAACTCATTATGCTTTTTATTTGCATTTCCTGATGATCGGTGAGGTTGAGTTTTTTTTCATATACTTATTGGCTACTTTTATGCCTTCCTTTGAAAACTGTCTGTTCCAATTGTTTGGACATTTTCTAAAAAGATTTATTTATTTATTTAATTCCATTTGTTATTGTAATTATTTAATTTGACAGATAGAGACAGAGAGAGAGAGAAAGGGAAGGTGAGAAGGCAAGCTGCCAGGTCTGGGACTTGAACCATGATTGGCCATGTGGGAATCCAGCGCCTTTAACCACCACACCACCTGCCAGTTCCTGACTGCCCATTTTTAAATTGAATTGTTTGGAATCAGTAAGTAGCATGGTAGTTAAGACGCTGGGTTCCAACATGGCCAACCACAGTTCAACCTGGAGCCAGTGGCTTGCTTTCTCACTATCACTCTCCCTCTCTCTCTCTCGATTTGTCTCTCCCTGGTCAAATTGAAGAAGAATAATAATTAATAAAAATTTTCTTTAAATTGGATTGTTTGGATTCTCTTTATTTGGATGGGTTTTGTTTTGTGTTTTTGCTGGTGAGTTCTTTGAATTCCTTGTACAACATTCTGGGTATTGTTTTACAAGGAACTAGTTCCTTGTTGATGAATAGCTTGAAAACGTTTTTTCTCATTCTGTAAGCTGCCTCTACATTCTGTATATTGTTTCCTTTGTTGTTCAGAAGTTTTTTGGTTTGATGTACTCTCATTTATCTATTTTTGCTTTTGTTTATTCTTTTGAGAGCTTATCTAAAAATTCTTTTGCCCATATCAATGTCTTGAAGCATTTATTCTATTTTATTGTGTTTTAGAAATTTTATAGTTTCAGATATATTTATCTCTTTAATCAATTCTGAGTTTATTTTCGTATATGGTGAGAGATATAGGTCTGGTTTCTTTCTTTAGCATATGGATATCCAATTTTCAGAGCGCCATTTACTGAAGAGAGTGAGCTTTCCCCAATAAATGTTCTTGGCACCTTTGCCAAAAATCAGTTGGCTGTGTGACTATATGGATTTATCTCTGGGTTCTCTATTCTGCTCCATTGGTTAATGTGTCTGGTTTTATGCCAGTACCTTGCTGTTTTGGTTACTATTGATTTGTAGTATATTTTGAAGTTAGGTAGTGTGATGCCTCCAATTTTGTTCTTTTTGTACAGGATTATTTGGGCTATTCAGAGTCTTTTGTGATTCAATACAAATATTATGATTTTTTTTTCTATTTCTGTGAGAAATTCTATTGGTATTTTGGTAAGGATTGCATTGAGTCTATAAGTTGTATTGGGGAGTATAGATATTTAAGCAATATTAATTCTTATAATCCTTAAGATGAACATGGGATGTATTTCAATTTTATATGTTTTCTTTCATTTCTTTCATTAATATTTTATAGTTTTTGTTGTAGAAGTCCTTCATTTCCCTGTTTAAATTTATTCCTAGGTACTTCATTTTATATTTTTGTAACTATGACAAATAGAAATGCTATCTTGATTTCTCAGCTAGTTTGTTTTAGATTTATAAGTTCACGCTGATATTTGTAATTTGATTTAGTATCCTGCATCTTTACAAAATTTATTTATCAGTGAAAGAGTAGTTTTGTGGAGTCTTTAGGTTTGTCAATATGTATGTTCATGTCATCTGCAAATAGGGACAATCTGATTTTCTTCTTTCTAATTTGAATGCTATTAATTTCTTTTTCTTGCCTAATTTCTCTAGCTATGGCTTCCACAAAGATGTCAAATGAGAGTGCCGAAAGTGGGCATCTTTGTCTTATTCCAGTTGTTAGGGGGAAAGATTTCAACTTTCCCCAATTCAGTACAGTGTTATCTGTGGGATTTTCATGGACGACTTTTGTTATGTTGAGATATGTGCCTTCGATACCTACTTTATTGAGCATTTTTATCAGAAAGGGTATATTTTATCAGATGCTTTTTCTGCATCAATCAATATGATCATATGATTTTTTCTTTCATTCTGTAGGTATAATGTATTACCTTTGTTGATTTATGTATATTGAAACATTTTTGCATCCTTAGGATAAATCTTACTTGATCATGGTGTATACTCTTTTTGATGTGTTGTTGAACCCAATTTGCTAGTATTTTATTAAGATTTTTGCATCTATGTATATCATGGAAGTGGTCTATAGTTTTCTTTTTTTGTTGCGTCCTTGCTTGATTTTGGTATCAGGATAATGCTTGCCTCATAAAAGGAGTTTAAGAGGATTCCCTCCACTCAAATCTTTTGGAATAGTTTGAGAAGAATTGGTGTTATTTATTTAAATGTTTTGTAGAATTTAGCAGTGAAGTTAGATCCTGGGCATTTCTTTGTTGGGAAAGTTGTTATTATTGATTCAATTTCATTGCTTGTTATTGGTCTGTTCTTGTTTTGTTTGTTTGTTTGTTTGTTTTTTATTGCTTTCTGTCACAATCTTAGTAGAAGATTGTATTTATCCAGGAATTTATTCACCTCCCATAGGTTTTCCAACTTCTTGTAGTTTAGTTGTGCCTAATAGTGTCTAATGATCTTTTGTATTTTTATGCTACCAATTGTAATATCTCCATTTTCACTTATTTATTTGAGTCTTTTCTCTTTTTTTTAGTCTAACTAATAATTTGTCAAGATTGCTTGTTTTTTTCAAAAATCAACTTCTTGTCTTACTTATCTTTTATTGTTTATTGAGGGGTTTTTGTTTTGTTTTGTTTTGTTTTAGTTTGTTTTTTTTTTTTCCTGAGAATATCTATCTCCTTAATATCTGCTCTGGTCTTTATTATTTATTTCCCTCTACTACTTTTGAGTTTAATTTCTTCTTGCATTTTTAGTTTCTTGAAACACATTAATAGGCTACTTGCTTTCTTTTATTTATTTATTTTAATTTTAATTTTTCGTCATAGAGTGTGTCCACACATGGAGAGAGGCAGAGAGAGGGAAAGTGAGAAATCACCCTGCAGGGTGAATGGCCACACCTCACTTCCTCCTTCTCCTTTCTCCTCTTGGAATTTTGGCACGCTCACATATGTGCCTGTTGTGATTTTTCAAGCCACTGGGTCTGGGACTTGAACTGTGGTTGGCCATGTGCCTTAACCACTATGCTACTTGTTGATCTCATATATTTTATTTTTTTGATGTGGTCATTTTTTGCTATAAACATCACTTTTAAACTGCTTTTATCTTCCCCATAGCTTTTGATGTAGCATATATATATATTTTTTTCCTTTTTTTAAGAGAGATTTTTGCTATAGGGTGTGTGCACTCACTGGAGAGACAGAGAGAGACAGAAAGTGAGAAATCCCCCCTGGAGATGGCCATGCCACAACCCCTTTCCGCCATTCTCCTCTCAGGATTTTGGGCACGCGTGCACACACACCTGGCGTGAGTTTTAAGCTGCTGGGTCTAAGACTTAAACTGAAGTCAGCTAGGTGGGAGTCCAATGACATAACCATTACACCAACTGCTAATCCCACATTTTTTATTTGTTTCAAAAAATATAACAGTGTCTTTCTTGGTTCTTTCATTGACCCCGTTGTCATTCGGAAGCATCTGCTTAACTTCCATGTGGCGTTTATTTTCCACAGTTCCTCTCAGTAACGATTTGTAGGTTTATTCTTTTGTGCTCAGAAAAGGTACTTGATATGATTTCTATTTCTTTTTAATTTTCTGAAGCTTGTTTTGTGGCCCACTATATGGTGCATTCTGGTGAATGGCTCATGGGATGATGAAAAGAGTATGTATTCCCGAGCTGTTTCAGGAAATATTGTATAAATATCAGTCAGATCCATTTGGCCTATAGTACAGTTTAATTCTGAAATTTTTTTGTTTTGTTTTTGATTTTCTGTCTAGATGATCTGTCCACTGCTGACAATGGAACATTGAAATTTCCAACTGTTATTATAGGATTTTCTCTCTCTCTGTAGGTCTAATAATATAATTTTCAATATGTTTGGATGCTCCAATATTGATTGTGTATATATTTACAATTGTCATAGTCGCTTGCTGAATTGGTTTCTTTATCACTATATAATGACCTTTGCCTCTTTTTACAGTTTTTGAATTGAAGTCTATTTTATCTGATATCAGTATATAGCACTCCTGCTTGCTTTAGGTTCCCTTTTGTATGAAATATATATTTGTTTAATCTCTTCATTCTCATTCTGTAAATTCTTTACAGATAAACTGAGTTTCTTTGGGGTGATCAAGTAGCCTGATGGTTAAGGCACAAGATTCCACATGGCCAACTTTGGTTTGAGTCCCAGACCTGGCAGCTTGAAAAACATGTTGGGCATGTGTGTGTCCCAGATCCTGAGAGGATAATGGAGGAGAAGGGACTATGGTGTGACCATCCTCTGGGGATGATTTCTCACTTTCTCTCACCAGCAAACACATGTACCTTATGGTAAAAATCTAAGAAAGAGTCTTGTCTTTTCTTTGTCTTTTTCTTTTTTTTTTGTCACTTTATATCTTTTGATTGGGGGAATTATCCATTTACATTCCAGATTATAACTGATAGGTTTGGACTTACTATTGTCATTTCATTGATTATTTTCTAGTTGTGTTGTATTTCCCTGTTCTTTCCTTCCTGTTTCTTGTTTATCTTGGTGGTTTGGTAATTTTCTATACTGATATGGTTTGCTTCCTCTCCCTTTCTTATTTACTTATTTATTTATTTATTTATTTATTTATTTTGAGAGGGTTTTGCTATAGGGTACATGTGCTCGTCAGAAAGACAGAGAGACAGAAAGCAAGAAATCACCCCCCGGGGGGGGGGGATGGCCACATCATAATCCCTTCTCCTCCATTCTCTTGTCAGGATCTTGAGCACACATGTACACACGCCTGGTGTGAGTTTAAGCCACCGGGTCCAGGACTCGAACTGTGGTTGACTACATGGGAGTTCAGCAACATAGCCATTATGCTAACTGCTGGTCCCTTCCTTTCTTATTTCTGTGACTGCTTTACTGGTGAGTTTTATTACCTGTATGTGTTTTCTTGGTAGTATTTATCTTCCTTTTACTTCCAGATGTAGGACTTCCTTAAATATTTCTTGAAAAGCTGGTCCAGTAGTGATAAATTCTTTCAGGTTTTGCTTGTCTGCAAAGGGCTATTTCTCCTTCAGGAAGGAGAAAGTTTCCTCTAAAGGAAACTTTGCCAGGTATAGTATCCTTGACTGGAAGTCTTTTTCTTTCAGTAATTTGAATGTATTCTCTTAGTCTGTCCCAACCTATAGGGCTTTTTCTGACAAATTTGCTGTTAATCTAATGGAGATTCCTTTATACAAAACTTGACATTTTTCTCTTGCTATTTCTTCATCAAGTAAGTAATGTTTTATTGACATAATTTAAGGAGATTGGCCAGTTAGAACAGTGAGTTTATAAGCTTTCTTGGATGGGTCATCTGTGCATTAATTTTCAGGTGTCAGATTCTTTTTCACTTGGTTTATTAGCAGAAGTATTTATATTAGAATGTGCTAGTACAGTCCATCACCTTCTTATACTGGCTTGTATGCACTTTCAAAGACGTTCTTATAAGGACTAACACCAGCCTTCTCAGAATTGGCTTTGGCTTCTCTATTTCTGGAGATACGAGCAAACCATGTTTCATTTAATTAAATCATTAAATTAAATTATTTTTACTTTAAAAAATTGCCAGAGGGCCAACAGGTGGCCTGGAGGTTAAGGAGGCTGGATTCTACATAGCTGACTGTGCTGTTCAAGTCTTAAACCTGGCATCTTGAGAAACACTCCTGATGTGTGTGTGTGTGCATGCCCAGATCTCAAGAGGAGAATGGAGGAGATGAGACTGTGGTGTGGCCTTCCTCTCTGGAGAGTGTTTTCTCACAATCTTCTCCCCACCCCACCCCCAGCCAGTGCACATGCCCTATAGCAAATAAACAAAAAATTATTGCCAGAGGATGCATGTTCTTGCCAGAGAGAGAGAGAGAGAGAGAGACCGACCCCTACCCAGTGAGATGCTGTCACACCACAATCCTTTTCCTCCATTTCTCCATCTCATAATGATTTGGGGACAAGCACGCACATACATCTATTGTGTTTTTCAGGTCTCCAGGGTTGGAATTCAAACCGCAGTTAGCCATGTGGCATCCAGGTCCTCGTTACTTAACCTTGTGCTATGAGGCCAGCCCACCAAGATATATTTTCTAAATATTTAGTGTAAGCTCTGATTGCAAATAGAGTAACACTTTATCTCACTGCTACTTTTTCTAGCTCTTAAGTGAGACTGATGCTGACAATGCATAGAATGCACATTTGGGATGCAAGACTGTATATATTCAAATGCTTCTTAATTCCAGATGTCTAGGTACTTAGTATGAGATTAAGAAATTTGAGAATGATTTCCCATCTTTACGTGAGTACAATTTTCCCTTTAATTATAATCACATAATCTATCTTTTCAACATACTTTGGTTCTCTTCACTGACACATACATCACTGTAAAAGTTACATTTTAAAAATAGGCACATTATGAAATTGAACATGACTTAAACATTTTCATATTATGGGACCAGCAGATAGCGTAATGGTTACCTCACTAGACTCCTACGTAGTTGACTACAGATCAAGTCCCGGACCTGGGGGCTTAAAACTCATGCCAGATGTGTATGCGTGCATACCCAAAATCCTGAGAGGAGAATGGAGGAGAAGGGATTGTGGCATGGCTATCCTCCCTAAAGGGTGATTTCTTGCTTTTTGTCTCTCTGTTTCTCTCTGTCTCTCCAGTGAGCACACATGCCCTATAGCAAAAATATCTCTCTAAAAAAAAATTTATGTTATAATGCATATTCAAGAAAAGCATCCTTGAAAAACACATGCAAATAAAATATACTGATGGCCTACATACTGGTACCCAACCAGGTTCTGCCGTAGTCAAATCATCTACACTTTCTGAACTTCCACGTCCAAATATGTAAACCCATGGATTAGAACTGGGTGAATGCTGAGATACCTTTGATGTCAATTATTCTGTGATTCTGGGACTGTCACTCAGGAATCAAGAATGCAGTGAGTAGACTCTTACTTCTAAGACTCCATATCCTCCCTCCAAATAACATGGAAGGGTATTTCCTCAGTTCTTTCTCTGTACTGTCCAAAGGACATGGTCCAGATGGTAAGGAGCCATTTGAGTCATGGTTACCACAAACTTCTAAAACTGAAGGCCACATCAAAGTAATGGAAAAACCAGCTTAAGAAAACAGTTGATAGGGACCAGCAGTTAGCGTAATGGCTATGTCGCTGGACTTCCACGCAGTCGACCGCGGTTCGCGTCCTGGACCTGGTGGCTTAAAAACTCATGCTGGGCATGTGTGCGTGCATGCCCAAGATCCCGAGAGGAAAATGGAGGAGAAGGGATTGTGGCGGGGCCATCCCCCCTGGGGGGTGATTTCTCGCTTTCTGTCTCTCTGTCTGTCTGGTGAGCGCACGCGCCCTGTAGCGAAAACCTCTCAACAAAAAAAAAAAAAAAAAAAAAAAAGTAAAGAAAACAGTTGATATTAATCTTCTTATTCCTTCTGTGGCTCAAAGATTACTAGGGTAGTAAAGAAAAGTAAATTCGTTTCTGCCAAGTTCATGCCTACTATTGGGCACAGAGGATCAGTTTACCGTGTAGATGATCTCAGTGAAGGAGGTTAGGTGAGATTCACCACCTTCTTCCCTGGTTCCCGATTGTGCTCTTTCTGAACAAAAAAGTGATATGCTTCGTGCTCCACCGCCAACTACAGCGTGGAGCTTATGAGAGCCTCTGCGGCCCTTCTCAACCCTTTCACATCAGTCACACAGCTCCCACTGTTCGGTGCTAATGCAAAATGCAATAACGTTTAGCATCAGGACATCTCTGAGTCAAGAGGTTAACGGAAAACACATCTCCCATTGTGTCCCTGCAGCTCTGATACTGTTAATGGCGAAAACACCATGGAGACAAATAGATCTCTCTTTATTCAGGAAGCTTTGAGTGAAGAGAAAATATATATGACATCTTTACAGCATGAGAGCCTTCTCTATATGGTGCATTAAGGAAAGGTGGAGGAGGGGACAAGTTCACGTAGCATTCGTGTTTGATATGGCTTGAGCCTTGTCTGGAGAGGGAGTTCTGTCTTCTTCATGTTCCATCTGTTGCTTTAATAAATGGTTGCCGTTCCGGCGAGGGAAGCAAGATGTAACCTTCCAAGGTACAGATTCAGGGAAAGAAGTCTCTTTGAAAAAGCCTACTAGAGGACTTTATGGGATATTTTCTAAAATGTGACTCAAAGAGCAGAGGGCATGGCTGTTGCTTGCTTCCTTGTTCTGTTTTTTGTGGATCTTGCTTTTCTCTGCTCTGTACTTTGAGAAGAAGGAATGCAGATCTATGTATTTTTTAAAGGGAATAAAGGCAAAAAAAAAAATAATAAATTATGATTACACCTAGATTTTTTTTGCTTGAAAATCACCAGAAAGTAGACTGCATGCCTTCTACGGCTATACAAAGATCATAGATTGCAAACATTTTTGTGATTCTATTATCTATTTACTTGAGAGTGTCCCTCAGGGAAATCTCAGTCGAGATCATTTTTTATCCCTGTAGAACTTTAAAAATAAAATTTTTATAGCTTATGAATTGTCTCAGAAGCTAAAACGAAGATGTTTTATTTCTTCAGAACCTAAAGACACGTCCCTCTGTGGTTAAAGTTCTGGATCAAGAGTCTACTTTGGGGTTATTTATCTGCACAGTTTAGATCCAGCAAATCATTCTCATATTGTCTATGTGTTATCTAGCCTTTGGAATATTTGAGGGACATACATTATTGAATATCGCTTGATCCTGCTGTTTTGATGAGGGATGTGGGGGGAGGAAGAGAAGAGGGGATTTACGAGGTATTTGAATTCGGCTTTGACACTGAGTCAAAAAGCTTTTCCATGTTCCCAAACCAGGCTGGTGTGCAGCAGTGCCAGTCCTGGCACACCGGCGATTCCGTGGCATCGAGGACAGCCAGATTTCATGTAGAAAAATGCAGCGAGTCCAGGGAAGAGGGACAGGAATTCCAGAATGACTCATTGTTGGATGAATAAGGCCCCAACTGTTCTGTGACTGCCATATCTTAGTTTGAATAAAATGTATAGAATTCAAACCATAACTTGAATTCCACTTTGGGACAGGCCCCATCCACGATGTTGCCTTACTCAAACCATACCCTGCGTCTTTCTGGCCAACTGCTCACCAGCAGCTTCTAAACATCAATGGGGTCGCCGTGATGTGGCACGAAATCCTCCAAGAGGTTGAGTCTTTTCATCTATTTGTAGCTTTTTATTATTGAGTAACAAAGTACTGCTGATATACTGGAACCAATATGCAAAATACATTTTAAATGAAACATAATTGAAGGAGAATATATCCCCAAAGACAGAACAGAAAGGTACAAAATGAATTTATGGAGAGTAAACCTTTTATTACCTGCCATGACCAAGGAGCAGTTTCCTGGTTAATCAATATCGTTTTCAGTAGAATAACCATAGGCAAGGTATTTGAATGACCAGTTTTTGAAACAAAGAATATATTCTGCTTAAAACGAAAACTGTTCTAAATATGATTTAACCTTTTTCAAGATTTACAAGTTATTCAGAAGCGTGTGTGCTTCAAGGGTCAGCGGTATAAAGCTGAATTTATTGTGTATATTAGCTGACACATACAAGTGCCAGTTATAGACCTCAGCTTGGCAGCATATTGGTTAAACTAGATTTTGCCATTTATGTTCTAAGGCTTAAGTTGGAAAATCATGTTACTATTGACTATGGAATCTCTTCCAATGGAAAAGTGCCAGAATGTTCTGTTGCAAATTAAACATGACTCTTAACCAGTCTACCAAAACGTTTAGTTCTGGATAGTCCCCACATTCTCCCGTGAGCTTGCATGGTGGGCCGTGCCCCCCAGCTGGATCTTCTCCCTCCTTTCTGGGTCCTGCTCTGTGCTCTCAGAGACTGGCCTTCATGTACTGTGTCACCAATGCCTTTTGCTCTCTAGTTCTGCATGTATTTGGCCAAACACAGTCACCTACCAAATATAGGAGGGAAAGCAGAGAAAGAGGTGAGGATACTTTCTCCTCTGACTTGCTTCTGCAGGCTTTGTGGTGGCAAGCTAGCTCCACTCCTTACTGGAGATGACCGACTCTTCCAGTTCAAGGTCCTTCTCAAGTTTCTGGTACCTACTCCCTTTCCTTGAGCTCTCGGGCCTCGGGGCTGCTGTTAGTCCTGCCACATGTGGCCATCCCTTTTGGTCTCTCTTGACTTTGTCCAATCTTTATGAATAACCCCTTCACTGAAATTCTCTCAGGTTGGGAGCCAGCAGGTGGCGTGGTGGTTAAGGTGTTGGATTCCCACATGGCCGACCACAGTTTGGGTCCCAGATGTGGTGGCTTGGAAGTCATGCTGGGTATAATGCCCCAAATTCCAGGAGGACAATGGAGGAGAAGGGATTGTGGCATGGCCAGCCCCCTTGGGGAAGGTGACTTCTTATTTTCTTTCTCTCTTTTTCTCTCCAGTGACCATATGTGTCTTATGGTAAAACTTAAAAAAAAAAAAAAAAAAAAAAGAAAGAAAGAAAAAAAAGAAAGAAAAGAATTTCTCTTTTTCCCCATCAGAATGTACTGTTTTCTTGTCCAGACTCTGATTCACTAGCTAAAGTCAACATAAACTAGATAACAGAAATTAGTCACTCGCTTTTCATCCTGCGTGGGAGGTGAGGGATTGGGGCATGGATATCTATCTTTCCCATAATATTATAAGCTCTGGAGAGACAGAGACCATATCTAAAACCTCCTTTATAATTCTTCACAAAACCTACAAAAGGCTTAGTTCATGGTGTGTGTTCCGTGCACTTGGAAAGTCTCACAGAGTCCCTCTAAAATCCTCAAATTTGTTACAGGCTTAAATGCAAACTTTTGACTTAAGGTGTAGACCTCAAGAAGTCAAAGACCACATTATTTTTTTTTCAATAGCATGACATAATAGTATTATAAAATTTCATTCTGACTCTGGAAATTTTACCTCAATAAAAACAGAAGATTTCTTTCATGAGTTAGGCTGATTTGTATTTAGTAGATGAAAATGAATTCTTTTTAGAATGTTTAGATCTAATTTTTCTTTCATAGTACCAACTCATCCCCTACTAGTTACTCGTTTTTTTTCTATATGTATGTGTTCATGTATATATTTATGAGAAGTCATCAAAAAGTTCTTGAGAGGGACCAGCAGGTGGTGTGGTGGTTGGGGTGCTAGACTTTCATGTGGCCAATGATGGTTTAAGTCCTGGACCTGGTAGTTTGCTTTCTCACTTTCACTATCTCTCTCTGTCTCTCTCTGTGCTCAGCATGTACCCTGCAGCAAATTAAAAATAATAGTACTAAGGGGCCAGGATGTGGTGTGGTGGCTAAGGGCAGTGGACTCCCACATGGCTGACCATGATTTGATTCCCAGACCTGGTGGTTCGCTTTCTCACTTTCTCTCTCTCTCTGGTCAAATTAACATAAATAAATAAATAAATAAATAAATAAAGTTAAATAAAATGACTCTTTTTGAAAAGAATTAAAAAAATAAAATTAAACAAATGATCTCTTTTTAAAAAAAAAGGTTCTTGAGAAATGCATGTTGTGAAAAGACTATGTGTAGATTTCAGTTATTTTGGCACCACAATAAACTCATACTTTGCTTTGCCACAAACTTCATGATGTCCCTTGTATCGATGGGTATGTGGCTTTCACCTCTTTAGTAGTATTGACAATTTTCTGTACATAATTCGGATAGACAGAACATGTAATGTGTGATTAAATAGGTTTTAAGGACTGTGGAACCAGGCTAGTTTCATGGCCTGGTGGTTAAGGCAGCTGGATTCCACATGGACAATTGCATGGTTTGAGTCTCAGACCCAGGAACTCGAGAAACACGTGAATCACGTGTGCATGCATGCACAAAACCCTGAAAGGAGGGTGAGATGGAGGAGAAGGAGTTGTAGCATGGCCATTCCTCATGGTGCTGCTTTCTCCTCTCACTCTGTGTCTCTGAGGAGCACTCATGCCCTGCAGCAAAAAAAAAAAAAAAAAAAAAAAAAAAAAGAAAGAAAGAAAGAAAGAAAGAAAACAAACAAACTGTGTTATAAAGAGAATAGTTACCAGAAGAATTAACTTCACTATCTTTAGGGTTCATATATTGCTGATTCACTTTGACCTTTACCATACAGGCAATTCTTTCTACCTTTTCAGTTTCAAAACTACTTCCTATTCCATGCACTATGACAATGGCAAATACTTTGATTTATAAAGCAGTAAGTTGTTTTTGAATTGCATTCTATCTTCTTTATTTCCTACTTTATACAGATCACTGTTTTAAGATCTGTTTTCTCTGAAACTAGTGAAACTAGATGATGTAAAACCTTGCCTTTGGACTCTCTTCACTGAAAGGAAACTGCCTGGCTGATTCCAACAGCAGGTTTTTCGCTGTTCCTATTTTGCACAGCTGATCATTTCTACAACAAAAGGAGGCAGTGGGACCCTGCCGACTCAGATCCACAAAACGCTGCATCTCCCGGATAAGTGCAACCGTTTCATGATTATTTGATTAGTGCACTTGGGAAGTGACCAAAACACTATTAGATAAGTTAAAATTTAAAAAAAGAAAAGCTTGGAAAATGGTTTTGCCAACATTTTTCCTTGGCCTCTTAGCAAAGACCAACATTATGTTCCCTATCTGGGGACTATCTCTTATGGGCCAGACCGGATGATCTAATAGGTCTTCATAATCTCTAAATACTGTGACTGTTACCCCCAAGTGGACTACATCGTTTATTTACATAGAAACACACTCACAGGCTTGAGGAAATGTAGTGTGACCAACGCTGAGGAAAGTGAGCCAGGATGACTCAAGTGACTCTTTTTTTCTAAATAGGAGAAGTAAATGAAAAGCACAGACGTTCTCTTAGTTCCCCTCCGGCGTCGCAATCTGTAGATTTTCAATGTCAGAATTTCCCAGTAGTGAATTTGTTTTCTGCTACCAGCAAATTATGAATGTATAGTCCTGTTAAATCAGTAAACCTTTGCCAGACTTATCAAGAAATCTCCGATGGAGAGTTTGGTTTAATTGTTGTTTTAATGTCACATTCTAGCCCAGGCACATGGGAAATTAAAAAGGTTGGGAATGATAGAAAAAGAAAAATGACTAAAACAAATATAAGCATGATAAACAAAGCATAATTACGGGGCATTTCAACTTTATGAAGAATATGCTTTTTGGGCCATGGGCTACATTTATCTAGACAACTGAGACATTGGGCGAATCTCAATTTTTTTTGGAAAAATAGTGCTTTCCCAGGACTGCGTCAGCCAAGACATTTTGGAGGACTCTTCTTTTTCCTCTGTGTTGCACAAATGTTTCATGCTTTCTCTATTTATTGGGTTGCACTTTGAATGATCGATCTGGGACTGAAAATCAAAACTATTTTTATTGTCATTGATAGTTGTTTTTTTTTTTTTTTTTTTTTTTTAAGATTTTAACCAAAGCTGCTCCATGCCTGACACTGGTCTTCTTAGAAATAAATGTAGGGATAATCAGGCCCCAATCCGTGGTGCAGGCGGTAGGTCCTTGCCTGACTTGCACACAGTAGTTAGGAGAATGTGATTAAGAGACACCCATTGTGACCAACCAATGGCGTCATGGCTACGTCACTGAATTCCCACGGAGTTGATCACAGTTCAAGTCCTGGACCTGGAGGTTTGAAATTCAAACCGGGTGCGTATGTATGTGTGTGTGCCCCAAGTCCCAAGAGGAGAATGGAGGAGAAGGGATTGCGGCATAGCAATCCCCCCGGGGGGCTGATTTCTCACTTTCTGTCTCTCTCTCTCTCTCTGTATCTCTCTGGTGAGTGCTCATGCCCTATAGCGAAAATCTCTCTCAAAAACAAACAAAAAAATACACCCATTAAGGGACTGGCTCTGTATCCCAGTGGTTAAGGCAGCCAGATCCCACATGGCTGACCAAGCAGTTT
The DNA here is from genome assembly GCA_026018925.1 of Tupaia tana. Classification (NCBI taxonomy): domain Eukaryota; kingdom Metazoa; phylum Chordata; class Mammalia; order Scandentia; family Tupaiidae; genus Tupaia; species Tupaia tana. The sequence goes on along the minus strand of JAKSZU010000015.1, from coordinate 66,054,669 downwards.
GAGTCCCAGAGCTGGTGACTTGAGAAACACACCAAGTATGTGCACATGCATGCCTAAAACCTCAAAAGGAGGGAGAGATGGAGGAGAAGGGATTGTGGGCATGGCCATCCTGAGGGGGTGCTTTCTCATTCTCCCCTCTTCCCTGTCTCTGATAGTGTATATACTCTGTAGCAAGCCAAAGAAAGAGAGATACCCAATAAGAAAGCAGATGACAGAATGCTAATAATACCCATAGATTGTGCTTCTAAGACGAGTGGATAGACTCCACGCCATGTTTCATTTTCAGAGAAGCTGTCTGCGTCTGGAGGCTGATCCCTTCTGACGACTAGCAATAGTAAGGATTCCAGCTAGGGTTTGAAGACTGATCCCTGCCTCTGTGTTCCTGCTTCTAGAGTCCTGATTAGCCATTCAGAATCTCTGTGGGTCGTGTCAATAGAAGGCACGGCTGTCTGACATCCCAGAGCGTATTACACAGTTGATTACGTTGCTTACCCTTAAACTAAAGAATTTCTTAAAACATGATTATTTTTGTACAGGCTTTGTATAGCACTAGGGATCTTTGAAAAGATCATGGAAAAAGCGTATGATGAGGGACCAACAGATAGCATAGTGGTTACGTCTCTGGACTCCCATGTAGTCAACCACCAGTTCGAGTTGTGGTGGACCTGGCAACTTAAAACACACTGGGCGCTGTGCATGCGTGCCCAAGATCCCAAGAGGAAAATGGAAGAGAAGGGATTGCAGCATGGCCGTTCCCCCTGGGGGGTGATTTCTTTCTTTCTGTCTCTCTCTGTCTCTCCAGTGAGTGCATGCACCTTATAGCAAAAATTTTTTCTCAAAAAAAAAGCAAAAAGAAGAAGAAAAGAAAGTGTGTATAATGAAAAAATTATAAATAGATTTTTAAAAATATTTTGTACTGGGGCCAGCAGGTGGCATGGTGGTTAAGGCACTGGACTCTCACTTGGCTCTGGAGGCCTGAAAATCATGCTGGGTAAGTGCATATGCATGCCCAAAATCCTGAGAGGAGAATGGAAGAGAAGGAATTGCAGTGTGGCCATCCTTCCCAGGGGATGATTTAAAAGTATTTATTTATTTATTTATTTACTTATTTATTTTTTTTAAGATTCTGCCATTGGGCGTGTCTGCTTGCTGGAGAGAAACAATGAAAGGAAAAGTGAGAAATCATCCCCTGGGAAGGATGATTGCCACATTGCAATTCCTTCTCTTCTCACTTTTCCCCCCGTCATGACAGAGCCCCTTTCCCTAACTTAGTTCACTGCCTCATCGTACGCTCTAGCTGCGGTGTCCCTTTCACCTCGGTCACTCCCCTAGTCCATGTGTTGAGGTTACCCTGAAACCAAAGATGTCTGCGAAGGGCTGTGCTTGTGCTGGAAGGTACGCTTGTTGGTTCGGCCCTGTCCCCCAGAGCCTTGCTCAGGGCGTTTTCTTTCCTCCCGTTCCCTCTCATCTCACAGAGGTAAGCTCTCTCGTTTTTGGTTCCCACAATACTTTGTTCAAACAAGTAGCATATTGTATTGTAGGGTGTTCAGGGTCACGCATGTCCATGTCACTGATAGTTTTTGGGAGTTCCTTGATGGAATGTCATCCTTTAATTCCCAGACTGACAATAAGTGCTGAAACGTGTTTATTCACTTGAACCACAACCTCTATCAATAAGCAATTTTTTTTTTTTTTTTTTTTTTTTTTTTTGGTCATAGGGCATGTGTGCTCACCTGAGAGAAACAGAGAAAGTGAGAGGGAAAGTGATACATCATCCCCCAGGAAGGGTGGGCATGCAGCAATCCCTTCTCCTTCATTCTCCTCCTGGGATTTGGGGCAGAGACGCACATGCGTCCAGCATGAGTTTCAAGCCACCAGGGTCAAGACTTAAACCGTGATGTACCATGTGAGAATCCAGCATCTTAAGCACTGCGCCACCTGCTGGCCCCTCAATATACAGGATTTTGACTGGCCAGTGATTGAGGAAATGTTAAACTCAGGTAGTGTTTATACCCATGTGTAAGTTCTTTGTAGTTGTTTTTTTGTTTGTTTGTTTGGTTTTTTTTGAGAGGTTTTTGCTATAGAGCACATGTGCTTGCCAGACAGAGAGAGACAGAGAGATAAAAAGCGAGAAATCACCCCCCGGGGGGACGGCCACGCCGCAATCCCTTCTCCTCCATTCTCCTCCCGGGATCTTGGGCATGCACACACACGCACCCGGCGTGAGTTTTAAGCCACCGGGTCCAGGACGTGAACCGCGGTCGACTACATGGGAGTCCAGCGACACAGCCATTACGCTAACTGCTGATCCCAGTTCTTTATAGTTTTTTAACAGCACAGAACTTAAAACTTTTTCCAGTTTTAATCTACTAATAATATATGTTGTATCTGGTCCAACCTCCTCTGTTACACATAGATTACATGCATGTGCACATGTACCCATGATACATTATGTACATATGCATACAAGGTACATACGTTATATACATATACAGAAGGTACATACCTTATGTTCTGCTATTTTTCAATGTACACCATCAAATCGGAAATATATTCAACAGCCAATTGAAAATAGGTTTTGAGGCTTTAAAAAGTTACTTTAGGATGTTGGGAACAGCAATGAAAGGATTCACTAAACTATGAGTATACAGAAAAAGTTCTGGAATGAAATATTTTAATGCTTGTCCGTATGGAGTTGACTTCCTTTTATATGACTTGATTTTCTTTTTAAAAAATTTTTAGAGTAATCACATGCATTTTCCCTGCAACAAGACATAACTTCCTGGGGGGAATGCTCCTTGTTAAACAGTGGGGCCGTGGTGTACCCTTCCCGTGCCGTTCCTCGATGTGACTGAGACATCAGGTCGTGAAGATGATGCATGGCCTTGCTTCGAGGTCACTAAGCTCCCAGTTGCTGTAGCTTCCCACTGAGCTGCATTTCTCAGTATAGCTGGTAAAGTTGTTTTTCTTCAATCTAAGGAATACATTTTGTGATGATGATAATGATGGTGATTTATTTCATTAGTATACGCTGTACAAATAACAGAATAAGTATTCAGTTCCTTTTTTATTTAATCAAAATTGAAAAGTCATTCAAATTCGATGCGTCACTGTAGTGTGTCTAGCCATGTCTATTCAGTTTAAGAATTCATCCGGGGTCAGGACCAGCAGATGGCACAATGGTTGCATCACCGGACTCCCACGTACTTGACCGTGGTTCGAGTCCCGGACCCTGCAGCTTAAAACTCACACCAGGTGTGTGTGCATGCATGCCCAAAATTCCAACAGGATGGAGGAAAAGGGGTTGTGTCATGACCATCCCCCCAGGAGGGTGATTTCTCACTTTTTGTCTCTCTGTCACTCCAACAAGTGCACATACCCTATACCAAAAGTCTCTCTAAAAAAAACAAAATCATCTGGGGTCAGCAGGTGGCATGGTGGTTAAGGCACATGGCCAATCATGGTTCGAGACCCAGACCCAGTGGCTTGTTTTCTCACTTTCCCTCTTTATCTCTCTCTCTCTCTCTCCTTCTCTGGTAAGCACATGTACCTTATAACAAATTTCTTTTTTTGAAAGTTGAAATTTTAAAAAATAGTAATGCATAAAAATTAAAGAAATAATTATTTAAACAATAAGAATTTGTTGAGTATATTTATTATTATACTTTCTTTTCTTTTGGAATCCCAGGAATAAAGTATGCAAATCTTTGTACTTGGCAAGATATCAGTACAATCTTATGTAGAGTTAATGTTATACTAGCTAGCCACTCATGGGTTTTCCTAATCAATTTCATTTTACTCTATCAGTCAAATGACTATTAATCTACTATTCTTTTTCCCCATGTCTTTTTCCAGTTTTAATCTACCAATAATAGATGTTGTATATGGTCCAACCTCCTCTGTCATACATAGATTGCATGTGTGTGCCCATGTACCCAAGATACATTAGATACATAGACATACGAGGCACCTTTATTCATTCTGCTGTTGAATAGTACTTTACTGAGCATCCCTGCTAGGTGCTGCGGTGAATACAGGATAGGCAAAATATTACCTGTCTTCAAGGATCTTGAAATGTACTGAAGAGAATAAAATAATTACAGACTAATCATTTCACAAATCTAAGTGTATCAGCTACAACTCCAAAATTGCTGTGGTGCATCAAGAGGAAGACAGTATTTCCAGTTGTAGAATCAGAGGGTTCTCATGAAACAGATACACTCTGAGCTGGGGCCTGAAAAACAGGCACAATTTTGATGGCTAGAGATAAGGAACAAAATATTCCTGATAAAGGGAAAAGTAAAGACGAGGCATTTGATTAGAAAGAAATCGGATGTGTTTGAGAATGCAAACAGTCCATTTGGACTTCGATGTAGTTTGGAAGTAGCTTTAATAGGACAAAAAGGCTTTACCAGTCATCTAAAGTCAGTTTGTAGATGGACCTGAATGCTACAGAGGTGTTGGGAATCTTGCCAGCTACCTATGGGGAGGTGTAGGTTGATGAACTGTCTACTTCAGATCATTCATTAGCTTACAAGGTGGACAGGCTAGAATGTGGGGAGACTAGTTTAGCACCTGCTCCTCTAGACTCAGGGGATCTGTGCAGCAACCTGAACTAGAGTATTGGTGGTGCCTGGAGAAGTTTGGGACTCTTTGGCAGGTCCTGTTTCTGCAGGTGGATTTCAACAAGAGATGAATAAGAGTAAGTCCAGTGAAGACGTCCTGAAAGTTGATTAGGTAAATTAATTTATTTTGGATTTAAACCGTATAGTTTCGTGCATTTTTGCAGAAATTGTACTTCTGTTCCATAGAGGAAGTAGAGGAAACAAACTGTGATCACTCAAGATCATAGTTTGGAAAATGAAATGATGTGAAAAATGGAAGGATAATAGACCTTGGGGTGCTAGTAAAAGCCTCATCAAAATTGACTTTTTTAAGACTTGCTGACTGGGTCCAGCAGATGGCATGGTGGTTTAGGTATTGGATTCCCACATGGATGACAACAGTTCACGGCCCAGATCTGGTGGTTTGAGTTCTCATTTTTCCTCTTTCTCTCTCTCTGGTAAGGGCAGATGGCCTAGGAAATTTAAATAATAATAAATTAAATAAAATAATTATTTTTAAAAAGGGTCGCTGACTAAATAGAGATAAAGTTTAAGTACAGTGAGAAGAGAGTGATTGACTGAGGAGATAGGTTGGAATTTTACAATTCCTAGGTCATAGATATAAATTGAATAGATTCAATAGATTCAACAGAGGTGGAGAATGGGTTGTATGACTATTAGGAAGGGATTTCTTGAGGATGAAGCGGTTTCAGATACCAATAACATTCAGGTTGTGGCCATGTACATTGATGACTGAAATGGAAAGGGGATCAATGCCAGTAGAATCGGATGAAGTCTGGGTTTGGACAGCGGAGCAGCAGTGAGTGCAACGCTCTGAGGCTGGCCCACACGGAAGATTCCAGGTTTGTGTCTGGTGACCTCCCTTTTGGGCATGTACCCCTGCCCTGGGCCTGGGCAAAGCTGAGGGTAGATTACAGTGTCAGAACTCTTTGGGGATATGGTCTCTCTGTCTCTCTCTCTCTCTCACTTGCTCATGGAAGAATCAGATAAATAAACTTATTTAAAGAACTGATGAAGCCAGAACACTTAGCATATTGGGGGGAAAGATCATACATTGAGATAGAGTCAAGTTACAGAATTAAAATACTCCAAACCGAATGGACGTTCACATTTCCATGATGTGTCTCCATCTCTAAGAAAATTATGATACTGAAATTGGGCAAGTCTTGGTAAAGAAGCCTCACGCTTTCTGCTGGCCCGATAACTAAAGAATTCTCAGTCACTTACCAAATTTCAAGAATTCAATTTATTATTTCAAGGGCACATATTTTAACTATTCTCTTATTCACCAAAGATGAAGGCCTATAAGTTCACCATCGCTAGACATACATTGTCTGTGGATTCCATATTTTTAAGTTTGTCTACTCACTATAATTTATTTATAACCCCCAAAATAATACTTGTTGTGTTTTAGTACTCATTTACAGACATGTCCAAAGCAGCAAAAAGCACCCAATGCTATTGGGGGGTGAGAGGAGGTTGCTTGTTTTATTGATATTTTGGCTGTTTAAAATGGTCCCCAGGTGTAATGCTGAAATGCTATCTAGTGTTCCTATGTGTAAAAAGGTTGCGATGTACCTGATGGGGAATATAGGTGTGCTAGAGAAACTTCATCCAGGCATGAGTTATTATAGAGTGGTTGGCTGTGATTCCCATCTCAATAAAACATGTTAAATAAGATATCTGTAAACAAAAATACACATAAACCAAGGCTGTATGCACTTTCTACAGTTGACAAAAAGATGGCCAGAAGATTTCAGGAAACAAACCCTGTATGTCCCTGTGAGCAATTCTTCAGTATTTCCTAATTTGGTGTTCTCACCAACTGCACAGAACATACTACCACAGAGGACTAAGTTAGGGCAGCTAGTTTGTTTTGGTTAAAGGTAGCTGTCTTGGTTGTTTGGAACAAAATACAACAAAATACAATTTATTGAACACTTATTTTGAAATAATTTTAGACTTACACATGAAGTGCAAAAATAATACAGCGTTGCTATATCTCCTCCATCAGGAGACGACATTAACACTGTCGTAAACACGGTGCACTTTCCAGACCAGGAAGTTAGCATGGTTAGAACATTTCTTGCCGTTCTGCAGTCTTTAGAAGCATTTCTCAACTTCTATTAATGTCCTTTTTCTGGTCCAGGATTAAATCCAAGATCCCACACTGCCTTTGGTGTCATGCTTCCTCTGTCCCTTTTATTCTGTGACAGTTTCTCAGTCTTTGACTACTACCAGTCAAATATGTTGTCGACTGTCCCCTAGGTTTTTGTTTGTTTGTTTGTTTGTTTCTGGAGTTTCCTCATGACTAGACTGAGGCTATTCCTTTACAGCAAGGATGCCATAGAAGCTGGTGATGTGCCCTTTTCGGTGCTTCACATCAGGGTTGGTGATGTCAATCTGCCATGTTGAGGGTTGTGTCAATTTTGATCTTTCAGCGAAGGTAGGGTCTGCCACGTTTGTATGCCATGAAGTGACTATTTTTTTTCTCTTTTAATTGCTAAGTGAAAGATGGTTTTTTTAATGCTAAGTTGTTCTGGGAGATTACTTCCCATCCATCAAGCAGCACATTAGTTCTGTGCTGAGCATAGTAATAAATGGCTGGTTGGCACGGACCAGAAGGTAGGAAGGCTCTGGCCTCCCACATAGCCAAACACGGTGTGAGTCCCGGACCTGATGGTTTGAAAATCACTCCAGGTGCATGTGCATATGTGCCCCAAATCCCAGGGCAAGAATGGAAGAGAAAGGATTGTGGCATGGCCATCCCCTGGGATGATTTTCACTTTCCCTCTCTCTATCTCTTAGTGTCTCTAAGTGAGCACACATGGCTTATGGCAAAAAAACAAGAAAAACAAACCAAAAAAAAGGCATAATTTTTAAATGGAATTCTTTTGTTCACTAAGTAGCAATAGAGTTGGGGAGATAGCAGTGGCATACACATTAAACATCATGATACATGAAAAAAATACAAAAACACTGCATTTAGCAAATTTGCATGGTACAACATACAAGCTATAGGAATGATTGGGGAAAACTTTCTGTGGAAAGTGGAAACTTAGACTGGACTTGAAGGCTAGATAGAATTTTTCGAGGTAGAACTTCATAATTCATTAAACCGTAAGAGGACTCCAAAAATTAATGGAAAATGGAATTAAAATATAAGTTTATTACAGTACCAAAACATTTTTTAAATACATGCATGGATTTTTCATAATATATATTTCCTATGAACCATAGTCTACTACGGTTTGAGTCCCAGACCCAGCAGCTTAAAAAACTCACACCAGGTGCATGTGCATGCATGCCCAGGATCCTCAGAGGAGAATGGAGGAGACTGTGGCATGTTTCTCACGTTCTGTCTCTCTCTGTCTCTCTAGTGAGCACATGCACCCTATAGCAAAACTCTGTCTTAAAAAAAAAAACAACCCCCCCCCCCCCCCATATACTGAGTGCCACAGTACTTACTCTTAAGGAATTATGCTAGAAGCCAGGAAGACAGAGATGAAAATCAGAATATCTCCCTTCAGAAAGCTCCCACTCTAGTGAGACAGAGGTGTCTATCAGTGGAGAATAAACTTAATAAACATTGCACTGAGGTGGAAGAAGAGAGGGTATCTCTATTCTTCCTTCTTTAGTTAAGAGGGCTTAACTAAAGGCATCAATTCATTGGTGTGGGGAGTAACATCACGTCTTAGAGATGAAAGGAAATGACTTTGGATTAAGTAGTCTAACTCTGGCATTCTCCAAAAATGCCAAGAGTTTCCTGTGATGTCATTCCATCTGTACTTGAACACTACCGGTCTCAAGAAGTAATTTTTCAAGACATCTTATTCCACTGTATTCTCTCTCTTATTGATAGAAAACAACTTTTTTCCATTGAGCTAAAATTTATCTCCTTCAAACTTTTTTATTTATTTACTTATTTTTTTTTTTGCTATTGGGCACATGTACTCCCCAGAGAAACAGAGAGTCAGAAAGTGAGAAATCATCCTCTAAGAGGGATGACCATGCCACTGTCACCTCTCCTCCATTCTCCTCTTGAGATTTTGGGCATGCATGCACATGCACCCAGCATGAGTTTCAAGCCACCAAGTCTGGAACTTGAACCACAGTCTACCAGGTGCAAGTCCAACACCTTAACTGCTATGCCACCTGCTGGCTTCCCTCTTTCAAACTTTCACTGCTGGTTCTGGTTCTTCCCTCCTTAGCTTCAGAGAATAAATCAACTCCCTCTTTTTAAAGGTAGTTCTTAAAAAACACAAACTTTGCATCCCTTCTTAAAGTCTCCTTCTTGATTGGGAATGAGATTGGGGATTTAATGGTTTTATCTTATTTTTCAAATCAGTAAGGACTCTGCTGGTACTCACTTCAGCACTGCGTTCGACCATGGAAAGAGGCCGAGCGTGTCAGTCTGAGGGCTTAACTAAAGGCATCAATTCATTGGTCAAATATTTGTTCCTTAGAATAGAACTTGAAAGCAAATACATCAATTTTCTTTTTAAAAAACTAAACATAAATAATTCTATTTACAGTATATATTTCTAGACTCTTTGTGATTTCATGATGCTCCTAATTCTTAAGATCTTTGTCAATGGGTATGGCAACCAGCATTGAAAATAGTTGGGCTGTCCAACCAGTGGAAAACACTATGCAACCAGCCCTGCCCTGGTTATGTTCTAAACAGCATAATTCTATTAATACAGCTTAAGTGTATTTTGGATATTCTGGAAGCCAAACTGTTGGCTTCATTTATATTTTTCATATAAATAATACATATATTTGGAAATGTACCCTTAATCTTATCCTCACCTCCTCATCTGAAAAATTTTTAGAGGAATAATTATATAGGGTCTCCTCCATCCAGTTCAGCTGGAGTTTTGAACCTAGCATTCAAAGCTGATTTATTGCTGCCACACGTGGGGCTCTTCACTGTAACCTCTTATTGGAGTTCTCTTTGAACTTTGATCTTGTCATCTGGCATAGCTTTTGTTTTCCCCTGCTTTCGATATCTGCAAATTTGATAAGAATGTAATCTGTTTTCATCCAAGGTTTTAATAAAATAAGTAAGACAGGAGGTCAAGAACAGATCTCTTGGGCAGACCCTGTAAGTCTGGTCATTTCACAATATAAAAAATGCCCGCCTTTGGTTTCTTTCATCTTCTGTGCTGTGCTCTAGAAAGAATGTGTGAATGTGTGGGACAGGAAGAGTGGGGCTTACAGATGGACAGAGATGAGCCTGACCCAGCTGGAGCCCACGGTGCCATGTTGTCCAGCAGCTTCAGGTCAGCTTATACTTCAGGGAGATGGGTCACATTATGTCGTACCCAGCAAAACTCATTACTGTGTGTGATAATGATTCTATAATGTTTTATGGCTTGTGGAGTTTTCAGTCATGGTCTTCTAGATAGGAAATGGTACAAGATAAGGATGGTTATGAAAATCTTGGGAATGGAGGTTGGCCAAGAGGAAATACATTGAAATCGTAAGGTGAGTCACAGGAATAAAATCTTGAGTATCCCATTTAACCAGCAGCAGATATTCTGACCAGCAGGCTGTCTACATCTAAATACAGCAGCCTTTCTACATTTTTCTTCTGAAGGGTACTCAACTGATAGTCCTTCTACTTAGCTAAAAGTGAATACAAAGTAGAATGAAAAAATAATTTGAAGCCCTTTTGAGAAGACCCTGTTATTTATGATTTTGTAAGAGATATTTTAGCTATAGGGTATAGGAGCTCACCAGAGAGAGAGAGAATGACAAATCCCTCCCAAAGGGGATGGTCACACTGCAATCCCTTTTCCTCCATTCTCCCCTCAGGATTTTGGGCACACACACACACACACACACACACACACACACACACGCCCAACATGAGTTTCAAGCCTCTGGGTCATGAAACCACAGTCAGCCACATGAGAGTCCAATGATATAACTGCTACACCATCTGCTGGTCCCAATCCTCCTGTTATTTTTTAAATTATTTATTTATTTTAGAGTTTTTGTCATAGGATATATTCGCCAACCAGAGAGAGACAGAGGAAGACAGTAGGAGAGAAAGCCAGAATTCACTCTCCCTGGGGAGGTTGGCCACACCGCAATCCTTCCTCCTCCATTCTCTTCTCAGAATTTTGGGCACACACGTACACATGCCCGGCATGATTTGGAAGCTGCCAAGTCTGGGAGTCAAACCTTGGTTGGTCATGTGGGAATCCAGCACCTTAACCACTATGCCACCTGCTGGCCCTATGAGGACCCTGTTATTAAGCTCGATCCTCATCAGACATCTGGTAAGCACCTGACTGTGCTTATGCGAAGTGTACGCTGGGCACCTACTGAGCAAAAGTCACACAGCCTGCCCTGTCTGGGCATAGCCTCCCCTACACGCAAGAGAGAGATCAGGGTGCTTAAATGAGTCCCTCTTGGGTTATGTTAGTAGTAGTCTGGCTAGCCCTATATATTGAGGAACAAATTTTCCCATGTAAGTCTATTTTGGTAAGAGAAGCTTAGCTAGCCAGGCATCAAGACACCTTCTGCCTGTCCAACCTCCTTAAACAGTTTTTCCCACCTAACCCACTTGATGGCTAAAGGTCATTGTTTCAATCTGCCATTGTTGAATTCTATGCTCTCAGAAATTCTTGCTCTGCATTATGCTCTTTAGCTGTCTCAGGATTCAGCTGTGGCCAGTTGCCTTTTCTATTCTTCTTGTGCCTGCCCCTCAACTGCTCCCTCCCTTCACTTGAAGCTCCTTACTCCCAAACATCTGCAGGCTTGGGAAGACATTAACCAAGACTGTCCTGCGTTGTATGTGAAATGAGTCGTTATGTGGTTCTGAATAGGGCTAGAGGCAAAGACGTGGCCATCTCATGGAGGCACTTGGATTGCTACTTGGAGTACTCAAAAGTGTTTGATTTTCTCTTTGTTTGTTTGTTTATTTTTTAAGGATTTGCCATAGGGTGTATACACTCACGGGAGAGAAGCAGAGAAAGACAGTGAGAAAGAAAGTGAGAAATCACCAGAGGATGGCAATGATGCAATCCCTTCTCCTTCATTCTCCTCCTGGGATTTAAGGCACACACACCCAGCATGATTTTCAAGTCACCAGGTCCAGGATTTGAACAGCATGTAGGAGTCCAGCACCATAACCACGATGCCACTTGCTGGCCCTGATTTTCTCACTTCTGCTTTCTAGACTGGGCTCTAGGATGTTGAGTTTGAAAGAAAACTGACTTCTGGATAAGGAGGACATATTGTTACTTTACACTAAGAGTAACCAGATCACAGGGACCAGCAGTTAGCGTAATGGCTATGTCACTGGACTCCCATGTAGTCGACCGCGGTTCAAGTCCCGGACCCGGTGGCTTAAACTCATGCTGGGCGCGTGTGCATGCGTGCCCAAGATCCCAAGAGGAGAATGAAGGAGAAGGGATTGCAGCATGGCCATCCTCCCTGGGAGGTGATTTCTTGCTTTCTATTTCTCTGTTCTCTCTGTCTTTCTGGCTAGCGCATGCGCCCTATAGCGAAAACCTCTCCAAATAAATAAATAAATAAAAATAAAAAATAATAAAAAGAATAACCAGATCACAAGTTAGGACACAATTTAGGAATAAAGGCAAAATATCATGTCTAGAAAGTGGAGACATGATAGACTTTGCTGTAATCAATCTCAAAAAATAAAAGTTTGGCTTAATAAGACATACAGAAATAACAATATCCTACTCCTGTTTTGGGTGTCTTCTCTGAAACATGCAAATATATACCAGTTGGTTAGTTTTACTATAGGCCAGTTTCTTAATCCGGAGCAAAGAGCTTTTTTGAAAAAAAGAAAGTATTAATTGCTATTATTATTATTATTATTACTTTCAATTTAACCAGAGAGAGAGACAGTGAGAAAGCAAGCCCACAGGTTTAGGACTCAAACTATGGTCAGCCATGTGGGAGTCCATCACCCCAACCACCATCCCACCTACTGGCCCCCCAGAGCAAAAAGCTTTTCATCCACTAACTGGGAATACTGTTGTTTTCAATACTCCTGAAGGTGTTGTCCCAGCGAGTCCCAGATGCCACATACCAGTGCCAAGCACAGTAAGCTAGGCATACAACCTTTGGGGAGAGACAAAGGAGGGGGTCGCCATGAAGATCCCAATTGTCTTTTATTACTGAAAGATTAAGAAGTGCCATGATTGGCTCAGGACTTCAGATTGTTAAGTTTCTTGACAGTTATTTACACGTCCTTATCAGTATCCAGGTTATATTTTCATTTTAGGTTCACACTTGTGGTGTAATCTTCCTTGTCCATGCCACATACTATTCTAAAGAAAACCTATTTTTTAAGATTTTAGATGATAGTGATCATTTTGGTCAAAAGATAGTTATTTATAGTAACATCTAGATTGGCTATTTTAAAATGATATAGAAATAGTTCAGTTAAAATCACAGTTTGGGGCCAGCAGGTGGTGTGGTGGTTAATATCACTGGATCCCACATGGCTGATTATGCAGTTAGAGTCCTAGACCCAGTGGTTTGAAAACACACCAGGCGTGTGTGCGTGCATGCCCAAAATCTCAAGAGGAGAATGGAGAAGATAAAATTGTGGCATGGTCATCCCCTGCTGGGGTTACTCTTTCACTTTTCCTCTCTCTTCCCCTCTCCAGTGAGCACACATGCATGCACGCACACAGATAAACACACACACATATCCTACTCCTGTTTTGGGTGTCTTCTCTAAAACATGCAAATATATACCAGTTGTTTAGTCTTACGATAGGCCAGTTTCTTAATCCAGAGCAAAGAGCTTTTTTGAAAAAAAAAGAAAGCATTAATTGCTGTCATTATTATTATTATTACTTTCAATTTAACCAGAGATAGAGAGACAGTGAGAAAGCAAGTTCACAGGTTCGGGACTCAAACTGTGGTCAGCCATGTGGGAGTCCATCACCCCAACCACCATCCCACCTACTGGCCCCCGGAGCAAAGACACACACACATACATAAACACACACACACACACAATTTGGATTACCCTTAGTTAATGTCAGCAACAGGAAATTCTGTCCCGCTCACCAGTTAGAATAGTGCTTATAGCTCCTTTGTATTTGTGTTGAGTACATCTGTGCAGAATGGCCTGAGAGCATGACGTTTTCACTCTATACATGATTAAACCGGAACTCAGGGAGGACCAAAGATTCGATGTCACACTAGGATAGAGATGGCAACAGGCCAGGCTGTCTGGAAGGAACAAGACTAGAAATTCAATTAAGTAGGAAGGGCGTGGTGGCAGCAGACTAAGATTCAACTATAGAGGAGTAATTTACAAAAGAAGAAGAACTCTAAACAAATGGATGTGGTCCAATGTCTAACAGCAGGTGCTAAGTGAGAATATATTATCAGCCAAAGCTGAAAATAGGTCTTAGGAATTAAAGGTTTCCTCTGCGCTTAGTTTTATGGTATTTCCTGGCACAGATGAGTCTAGAGATTGTCATGGCCATGCAGAGGTCCAAAGATGAATCCTGACTCTCGGTGGAACAAGAACAGAGATACAGGACTGCCTCGTAGTTGGTTCTACTTAAGTCACACACTAAGACTGAACTTAATATTTCTAAGTTCATTGAATATTTACTTCCATAATATTATGAAATGGGTTACAGTATTTAGAAAGACTTTCCTGTAGTGAAATGGTTTCAAGCAGAGAAGAGAATTCAGTTCTATAAAGGATCCTGACAACACCACAGGAAGAAATAAACTTTCTAGAAAGCTTTTGGTTTTTCGATTAATTTTGCAAATTCTTGCATGATAAAGAACATAGAGTTAGTAAGAAAACATAGCCAGTATTTCACATGACATAGAAACACTTCTTCAGAAAGAGACAAAGATCATATATCTTTAAATTAAATGAAAACTAGATCTAGAAATTAATTGATCTCTTCCCCCAAACAAATATCTTAAAAGGACTTGCTAGGGGTGGATGGGGATAACAGTGGAAAACATGACACTCCGCAAGGCTGGTCCCCATGGAAGGTTCCAGGTTCACATTCAGATACCTTCCTGAGTGTGCCAGGCACACAAGTGTGTGTGTGATGATCCGTGATCCAGGGCTGGCTGAGGCTGAGTGGATCATGACATCAAGACCTTATTGGGGGTGTGATCTCTCTGTCTGTCTGTCTCTTTCTCTCTCTCTTGCCTATGTAAGGATTTTCTTTCTTTCTTTTTTTTTTTTTTTTTTCTTTTTTTGGAGAGGTTTTTTCGCTATAGGGTGTGTGCGCTCTCCAGACAGACAGAGAGAGACAGAGAGACAGAAAGCGAGAAATCACCCCCCCCCCCCCAGGGGGGATGGTCACACCGCAATTCCTTCTCCTCCATTTTCCTCTCGGGATCTTGGGCACGCACACACAGGCACCTGGCGTGAGTTTAAGCCACCTGGTCCGGGACGCGAACTGCGGTCGACTACATGGGAGTCCAGCGACATAGCCATTACACTAACTGCTGGTCCTGCCTATGTAAGGATTTTCTAAAGAGCAGTAGCAGTCACTGTCACCTCGGGATATCAAGGTAAATCCATCTTTATCTAACATAACTGCCAGTGAATGGAGATGGGGATGAGGAGTCATAGAACTTACTGAGGGGCTACTTGGAATTCTTGGTGTTGTTTACATTCCACATTCAAACCTCCTCACAAGCCTATAATTAAGGGATCCATTTCACAGATGAGGAAGCCATGGGTTTGAAAAGTTAAGCAGCTTGCCCTACATCACCATATCACATACAATGGTGGAGCCAACAGCCAACAGCCAGAGCCAGAGCTCTTTGCTACACCGTGTCATTCCCTCCCTACCCTTAACTGGGAGGAGCTCATTATAGTCAAGAAAAATCTGGCATTGAGCATGGTGGTTTATATTGGTTGGTTTGTTTGGTTAGTTGGGCTTTTTTAGAATTATTTATTTTATTTTATTTATTATTATTATTATTTTAATTTGTCACAGGGCATGTGCACAAAGAAAGAGAGAGAGAGAGAAAGTAAGCCACCAGGTCCAGGACCCGAACCGCCATTGGCCATGTGGGAGTCCAGCTCCTTAACCACCACCCCATATGCTGGCCCGAATGCCTTAACTACCACCCTGCCTGCTGGCCCCTTGAGTGTGGTTATATAATTATTTACCAAACTGGGATACAGATTTCCCTTGTGAATAAAAAGGAGCATTGTTTAACTTGGTTTATGCCCAGGCAAAGGACTTTGGGCAAGACATTTTGGGTTGATTTGATAAGGCGCTTCCTTGCTCTCCTTAACAAGTTTTCTTTAATTACTCTCCTTAAAGCTTTTGGCTCTAATAGGACTGATTAATACAAGGTGGTTTGTGGATCCAAAGGCTACATATACTTGACTATATACATTTTGGTTTTTGTTGTTGTTGATGTATGTTATTGGACATAAATTTATTTTTTAAATCCAATATGCCGTTCTCACTCGTTCTTGTGAGCGGATCTCCCTATTCCTGACATTACATCAGTGTAGAGTTTCCTACATCCACATCTAACTGCATTATCTCCAATAGGGGCTGCCAGGTTTCTGCGTAGTGGGTCAGAAATGACTCTCGTAAGTTCCGCAGACTATGTAATCTCTGTTGCAACCACTGCTCACTGCAGCTATGATAGTGAGGAAAGCAGCTAAAGATCAGAGTAGGCAAATGAGCATGACCATAGTCCAATAAAAGGGAGGCAGGAAGGGGCCTCCAACATGGTGGCTGAGGTGCTGGATTCCCACATGGCTGATTGTGGTTTGAGTCCCAGACCTGGCAGCTTCTTTCTCACTTTCCCCCTCTCTCTCCCTATCTGTCTCTCCAGTGAGCGCATGTGCCCTAAAGCAAATTTTAAAATAATAATAATAAATAAAATTAAAATAAATAATTATTTAAGGAAAATAAAAAGAGACAGGGTGGATTTGGCTCAAGGGCGTTTTTCCCTCCTGTTCCGGAAGAAAGAAATTGACTTAAGTAGTAAAATTTAAAAAGCAACTCAGATCTCACTGGGTGTCACAAAGTGTTCTTTGCCTGTGTACAGTAGAACTCGGAGAAAAAAAAAGCTCACCTGACAGCTAAGATATCATTTCTATGCAAAAGATCCGTTTAAAGTTTACAATTGATTATTATTATTATTATTTTTATAAAGAGGTCTTTGTCTTAGGGCACCTGTGTTTGCCAGAGGGAGAGAGACCAACACAGGGAGAGGGGAAGGGAGAAATTAGCCCCCAGGAGGGAGGGCCATGCCACAATCCCTTATCTTGGGCACTCACGCACACGTGCCCAGCGTGAGTTTCAAGACACCAGGTCGAGAACTCGAAATGCGTTGACCACGTGGAAATCCAGCATCCTAACTGCTATGCCATCTGCTCGTCCCATGACTGATGCATTGTCACAGAGCTTACATCCATTGAAAGACCACCAAGATCGAAATACAGAACATCTTCATCACCTCCAAAAGTTTCCTGGAGCTCCTTGGCAGTTCATTTCTCCCTCTAGTCCTGGCCCTAGGCAAGCACGGATCTGTGTCTTGTCTCTGTAGATTAGTGTGCATTTTGTCCAGTTTTATGTAAATGGCTCCTCCATTCAGCAAAACAATTGTAAGACTCATTCATGTTGTTCTTTATTGCTGGGTAGGGCTTCATTGTATAGGAGTCCCTCCTGGTCTGTAAAAATATGTTCCAAGACCTATAGTGGATTCCTAAAACCATGAGTGTTGGGTAGTCAGAAAAGTCATGACTTTTTTTTTTCTGTGTTTTTCTATGCAAAAAGGCATCATGACTATTCTGATGACCCAATAGTACCGAACCCTACGTGTCCTGAGTTTTTTTTCCTATACATGCATTCTTGTGACAAAGCTTAACTTGTGAGTTGGACACAGTAGAGATTAACCACGACTATTCATAAAAGAATAGTCATAATAATACACTACAGTAAAAATTATGGGACTGTGCTCTTTTTTTTAAAGAATTACTTTATTTAACTTTTTATTTATGTATTTACTTTTTTTATAATTTGACCAGAGAGGACAGAGTGAGAGAGAGAGGAGGGAGTAGGTAAAGTGAGAAAGCAAGCTGCCAGGGCCAGGACACGAACTGCGGTTGCCCGTGAGGGAGTCCAGCACCCTTAACCACCACGCCACCTACCGGCCCCGGGACTGTGCTCTTTTCAGGACCTGTTAAACACATCTCAGCATTTTTCTGACCTTTTCACTATAAAAGTCTTACATGTTGAATTAGTTTCCAGGGATGCTGTAACAAGTTAGCATAACCTGGGTATTTTAAAACAACAGAAATTTATTCTCACAGAAAACCAGAAGTACAAAATCAAGATTGTAGCAGGAGGGACAGCAGATGGCATGGTGGTTGAGATGCTGGACTCTCACATGGCTGATCACAGTCCGAGTCTCACACCTGGTGGCTTGAAAATCATGGCTGTGCGTGTGCGTGTGTGTCCAAAGTCCCAGAAGGAGAATGGAGGGGCAGGGATTGCCGCATGGCCATCCGTCCTGAGAGGCAGTTTCTCACTTTCCCTCTCTCTGTCTCTCTCTGGTGACCACATGACCCTATGGCAAAAACATAAATTTAAAAAATAATAATAAAAAAATGATAAAAACATATTTTAGTAGAGGTGAATCTTTCTGGAGTGTCTGAGGGAGAATCCATTTTATGCTTCCCTCCTAACTTCTTGTGTCATCCAGCAATCTTAGGCATTCCTTGTCCTCTAGACACACCACTGCCATACCTGTATGTCGCTCCACATGGCCTTCTTCTGTAATATTATATCTTCTCCTTTTCTGTACATTATAGACACCGTCATTGGATTTAGGGCTCACGTGAATCCAGGATAATTTCAAGATTCTTCCTTTAATTACATCTACAAAGATTTTTTTTTTCCCCAAAAGTTTACGTTTTGTAGTTCCAGGTAGACATATTCTTCTTTTCTTTATAGGAATTATTTTATCTAACTTTATTTATTTATTTATTTATTTATTTATTTATTTATTTATTTTTAATTTGACCAGAGAGGGACAGAATGAGAGAGAGAGAAAGTGAGAAAGCAAGCCACCAGGTCTAGGACTCGAACTGTGGTCGGCCATATGGGAGGCCAGCACCCTTTACCACCATGCCACCAGCCACCCCCCCAGATAAGCATATCTTTTGGGGGCCACAATTCAATTCCTTACATTTAGATTTTTGAGCATTCATTCCTATGATGATATTACATTTTTTTCTATTTAATTTCCAATTATTTGCTCTTAGCATATAAAAATATAATTGATTTGGTATGTATTAATCATGTGATTTTTACTAAATGCTGCTGTTAGTCCAAGTCACTGTTATATACCTTTCTCTAGGATTACAGAAACAATCATGTTGCTTCCAAATAGAGGCAGTTTTGCTTCTTTTTCTATTTGTGCCTTTTATTTTTCTTGCTTTCTTGCAGTACTTAAGATGTCTAGTGCAATGCTGAACAGAAGTGGTAAAAACAGGCATCCTTGCCTTGGTCTCGTTTAAGGTGGAAACCATTTTGTAGTTCTCCATTATGATTGATGTTAATAATAGATATTTTTGGAGAAGGTCTTTTATCGGATTGAGAAAATTCCCTTCTATTCCTAATATGTTTAGAGGTTTCTTCATCCTATTTTGTTTTGTTTTCTTAAATCATGAATGGTTGGTGGATTTTATCAAATCCTTTTAGGCATGTATTGAAATAATGATATATTTCTTATTCTATTGATATAACAAAATACATTAATTGATTTTTTAAAATATAAAACCAATCTTACATTCTTGGAACAAGCCCTAACTGGTTGTAATGTATTTTTTACTTGTTATTAGATTTGACTAAAATTCTATGAATGATTTTTGCATTTATGCTAATAGAATTGCTGTGTAATTTATTTGTCTAATTTTAGTGAAAAATTAGTTGGGAAGTGTTCTCCTTCTATTTTCTGAAAGAGTTTTATAAGATTAGTTTCAATTCTTTTTTTTTTAAGAGAGAGATTTTTGCTATAGGGCGCGTGTACTCACGAGAAAGACAGAAAGAGAGAAATCACCCCCCCAGGGGGTATGGGCACACCATAGTCCCTTCTCCTCCATTCTTCTATCAAGATTTGGGGCATGCACACACAGTCAAATGGCATGAGTTTTAAGCTGCCAGGTCTGGGATTTGAACCGCAGTCGACCATGTGGGAGTCTAGTAACATAGTCATTACGCTATCTGCTGGTCCCTAGTTTAACTTCTTACTTGAATATTCAGTAGAAATCACTAGTGATACCATTTTGTCATGAAATTTTCTCTGTGGGGAAGTTTAGATAATAAATTGAATTACTTTAATACATACCTACATTCTTATTGCCAGCGTACTTTTGCCTGTTCAGTTTTCTATAACACACTTGATAAAGTTTCCCAAGCATACCTTTAAACTTTGCTAGAAAGAATATTCTTTTGTCCTTCTAGTTAAGTGTTGGAATTTCTGTAAGTTTAGGACAATTCCAGTGTTCTTTGGATACTTGTTCTGAAATACACAGAAGCAACATAAAGGATCCCAAATAGACTTTGGTCTCAAGGTATGCTGCATAACTTTCCGGTGGCTTCCCATAGCTCTCCATCAGCCTTTTGTCATCCTTTGGCATGTCATCTGGTGTTCTTTTATAGTATCAGATGCTACCATTATAGTTGTAGTTAGCTCGTAGCATCACTGGTTCTTGAGGTCTTAGCCAAATGGCATAAGGAAAATCAAGAGAGCAAGGATGAACTGGCCCAGGATCCTAGTGGTTAAGGGATCCAGATCCCACATGTCCAATTGGGGTTTGAATCCTGCTTCTGGCAGATTGAAAAACATGCTAGGCACATGTGCATGCATGTCCCGAATCCTGACAGTGTGAGAAATGGAGGAAAAGGGGTTGCCATGTGACCATGTCCCATTAGGGGGTGCTCTGTCTCTCTCTCTCTCTCTCTCTGTCTGACAAGCGTGTGTACACTTTGACCATTAAAAAAGAGAGAGAGAGAGAAAGAGAGAGCCAGGCTATGATGAACCAAGCAATCCCTATGACTTGGTGTCAAATAGTTCTTTCCATCTTGTCTTACCTTTGTGTATGTTATGCACTGATCCTGTTTTGAAAGGTCTATTGGCTATTCCATGTAAGACATTTTTCTTCTCCTTATGCCTTGATGTAGTTTATGTGAAACACCAGATCTAATCCCGTAGCCTCTTTGTGCTGCTAACCAAGAAGCTTCTACCTTGAGTCTCATTTCCGTCAACACAATAGAACTATGCAAGTCACTTTGATCTGGTTGTCTGTGATAACCAGTCTTCCCAAGAGCAACATGACTGATGCACCTTCTTCCCCATCTCAACCAAAGCACTGAAAAGGGAAGGCAAGATTCAAGGTTTGACAATTCTAGCCTGTCTATTGAGACAAGATGTCTCTGAAGTCTTCCCAATGTGAAGAACAAAAAGTAATAGCATTTTGTTTATTTGTGAACAGTGCGGTAGTTGAGAATTTGCCGCTTCTACAGGTGAATTGTCTGTAACGTATCAAGGAGAGGACTTCACAATTCAGACTGACCATTCCCTGTAGGTCGCCATGGCCAGGGTGATGCATTCTTGTATTCTAAGAGCCAGATGAGAGAGCTGGCTCAATTCTCTCTCTCTCTCTCTCTCTCTCTCTCTCTCTCTCTCTCTCAATTATTTATTTATTTATTATTATTATTTTTAAAATTTGCTATAGGGCCCATACACTAATCAGAGAGTGACAGAGACAGAAAGAGAGAGAGAGGGAAAGTGAGAGAGCAAGCTGCTAGGTCTGAGTGGTCGGCCATGTTGGAGTCCAGCGCCTTACCCACTATACCACCTGCTGGTCTTCAGTTCTCTCTCTTGATACTCTAGCCTCAGTTGAAATGACTCTCTTAGGCACAAGCAGCTGTAGGCTCTCTCTAACTAAGAAATGAAGCGAGTACTTAGATCTGTTGACATTAGAGGGAAAAAATCTGACAAGTACCCCCGCCTTTGAATTTGCGAAAGTCAACACCTATGTTTAGGTGGTAGATCCAATCCCGCTGTGGTCTGTGTATCACACTTGTTATGAGAAAGACCTTACGGGACATACCGTTACTTACTAATATGTATCCATGGGAGCCTGGGTCAGGTGATATTCTGTGTGGAAATAAAAAAGGAGAGAATGAAGTAAATACATGACCCTTTAGAAGCTGTTTACAATGTTTTTTTTTTTTCCCCCACCTGATGATTTTCCTGAGTTGGCAGTTGAAATAAAAGAAAACAGCAAAATATAGTCACTTTTTCTCTCCCTACCTAACAGTGTGTAGGCAAAGCATACTCCGTATGAGAGCTGCCTTATAGAAGCTTGCTGAATGAAGGGATAGATGCTGGATTCTGAACTTTCTTACCTGGTACATTCAACTTGTGAATTTGTTGTGTTTCGTTTGATGCTGTAGAAGGCCAGGAAACACGCTTTTTTTCTCTCTTTCTTTCTTTCTTTCTTTTTTCTTTAAGAGAGATTTTTGCTAGAGGGTGCATGTGCTTGTCAGAGAGACAGAGAGAGAAAAAATAGCCATGCCACAATCCCTTCTCCTCTTGGGATTATGGGCATGCAGCATGAGTTTCAAGCCTCTGGGTCCAGGACTTGAACAGTGGTCAGCTATGTGAAAGTCCAGCGCCTTAACCACTACACAACCTGAAACACCTTTCTATTAAGTCCTAGAAACTGGGTGTGTGCTTCACACTGCCTGGGTGGAATGAGTCTTTCTTAGTTCCATTTATCCAGAGGCAAAGGTGGCCTGCAACCCGAGCACTCCTGGAGGTTCCAACAAAAGACCTTTATTGCCTAAAGAAGTGAGGTACAATCTTGGCTCTTCTCCATGAAGGGGACTGTTCCTGAAAATCTACCCCAGAGACCTTCCTATTAAACCAAGATACAAATTACATCGTTTCTTAATTCACCTGCTAAAGCCTTGAAGAGAACAAGTTCAGATAGAAACAACAATATATTAAGACAGATTTCCTCCATTCTTCATGCTACAACAACACAGAAGGAAACCTGATTTCAAGAAAACTTAAGTCTGTATTTTTTTATTATTATTTTAAGAGAGAGATTTTTGCTTTAGGACACATGTGTTTGCGGAAAGACAGGGAGATAGAAAGTAAGAAATCACCACCACCACCACCCCCGGGGGATGGCCCTTCTCCTCCGTTCTCCTCTTGAGACTTTAGGCACACACGGACATGCGCTTGGCGTGAGGTTCAGGCCGCCAGGTCGGGGACTCCAACTGTGTTCGATTATGTGGGAGTCCAGTGACATTACCATTTCGCCACCTGCTGGTCCCAAGAAAACGTAGCTCTTAGCATGCTTTCTTATCAACTTTTACCTATAACCCTTCCAAATCACTGTTTCATTTGTTTTGAATTGTGCAGAAATGAAAAAAAAAAATTTAAAAAAAGAAGATAAACTGGCTAGTTAAAAGTAAAATAGCATTTAATTACAGCTAGAACTAAGCTTGAGAATTCATCAAAGAACAAAGCTCTGTGATTACACTTTAAGGTAGCATAGCACGTGACTGTCCTTTGCGCTTTTTAGTGTATTTTGTTTGTACGTTGGATTAGATGTCTGTCGTATTGTTAATCATTGTCCTGTCAAATTGTCCTTTCGGCATTGGGCATACGGTACAGTCACGAGGTTTTCATTTTCCTTCTCTACTTGTCTTAAGCGTGTTTCGGAGTGGTGGTTCACATACGCTTTCTATTATAAATAACACAATCCATTTATTTCACCAGGCATCTTTATTTGCTTAAAACGAAGGATCAGATTGTGATTGTGTTCTAAGTCAGTCCTTTCTTTTCTTTTACCAGATACAAAAACAAACAAACAAACAAAAAACCAGTGGATGTTCAAATACAGTACTGAAAGAAGCAGAAATACCGCTAGTCTTATATGAACTCAGTTATTAGAGTAAGTACAACAAAATCTGTAAAGAAAAAAAGGAAGAAAATGGAAAACGTGTTTTTAGAGCTCTGCTTTAAGCCTCTCTAATGTCTCCTTCCATTGCCCCAACCCACCCCTGCCCACTGGCGAAACTGTGTCTGTAAGCAGCTCTGGAGCTGGAAGGAGCAGGAGAACAAGGCTCTCTTCCCTGGTAATCTTAAAAGGGCAAGGCAGATAAACTACCTAGAGAACCATTTTTTGCATTTCTAAAATTCTACCAGAGAAACTCCTGAATCCTATCCATGATTCAGACGACTTTAATAATAGAGGATTTTCTGCATTAAAAAAAAATTTCAGAGGTGGCACACGACTTAGTGGTTAAGGGAGCCAGATCCCACGTGGCCGACTGAGGTTTGAGAAACACGCTGGGTGTGAGTGTGTGCATACCCCAAATCCCAACAGGATGGAGAAATGGAGGAAAAGGGATTGCGGTGTGACCATACTCCATGGGGATGATTTCTCTCTCTCTCTCTCTGGTGAGCACATATGCCCTCTGGCAATTTTTAAATATTAATTTTGCTTGGGATTGTTTTGAGGTAGGAAAAAATGATTAGGAACAAGCCTTCCCTATATTCCTGTGCACTGAGTATGCTCCTGGAAACGCTGGAGAGACAGTTTGCCAGGAAGTCTTGGCTCTTTTCAAAGATGGCTGGCCAAGTCGTACAAGAATGAGAACAGGGTCAGGTGGCACTGAGTGGAGCGCTGTGTGTACAGTGGGGTTTCCATATAGAGAAATCTGTTTCTTGAACACCTTGGGAGATGTGTCATCCTCTCTTTTCTTTGCTACGCAGATATCTCACATGGGTACCATGTTCTTCAAGGGTATTATTTTTTTTTTTTCAAGAAAATAAGAAAAATTAACACTGACCTAAAGAAGCAAAGCTTTTCATTTTCACTTTCATTTTATTTTGCTCTTACATTTCAGAGTTAAGACAACATTTAAGCAGAGAAATAGAGAGAAGGGTAAAGTGAAATCAATAGTTATTCTGTGACTCTTCCCAGGAGAGAGCTGTGTTAATTGAGAATGGCTTGCTTGGCTCTATGTCAAGATTGAGGAGAGAGCAGGAGTTGATTTTGAAACAGATTCCTCAGCCAGACTGGAAGAGACATATATACATATCTATCTATCATGCACACATATACATATACACATGCATGTACATACAAAAACAGCATACAAGCAATCTTCTAAAGTTCATTGAAAATATGTGCTATGGGAGTCCACAGATGGCATGGTGGTTAAAGACGCTGAACTCTTACATGGCTGCCTGTGACTCAAGTCTCGGACCTGGCAGCTTGTTTTCTCACTCTCTCTCTGGTCGAATTAAGAAATAATCATAATAATAAAATAAAGTTAAATAAAAATAATCCTTTTAAAAAAGAAAATGTGTATTTATGGAAAAATTATGTATGGACTCAAACTTTCTT
Source organism: Tupaia tana (assembly GCA_026018925.1). Lineage (NCBI taxonomy): Eukaryota > Metazoa > Chordata > Mammalia > Scandentia > Tupaiidae > Tupaia > Tupaia tana. The sequence continues at coordinate 66,029,598 of JAKSZU010000015.1, read as the reverse complement.
TAATTCCATTTTCCCATGAACTTTTTGAAGTCCCCCTCATATGTGTGTATACACTGTGTTACACTCACATATTTTAAAAAATATATAATAGGTCATTGAGAATGTCATGATACATTTTTACATAGAAACACATAGAAAAATAAGTCATGACTTTTCAGATGACCTACTCTGTGAGTGTGTGTGTATATATATATGTGTGTGTATGTAGTATACTACATATATATATGCAGTATATGCACATATATATGCACATGTAATAAGTAAATAAGGCACAGTGCTAAATGCCCTTCACCTCTGGAAACCATAAAGCTGACTGTGGGCTTGAATCTCTGGGTTAGCCTGAAAACATGCCAGGCATGTCCACAGGTGCCTAAAATCCTGAAGAGCTGCAAGGAAAAAGGGGATAGTGGCATGAGAAGACCTTATCCAAGGTAATTCTCTCTGTCTCTGTCTCTCTTTCTCTCTTATGCATGGATGTGCTATCATTAAGAAGAAAGTAGATAAGAGTAACTTTTTTAGACAATTAGTGCTAGTAGTCAAAGATTCTTTTAGTAATATTTTATGTATATTTACCTGGGTTCATTTCACATTGTATATATTTCTCTTAAAAGTTTCTTGACTCTGGGCCAGCAGGTGGCATGGTGATTAAGGTGTTGAATTCCCACATGACTGATTGCAGTTCGAGTCCTGTACCCTGATGACTTGAAAATCACAAGAAATAAATAAAATGTTTAAACAAGAAAAGTTTCTTGACTCCTAAAGAAGAAAATTGATGTGCAAAGCCTAAAGACAAAGGAATGGAAGCCAGATTTCTGGGCCCAAGTCCAGCGGAATTGTTTTTGACCACAGGAAGTCTTCTAGGGAATGTCTCTGGGCCATTCATATAGTCACTTTCTCTAGTGATTAGAGAAATTTATAGCAGATCTGATTTCAGCAGGGGTTGTAAGAGTGAGTTGGCCTGGGGCCACCCGTCTCACTGGGCTGTGGTACCATGTGCATTAGAAATAGTGGTAGTCCCTTCCTTGACCAAGTTGGACATCAGGATTGGATGGGAGTCAAGACATTTGTGTATTGGGCCTGATCTCATCTTCTCAATGTGATCTTGAATGAGTTACCCATCCTTTCTGGACTTCAGTTTCCCTGAAAAAAAAAAAAAAAAAAAAAAAAAAAAAAGAGTGAATAATTCTTGTCCCTCCTGACAACATGCTTTCTTATTGCCCAAGAATGTCTTCGTTACACTCACAGATCAGGAAATGTGTAGACAGCTAAATGGGAATCCCCTTTTCACAACTCAATCTACTATGATTAATTCCACCATGCTCAGACTCGTAATACTTTTCTTCTTTCACTTTATATATTCGGGTTCTAAATTGTTTTTCACATCAGCTAAGATGCTCTGTTTTCTAACTCTGAATTCCATCTATTTCCTAACTGTTAAGAAAATAGTCTTGTAAGAAAATGGAATCTAGGAAGAGAGAGGGACCACGCAGTTCTAGAATTCCCCTGGAAAGCACCTGAACTTGGGAGCTCTAGTCCAATCCTCTCGTTTTATGGTTGAGGGAGATAATGACCTGTGAGGTGAAATGGCTTGTCCAAGGTCACTGTAACAGAACTAAGCTGAGAACTCATCTCTCTAAACTTGAAGTTCTATATTCCTTCCATTGGGTCACGTGTCTTGGGACCACTGTCCTAGAAAGAGAACCTGAAGTTCAAGTCAACAGACCAGACAAGGACATGTCATCCTTTGGTTTTCCCCAGGGTGAGATTCCAACTCTGTGCGTGAAACTCAACCAGCCAGACTTCTGCCAATCTTCATGGGGACGAAAGATTCATGGTTGCCAAAGCTTGTTTTTGTTTGTTTGTTTGTTTTTTTTTGGCCCCCTTTCTGTCCTATGAGACCAACCACAGAACCTGGACTCAATTGCACTCCCACTTTTCCTTGTTTATTTTGGACGTGGTTACATTTGCACTTTATCTCATAGCTCTTCAATTTTATCTTCAAGTTGACTTAACTTGTATTCCACATTTGCTGAGTGTTTACCGTGCACCAGGCGTTATAGAACGGGCTGGAGGGGAGGCGAGCTGTATCTCATAGTGCCTTCGCGGGATCCCTGTGCCAAGTGTGCTGAGTGGGCTCTGGAGGACCAAAGACGTCAAAGATAGCTATGCAGGTTAGATGATAATTCTGCGTTTACTCACACATCACCTCCCTCGTCATGGCAGAGAAGCTCATTTTATGTGATGGTATGTTCCAGAATAATCTCTGTGTTTCTACAAAAGAGAAGCAACATGTAGGACCTTTCTCTCACCTCCCTGCCCATCCCCTCACCAGCTCTCTATGAAGTCTGGAAACAAAGCTGGTCTCGTGATACTTCCTTGAATTCTTATTGCACAATGGAAAACAAGCCAGCTGGATATGCATACATAGATTGGTTAGCTGAAAATATTGGTCACCGACTACTTCCTTCCTGGGTATGGTTTTCATGTGAGTTTACTCTATTTATTTAAAAAGGCATTGGGGTCAGCAGATGGCATGGAGGTTAAGGTGGCTGGCTCCCATATGGCCGACCATGTGGTTTGAGTCCTGACCCAGAGGCTTGAAAATCATGCAGAACGTGTGTGTGTGTGTGTGGGGGGGGGGGGGTGCCCCTAAAATCTCAAAAGGAAAACAGAGGAGAGAGAATTGTGGCATGGCCACCCACTTCCAGCCCCATGCAGGGAGGTGATTTCTCTATTCCTTTCTCTCTCTCTCTCTCTCTCTCTCTCTCTCTCTCTCTCTCTCTCTCTCCTCTCTCTCTGGCAAGTGCACATGCCCTATACTGCCGCCCAAAAAATGCATTGACAGGTAGACCCCTAAATATTTACCAGAAGACCAAAAGCACCCATAACATTTTAAAGAGAATATGAATACTAGGTAGTTTTTATTCTATTTTCAAAATTCTCTTCCTCATTCTTTACCTTAGAAATTTTCTCACTTTTTCAATACATATTAAGAAATAGATTCAGGACAGGAAAAGGATGGATTCAAGATTGCTCGTCGTCTCTAATCCGTCGATTGGTCTGTGCTCTGCATAAAATTCCTAGAAGAGGATGAAACGTGGTGGCCCGGCAGGCCCACTTGATGGGGCAGGCAGAGTGCACACCATTGGGAAGCCCCAGGTAGCCCTTGCCCTTGTTTCGCACACAGCGGTATCGTCAGAGCTGAGCCAACAGATCCACAGGCCCACAGACCGACGGTCTAGCACTGGGGTGGGTAGTCATTACATCATACTGAATCTCTAAAGGCCTACAAATGTCCTTCCAAGGCCAGCAGGTGGCAGAGTGGTTACATTGCTGGACTCCCACATGGTCACCTCCCAATGGTTCAAATCCTGGACCTAGCAGCTTGAAAATCATACCTGGTGTGTGTGCGTGTGTGTCCAAAATCCCAGGAGGAGAATGAATCCCAGGAGGAGAATGATGGATTACCGTGTAGCCATTCCCCCTGAGGGGATGATTTCTCACTTTCCCTCACTGTCTGTCTCTCTCTCTCTCTTTCCTCTTTCTCTCTCTCTCTCTCTCTCTCTCTCTCTCTCTCTTTCTCTGATGAGTGCCCACGCCCTATGGCAAAAACCTAAAAAAAAAAAAAAAAAGTCTTCCCAAAATTTACCGACCTCCTGTGCTGGCTTGGACGGTTGCATACTGCCCGCCATTCCTGACGAGCAAAGCATCAGACCCAGAAAGGTGAGCCTGGCTCCCTGCCCGCTCTGTGTGGAATCACGTCATTGCTCTTCGCAGCATGGAGAGACATTCTGACTCTGACGTTGCACCTCGGACCCAAAAGTTTGTCTCTGTGTTCTTTTCATTTCCTTTTTATTGACGCTGCACACTCAGCACTTTGGAAACCCGTTTCTATTGTACAAATGCTCAGGTAAATTTAATCGCATCTTGTTGAAGCTCTTCCCTCTTTACTGTCATTAGTTAATAACGGGGGAAACCAGGATCCACAGGGTGTGATGGTTATTAATGACACGTCGGGTTTACACAAGCCCGCACTCTGAATGAAGTCGAGGCGGTTCATACATATTAGCTCGGTTTTCCTCACAAAGGCTGAGTGGAGAGACCTAGATTCTATTCTGGGTGCTATAACAACCTTCTTGGGAAAAATACTTAGTCATTAATTGCCTCAGTTCCCAGCTATGAAACAGGAAAAATGCTATGAGGATATTTGCTTCCCCCCTCTTTACCCTAAACCTTGAGAGGCTAAATATTGGGTGGTCGGGAAGTCATGACGTATCTTTTCTATATTTAACTATGCAAAAATGCAGCATGACTTTTCCAACAACCCTATTCCTCTAACAATTTTTATCCATTGTTTTAAAAGAATGATTTTTTATTTAATTGTCGTCACTGTCATTATTTCATTTTTTATTTTTTTGAAGTTGACTAGAGCGAGACAGCGAGAAAGGAAAGTGAGAAAGCATGCTGCCAGGTCCGGGATTCAGACTGTGGTCAGCCATGTGGGAGTCCAGCCGCCTCAACCACCATGCCACCTGCTGACCCTGAGAATTTAAAAATCTCTGAAGACTGAAAAAGTTGGAAAGTCACGTCTTGACTTTTCGAACATTAATGAAAAGGTGAGAGATAATTTAGGAGTTTGACTAGAAACTCTGAAATCTGAATCATAATCCAGTCTCTCCCCAATGCTGGGTCACTGCTTGGTCGGCCTCTCTGCCTCTATTGGAACTGCTTAGAGGTCCAGAGATGACGAGGGGGACGTAAGAGCTCCAGTCGTCAGAGGAGCATTTATCCGGTCAATGAAGGCATCTAGGAACCAGGGCAGCCGTGAAACTAGATTTCAGGTGAGATCATTCTTGGTTTCCAAAACATCACCCTCCTCCCACATCTTTCCCCACAACCTCCAGGCTGTGTGGAGCAGTTTCGAGAAATGTACAAATGACTCCAGACAAATCCTTGGCCTGTAGCCTTAGTTAAATATCATCTCTAGATTCTTGGCCTAGCGATCTCGATCTTTGAAAGTCCCAGGGGCAGAAAGATGCCTTATTCTTGCCAGCCTAAACTAATAACTGAATGGCAGGGAAACCAGACTAAAATAGAACTTGGCTTCTAGATGACACCCTTCAGCCAAGAACAAGGCTTTTTCTAATAGTAGGCTCAGTTCTCTTAGTGCACAGGTAATAGGCATCTCACCTTTGAAGGGGCATTGACTCTCTCTTTCTCTTTTTCTCTCAGTTTAACCATTAGAATAAAGAAGTAAGAGGAACCAGGGCCAGCAGGTGGCATGGTGGTTAAGCAGCTGGACTCCCACATGGCAGACTGTGGTTCAAGTCCCAAACCTGGCACCTTGATTTCTCACTTTCCTTCTCTTTCTCTCTGTCTCTCTCTGATCAAATTAAAAATAGTAATAATAAAAATAATTTTTTTTAAAAAAAAAAGTAAGTGGCAGCCCCTGTTTCCATCTTCCTAGACCCCAGAGGCTGTGGAAATATTCGTCCTACAAATTGGTAGACTGAGGATCCAATGCAATCATGGAGCATAGATTGACTTCCAGAAATCTTCCGAAAGCTGGACCCATCACATAACCACTAGCCTTTCTATATAGGTAAGTTGGAAGCCAGGAAGAGTCCCCTGAAATTCACCCAATGAGGCGTGAAGAGGTGACAGGATGATTTTATATTGGGTTGTCATAAAAGTCCCGATACATTTTTGCATAGAAAAATATGTCATGTCTTTTTCAACAACCAAATATATTCATATCAATAAATACTACTAAATATGAAGAGTCTTTAAAGAAATTCATGGAAAATGTTTATTGTTTAAAAAAAAACGATGTAAGGATTTCACATCTTCTTGTACCTACATAAACTCGTACTGTTATTTTATCTTTCCACAAACATTTTGAAGTCCCCTCAAATGTATGTGGAAGAATTATCCCAGTATTGACTCCCCCTCAATATCTTAAAACGCTAATGAGAGGAAAATGTTTTCACTACACATAAATCCAACTATTGGGGTCAGCAGGTGGCATGCTGGTTAAAGGAGCTGGATTCCCACGTGACTGACCGCAGTTTGAGTCCCAGACCTGGCGGCTTGCTTTCTCTCTTTTCCTCTCTCTCTCTCTCTCTCTCTCTCTCTCTGTCTGTCTCTGTCTGGTAAAATTAAAAAGTAATAATAACAGATGGAATTACATAAATAATTTTTTTGAGAGGTTTTTGCTACAGGGTGCGTGCTCTCACCAGAAAGCCAGAGAGAGACAGAGAGACAGAAAGCAAGAAATCACCCCCCGGGGGGATGGCCACGCTGCAATCCCTTCTCCTCCATTCTCCTCTCGGGATCTTGGGCACGCACGCACATGCGCCCAGCGTGAGTTTTTTTAAGCCACTGGGTCTGGGACGCGAACCGCACGGTTGACTACATGGGAGTCCAGTGACATAGCCATTATGCTAACTGCTGGTCCCCATAAATAATTATTTTGAAAATAAAAAATCCAACTATTTAGTCAGACATTGCTTTGCCTGACTCTTATGGCTGGTGTGAATTTGGGGTACAAAATCTGCCAGATGAGTTCTTTGGAGGCCTCTGAAGCTATGGATCACCTGTACCAAACACTGTTCCCAATGGGCTCAAAGGCTCATTGCTTGGAGGAAAGAGCTTTGCTAGCCAGACGGTGCTAAAGCATCCTCTTCCTCATCTTCCTATGAAGAGCACCAAGGAGTACTTTGTCGATCAGTGAGAGACTTGCTGCAGGAATTGAGATAATCTACGCTTTAAATCTATTTAGAGTCGAATTGCTGTGGTCATCCCTCCAGCCTTGCCTTGGAAAATGTCACCAGCCTCCAAAGGATGTGTCTCTAGGAATTATGTTCTGGGTTGATATAATGAAAAGGATCCTGGGGTCCAACTGGTGGCCTAGTGGTGATGCAACGGGAACCACACGGGGAGGGTCCTGGTTCATATCCCAGGATCTCTCTGAGTACACTGGGTACATGCACGCATCTGCCATTAGGCTGTCTGAGACTGGGGTGGGTTGGGGAATGAGGACCTGTTAGGGGTGCCTGTGTCTCTCTGTCTCTCTCTCTCTCTCTCACTCATGAAACTAATTAATTCATTCATTGAAAGAAAAATGATCCTAGCCTAGCAAAGATAATAATTGATTTGTAAACAAATTCACTGGGGTCAAAACTAAATGTAGGGGCCAGCAAGTGGCTAAGGTACTAGACTCCCATATGGCCGACTACAGTTCACGTCCCTGACCTGGTGGATAACTTTCTCACTTTGTCTCTCTCTCTCTTTCTCCTCTGATGAGTGACATGCCCTATGGCAAATTAAAAAATAATAAATAAATATTATTTTTTTAAAAAAAGCTAAATGTATACAGTGAACGCCACCCTACGTCCCTTGCCCACCTTGGCTCAGAGGACAGCTAAGCTAGAAGCTAGCCTACTAAGGACAGCAAGTGTAAATACTTAACTATTCTTGCCCTAGGCACAGTAAGGAATCGCCTGACTTTTCTTCAGAATACGTGTTATGAAACCCCGAGTCATTTAGGTCAGATGGTCATGAACCATTTCTAGCTTCTCAGCCTCTTTTTCAGAAACGAGGGCATCTGAGCACGGCTGCTTGTCTCACCTCTGGACTTGCCCACGCTCCTTGAAGGGTGGGAGATGTCCCTCCCTGCTGGGAGCCAGAACAGTCCTGCACAGCCTTGTCACCCCGGACACTCTTTTGCTTGACATGGCCTCTCCCGAGTGCACACCTTGGTGAGAATTCAGACAGAGCTCGGAACAGCAGGACTTCGGAACTTACAAGATGAGCTAAACGGACTGCTTTCCTAGTTTTCAGAAACACACATAAACGTGGCTATAAAGGGACCTTCGCTAGAGTATAGTGTTAGAAAACAAGGCTGTAATTTGCCACTTCTTTTTAATGTGGTAAAGAATTATTTTATTTATTTATTTATTTATTATTATTATTTAATTTGACCAGAAGAGACAGAGAAAGAGAGAGGGAAAGGAAGAAAGCAAGTCTCCAGGTCCAGGTCTCAAATCACAGTCGGCCCTATGGGAGTCCAGTGCCTTAACCACCATGTCACTACTGGCCTTACTAGCTTGTTCTTTCTTTTTTGAGAAATTTTTGCTATCGGGCATGTGTACTCACTGGAGAGACAGAGAGACAGAGATAAAAGGCAAGAAATCATCCCCTAGGGGTGATGGCCACACCACAATCCCCTCTCCTCTATTCACCTCTCAGGATTTGGGGCATGCATGCACAGTTCCTGGAGTGAGTTTCAAACCATTGGATCTGGGACTCAAACTGCAGTTGACCACGTGGGAGTCCAATGCCTTAACCACTACGCTCCCTACTGGCCCCCCTACCATTTCCTAAATACTACTTCTATAAAGTTTTCTTTATTTTTATTCATGATAGTGTATACATGGGGGAGAGAGAGAGAAGCACACGCAACAGGTCTTGTCGCCTCATACCCTTTTCCCAGCCCTCCTGGGGGCGTCCATGCAGCTCCTAGCATGTGTTCAGGCCAACCTAGGGCTCGAAACCACCATCCACCATGTGGCTTCCAGCCTTACACGTCACTATTCACTGTGCCTCTAGTTTAGCCTACATGCGACTTTGAAGTGGCATTTTACTAAGCATTTTTTTTTTTCCTGAGAGTTATTTAGAGATGAACTCTCCTCTTTCAAAAAGTTATGATCCAAACCATAGTAGCATAAAAATTTTTCCGGGAACTACTTGGCAAGCCCCTGCTCGGTGCCAAGGGAGCCTGGTGCAGCCTGTCACGACCTCAGCATTTGGGGATGGGGGCACCACGTGTAAGTGACAGCAGGGGCACAGCCTCGTCTCTCTCTTTAAACATAGGAAATTGCACCGCCCAGCACGGGGTCTGCCGTATAGCTAAAGGACTCAATGACTATGTGTTGAATAAAATGAGCAGAATGAGAGAACGAATAAATGCTAAGGTGAATTAGGTATAGGTTGCTATGGAAGATGCATAGGAGGGGAAATAAGCAGTCTGAGGAGAGACAGGAGCCAAAGAGCACAGTGATACAAAAGAAAGACCAGGCTAATGGAGTCAGACCCGGGTTCGAATCCTAGCAGTGCTGCTCACAGACTAAGCAATTCTAACTCTTCCTAACCTCATTCCCTGCATCTGCAAAATATTGACAGTGCCTTTAAATACTGTTTTGAGTACTCAGTGGGATACTCTAGTGGGGTACATTTGTGCCTGGCCAATAGAAGACCCTCCCTGGCAGCCGTGAGAGGAGTCACAGAAAACAGAATGACAACATGTGAGCAATAAATAGCTAAGTAGTAAGTTAAGTGTACATGTCTTATTTTTATTTTTTTTTAATTTGCTAAAGGTTGTGTGCACTCACCAGAAAAAGAGAGAGACAGACACTGAAGGAGAGGGAGAAAGCACCCCTTTCCTCGTGGAAATGGCCATACCACAATCCCTTCTCTATTCTCCTCCCGATTTCGGCCGCTCATGCACACGCTCCCAGTGTGTTTTTCAAGCCACAGGGTAGGAGATTCCACTACACGGCCGGCCATGTGGGATCCAGCTGCCCGAACCCGAGCCTCCATGCCATCTGCTGGCCAGACTTCAGCTCTGTTGAGGTGAGCTTTAAGGAACGGCTCGAGATGAATTGGACTGTACGACATGCTTAATGTAGTGGTGGGGAGGGACGGGGGGTTTGGTTTTCAGTCCGCAACAGAAGACAGAACAGGGCCTAAAAAAAAAAATGTCAAGTAAGAGAGTGAGAGGCTAGAGAAAGGGACTGGTGGTGGCCAGACATCAAAGAAACTGCAAGGCATGAAAGCGTTTCGTTTGAAAGGGTAACATTTGGGGAAGGGAGAAGTCGAGGTGCCTCCGATGGTAATGGGGGAGGGAGAACATCCAGGGGGTGCCTTTGAAACCATGCCAGGAGCCCAGATCCAGGGGCAGTGGCGGAGGGGACGGCCAGGTAGGACAATTGCAGCGGAAGTCTGGCTTCTCACAGCACAGCATGGAGCAGGGCTTCAGAGTCTGCTGCAGGGGAGGTGGGGCCAGTCTGGCACAGTCTGTGGGTTTGAAAAGAGCTGGGCCGGTTGGAGAATGCCAGTCAGCCTTTGCAGTGCTGAGCTGGGGAGGGAGTGACAAGCGTTGGGCTACAGGTCAGAAGCCTGGCTTGGGTGGCTTGGGGAGAAATGTTCCCTCTGCTCTCAAACTCTTAGAATGTGCTCATCACACGATGGGCCTCCAATCAGAGTCCAAGCACGTGTCCCGGAGGCTGTCCTCAAGAAGATTCCAGCCGTGGGACCCGCTGGCTGACTAATGGGATCCTTTCCCTCTCTTACTCCCTACAAGCCGTGAACTGGGCTGGAAACCCATCTGCCTTCACCCTTTCCACGTGCTTGCATCTCCCAGACCCCCAGGGCTAATCCCCAGGACAACCTTGCTTTGAAAGAAAAAATGTGGTGAGCCTACTTGAAGACGTGAATCTCAGAGGCCTGTGTCTGTCCTGCCTCAGCCAGACCCCAGACAGCCGGCTCAAGGAGATGGACATTTGAAGAGAACGCAGCAGTAAGTTTTTGTTTATTTTCAAGGCTTGGTAGCTCTCCAGAATTAGAGTCCCTGAAGGCAGGGGGCTTTCTTTTTCATTTTCTTTTCTTTCTTTCTTTTTTTTTAACCTTTCTTTCTTTTTCTTCCTTAGCAAAAATAACTAAAATCCACTTCTCTTCTTGGAAGTGATTCATAAAAGCAATTCCATTAGAAAGTGCTTCTCCATTGGCTATGTGTCCTCTGTGAAAGACCTCTGAGGTTGGGTTGTGCGTGTCTATTCTCAACATTGTCATACTTTCAAATGTGCCTGCGTGTGTGAAAATAATTTGGGCTGATGATTCTTCTCCAGGATACATGCTGCATTTGTCCCAGGACTTGCAGAGATGTTCTTTGGGAATCTTTTGTGCATGTTCACTGCTCCTAAGTGGGAAGGATAGAAAGACTTTGCAAGGAGAGTGTGGCCCGGCTGACTCAGCTGCCTTCTCTGCCAGTCACCCACTCCTGCCTTCTGCTCTCCCTCTCCCCACCTCCTCACCCAGCCCCTGGATACATCTGAGCCAGCTGTCAACGACAGATCATCCACCTTTCCGTTTTCTTACAGCTCTGGTAGACTCTGCCAGGTAGGAAGTCTAGCCCCACACCCAGACTCACTACATTTGTGATCTCAGCATATTTTCCAACCAAGACGTAGACCAGACATTAACATCAACTCCCTCAGCTTCTCCCATCCTGGGATTATTAGCCAAGGTAATAATAACAACAATAATATTGTAGTTAGGAGCTTTCTAGCACATTCCATCCTCGGAGAGTCTTACAGATGTGAACTAATTAATCTACACCATATTCCATACAGGAGCAGTAAATATGACTAACCACGATGGAAGACGGGTTACGTATATGCTAAGAACAGCAAAATCATCCCCTTATTTATCATGGTTCACTTGATATAGTAACTGGTATTTTAAAAACACCCATCATAGATACAATAATTAGAGATGTGCTTTTGTTAACAAAGCCACTACCTCTTCTAGCGTACCCTTGGGTACTAAATAATTACCCACTTTGTGTGGTTATCTAGCTCACTAATTACCCACAGAAATTGGGGTCAGGTGTTAACTGCTTGAAATAAGTATCCTCCAAAGACAGGGCTGAGTTGTATAGAGAAAATGATGTGTTCATAGCAAAACTTTTTCAAGTCCCATATTTGTCTGTTTTTGTGAATACAGACAAGAGCAAGTTAGCTTAGTATGCGAAAATCGTGCTCAACTATTGTTGCAAACACGGGGCGGTGGAGGAGTCTCAGCAAACCTACCACCTTTCCCTGCGGAAGAGGGATGCAGTGGCGTGATTCTGATACCGGCCTCCATCGACAAGTAGCTGAGACGATTGACGATTCTGGCTAAGAGTGATTCATTTTGGCGTTCCAGGGAGGCACCCTGTGAGTCAAAGACCTTTTTTTTTTTTTTTTTGGTGACAGTTCCGCCCTATATGATTATCCTAGCATGTTTCTTTTTTTCTCCATCACTCTGTTAACCAAATTTGAAAAAGATTCTAACCCAGTCACCCACCCCTGGCAACCATCTTTTTCTCCTTCCTAATAATGACAAAAAGAGGAGGAAAAAAAAAGTATTAAAGGCAAGCCGCCACTCTGTTCTGCTTTCTTCTCCTCTCTTCTGTTCTCTCCTCTCCTCCGTTCCCGTCTTTCTGTCTCTGTACCTTCTTCTCATTGGTGCTTTCTCGTCGTCTTCTCCCTTGCGCCCAGCCGCGCTTGCAGGTCTCACAGTGAGAGACAAAGCACAGTGTATGTCTGAGTTGCGTACAAAGAGGCTACCTCTTAAAAACACTGCCTTGGAGGGAACCTGCAGCCTAAGCCTCCTTCGTCTCCTTCCTTTCCCACTTACAGAGCCTGGCATTGCATGGGACCCAGCACCGCCTGCTGTCTGCACCATTCTTGCCAGGAAAATTGGGTTAAGATGGCAACATAGCCACTGGGTGTGATAGGTAGGGACCTCAATTTGGGGGAGATACCTGCTTTGGAGGTATCTTTACAGCAAGGCTTTACCAATGGGTGCCAACTGATAGAACACGCGATGTTCCCTTAGCCAACTCGAGGTGTCTTTCTTTCTTCCTGTGCCTCTTACATGTCATCTGAAATATTACCCATCCTGATCGAGGGGCTTTAGGCTGATCAATGAGGAGTCCGTGTATCTGATGGACACTTGAGAAGAAAAATGTCTGCGGTGCAAAGCGAAGGGTTAGGACGTGCTTTTGAGTTCATCTCAGAATCCGGGGGAACACGCACGGTCAAGCGGACGCTCTGCAGATACAGTCAAGGGCCAAGCCCAGCCATGGGGAGGAAGCAGACTTAGCCTTGTGATCATCGCGTGCTTGAACAGAACGTCCGTGGATCTCAAACCCAGATTTGCCTCCTTGCTCTTTACCTTGCTAAATGCTGATTGCAAAGAGCTGTCTGGGCATTGCTGGCTTTCTGTCCCTAAAGAAAGCCACCAACATTCCCAGAACGCATCCCCTGCACTCACACAGGCGGGCACGCTGACATTCCCACAGGGTAGGAAACAGGCAGACAACTGCGCGAGGGGTCTCCCCTCTTCACGCCTTCCCCCCCTTTCTTTCCTTTCAGTGATACCTGATCTCGAGGTCTAGCAGGCTGACGGTTTTTCGTATTTGTCTAATACAATGTCTGGCCTTCCCCCTGACCTGCTGGTGTATTTTTGGTCTCATTAGTAGTCAGGGAGATGCTTTAGTGCATCCGGTGCTGCGAGTCTGGGATGAGACACTGCAACCCGAGAGGGAGCAAGCGCGAGGCTGGGAGCAGAGAGGCTCGGCTCCCAGATATGGAAGGAAGTGAGAAATGACAGGGCGGGGAGCTGTGAGGAGCGCCAAGTGGATTCTCAGCAAAAGGGGGAAGCCATAGCAGAGCTAAAGGTGATTAGAGGGGGATATTGATTCCTTATTCTGCCAGAGATTTAAGCAGGCATGCGAGGAATCTGCAGCATGGTTGGCAAAAGGGGACCCGTTGCCTCCTGTAACCAGACACTCAGGCTTTCCAGGAGCCTAGGGAGAGAGCCGAGAAGAAAGGGGGCAGTGTGGGCTAGGCAAATCCAGCTTGTCGCTGATTTGTGCCTGATGCTTGCTGTCCGTCAGCAGCCTCCCTTACAATCTTTTTTCTCTCTCCCTTTTTTTCCCCCTTGCCTTCTCCTTCTTCACTGAAGCCTAGGGGAGCCAGTAAAGATTAAATGTGCTTTCTCAAAGGCGGCCACTTCACGCTGCTATGTCGAAAGGGCCATTATTATTATTATTTTTAATAGTCAAAGAAAAAGGGAGAGAGGTTGAGAGAGAGAGGGAGAAGCTAGGTATGAGGAGGACGGACTAGCTTTTCTGAGAGAGGAAAAGGAGAAGGGAAGGGAAAGCAAAAGGAGAGAGCCCGAGCTGGACGGAGGATTGTGCCTGAGAAGAACCTACGGAGGTGAGAAAAAAAAGTTGTCTTGAAGGGTTGAGGGGGAGGGATGCTGAACAGCCCCTGTACAGAGGGACGAGAGGCAGGCTAGTCATCTCGTGGGTGCGTTTCTATTTTTAAAAGGGGGGAGGGGCAGAGCCTGGAGCTCAAACTGTTTTTAGTTGCATATGAAAATATATAAAAAATATTTATCATTTTTACCAAGGGCTGGAGGCCCCCCCTCCAGTGTGTGGCTGGCTGGGTCTGCTTTGTCATTCTCTTTGACTCGCCAGCCATCTACCTTGGTCAGGCCTGGAATAAAAGAAGAAAAAGGGACCCACAGAAAGAAAAAGGGGAAGAAAAATTTGAAAAAGAGGCATCTTCCCAGCCACTCCCCCTCCCTCCGGGTCGTGTGGGAATGCAGCTCAGGGAAGCTCAGCTCTCCGATCAGAAGGGGCCCAGTGACCATCAGGTACAGAACCAGTGGCTGTCTGCGAAGATGGAGGGAAATTGTGCTCCCCAGTGCTCTGACATACTGCCTCAAGGCTTCAAAGGATCCGCAGCAGGAGGCGGTGGGGGTGCCTCTCCCCAGCTTGCACCCACCCCTTCCAGTTCGCGGCCACCAAATGACAGCCTGGTGCTGGCCCTCGGTGACTTGGCCCAGGCTTTCCCGAGCAGCTGATGCAGAGGAGGGCCCAGTTTGCAGGACTAGCAAAGCTCATGCTAAAGAAAGAAGGAAGAAATGTTTTCAAAGCAGCTCTGGGGAGGTGTCTTGCTTTTTCTTTCTTTCTTTTTTTTTTTTTTTTTAATTTTTAAGTGAATATTTTCTAAATTTGATCAGTCCCAGCCCCTCCCTCACTCCAATCCAACGGCTTTTTCTTTCTTTTTTTTTCTTCTTTTCTTTTTTCTCCCTCTCTCTCCTCAAAGCATAAACTAGAGTTACAGTCTCTAGATTTGGTGTATCGCTTCCTGCCCCCGCCTCCCCTCCCCGCCCCCGTTCTCGTACACCTCGCCCAGCCTAGCGCACGGGGAGCTCACATTTCCCCCCCTCGCTCGGGATGGTGGTGCAGGAAGCCCGTGCTGCTTCGAATGGGTGAGTTCAAAATGCGATTCGCATTCCTACTTTCCTAGCCTCTGAGCTTTACTTCTTGGTCTTCCTCTGAAAACCCAATTTCTGTGATTTTGCATGCGGCATGCTTGCCCTGGGGGATAGAGATGCTTCGTATTTTTTTTTTTTTCAGTTTTTTCAGTCATTCATGCTAGTTGTTACATTCAAGTTTTGAAGAGACATTAAACCCTTATTGTAGACCATGGTTTCTAAAACCTGGGCATTTTTGAGTCTATTCATATTATTTTCCATTTTGTAAACTATTTTGCCCCAAGCTTGCAAGAGGTCTTTGTGTGTGTGTGTGTGTGTGTGTGTGTGTGTGTGTGTTTTCTGATACATTGATATGCCCAGGTATGTATAAGACCCCGTAGTTGCTGCGTATGCGTGTATATTTCCTACTGAAATGGAATCTAAATGTGTGGGCTCAGGAAGCTTAGAGAGTGAAGAAATGCCATCCCACCTGTTCCTTGCATTTAGCCCTGAACCTCCAACAGAAACTGCCTGTCATTGCTCCTTTCGCTTTGTTTTGTCTCGAGAAAGAAAAATCTGTTGCTCTGCTCTCAGTCCCTGAGACCCTAACTTGTGATGTTTACCGTTTAAATCCACGGGTTAGGCTCTTGGGAGCTGCGAGTCGTGCCTCTGCATCCTGAAAATTGGGTGGAACTTTTTTTCTTTCAAAGCAAAAACAAAAGAAAAGAAAGTCTGTCTGAAGTGATTGAGTTTACCTCTGAGGTTTTCATTGTTAGATGGGATCAGGTGACCAGAGAGTGGCAGATCCCGGATTTCTGTTCAAGTCGGTCTCTGTTCTGTTGTCATCGCGTGTTGGCTGTTAACGGATATGTATGTATATTATTGATGCCCGAGGCTTGTGGAACTCGTCTAGGAGATCTATTCCTTGAGAGCAACACGCAGTACTATTCGAGCGTAACAAGAACAGCTCAGTACCTGGTGCTTGACCTCAGAACATCTCAGCTGACGTCCCAGCATGCCCCATGCCTCCAACTCTCAAACTCAACAGTTAATCTGCAAATTGTGCCCAATTAAAATGGGCATGCGAATCTATGATCTATTCAGTGTCCACACATGTGTATCATATATGGCTAGACCGTGAACACAGAGACACAGATAGGGGCGAGCCTGTAGTTTAGGCTAAAATACTAACACGTTAGAAAGTCTACTGCAACAAAGGGGGGAATGTATGAGACTGTTAAAGATGAAACTGCTGTGACTTGGCAAGATTTTTCAAAATTAAATGAAAGGGGAGGATAGAGCCTCCTTGCATGGGTATATTTTTTAATAATCAATGCATTTAAAAAAGGCATTGGAAATAAATTTTCTAAATATAGAAAATGAAAGAAACAACAGCACCAATTCTTTAGCGGTAATCGGTGCCTATTACTTTTCACTTAGACACTGGTCTTTTTTTTTTTAATCGGAATTTAAATTCAATCCAACAAATTTATAACACCAAACTGTACCTTTGCAATGATTCTCTCTGCAGGTCATTGTTAGCATTATGGCTACCGTAGAGTTTTCTAGAGCTGTAACTTTTTCTAATAGAATCATTTCAGTGATTTAGGTCTGTCTCCTATTTGAGAAAGAGAAACAGTAACTAGCCCTCCTTTGTTGTGAGAATTACGATATACAATTTCATTTACACAGGATTTTAGTATTTTTGGAAAATACCTATGTGTACCCTGACTTTAATTGTTTTCTTCTTCTTAAGACTTTATATTAGTTGTAACTTCATTTTATTCATATAGTCCAAGGTTCAGGGAAACTCTTCTTTCCTTGTCAGTTTTCTAAGTGTTGATTACAATTTTAGTCGCTGATTCCAAATCGCAGTCAAGAAACCATTTTGTATCAGAAAACTGAAATGAGAAGATGAATGTGTAGCCATCGTACTGCGTCTTTTGTTGAAACCTCATGTGCAGTTGTAATATTTAAGTCTTACTTTCTAGCCTTTGAGAGTTGACTGTGCTTCAAAGACAGAGTTATTTGAAATCATCATTAGTTTATATGCAATGGATTAATGATTTTCCCCACCTTAGCTGATATGTACGCATAGGTATTTGGACTGGACGACAAGGCGTCTATTTAACTTACGGATCTATATTACCACCGGATTCCTATCAAATATTTGCAAAACACTTGGTGCTTTTTGAAGTCAAAATACATCTGCCCATTTATTCTATGATTAAAATGTATGCAAGGATCACTAAAAAGATGCTAGATGTAATTCTGTGATTTTAAGTGACATTCTCGTAATTTAATACAAGTGTTGCAGTTCGCATTCCAAGGCACTCTTTTGGTTAAAAAAAAAAAAATGTTTTCAAGTGGATTGCTCATGTTCCGAAGTCGCTATCACACCGTTGATCACCCAGGCAGTTAGGAGTGCATAAGGACACACAAGATTTTATTTTTCAGCAGGCGACTGCTTCAGTACGAGGGCAGGTTTCTCAACACCCCTTCTTCCTCACGGAGCCCATCAGTGAAGTTCAGTGAAATGAATAACATAATTGGTGGTTGGTTCAATCACTACCAGTCTAGACTAGCCCAGACGCATCAATTAGAGGGGGCTGCCTTTTAAAGGGAGAGTGCCTACCTAAACAAGCAGGGCATTATTGATACTGATCTTTAAAAGTGCAAATCCAGCTTGGCAGATAAAAAAAAATAAGGCGGGGAATTGGATTGGGGGTGCATTGCGGGGAGAAAGAGAGAGAAGTGAACTGGAGCTTTCGGACACAGAAGGACAGGAAGCAGGAGAGAAAAGGAGGGAAGAAGGACTGAAATGCAATGCATGCACCTCCTTGGGACGCACAGTCACAAATGAGTCCTCAGGGCACCCGGCCTCACCATATCTTTCACTAGATTCTGCCCCCTCCTTTCTTCTTAATTTTTTTTTTTTTTTTTTTGCCTTGATTTCCAAAGAAATGGCAGCTCAAAAACCGATGCAGTTGGAAATTTCACAGCTCTAGGAAGCTCTAGTGAGAATAAAACCAAGTTATACGAACCAGCCAAAACTCCTTTGACAACATTTTTCCCCAAAAGAAAAATCCGAAAGATGTTTACTTTCAAGTCTTTTATTCCATCTTAAAAAAAAAAAATTACACATACTAATGAACTCTTCTTATTTTAAACCTTAGCACCTGGGAACTAATTGTATGGGCAAAACACCTTTCGGTATAGAGTTCAGAGTTGTTCTTTTTTTTTGTGAATACAGTAAAATTCTGAAGAATGTAACAAAAGACTCTGATAATTCGGTGAGGGTTTTTTTGATGGAAAAAAAGACAGATGATTTAGAAAGTGTTAGGAACGTATGAAGCCCCAGGGAAAGAAAATGTTTGATTGGTATTAATTAAAACACTGCTAATATATTCTAATAAAATCAAATTTAACATTCTCAACTAATCCGCCTGGTATGTCAAAGGAAAAGAAAAGTATTATCTTATTTGCATCTCTGCAGACCAAATGCATTTGCTCATTCAGCAGAATTAATTTTTATCACCAGCCTGTTTAATCTCCTCACAGATTTAGTCAAACTTATTCTTTCAAACTAAAAAGGATCAGGGTGGGGAAGGCAGGCAAGGTATGGAGAAGACAGCAACTGTATTTAGAAGTGGCTTTCTATTTTACGATCTTCTTTTCTCTTCATTCGCTATGATGGGGTGTGGAAGAAAACGTGAGCCTGCAGTGAGAGTGATGAATGGTTCATTTTTCTTTTCTCTCCTTCTACCTGCCGGGTTCTTTAAGAATTTCAGTTGCCAAAATACCCTAGTGGCATTTATTTACCAGATCGGTGTTTATCTGTTAATGAATACCTCATTTTTTTTCTGATTTCAGAATCTATTGTATTGCACATTCTTACCGAAGAAAAAGCTCATAAGGCAGAAAGCAGTCATTTTTTCTCAGTCATTTTTTTAAACGGTAGTCCTTCTAAGAGAAAGTGGAGAAGTGGATGTAAATTTCTTCACTAAGTGCTCAGTATGGGGTTCCATTTTCCAGCCAAAATCACAACAGAAACATTTCTGTACTTTTAGGAACCAGTGAGTCTGATGTTCTGTTTTTCAACTCTCAGAACTGATACAGTTATTCCAAAATGACATCATAACCAAAATGCTGCTCCTCTCATTAGTCCACGGTGGCTGTGATACCATATGGGCGTATGTGCCTGATGCCCCCCCCTCCCCAGAATGAATGGACTGTAAATACAGGGGACCGTGTTCGTGTCCCACGGTGAGGATCCTGCACCCTACCCTGGAGATGTAAACTACTTCCTAACCTACTAAAGCTGCCGCCTTTTTGCTCTGTTGCCTTTTCAAGTCTTCAACGTAAAAGAGCAATCGCAGTTTGGTTTCACATGTATTGTTCTATAATCCAGGCAATAAATGCTAATTAGTAATGCTCAAGGATCCGACCATTCAGAGTAATTATCATAATTTACTTCTTCCTTGTTAAAGACATTCCTTGCTGATTAAAAAAAAAAAAATTAAATCGTCGTTTTACTATTGCAGGGCAGTGAGATACGCGGGCAAGAGGTTGGAGGGAGTCTTCTCGTGGTGTGGCTGCGTCCAAAGTCACTGGCATGTGCCGCTTAGCTGATTCCAAATGCAATTGCAACTTAATTTCTAAAAGAGATGCATGTACGTGCATGAAGTTTGGCATGTGCACCAGCAATGTATGATTTTATTTTACAAACCCCAAAGCTCCTCCTCCTCGGCCCACCCCCTTTCTAAAACCACTTACTGAGCAGAACAAAGGAGCCTGCTAAGTAAAGAGGCATCATTAAGTGTGAACAGCAACAGCATGATAAAGTGTGTGATATGACAACATATTTCATTGCACAAAAGTGCAGATAATTAAATAATTCAATAGTCACCCTGACTAATTAGCAGAAAGATCTTTAAGGAGGAATCAAGAAAATGGATCCAATCAACTTGAATAATATGCCTCATTCTCCAAGATCACAAATATATTTTGCTTATTTGATGATTGATTGATTTCATACAGAAAGATGAGGACAAAAGCCTATTCCTCAAAGTGGAGCTTTGATCTCGTGTCCTCTTTAGGACAAATTAATCATATGATTTAGAAGAGCCGAATATAGTGGAGAGCTTGCTGTTTTCAATCAAAGGTACAGTCTGCCATTCTCCCGCACGTTTCTTTTATCCGTTGTTCTCAAAAATCCTCAACCTCTAGCTTTTCATATCATGGCCGTAAAATGGACATGCAGCTCTCCCATGTTTTTAAATGAGGCTGTGTTGAAGTTCATTTCTTATTGCTTGAAGCAAATAGGTGCTAGGTTCATAGCTGCGACGGAGTAGATAGTGCCATGGAATATTGTACGGGGTGGCACACTCCCCTTCCTCTATCCAGGTAATATGCCCAGTGTTCATTGTGCACTGGTCCTGGAAGAGAGAGCTTCAGCTTTATTTGAGAGTTGTAAGCACATTAGAGAAATAATTCCCTTTGGATACTATACAGAAGGAGCCACCTGCAAAATATTGATGCTGTTATTGAAGTCTCAAGTGGAATCAGCTTTCAAAAAATTAGATATTAGATACATCCGATATAATTTGCAATGTGTAATTATACTAATGTGCATATAGTTGTGTGTTGCTTTCTGTGTTGCCTACTTGAGTTTTTTTTTTTGTTTGTTTGTTTGTTTGTTTTTTCCCTCCCTTGGGCATTTCTCATTATTTGAATTGGTTCCTGAATAGGATGTTTTTAAAGTCAGCTTATTTAAAAAAAAAAAAAAAAAATCCTTGCTAA
The DNA here is from genome assembly GCA_026018925.1 of Tupaia tana. Lineage (NCBI taxonomy): Eukaryota > Metazoa > Chordata > Mammalia > Scandentia > Tupaiidae > Tupaia > Tupaia tana. The sequence goes on along the minus strand of JAKSZU010000015.1, from coordinate 66,008,703 downwards.
TTAATATAAGAAGAGAAGGACTTTACGGTTTTTTTTTTTTTTTTTTTTTTTTTTTTTTTTTTTTTTTTTTTTTTTTTTTTTGGCCAAAACAAAGATGTGTGACCCAGATGTTGGAAATTCATGATTTTTGAAGGGGTCATCATTGTGGACACTTGCATTATTTGTAAAATATTTGCTGCTCTTTGTGGGTTTGGCCTTCATCCTAACTTTGGACAACTTGAAGTAGTGGAGAATATTAGAATAGTAAATCTTATTCATAAAGAATCCATTTCCTTTGTTGGAATAATGAGATAAAATGCCAGGGAAATGGCCTTAGGCAGAGCTAATAATTTTAATAATCAAAGTAATCAAAACAATAACAATAATCAACCATGCCTCTTTTCTGCTTTCCCCTTCGTTTTGCATGGCACGTGATGAATACTGAAACTTGGCATTAGGTCATTGATGAGCTAACATCAAGTTCCTTGTGGTGTCTCAACAAGACACCAGAGATCCGATGGCCCCACTGGAGAGCTCCCCTCCAAGGAGCTGACCCCTGAAGATCTAGCTATTAAGAAAAGACCCAGGCAGAAAATAGTGAGTTGGTTGGTCAGCTTGGCCCTTGGCACTAACCATGTGCTCAGTAGATGAAGAGGCTCTTGATGCAAATTCGGAGGATCATTACCATCAGATCACAGAGGAGAAGGCGGAACAAGCCAAGCGTCTGGGTCTGTGTTATGCATTTGTGAGACAACAAAGATTTCAAGGGAAGCTGGTGTTGAGATGATACAAAATATCACTCAATCTAATCAAGTAAGCAGAGGGCCCAAGGAAAGCTGGTTTGTACAACATTTGACTCAAGACACCTAGAATATGGCTGCTCACATATTTATACTATTAATTCCTCGAAATTCATTTTAATAATGGAGTCCATATGCTAAAAGGCATTTTGCACGGGCTGTATCTATGTAAGCCAAAGGAATGCACTGATTTTCTTTTCCCCTGTTCCTGTATTGAAGGACTTTCTGTGCTTAGCCACCCAAATGGGGCAGAGAACAATTGTGTGAAGCATTCTTTCTTAATACCGTAACAATTTCACTTGTTCACAAATGAGTCTTATGGTTGCATATTCACAGTTTAGCCCCCTAACCTCTCTACCAACGTTCACAAAATGATAAATGCTAAAATCTATAAATGTGTATTTATGCATCCAATACCTATTACTGCATGCTTGATTAGAACATAAGAATTCTTACTGGTATTTAATACCTAGTTATTTTGCAGGCTTTGGGGGAAAAAAATATACCTGCTGTTTAGAGAACCTATATCCTCAGTACATTTAACGTGTTTAGGGCCCAAAGCAGCAATCTGTCATAGTGCATATCACTTTTTCTTCTTTCTTTCTTTTTTTTTTTTTTTTTTTTTTTTGGTATGCCTGACTCATTATACATATTCATTGTGTGAGCATAATGAAGGGGCTGACAATAAAGGCATTAGTTAAATTCAAATCCACCTGCAAAGTATATTTCATTCATAACAACTTTTGTAGAATAAAATACAGAAATATTAATAGGCCTTTTCTCAAGTAGTATCTGTAAAATGAGCAGGTGGGATTGGCTGGGCTCTAAATTCTTTGACAGCTCTAAGAATTTTTGACATTCTTCTAAAGTATGGAGACATCGGAACAGTTCCAGGACCCGTGAATCCGGAGTCTATTTGTACCCACAGTTACCCTTCGAAGTTATATTCGATTCCACCTCCGGGTTCTGTATTTACTAACATTATTTTTCACTGATGCTAAAACAGTAAAGACGAGTTCATTTTTTCAGGAAGGGGCAGTGACAGAAAAGAGCAACAGCTGAAGCATGGCAAATGCTCCACAGTGGGAGAAGTGAATTCTTGATCAGAGTTCTAAGCCCATTTCCTTCAATGCTACCGTAGAGGAGACCAGACAAGCACCTGTCTCTCTATTTTAGGACCATATTCCTTAGTCCTTCTGCCTTCATGTAATTTCTTGCAGTATGGTTTGTTTTTTTCCATTGGACGGACGTCTGTGGGTTTCACATATCCTTTCTCACTTGATTCTTTTGAATCGAGTTAATATTCCCCTCACAGGCTTACAGTAGTTACATCAACACATCACACTACCCAAATTACATTTTAACGTGTTCGACGTCACCTGGGCATTGCCCCACCCCATTTCCTAAAGTCACTCCGAATGTATAATCTCTTCTTGAATTAAGCCAGCCTACGATATCCCCAGTTTCTATGTCCAGGCTCTGGACATGCTCCCTTCTGCATTTCCTCTCTGCACATTTTGTCCCCCCCCCCCCCACCACCACCCCCACCCGCCTCTTCTCCATTTCTTAATCCTTTTCTCTTCCTTTCTCTTTTTCTTCCTTCTCTTTCTTCCCCTTTCTTCCCTCTTTCCTCTCTCCTGTTTTCCTTTCTCTTCTCTCTCCTTCCCTCTTATTCTTTCTCTCCTTTTCTTACTTTTTTCTTCTTTTTGCTCCTGCTGTCTTCCCTTTTCCTTTTCATTCTTTTTCTCCCTTTCCTTTCTCTCCCTCCCTCTCTTGTTACTCTCTCCTTTCCCCTTTCTTTCTTCTTTCCTTCTTTCTTTCTTTCTTTCTTTCTTTCTTTCTTTCTTTCTTTCTTTCTTTCTTTCTTTCTTTTCTTTCTTTCATTTTCTCTTTCTTTTTCTTCTTTTTCTTTCCCATGTGCCACGTTTCATTCCAGGCACTGGGCATACAAAGGAATTGATAATTAACACCTAGCCGTTCTAGTGACTTCATTCACTCCTGCTTTGCTAAACAGTTATGCACCCACAACTATTTTATTTTGCCTTTAGTCCTTGAATTTATTTGAATGTGTCCTCAATGTCCTGTGTTCTTTTGTTCTGTCTCTGTGTGTCCTATTTCAGTAAGTCCCCACAGGATAAACCTGAGGCTTTCCTTTCGGAGCATTTTCTCCCAGAGCAGTTAGAGTTGGTTTCCACACACACACACTTGGGCAAGGCCATTGCCTGACTGATTCTGAAGGGAAGTGATTGATGACAAAAAGCTCCTTTTTCTAGTCATGCAGCATTTCACCTGTACATAGGAAGAGTGTGGTCCCCAAAGTATCATCACGTTTGCTTAGTTTTATTGGAGTGAATGTGATAACCTTCTGTGACATGTTCTGTTATTTTTTTAGTTGTGTTGATGTTCCTTCCAGCTGTTCCCATAGCCCCCCTCCTCAGGAATCTCTCCCCAGTGAAAAGACAAAGACCTCAGAGACTACTCTATTGATGGACCCTCAAGCCAGCTATGAAGTTGAAACAAAGAAAGTGCTCACCTGAGGACACCTCTTCTGCTAAGCGACACACCCACAGGGTGCAGCTTCCACCAGTAGAAGTCTTGAACAGGAGGCAGGCTTTTCAAGAAGCAGAAAAGCTTAATGACTTCATAATCTAGATTTCTAATGAGCCAAGAAGGTTCCCTTCCTTGTGTGTATTCCTCTGTTTGTATTTAAATTCATGTGACATTTAATTTTTTTTCCTAATATGGATGTGTTTATCAATGCACTAGAATTCAAATTTAAAAATCTAGACTTGCACTAATGTGTCAGTGTTTGAAGGAACAACATTAATATAAGGAGAATGATTTTTAGCCATGCACAGTTTGATCTTAAGAGTGGCCTAGAGAATAAAAAGTATTTTTGGAGTAACAAAGTAGTCAAAGGCAATCCAAAGGATAAGATAATGGTGGAAACTCATACGGCAGCATAGAAGTACGATGTTATTCCACCTGACACCACCCAGTCCACCGTGGTCTTAATCAAGCAAGCTAGCTTCTGGGGGATCCAGTCACTGCTTCTAAAGACCTTAAATCTGTTAGACAAAGGTATATACATCTTTGAAAAGGTAAATAACACGTCAGAAGATGGTAAGGACAAAAGTGAAACAAAACAAAAGATATTAACAAGCTCAAAAGAAGTTGCCGTAGGTGGGCAAAACTGGCTTGTATGGGGAAGAAAATTTCCACAAAAGGGAAATATGAGATGAATCTTAAAGATTATAAAAAATTTAGTTTAAATGGAAAAGAAGGAGAAAGTAGGATCCTTTTAGATGGATGTAATATTGTGAATGAAACCATGGAAGAAGAAAGCCACATGAAGACTTTAGGGGATCTGAATGTCTACTTGACCTCACCCCAGACTTTTAGCACCTGTCTATATATCTATGGTAAGGATTACACACACACTCTTCCCTCTCCCACTCCAGGAGTCACCTAGAATTATAATCATATTTATTGGCCATTAAAGCAAGTGAGAGTGATTGGTATACCAGGAAGAACTTGAGGTTTTTGTTAACTTAATAGTAATTGGTTGGTTCTTTCTTGCTCTGCGTTAAACATTTTGCATATTAACTCACTAAAACTTCATAGCAGTCATGCCAAATAGCTATTATTATTATTATTATTCCCATTTTACAGGTAAGAAAACTGAGGTTTAGTGAAGTTAACTAACTTGCCAAAATGCCATGTACAGGATTCACAATCAAGATTGCAAGTACAGAATTCATGATCTACAGCACAAAGTTACAATTTTGTGATCAATGCCACAGTGTCACCACTCGCTCAATATCCCTTGATATTTTCTTATAGTAAACAAATTGCTATCTCATTTAATTATGATGTCAGACCTTTTTGGTCTCCTCATTACATTACATTAGAGTGATATAATGCCTTTTCATGACAGAATATTGAAAAAAATCAGGGAATAGTGCTTAATCACCATTTTATTTTTTTAATTATTTGTTTATTTATTTTTGAAAGGTTTTTCCTATAGGGCACATGTGCTTGCCAGAAAGAGAGAGACAGAGAGATAGAAAGCGAGAAATCACCCCTGGGGGGATGGCCACGCCACAATCCCTTCTCCTCCATTCTCCTCTTGGGATCTTGGGCATGCATGCACATGTGCCTGGTGTGAGTTTAAGGCTCCAGGTCCGGGACTCGAACCGGGGTCAACTATGTAGGAGTCCAGCGACATAGCCATTACACCAACTGCTGGTCCCTTAATCACTTTTCTTTGCCAGACTTTGATGAAATTGTTCCCTTTGGTACGAAGAAAGACCCACATTCTTTTTTTTTTTTTTTTTGGAGAGGTTTTCACTATATGGTGCATGCGCTCGCCAGACAGATAGAGAGAGACATAGAGACAGAAAGCAAGAAATCACCCCCCAGGGGGGATGGTGACGCCGCAATCCCTTCTCCTCCATTCTCCTCTCGGGATCTTGGGCACGCACGCACACGTGCCCGGCGTGAGTTTTAAGCCACTGGGTCCGGGACACAAACCGCGGTCGACTATGTGGGAGTCCAGCGACATAGTCATTACGCTAACTGCTGGTTCCCGAAAGACCCACATTCTTGAGAATGAAATGTGGTGGGGCTTGCGTCCTGGCTGCAATATCCTCTTCTGTAGAAGACCCCACAAATTTAGTGACTTCCAGATTACGTATTTGCGGTTGGCAGAGCAGGCACCACGTTCACTCTCAGCGAGTCTTGAACTAACCCCTACCTGACGAAGTGTGACCTTTGCTTGACCAATAACAACGCTCCATCTAAGTAATCCAGGGCCCTCGTGCCCAGCGGATTGCTTCAGTTTTGTGTGTCTTTAGTTTCCTACCTCAATGCGAAAAATAGCTAGCCATGAACCACCACTTTTAGGCCAGAAATTGTCAATGATTTACCCTCAAAGAATACCTAATGGCCAGCGTTGTGTGTGTCCCCCGTCTTCAGTGATACTCTTCAGTTATTCGGGGTTCTTCGCATACCTACACAAATCGAATCAGCCAGTGATCATCTTAACTAACATTCTGCACATTCTCTCAGGAGACTTCACGGGAAAAGCAGTGCAAGCTTACTTTGTTGCAAAACCTCCACAAAACTTGAAATCCATGCATAGCTTTTTTATAATATGCATTTCTGTAAATGTTTCAAAGCCCCTCCATGGGTACATGCTTCTGCATAAATATTTCCGCGTGACCGTTTCTATAGTACTTATGTTTTTAAAAGTATGAAGGCATTTTCTATTCAAAATCTAATTTTTAATTCTAAATAAAAAGTTAGAACTGAGGCAACCTTACTCTACTTTACCAGCCGCTTTGCATTCCATTTGCATTTAGTAACAATTAATAACGTGGCCAGTTGGATAACATAGAGGTTCAAAATGCAAAATATCCTGAAGGCGGCAGTGAGGCTGGGCCTATTGAAAGACAAACATCTACATGTTTGGAAGTATCTGAATTTTTGACTGCTGTAACTTTCCGCTTAGATGTTGAACATTGTCGGACTTAGATCTGCTTGCTCGTCTTGTTTTCAAAATAATGATTGTTGGCCACATCACACAGTTCTTATTAAGTGAGTTCGTAAATAAACAGGGTTTTGTAAAGAGGAGCCAAGCACAAAGTATGACTTTGTTGACATTTTATAATACTCTGTCATATGTCCCTGACCCCCAATAAAAGCAATGTTGCATCAACTGTGAAATTGTGTTGATTTCTTGGAAAAGCATGCTCTTATAGTCTGTTTTCACTAGAGTATATCAAAACTCATTTCAAGACCCACGAGGAGCAAGTAATCTAGTGTCATAGGAAAAATTAAATTTAGAAACAATTTCCTCCCCCCTTTTTTTTTCCTGGCTGTAGTACATGTGCGCTTGCTAGAGAGATACAGACAGAAAGAGTGAGGGAAAAAGTGAAAAACTCTACGGGGAATAACTATATTGCAGTCCCTTCCCCTCCCTTCTCTTGGCATTTGGGGCACGTTCATTCACATGTGCTCAATGTGTTTTTTTTTTTTTTTTTTTTTTTGAGAGGTTTTTTGCTATAGGGCGCGTGCGCTCGCCAGACAGACAGAGAGAGACATAGAGACAGAAAGCGAGAAATCACCCCCCAGGGGGGATGGTCACGCCGCAATCCCTTCTCCTCCATTCTCGTCTCGGGATCTTGGGCACGCACGCACACGCGCCCGGCGTGAGTTGTAAGCCACCGGGTCCGAGACGCGAACCGCGGTCGACTACGTGGGAGTCCAGCGACATAGCCATTACGCTAACTGCTGGTTCCCTGCTCAATGTATTTTTCAAGCCACCAGTTCCCGGACTTGAATCACACAGTCAGCTATGTGGGATCCAGCTGCCTTTACCACCACACCACCTGGTTGGCCCTAGAATCAATTTCTAAATAATCCCATGTTACCTTTAAAGAAATGTCACATACCAAAGTCAGAAATCACGGTGTGGTTCTTGTTGCTTGCTTTCCACGTGCCGTGGCCACTCACTCAGGTAATCCTTTTGATTTGTCTTTTCTTTTTTTTTTTTTTTTCTAAGAGATTTTTACCATAGGGCGTGTGCACTCACCAGAGAGATAAAGAGACAGAAAACAAGAAATCACCCCCCCCCAGAGGGGATGGCCACACCACAATCCCTTCTCCTCCATTCTCCTCTCAGGATTTTGGGCACGCACACGCATGCACCTGGTGTGAGTTTCAAGCCTCCAGGTCTGGGACTCGAACCGCAATTGGCCATTTGGGAGTCCAGCGACGTCACCATTAAGCCATCTGCTGGTTCCTTGTTTTGTCCTTTCTATTTTTCAGATATGTCTACTTCTGTCCACCTTCTTTGCTAATACAGTAAAGGCAACTTCATTTCTCACCCAGACTACTATATCATGCCTTCAACTTTTCCCTCCATACTGTCAACTGGCAACCAGGGACATCTTTCTAAACCACCAATATGATTGTTTCGTCCTAGTTTAAGCTCTTCTCTGGCTCCCCATTGCCCTTGTGATGACTTGACACCTAAAGCCCTTGAGCTGAATTCTGGTTCCAATGTTCTCTCCAGACTCCTCAAGTCCCTCTCTACCCCTACTTTTCTGGCCTCTAAAGCACTCTTTTTGGCTTTCATTTTCTTTTTGAGAGAGATTCTTGTTATAGGGCATGTGTGCTCACCAAAGAGGCAGAGAGACAGACAGCAAGAAATCACCTTCCAAGGGGATGGCCATGCCATAATCCCTTCTTCTCCATTCTCCTCTCTGGGTATTGGGCACGCACACATCCAGACCCAGCGTGACTTTTAAGTTGCCAGGTCTGGGACTGGAACTGCAGTGAACTACGTGAGAATCCAGTGACGTAACAATCTGCTGGTCCCCTCTTTGTCTTTTCTTAGCATTCCATTTATCTTCCAGACTTTCTCACACACTCAGCCCTCTGCCCAGCACTCTCTCCACTACCTTTCCAAAACTCCATTACTGTCCTTTAGGCCTCATCCTGGAAGTCGTGTCTTCATGAAAGCCTTCACCCGTTCATCTGCCACCCTGGACCACCTTTCCCACCTAAATGCATTCATGGCATTAGCATTTATCTCCCAGTATTGTGATAACTCATGCATCAGACTCCTCTATTTCAAGATGAGCTTCTAAAGCAGTCCTATGGAGCAAGGCAGTCACTTACTGCGTGTGGCTCTAAGTGACCATGGCGGGCCAGCTCTGGAGCACAGTGGGGGAGTGAGCCGGATCCCATGGTGAGCCGTGTTTCAAGCTCTGCCCCTGGTGATTTGAAAAGCACACCAGGAGTGTGTGTGTGCATGCCCAGCATCCCAATAGGGCAGGGAAATGGAGGACATGGGATTGCGTGTGGCCGTGCCCCCATGGGGGGGAGGTTCTTTCTCTCTCTCTCTTTCTCTCTCTCTCTCATCTTTTTTTTTGTTGGGCACACTTGCTCTCTGGCAACAAAATAGTACTAATAATGGTAAACAGTAAATCAAGTTTAAAATTGGTTCCTGGGCTGTACCGGCCACATCTCAGATACTCAGTAGCCCTGTGTAACTAGTGGCTGCCCTGCGGAGCAGCCCAGAGTGCGAATGTGTGCACACTCGAGGACGCCCATTGTACAGAGATCTTCTAGATGTGGGGAACTGCGTTTGTTTTATCATTTCACCTTCTAAACTTGTAACTGTTCTTACCTGGGGTTTGTGTTTTCTGAACCACAGAACACAAAAGCATGATTTCAGGGGCTTTTTTCTCAATTCCCCCAGAATGACACATGCTAAATCGTATACTCTGATATAAGCCGAGGAAGGAAAATGGTTACTTACGTGTAAAGACGTCCAGGGCATTCAGGTTCTATTTTGGCCTAAATCCTGGTTGAGGAAGCCTGCAATACTTAACGCAGTAGAAGTACCTTATAACGATCTGCAGAATGGATGATCCACCTGGATACTGAGAGATACTTAGGTGTTTTTTGTTTTTGTTTTTCACACAAATATTTGGAGACTGTCTTTAGAGGATATGATGATAGACGAGTTCCTTTCTTTCATCCCAAGGACAGTGTGATATATCACTGCAGTAGGACCATCTACTATTTCACTTTCCTTCCATGTTTACACACCCAAAAGAAGAGAGGGACCAGCAGTTAGCATAATGGCTATGTTGCTGGACTCCCACGTAGTCGACCGCGGTTCGAGTCTCAGACCAGGTGGCTTTAACTCATGCCGGGCGCATGTGCATGCATGCCCAAGATCCCAAGAGGAGAATGGAGGAGAAGGGATTGCGGCGTGGCCACCCTCCCTGGGGGGTGATTTCTCACTTTCTGTTTCTCTGTCTCTCTCTGTCTGGCGAGCGCACGCGCCCTATAGCAAAAAAAAAAAAAAAAAAAAAAAAAAAAAAAAGAAGAGAATGGAGCTCTTATTCAGGGCAGGGAATGAGATTAAAATGACATGATGAAAGCAAATATCAAATTTGCTACATCTCATTCCTCTTTTAAAAGAAATATTTGTTTTATTTGTTATCATTATTATTTAATTTGGCCAGAAAGAGAGAGAAAGGGAAAGTGAGAAAGTGTGCTGCCAGGTCCCCCGTGGCCAGCCACGTGGAGTCCAGCTCCTTAGCCACCGCACTGCCTGCTGGCCTCAAGTCTCATTTCTTTTAGGGACTAGCCAAAGCCTATTAAAAAGTTTAATTATTCACCGAGCATCTACTCTGTGCCGGGCACCTTCTAAGGTCCTGAGAATACAGGAAGGGACAGGATGGGCACAATTCTTGCAGTCACAGTGAACGATGTTAACGTCAATATAGTTATTTCAGTCCCTCCCTGCATCGTACCGAGCTGGAGCGTCCACCTGCCTGCCAGCTAAGGTGCTTAAAGATGACAGCTACCTGGGTGTCTCCTCCAGTGATCTTCACTTACTGGTGTAGGGCGTGGTCTGGGCGTTGGGTTTTCTTTTAAAGTTCCCAGATACTGGAACATACAGGCAAAGTTGAAAACTACTGACGTGTGAGGACATGACCTTAGAATGAGCTCAGGAAATCAAGAGCTCTTGGTATCGGCAGTTCATAGCATTTTAGAACTCAAAGGAGAACATGTTAAATCATCTGTCGAACTTATTGTTATTTTTCTTTTTATTCCCTAGAATATAAAGGGGTATTTAGTCACTGAGCTGTCCAGATCAGACAGCCAGCTCATGACACAACACTTGAACCCAAGTTCTTGCTACACTAAATCATTCCAGAGGAATGGAAAATATAATTATCTTCAGATCAGGAGATAACCAACGTACACCCTGGTCATAACTTATAAAAGCAAGAATTACATTTGTACCAGTTTGAATCTTACAAACTCGGACATTTCTATGAATCAGATGTGAGCATTAGAGATACATTTTGTTACAATGAATGTCTTTTTAAAAACCACTACATTATATGTATATGCATGTGTGTATGTTTATGTACATATGAGTGTATATGTATGTCTGTGCATGCACGTATGGTTTGTGTGTACGTGTGTGCCCATACACGTATATGTGTATATACATATATTGTCAAACCATACATGATGTGTATATACATGTGTGCGTTTATACATGTGGGGATGTGTGTGTTTGCTTGTATATATATATATATGTATATTTTACACATTATATATTAGACCTGTATTTATATATTTTATGTATACACACGCTATAAACAGAGAGCACAGTTCCCCAGGAACCCTAACAAGATTTTTGCAAATTCAAAAATTTTATACTGCATTCATAACTAGGAAGGATATTTTGCCTTTAAAGCTGAATTATTCACCAGCAGAAAAGTGGTAGGAAGAGAAAATGAGAGTCCCTGTGCTCTCAAGGTCTCTGTCCCCACCCGCCTTATTATATGACTCCATTCAGTTTCACATTTCACAGTACAGGTGAAAATGGCCATTCTGTCCTGATGAGAAACATCAACTTGAAAAATAACTACTATTGGGGCTAGCAGGTATCATGGTGGTTAAGGTGCTGGACTCCCATATGGTTGACCATGGTTTGAATCCCAGACCTGGAGACTTTAAAATCGTGCCAGATACTTGTGATGTGTGCCCAAACACTCAGGAGGAGAAGGGCTTGTGGCATGGCCATCCCCCCGGGGGCTGATTTCTCACTTTCCCTCTCTCTCTCTCTCTTTCTCTCTCTCTCTCTGGCGAGCTCATGTGCCCTATGGCAAAAACTAACAGTAAAAAAATAACTACTATATTTTTAAAAAGTTAAGGACCAGCAGTTGGAGTAATGGTTATATCGCTGGACTCCTATGTAGTCAACCGTGGTTCGAGTCCTGGACCTAGTGGCTTAAACACATGCTGGGTGTGTGTGTGTGTGCATGCCCAAGATCCCAAGAGGAGAATGAAGGAGAAGAGATTGTGGCGTGGCCATCCCCCCAGGGGGTGATTTCTTGCTTTCTGTCTCTCTGTCTCTCTCTGTCTTTCCAGCAAGCGCACGTGCCCTATAGCAGAAGCCTCTCAGATAAATAAATAAATAAATAAATAAATAAATAAATAAATAAAAAGTTACCTCTGTTAGTTACAGCCTTGCCCAATTTTTAGATTCTACTCAGAGGTCTAGAGAATCTGTCACTGTAAGTCATCTGGCCACCTCATCCACAGACACATGAACTCACCTAGTGAACACACATCTTTCCATTGTTTTAGGCATTCGTTAAACCCAATGCCTCATGCTCCCCTCAAATGGAGTTTGAGAGTCTACACAGTCAGGAAATTCTTATTTCTATCCCAAAGCCCTCATGCTGTAGTTTAATCCCATTTTCTCTTGTTCCCTGTGGAGAGAAGAACAGCTGGTCTCCATACGCTATAAACCCAATCCCTTCATGTGCTTAAAGACACCTACCTCTCAGCTTTCTTTTCCCTGAAATAAATAAGAACAGATTCGATCAGGAAAATATCCCTTTCAGAGTGTGCATTTTCACCGCCATGCCACATAGACTCAAGCTCATCACAGAACGTTCCTACCGAAAACAAGCTAAGGCCCAAAGCAAAAATGAGCAAAGGTATCACTGTTTTTATGAATGAAGTTACAGACCCAGTAATGAGCACTACCTACATGGTTGAAATGATAGTCTTCCAATAGTTTATTTTTTAACCAAAATTATCATAATTTGTCTTAGAAGTTATGGGCACTGTGTTGCATTTGGAGAAGTGAATAGAAAATGAACCGATTAGGTTTCCATGTTCTTTATGCAAGCTCTCCCCATGTTCTGCAATGGAATATTCCATTCAGTGTTCCACAGCAGGAGCCACCATTACTTTGACAAAAATAGATACAGTATTGGAACATTCAGTCAATGGAGTAATCCAATTGTCTGAACATTCTTTTCTGCTTTGTCATTTACATTTTAATAAATCCCAGAGTATGTCAGGCTGTATCGCTTTGTACCAAGTGCAGCAAACTACACGCAGTTACCAGATGCGATGAGGAGGTCATAGCATACCCACAATGCATTGAGGTTCGGTTGGTGTATATTTTAGGCTCCTACATCTTACACGGGGGTACTCTCAAAAATGAAAAAGTGGATATTCTGCAAGATCTGTGCTTTTATCAACATGCTGTTAATATATTCAGCTTTCGTAAATGAAACTACGGAGAAGGGGTGTTTTAGTTAATTAATCTAGGAGTGCTGGGACCCATTAACTCCAAGGCAGCACTGTGTGTGTGTGTGTGTGTGAATATATGTTATATGTATCTCTACATATAGATATGTTATTATCTATATACACACATGCATACAACAAAAATGTAGGATATTAAATTATTATGCCAATTTTCTGTCTCTCTATTTAGGAGGCTCTGATAATGATCCCTAAAGTCATTTGACATTTCCAGGGCCAATAGGTGGCATGGTGGTTAAGGCACTGGACTCCTACATGGCCAACCATGGCTTCAGTCTTGGACCTGGCAGATTGCTTTCTAGCTTTCTCTCTTTCTCTGTGTATCTGTCAAATTAAAATAATAAATACAATTAAAATAGATGATTAATAAAGTCACTTGACATTTCATAATGCCAAAATTTCAGGCAAACAAGTCCTACAAGATAATGTGTATGTGTGATTATTATTAACCTATGTGCATAATTTCATCCATTCTGCATTAATCACTGTTTCTGTACTTAGAGAGACTTTTTAGCCTGGCATGAGACCACTGATCTTGTACAATGGGCAGAGCTGCAACAATGACAGAGTGAGCCCGAGCATGTCGTCATCCTGTAAATGGCAGGTGTTATCCAAAGATGAGGCCATTCAGATTAGTCTCTTTCATAAAAACATACATAGGACATGAGGCTTAAGCTGGCCCTTGTACTTAATTGCCCACGTCACTGAAGTTAGCCCATCAGAAAACTCTCCCCCTAGGTTTTTCCTTTCAGTCTTCAGATCATTGACCTTTGGAATAATAACCACCAAACAATGGGGATTGGGTAAATTTGTTGAGTGTTAAACTTGAGTTAAACTCCAGGATGAAAAGAACCATGAAAGAACCCTTTTTGGCTGGGGCTCAGGGCAGTTTGAATGCACGCCACACAGACTGTGACCAGCACATCACAATCACGACCTGGAGTTAGGTATTGCAGTGAGGAGCGTGACCACATAGCTTACCAGCAATGGGATGGACTAGCAAAAATGCACTGCATCATAAGGCTCAGGTAAGGCCCTCAGCATTTCTTGTTCCAGAATTTTCTCATCTTCTGCCCTTTGAGTGAGTACTCGTAGGTAGGTGGAAAAGCAGGGCCTAACCAATCATAGCATGATCACAAGGTCACGAAGACCTCTAGTGAAGGACCCTCTACAACTTGCCAACACCTGGAGTATCATCAACACATGCTCCTGTGATTATAGCTAGTGGGTTATGACTTCAGATGACACTCACTGAATCTGAATTAATCAACTAATTATCTTAATCAACATGAGGGAGAACTTAGGAAGATAAGTCAGACCGTGAAGGTCAAGAGATATGCGTTGCAAGTCTCATTTTCACAAATCAGAGGTCCCATGTTCTAGATCTGACTCTACTGATTATCATTCTTTTAATATTCATGAAGTTGAGTTAGTTCTTCTGTAATATAAGGAACATGGTAGTTGGCCTGTCTTACTTTTACAGTGATGTTGAAAGTACATATGGTAAAGTTGTTGTCAGTTTTTTTTTTTCTATAAGGCACGTATGTACAAGGGAATGGCCATGCTGCAATCCTTTCTTCCTCATTCTCCTCTCAGGATTTTGGACACACACACACACACACACACACACACACACACACACATGTTCCTGTGTGTTTTTCAAACTGCCAGGTCTGGTACTTGAACCACATTGTTGACCATTTGGGATCCAGCGGCCTTAACCACCACACTGGCCCAATATGATATTTTGAGAAAGCCTTTATATCACATACCATTGACTTTTTAAAAATATATATTTATTTACTTAATTAATTCCATTTGCTGTTATTATTATTTTTTAAATTTGACCAAAGAGAGACAGAGAGAGAGTGAGAAAGCAAGCTGCCAGGTCTGAGACCTGAACCATAGCCGGTCATGTGGGAATCCAGCGCCATTAACCATCATGCCACCTGCCAGCCCCTACCATTCACTTTTAAATACTCATTAATAGAAAGAAGCAGGGATGCAGATGCTAGTAAAAAAGACTGTGGTTTTTTAAAATGGGCTTTAGATGTTCGTTTCAGTCAAATTTCCTTTTCATTCTAGCTTCATAGACTCTCAATGACTAAGAAGCACGAAGACTACTAGTCCAGTTCCTATCTTTGTTTGAATTTTCTGTGCCCGTTTATGATGGACCACCTGATCCGTAATTCCATCTACAGACAACTCGATGGCTTCTACACTTTTTCTTTTGATTGAATCACAAAAGCCTCTTCTATGGTTCCTTTTATTTTCATTTATTTATTTTGCCCGTAGGTGCATGCATGTACATGCACTTGAGGGAGAGAACCTCCATAAAAGCGTTTGGTCATGCCACAATCCTTTATTCTCCACCTGTCCATCCCATTAGAATCCTGGGCACGTGTGCACGCACGCCGCGTGTTTTTCCAAGACACCAAGGCCAAGATTACAATCCTGGCTGCACACATGGGTCCAGCTTCCTTGCATAGTTCTTAACCGCTTTGCTTCAGGGCCAGCCCCCATGTTCCTTAGTTTATTCATATAATAACATTTAGTATAAGCCCCATCTCTGGCCTGTTGGTTAGTCCTACAAATAAAAAAAGAGAAGAAATCATGTTTCTTCCATAGTCTTTTTTTTTTTTTTCTCTACACTACACACATTTAGCATCTTCTATCATTCTTCATTTGGCATTATTTCAAACACAGATTGAACATCCCAAATCTGGAAATCTGAAATCCGAATCTGGAAATCTGAAATCTGAAACTTTTTGAGCACTGATGTGACACCAGAAGTGGAAAATTCCACACCTGACCTCACGAGACAGCTTGCAGTCAAAACATTGCAATACAAAACTATTACATAAAACTGCCTTCAGGGCTACGTGTATAAGGCATTTATGAAACATAAATGCAATTTCTGTTTAGGTGGGGATCCCACCCTCAAGATATCTCATTGTGTGTATACAAATATTGGGTCGCTGGAAAAGTCATGATGTATTTTTCTATGCAAAGATGAGCTCTGACTTTTCTGATGACCAAATATTTCAAAATAAGAAAAAAATCCCAAACACTTCCATTCCCAGGCATTTCAGATAAAGGCTCCTCAACTTGCACCTTCTTTCTGTGGATCTCCACACTGCCCTGACAGCTTGATTTATTATTACTATTATTATTATTTTGATTTGCTATAGGGCACGTGGGCTTACACAGAGAGACCGGGAGAAAAAGAGAAAGAGAGAGAGGGAAAGTGAGAAAACAAGCCTCCAGGTTCAGGACTCAAACCGCGTTCAGCCATGTGGGAGTCCAGTGCCTTAACTACCACACCACCTGCTGGCCCCACTATCCAGGTTTCTTATGATGACTCTGGAAAAACTCTAATACGTTAGACATTCACTAAGGATGAAAAAGAAAGATACTGAGAAAAGGAATACAGGACTGAATCTAAGAATGAGGAAATTAGCGTGTAACAGTGGCATGTATAAAACCAACTCCGGTGTTTTAGTAACTGTGTAGTTGCTAAATGTTAATATGAGGCCTTATTCATAGGAATCAAAAAACAAAGAAAGAAACTTGGTCAAGTGACTTGTTGAAGATAGGGTTCCAAACGTCATCCTTCAAAACCATCATCCAGTAATTGTCAAAGAAAAAGGTGAACTTAGTCTGGCATGGCTGCTTTTGTTTGTTGACTGAGTTTGTTTTCTTAGAAATATTTTTATTTTATTTTTTCTCTTACTCTAGGGTGTGTACAATCACCAGAGAGACAGAGAGATGGGAAGTGAGAAATCACCCCCCAGGGGAGGATGGCCACATCGCAATCCCTTCTCCTCCATTCTCCTCTCAGGATTTTGGGCACGCATGCACATGTGCCTGGTGTGAGTTTTAAGCCGCCAGGTCTGGAACTCGAACTGCGGTCGACTATGTTGGAATCCAGCAACATAACCAGTATGCCCACATATTTACTTTTTCAAACTACCGAAGCTTGGAAGCCACCATCTAGGTAAATGAATGGCAAGAGGAATTTAGTCTGGGATCAACATTTTGCTTCAGGAAATCAGAAAAGGAAAGTTTTCATATGTGAAGAATTGAGATCAATCCTGCATACACTGCTGTTTTAAATAACTGGATTTTCTTCTTTCTTACTATCCGTTGGGGTTGATAAATAACCCTCATTGAAAGAGGATTTAGGGATGGCCCCAAGGCTGAATGGTTGAAGGAGCTGGACTCCTTATGGCTGAGGGCTCCATTGAAATCCATTCGCATCCCATCCCTGGCAGTATGAAAACCACGCTGGGCACTGTGCATGTGCCCACATTCCAATGGGATGAAGAAATGGAAGAGACAGAACTGCAACGTGACTGCACCCTATTTGAGGATGCTTTCTCTTCTCTTTCTCCTTTTCTCCCTCTCCCTTTTTCCTTCTGGTGACAGCATGTCCCTTCTGGCAATTAAAACTTTTTTTTTTTTTTATTTTAAAAGAGAAGATGTAGAGCAAGCAGAGTGGGTAGTCTTTTGGCCATCCTACATGGCATGTGTGTGCCCTTATATCCTTGCACTTGTCTATACCACAAAACAAAGTAAAATTAAATGAGATTTTAACATACATTTTTGAGGGGGCCAGCAGGTGATGTGGTGGTTAAAGACACTGGACTCCCAGGACCACAGTTGACGTAATCGCTGTGTCACTGGACTCCCATGTAGTCGACTGTGGCTCGAGTCCCGTACCCGGTGGCTTAAACTCACGCCGGGTTCATGTGCATGCGTGCCCAAGATCCCGAGAGGAGAGCGGAGGAGAAGAGAAGGGATTGCAGCATGGCCATCCTCCCTTGGGGGTGATTTCTTGCTTTCTGTCTCTCTGTCTCTCTCTGTCTTTCTGGCAAGCTCATGCACCCTATAAGAAAAACCTCTCAAAAAATAAAATGTATATATACATACATATATATATAAATATATATATATATATATATATATATATATATATAAAGACACTGGACTCCCACATGGCTGACCACAGTTTGAGTCTTTGGCCTGGCGGCTTGCTTTCTTTCTCTCTCTCTCTCTCTCTCTCTCTCATGAGCGCATATACCCTATAACAAATTAAAATAATAATAATAATAAATAAAACCAAGTAGATAATTCTTAAAGTACTTTTTTGTTATTCCTCAGTTTCCCATGAGGTGAGATAAGTATGGGAGCAGACCATTCAAGGGGTTTAATTGCCAAAGTGCATAAAGGAACTCAAAATACGGCATCTCAACTCAATTCAAATTCTTAAAGTGAAATTAAATTCATGAGAAAATAGTTCCGTAATACGGCCCCAGGAGCAGAATCCTTAGGCTGTAGCCGTTCGTACTGTTGGGTGGTAATGTTATCTGGAAGCATTGAAAGCCCTCCCAACTCCTTTTTGTTGCTAGAGAATGCATGTGCAAGAGAGAGAGAGAGAGAGAGAGAGAGAGACAGAAAGTACCCCTCAGTAAGGTGAGCTCATGCCATAATCTCCTTTTCTCTCTTTTTCCCTCCCATCAAGATTTGGGACACGCATGTGTACATGTCCAAACCTACCAGGATTGAGATCTGAACCTTGGTCAGCCAGATGGGATCCAGCTCCCAATGCACAGCATTTAACCACCGTGCTATGACAACAGTCTAAAATCTCCCTTTCCGTTCCTTTTCTCCTTGTGCTAAGACTAGATCATTTTTTCTCTACTCTACTTGATTTTGCTGTTCCTTTCCTTCTTTCCTCCTTCTTCCTTTCCTCTTTTTCTTTACCTTTCCTTTTCTTGTTGGTATTTTGTCTTTTTATTCACTGACTTTCTGAAAAGTCATGCGCTTTTTTTTTTTTTTTTTTTTTTTTTTTTTTTTTTTTTTTTGTTGTTGTTGTTTTTTTCTAATTATGAATGGTTTGAAGTCACTGCTGCTTGAGTTTGGCTTCATTTCTAGCACTCTGACTGTTGCCTGCAGTCAACCCATGTCAGAATTTCATCCGAAGATAAAACTACATGGAAAAAGTATGGGTTCTATACTTCTAGAAAGAGTAAGAAAGAGAAAAGAGAAAGGGAGAAAGCAAGAGACAGAGAGAAGAAGAGACAGGAAGAAAGAGAGAAGAGAGGGAGAGGAAAGGGAGGAAGGTAGAAGAAAGGAAGAAAGAAGGGGGAAGGAAAGAAGGGAGAGAGGGAGGGAGGCAGAAAGGGAGGGAGGGAGGCAGCAGGGAGGCCTCCCCAGAAGGGTCCTGTGCATTTTTCCAGAGTTACATGTACATTTTCCTCTTTTATTAAAAGAATTACTTTAATTTAATTTATTATTATTTTTTAATTTGACCCGAAAGAGACAGAGAGAAAGAGAGAAAGCAAGCCGCCAGATCTGGGACTCAAACTGTGGTCGGCCACATGGGAGCCAGCGCCTCAACCACTGCGCCACCTGTCAGCACTTTTCTCTTTCGCTCTCTGGTTTCTTTGATGGGGAGACAGGTACAGTTAAAGAATTACCAACTCTTCCTTCTGTTTCAGAGGCTAATGAGTCTCATATTATACTCCTAAGGACTGCCTCTCCATTAAGGGGTTCTTAACCCAGACCATGCAACTGAATCATCTTGGAGGTGGCTGAACTGCAGGTTGCTGGGTTCTATTCCCAGTATTTCTGACTTAGAAGGTATGAGACACAAGGGCTGGCAGGTGTGTGGTGGTTAAGGCACTGGACTCCCACATGGCTAACTATGGTTCAAATCCCAGACATGGTGGCTTGCTTTCTTACTTTCTCTCTCTCTCTCTCTCTCTCTCTCTCTCTCTTCCTCTCTCTCTCTCACTATGTCCCTCTCTAGTCAAATTTTAAAAAGTAGTATTAATATATAAAATTAATTTTTTTTAAAGAAGAAGGTATGAGGCAGAGACCTAGAATCTGTTTTCTAGGATGTTCTTAGATGATGCTACTGCTGTAGGTTCTGGGACCACACTTTGAGAATCACTGTTCTAGTTGTAAGCCATTATTTCTTCTTCCCTTGACTATTTGTGTTCAGAGGGATAAATAATCCCCGTTCTTTTAATCATTTTTAATAACATCTATTTCCAAGAACTCTTAATCATCAGGGCGGCTCTTCCTTGAACTGTCTTCAAATCCATCTTAAGCTGAATAGTTAGAACTGAGTACGGAACTGTAGCTATTTCTGACAATTTTTTTAAAAACTCGTATTTCTATGACATATTTTCCCCAAAGGGTTAGAGCAGCACTTTTTTATTTATTACTTTGTTTGCCTACAAGCCATTGACAGTATCTCATTTTGGTAAAAGAGACATTAAGAGGGAAGAGATGTTGAGCAATTACTATGAAAATAGGCAGGACAAAACTTGAACTCGGATTCTCTGCCTCTTAATTTACAGCTCTGTCTGAATTCTTGATGGCAGTGCTTAGCTTTTTATTTATTTATTTATTTTTAAGAATTATTGATTTACTTTTATCTATTTTTATTATTTTTTTAAAATTAATGCTTAGGGCACATGTGCTCACTGGAGAGAGACAGAGAGAGAGGAAAAGGAAGAAAGCAAGCCACCAGGTCTGGGACTCGAACCGCAGTTGGTCATGTGGGAGACCAGTGCCTTAAACACCACACCACCTACTGGCCCAATATATTTGATTTTTAAAATCCAAAGTCCACTTCAGCTCATCGAATCAAGATGGACTGCTTTGAATTACTAATACAATATTGTAAAATACTAGAATATCCACTGATTTTTTAGTTCAAGTTGTAACAGACTGTGCAGACACAGGCTAAGCCACCCTAAAAAATTATACTTGGGACTGCAGGTGGCATAGCGGTTAAGGGCGCTGGACTCCCATATGGCCAACCGTAGTTCGAATCCAGGACCTGAAAGCTTACTTTTTCACTTTCCCTCTCTCTCTGTCTCTCTCTGGTCAAATCAAAATAAATAAATAAAGTTAAATAAAATAATTCTTTAAAAAAATAAGGAATGCTACTCAAACACTATAAACATGGGAGCCTCTCTTACCTGGCCCTTTGTTTCTATGAGCGTGGGTATGTCTTTACAATAGTAATCTCACTGTTGACTTTCAGTTTGCTAAACATACCCATCTGGGTGCAGTCTGTCCCCAGATTTTACCTCCTATAGTAAAGTGGCCTTCCACCTCGCTCTACAAATGAGTATGATACTGTTTAGTTCCTTCTGATCTCACTATTTCTAAGATAATTAGGAACTTCTACTTTCATGATTTACCTGATTTTATGTACATGCTTTCTCTCAAAAAAGTGAGAAACAGAGATCAGTGAGAAAGCAGTTTCTCAACATACCAACGTTAGTGTTCACGTTATCTCAACGTCCTTCGGCTCCTGAACTCCCATGGCTCGCTCTCTGCTTTCCTCATATCCTATCTTGTCCTCCTGTCATGACAGAGAAAATGAGGCGTCTGACAGCTTATGAAAGCACTAGGCTGGATTCCACGGGTTTTCAAGGGTGCTATTGTTTGCCCCTAAACCCTGGTTGCCACAGTGAAAAGCTCCAAACGTCCGCTGTCACAAATGGCCAAGAGCAAGGTCTTAGAAGGAACCTCATTTATTACCACCAAGGAAATAAATAACACTATGGACTGAGTGTCTTTCATCCCAATTAGACTAACCAAATCAATTCAAATCATTAGAATACATTATACCCAATTATACGTAAACCTTCTTGTAAATAGCCACTTACCGGCTTGCCCAGAGCAAGGTAATGTTTTATGCTAAATCAACAGTTTAAAAAAAAATTATGGAATCAACTGGCAAAATAGTTTAATGGGCTGTTCATATTTTGTCCTTAATTCATTCAATAAACATTAATTGAGGACCTACTACATCCTGGGAATACAAAGATGAATAATACATGATCGTCAAAGCGCTCACCTTCTAAGGAGCAAGCCGAGACTTGTAGAAAAGCTCACTGTCTCACTGTAACAGGCATTCAGTCCCAGGAAAATCAGTGCTATAAGACTGAGGCACAGGGGGAAAATGTAGAAGACTGTAGGAAGTATCTAGAGGAAAATAAAAGTGCAAATGTTGCAGAGACTGTGCAAAGGATCGTGTCCAAGGCCTTCCAATGGCCTTCTCTAATCAATGCAGATTTTAGGTGAAGTAAAACATACCGAAGATGATGGGCCCCTGTAGGAAAGGCGCCTACTGTACTCCAAAGGAAAATCGAAATGCTCTCAGGTTCT
Source organism: Tupaia tana (assembly GCA_026018925.1). Lineage (NCBI taxonomy): Eukaryota > Metazoa > Chordata > Mammalia > Scandentia > Tupaiidae > Tupaia > Tupaia tana. Next base: position 65,986,564 of record JAKSZU010000015.1, on the reverse strand, counting down.
CTAGACAACTGAGTTCCCTGTGACCCCATTCTGTCTCCTTTGATGGATAAGGGCCATCATTAGCAATGGAACAACACTCATTCTATGAATTACGTTTTTCTCCAGGACAGTCCATTTCTACCCCCAAGACAGTCCACTTTTATGTAATAAAAGAGTTTTTTAAAAGTTCATGGGTGGGGCTAGCGGGTGGCCTGGTAGTTAAGGAGCTGTGTTCCCACATGGCCAATGGCAATTTACGTCCTGGATCTGGAGATATGCTTTCTCATTGATTTTCTCTCTCTTTTTCTCTGTCTCTCTCTCTCTCTCTCATGAACATGCATGCCCTGTAGCAAATTTTAAAAATAAGGATTATAAATAAAATTAAATGAATAGGGCCAGTAGGTGGCATGATGGTTAAGACTCTAGACTCCCACATGGTCGACTGCAATTTGCATCCTAGACCTGGTGGTTTGCTTATGGTCGACCGCAGTTTGTGTCCTGGACCTGGTGGCTTGCTTTTTCATCTTCTCTCTCTCTCTCTCTATCTCTCTCTCTGTTTCTCTCTGGTGAACACATGTGCCCTATGGAAATTTAAAAAAAAAAAAAGATAAATGAGGGACCAGCAGTTGGTATAATGACTACATCTCTAGACTCTCATGTAGTCGACCATGGTTCAATTCCCGGATACGGTGGCTTAAACTCACACAGGGCACATGTGTGCGTGTATGTCCAAGATCCTGAGAGGAGAATGGAGGAGAAGGGATTGCGGCGTGGCCATGCCCCCTGGGGGATGATCTCTTGCTTTCGGTCTCTCTGTCTCTCTGTCTTTCTGGTGAGTGCACATACCCTATAGCAAAATCTCTCTAAAAAACAAACATACAAACAAAAATGATAGATAAAATTAAATAAATAGTTCTTAAAAAAAATAGAAAAAAAGAAAGAAAATTAAATAATAATTTATAAAAGGGGGGGGGAGCGACAAGTGGTATAGTAGTTAAGGCAATGGACTCCCACATGGCCTGCTATGGTTTGAGTCCTGGACCTGGCAGCTTGCTTTTTCACTTTCTCTCTTTCTCTGGTCAAAGTAAAACTAATTAATTAATGTTTTTTAAAGTTAATGGGTAATACTTGTTGTAAAAAAGCTATGCATGGATTTAATTTTTTTGTTTTCTTTATACCAAAAGAAACTTTCATTTCATTCTTCTATAACTTTTTGAAGCTCTCCCATAAGTTCATTTCTTTACATAGCAAGATGTTTGGCCCCATTTATCTGAATGCATATGTCAAAGATATGCATACATAGGGCCAGCAGGTGTCATGGTGGCTAAGGCACTGGACTTCCACATGACCAACTATGGTTCAAGTCCCAGACCTGTTGGTTTGAAAATCATGCTGGGTGCGTGTGCAGACATGCCCAAAATCCCAAAAGGAGAATGTAGAAGAAGGGATTACAATGTGGCCATCCTGTCTGGGGGGCAATTTCTCATTTCCCTCTCTGTCTCCCAGGTGAGCGTACATGCCTTAGTACAAAGACCTACAAAAAGAAAAAAGGACACCTATGTAATCACCCCCCCCCCCAATTTTTTAAACAATAGTCCTGTAGCTTTAAGCAATGGTATTTTCTGAGTAAATAGCCGGACTTGGGCTGAACTATCTGAGGTCACAGTAGTTGTGGAGAGTGGCAATTTGAGAAAACACGGTATGTCCTTTAGATGCAAACAAAAGAGTGCTTCTGTGAGCTACGCTAACAGGGCTATCGAAAAACATTTACATACAAAACAGTATCTGCGTGTTGTCAATGGTTATCTTCCTGTTGTTGTTATCTTCCTGTTGTGGTTAATAGCCAATACCCCAATATCAGGCTAAAGAAAATCATATGCATTTATCAGATTGTCCCCCCAAAAAAACAGAAAAATTAAATAGTGCCAGTCATCTTCACATCTTCAAACAATTAACATCCCCCCAAAACTGGCTTTGCATACCATTTCCTTCTCCTCCCATTCTCTATGCATCCCATTTCCACTTCCTCCATTTTCTGCCCTTTGAAAAAATAAACCTTAGGCCGGTTCCTGGTCACAATTTCTCCATCAGAGAAGTTGGGCCCACCCAGTCCTCACTTTTCTATACTTGTATGTCTTTGTGTGTTTGTTATTGCGTCTATTTCTAATCCACAGCCTTCCCCACTCAGAAAAACGTTTTCATGCCGAGCAAGTTCTGGCAAAGTGGTGCCCAACGCAGGGCTTGAGTATGAGAAAAGAGTCATGCAAGTAAGCACTCCTTGCAGCCTACCAAATATTACTGAGTAAGGTAAGGATCCTATAGAATAAAATAAAAATAAAAAATAGAGAGTAAAAAAAAATACCAGAGTAGGAAAAAAAATACCAAAATACCCTACTCACCATCTTGCATTCTCCATGATGTCTTCACTATAGCCTTATCATTACTAATCCCCTTGAACAAGTAACTCACCTTTTCACCTGATCTTTTTTTTGTTGCTTGTAAAGTTCTATTATGAAGAACTTTAATGTTTTGTGATCAGACTCTGAATACTGGTATTTCTTGTGTACATGTGACCAACTTGGAATCAAGACATTACTGAGCTCTTATTGGCCAGTTTGCTCATGGTCTGAATGCCAGTCAGCAATGCCCATTCACAAAAACTTAGGATGAAATAACCAAGCTTTCTCACACACTTTTCATTTTGTTTGTAGCTTATAATCTCTTTTTCTTGCATGTGGCTATATATCTGACCATGTAAATTTCCATGAGTATTAAAGAGTAAATGTCCCAAATATACGCATGTTTTTACTGTATGAGTGATCTGAGTGACTCCCCTGTGGATAAAATGTTTGCACATACAGTGATTTTACATTAGACTGAGAACTACTTATTGGGAACCAACAGAGGCTCTTAACCGAGGCCCTGGTTAATGTTGCTGGTAAAGTTGGATGGAATTTTCTCCAGCCTTCTCCCATGTGACAATGCCTCTCCCCCAACTCTAGTTCTGTCTCTTTTCTCCTCCCTTCAAGATCTCCCAGGCAGCAATCTGGACCTATTGGAAAACAGCTGATAGATCATTTCTTTATAAAGGTATTATTTAACAAGATGATTCTTCTCATGGGTGTTAGAGAAGACTACAAAAGCATAACAGCTCAGAGAAGAATGCTCTTACACAGATTTTTTGACACCACGGCAGACTTGGACGGGAGAAGGGAGGAACCCATGCCAAATCACTCTTACCATATTTTTCAACACAACTCATCTGGGAAAAATCATGAAGCAGACAAAGCTTAACTTTTGTACCTTGGTGTTGACATTCTCCTTTGCCATCATTAACCTGGACAGCCAGGACCCTCCTGTTTTTCCACTGCCTTCAAATTGAAACCCACTAAGGTCAAACTGGGGATATCCCCAGAAACAGGTGTTCTCTCTCCTGTATGAGCCTGCTGCATTCTTGTACCAGCAAAGCTCTATAAGTTTATTCAAACCACACAGAGGGGACCAGAAAATATGCTCCTTTTGGGAGAACATAACCTTTTAAAGCCCAAGGATACCAGTATGTATCCTGGTGGGTATGGACTCATTAATGCAGTGTCTTGGAGTTCTTCTTTCTTCTTCTTAGTTTGTTTGGTTTGTTTTGGAGGTTTTTGCCTTACAGTGAGAGGGAAAGTGAGAAATCACTCCCTGGGAGGATGGTTGTGTTGCAATTTCTTCTCCTCCATTCTCCTCTCAGGAAGTTGGGCATGCATACACAACTGCCTGGAATGAGTTTCAAGCAACCAAGTCCAGGACTCGAATTACAATTGACCATGTGGGAGTTCAGCGATGTAACTGCTAGATCCAGCCTCAGAACTCTTGATGAACGGTCTTCATTTGCTTTCTCATTTGTTAAGATTTTCACCATGGGGACGGACCTCAGAGATCATCTACACAATTATTTGTCTTCTCCAAGTATTACCATCAGCCATCTCATTTAGGCATGTTCATAAATTCAACTACAAGTTATGTTTACAGAGATATCCAACTAGAGATAAAATGGCAGAGACCGACGGCCACCTTTCACATTTAATCCTCCTAGCCCCTGCTCTTCTTCACTTCTGTCACTCCATACATCCAAAGGACAATAGATCACATGGGTCCAGGGTCCTGCCCATTAGAGGAATTTAAAATAGAAAGAGAGAAAAAGCAAATGCATGTGAAGAAGCTTCAAAACTGAAGACGTATATTATGAAAAGAAAACTATGCATATGCACGAATTTCACATTTTTTATACAGAAATGAACTTGTACTCTAATTTCATCTTTCCATGAACTTTCTAAAGTCTCATCATACATGATTCTAATACACTTTAACAACTACAGTGCCCAAGAAAGCTAGTGAGCATTTCAGAATGGAGGCTGGGTAAAATTTCACAGAGGAAATAGCCATTAGCCAAGACTCCCATCTCTAATCTTTGGGTCCTTGTTCATTAGTCACTAAATTCAAGGACTCTAACTTCTGTCCCCCCTGACCTGGGGTCAGCTACTAAGTTTCCCTAATATTTATTGCCTAAGGTTTTAAATTGTGCTTATCATTTGCGTGGTCTCAACTGACACACTAAATCTTGGTTTCTTCCAATAAATGGACAACGCGTAGCACATCTTTCAAACCAAATCTTATTTCCATTTTTCAGGTGAGAAAACTGAGAATTGACAGAGCTGATTTTCCAACCCAGATTTTGGATCCCAAGATAGAGTTCTTTTCTGTCACTAGTTTATGATTTAGCTTAACTGTAATAAACCTAAAAAGAATGAATGAGTACCAAGGGAACCATAGCAGTTAAAATTCGCTAACTTCTTTCTATGTATGGATCCTGACTTAAGTTTTTTCATATAAAGTCACTTAACGACCACAAACATTTTTTGAGGTAGGTACAATTGTGATCCCCTTTTACAGGGGAGAAAATGGCGACAATAGTATTTAAATAATGCGTCCAGTCACATAGCTATTATGCAAAAGAACCTAGATAGAAATACTCTCATCTGGGGGCCAGCAGGTGGCATAGTGGTTATGGCACTGGACTCCCACATGGCTGACCATGGTTTGAGACCCAGTCCTGGCAGCTTGAAACTCACGTTGAGTATCTGTGTGTGTGTGTGTGTGTGTGTGCCTGAAGTCCTAGGAGGAGAATGGAGGAGAAGGAATTGCAGTGTGGCCATGCCCACTGGGGGATGATTTCTCACTTTCCCTCTCACTCTCTCTCTGTTTCTCTCCAGTGAGTGCATACGCCCTATGGCAAAGACCTTAAAAAATAAATATATATCCTTTCATCTGGCCTGAGCCTGCGTTTTATGACTGTCTCTTAAGTATGTGTGTGGACATACCTACTCGTCATTCCATACACAGTAGGTACTCGATAAATGCTACCTAAACGTCAGTTCCATATTTTAATTGCGACGAATGCTGTGTGGATCCCACCTGTCCTGTGCCTTGGATCCGTTTTGCTCTCCGATACGTTCTCCAGATGCTCAAACGCTGGTGGTCATCTCTAGACTAGTAGCTCTACTGCTATGCATTCGTTTTGGTCCCTCACTCTCTGGGACCTACAGAGGACAGAGGGGTCTACATTCGCTTTCCAGTCTGGTCTTACCAATCCAATTCAATGTTCCCTGTTCCCTGTTCTTGTTATTTAGCCATGACATTTGCTCCTCTGTACTTAAAACAGACATGGTCTTTGGGATTGAGTCATTCAACTCCTTTCTGGGGAATAAGCCTTTTATATACCTACCAGTTGTCCACCAGCATTGTACGGGCTTCCAGAGATGGTCAGGAAAAATCTTTCAGAATGGTGAGCATTTCACCCGAAATTCAAGAGATTGAATTTCAAAAGGGAAAACAAAGCACTGTTACGTATCTAGTATGCTATGCTCAGCACTGTGGATTTTCACACATGTCTTATTAGGCATCACAATAATTAAGTGAAGAAAAGTCCAGAGGAGAAATTCGGCTCTGAGAATTAAGGCCGCCCCCGGTCCATGTCGTGAGTTGCAGACCTGCAGCATACGTGCAGGTGTCTGGCCTGGAGGCCTGCACATCTGATGAACAAATAGTCACCACATGCCCCTGTGAGCCAGGCACTTTGTGGGGCCTGGGGATGTGTCAAGGAGGCAAGATAGTCATGTCCCTGTTGGGAAAGAGCTCACAACCCAGCCAGATCACTGCGTAAATGACAGCATCAAGTATGATAGGTCCTGCCATGGAGAAAATACCTCAATATGTCCCTGTTTTGTATTTCCAAGGTGGTAAATACTGCAAGCTTTAATATTCTTTTAAGAAATATATATCATGGGGCCAGCAGATGGCATGGTGGTTGGGGGCACTGGTTCAAGTCTCGGACCTGGAGGCTTGCTTTCTCTCTCTCTCTCTCCTCTGTGTGTCTTTCTCTGGAAATATTGAAAGAATAATAATAAAGTTTAATAAAATAATTCTTTTTAAAAAAGAAACTTATAGAAATGTATATCACATTTAAGGAAGCAATTATTCCCTTCCATTTACTTCCTGCCTCATCATTTTTTTAAAAAAAATTTATTTAATTTTATTTACTATCATTTTAATTTGCTATAGGGCCACATGCTTAGAGAGAGGCAGAGAGAGAGAAGGAAATTGAGAAAGCAAGATGCCATTGTCAGTTCTGTGGGAGTCCAATGCCCTAAGCACCACTCCAGCTGCCAGTCCTAAACCTTGCCTTTTTACTCTTAAGTTAGGAAGGGATTTATCTGAACACTAAAGGTCCTAATGGTATGAAAAGCACCATAATATCTGCTGTTGGGAAATTTTTAGAAAGTATGAACAGGTAAACTCCTTTTTTAAAAGATTTCGTTTTAATTTTATTTATTATCATTATTCTTCCATTTTTTGACCAGAGAGAAAGGGAGAGTGAGAAAGCAAGCTGCCAGATTTGGGACCTGAACCATGGTCAGCCATGTGGGAGTCTAGCACCTCAACCACTATGCCACCTGCCGGCTCCTGAACAGATAAAACTCTTAAGTTAATAGAAACCTAGAAAGAATTGACCATAATTTGCAGTATGCAAGGGGACTTCAAAAGCATTCATGAAAAAATTGAATAAAATATTTTGATATAAAAAGTTTGGAATCCACACATAGTTTTTTTTTCATAATTCATATATTTCACGAACTGTTTAATTGCCAGAGGGTGCATGACTGAGAGAGAAAGAGAAAAAGAAAGCACCCCTCAGTGGGGCATGGTCATGTCACAAATCTATTTCCTTCTGTTTCTCCATCCTGTCAGGATTTGGGGTGTGCATACATACATGTCTGGCATGCTTTTTAAGTTTCCAGAGCCAGGATTCAAACCACAGTTAGCCATGTGGGATCTGGCTTCCAAAGCACAGTGCTTAACCACTTTACTGTAAGACCCACCTTCATGAACTTTCATAAGACCTGCTGTAGGCGTTGGAAGATTCAGGAAAAGCTTTGTTAAGAGGAAAACCTGGCTAGCAGGAGACAGTGCTTTGGCAGTGACAGCAGCCACAAGGGGAGATGTGCCCTGGTCTTGTTTACAATTGATCTGAAGTTTCTTGAGCTCGGCCCAGCCAGATGGACTCTTCCTCTCAAGTATCAGACCTGATCTTTCCAAATAAAACAGTATAAAGCGCATTAAAAGCTTTGATCCAACTGTTTACTTTGCATTTGTGTGTGTTGGGGGAAATGGGGACAAAAGAAGGATTTATTAGGTCTTGATGTGGGTGGTCAGTGCAACCACTGGGCAAGCCAGAGGGCAGCTGGGAGTGCTCTGTGAGGCACATACCGGACCCAGTCAGCACTGGACACCCTGTGCTCCCGCAAACTTCCTGGACTCACTCTGAGGGGCTCTTTCTATTTCCAGTCTTCCCATCAAGAAAGGAAGCACCTAGGATTGGCGCCTTTAGCTGATTTGACTTTTCCTTCGCCTCCAGGCAGATCAAAGTCAAATATCGTTTGGGGAGTCTTCTCCTAGAAAAGGAGTTTCTTAACATATTTGGGTGACACCATCTTCCCTTTTCCTGAGCACATGACACTTTCAAATAGAGTAACTTATCCAATCCATATCCTTCTGAAACAGGTGGGGGTTATATATACATTCTTGCAAGCACTCTCATACCCGCGCACGTGCGTGTACACACACATGTGTGCAATACGGAAATTTCTACTACCCAGGTTAGAAAACTGGGCATTTGGATTCCAGGAAGGAGACATCTCTCATTGTTTTCTACGATATGCCAGAAAGTTTCAACAATGATCTCATGAATCCTCTGATTCCCATGAAGTAGGTAAGGTATGCCCATGTTAGAGATGAAAAAGACTGAAGCTCAGAGAGGTTAAAAACTCTCCGGCTGATTTGGAGATACCCATTATCACATTACCCAAAGCGTACTGCTACGATTCAAAGTTAAGCATGTGGATTGCGAGACCTGCTTAATGAGCTCTTCTCCTGCTCCCATGGGCCTGGAGTTCAAAGCTGAGCTCCTCCGGGACTCTTGTCCTCTAACTTCTGGGTCAGTGTTCTTCACCTGTCCCAAACACCCAGTCCAAAGAGACTCCTACTCTTAGAACATACTCCTTTATGTCTGTTTTTGTGTTCAGTAGAGACAGATCTATCTCAAACGAAAGCTGCAATGGAGATATTGAGATCAGCAGACGGAAGGAAATGATATGATATGGGTGGACTACATACCATGTTCGGAATGAGGATTCCAGAACCTTCTTCTACTTAGGGATAGGGATATGGCAAAGCACTGCAGCTTTATTTTAACTCAACAGGAGAACAACTCTGATTTCTTAGTAAATACAGTGGATGTAGTCTGCAGAATCCATGAGTGCAAATGTAGGATTGTCCTGCGATTTCTCAGTTCCAGAACACCCTCCCTCCTCTACCCCACCTCCCCAACCCTGCCCCCAGATAAAACTGTTGCACATTAAGCCCTTAGTCTCTGGATACTTCAGGGATGGGCACTAGAGGGGAAAGGAATTCCAAAATTCTGGTACAAACACAATGCATAAGCTTAATAAATTGCGGTGTTTAATGAGACTAAATGCCTCTTTAAAAAAAATCAATTCCTCCTAGATTTCAAAAAACATATGAGGCATTTGAAAAACTAAAGAGACAACATAATTGTGTTCCACATGTTTATCAAAGAGTATTTTAAAATATCTAGTTAGTGTGCGTATGTGTGCATGTGCATGTGTATGAGTGAGAAAGAGTGAGGGAAAGGGAGAAAAAGACTAGGTACTGTAATTTTAATTGCTTGTAATCTAACTTGCTTTTTTGTTCCTTTTTTCTTCCTTTCTTTTCTTTTTTCTTTTTTTTTTTTTGTATCGGTTAATCTGTTGGTTACATTTTCAGCTTTTCTTTGCTTCTGGTTTCATTTTCAGATGAAAAAATGCTAGGCACACAGGGCTGCTGTCTGGTTGCCATGGTGACCACAGCCTATTATCCTGCCTTGTCATTCATCAAGAAAGAATTACACTTGACAGAGGCAGAGGAAAATGCCTGCAGTCTGCCGCATAGAAGGGGAAAAGCTTTTCTTGTCTTCTCTGTATGTAAAAGGTCTTTAATGTCCGTTTAGTTACATGTTTTATTTAGCATTATTTATTACTTGTAACGACAATAATTGATACCTGCAAAAATACGTCCCCTCCTCCCAGAGCATTTAACTTGCAATTTGTCCATTTGCCTTGCTTCCCCGATACCTAGCGTCGTGCCCCCACCCTCTGCTACCACAAACACTACTTCCACCCCAGTAGTAGAAACAGCCAAAGGATTACATTCTCCATGGAGAATGATTACTGTAAAGGTAGCTAAATGAGCCAGTCTTTCTTCCTAAAATGCTGTTTTATAATCAGCAGTTCCATTGCCTTGCCATTTTAAAAAACGAATGAGTGTAATACCTAATGCATAATCAAATATCACTTTTTACTAAATTATTTTTCCAACTGTGCAATGCCCTGTAAGAGATGGTGGCCACGAACTCATACAAAACTATGGTGATCTTTTCACTAGATAACTGAAGATAAAATCAGGATTGCTTTTTACAAATCTGGACCCATCCCAAATCCATTGTTCTTCAAAGGCAGGAAAAGGTAATTACTTGGTATTTGACTATTCCTCATTGCGGCCATTTGAATTAACCCGAGCTAGTTCCAAAAGTAAATGGTCTAGTCATTTTTCTATGTTTAAACACCTAGGCTTTGTTTATTATTTTTTAGAATCTGATTTTTTCCACCTCATTATGGAGCTCTTAAAATACCTGCATTCGGTCGGCCAGTTTCAACAACTTGGCTCTACTAATTGCTTTGTTTTGCTCTCCCGAATTGTTTGATTTCTTTGTTCAGAGAATGTGGTTGTAAAACAGGGTGTTTTAAGTAGATAGTCTCTGAGAGTGGAGTTTGTATATCTGTTTGATCTCTTATTTCAGTGATCAGAGAGAAGATGGACAGTAACAACACTGCCTTGAGTTGGTAAAATTCCAGCACTGAGTGAAACTGACGTTTGCTGCAATTCAGTCCTGTTACTTTGAGTGTAAAAGGCTAGCTAGGAGAAGGAGCAATGAACTTCTGAAGTTCAAGTTCTATTCTGCCTGAAGATTAGAGGTCAAACTTGACCAGTGCACACACACAGACACGGAACTAATGGCCCTACATGGCAAGTGAAACAGTTTACAATCAGCTGGTCAGTCTGGGTTTGGAGATGGTTAAGATTCTAACCTTCCCACCACTTCCTTAATTATCCAGATAATTTTGGCAAGAGGAGGTTTGGGGGTGGAGAGGGATAATGCTGAAAGAATTAAATAATTATAGCTGTCAGGAAATCTGTCCCGGATTTTATATATTCCTGCATAATGAATTCAGAATCTCTTGATTTCCATTGCGTTTAAGATAAACTCCGTTAATGCATACCTCACAGCATCCTTTATGTACCCTTGCCATGAAAAACTGCAGAAACCATGGAATGTTTTTCTTTAATCTTGACATTTGAGAGAGGAAAAAGAAACAACAAAAAGATGACATGTTGCGTTTAGAATTGCAGCTATTTCTTATTGGTTCTCAACTTTTTCTTTAATATTGTAGCAACACCACTGTTCATTTCCTGTTAAACTTCAAACCTACCTTTTGATTTTTAAATGTCCCTTAGGCTAATGTTTTCACTGAAGAATGAAATGAACAGGCAGAAACAATTAAGCCAGCAGATACAGTGAAAACGAACACCGCACTGCACTTTCACAGAACTGGAAGTGTAGGAAGGAATTTTGCTTGGAATTTGATCCTACAGCAGCAAAGCTTTTGCTTCTTGTCATTTTTCTTGGGCCCACCCCCCATCACAACCACTTCCCCTTTATGGGGGAAAAAAAAAAGATCTGGGCATACAAAGGAACTCCTAAACACTCAGAGGCATGGGAAATATTTTCTCTGCTTGTTACTAGTACGAGATAATCCAAGAAAGAAAATCCATCCAGATATTCTAAACTGCAAATGTCTCCCAAAGCCTGTTAAATGTTCACATATGTCTTTATGAAATTCGTAATATGGAGTGTTTATACAATCCTGATTAAGGGCATGAACATCATTAAAAAGGATCAAATCAGTTTAAGGATGGAAAATTATAAAATCAAATAGACCCGTTACCTACAAGGAAAAGTGAGGATTAAAAAAAAAAAACCACAACAATAACAAAACTTCATAATCTGTGACTTCTAATGTAAAAAAGATACACCAACAGCTAAAAGCAAACTATTCGAGAGCTTTCTAAGTTCTATCAGGTATTAACAAGGAAGGAATGAACTCTACTCCAAACAAATTTGCTATAACACGTTGATAGCATTTTAGTCACTCTGTGAAAGCTATGCTTTCTTTTATAGCACCATGCCGAGAGATTTTGCATGACAAGAGCTTGGCATTCTTATTTTCAAATTTACTTTGTTAAAACTACACTGCAATATACCAGAGACAGCTTACCATTTAGCAAAGTGAAGGTGGTGAGAACGTGGCACTGTGGCATCCATTTGGAACACTCTATATTATTATCTGTTATGAAACCCACACAACAGATTCAAGATGGGATTTTGCCTCATCCAAACTTTATTTCTAAAGACAGTATACAGTGGAAAGTTGACTTGTGAGACAATCAGAATGAAGAAAACACTCTATTTCAACCTTGTGGATATCCTCTATAAGTTAAAACAACCCCTCAGTAATGAATTAGGAGGACGGAGGACATCCATGAGGTTATAGTGAGCGGAAGACATGGGTTTTCCTTTTTATTACTATATTTTTTCCTTTTTAATACTATCCCTTAGTATTTTCCCCATAAAACCCTTCTTGTCAACCAGCGTCTTTGTATTTTTGTTATTGTTGTTATTATGGGATTTCTTTTTAATACCAGTATAATAGTTTTACTCCGCTATAGTGAAGATTTGAAGACATCTGCTGGTAAACATAAACTGGCTATGTAATAGCATTACAATGGATTTTTTATTTGAGATACCAGGATGGGGTAAATTTGTTACCCTAGCGAATGACTGGTTACGTGGAAATTGATTCACATAATAGAGAACATTTCCCTGGAAAAGAAGGCAATATATATTGGTTCAAACACTAAATACCAACATACTTCCTCTACTTCATTATTTAAAAAAACAAAACAAAGAAACAAAAAAAAAACCCCAAGTAAACGAAAACACCTATGTGATGTTAGATATTAGAGAATCTTCCAAGTAAACCATTAATACTCATCCTGAAACGATAAAAAAAAGCACAAATGAATTTTCAGCTATCAATGCAAGATGCAAGTGGAATAGGATATTGTCTCAGTCTTATCTACAGATATATATTACAAGCATCAGTTGATCATGATCAAAAAATGGACATCATTTGATCATTTTGCTTTTTTTCACAACAGGAGAATAGTAGATCTAAAATATCCAGGGTGTACTTCCATGTTTCCCAATACAGCAGTATTTCTCAGATTACGCCGCTGTATTCAGCAAGTGTTGAAATGACCTCACAGAAATAAAATTATATGCAGTGGTGTCAGTAGGAAAAGTATAATTGTTGTAAAACTGTATTGAGATGGAAATCACTAAACTTTGAAACTAAGCACCACCACAACTTGGGATATTCTTAGGCTAGGAATCCATAGCAGTTCCCAAAAGATTCACTCAGATCCCATGAATGTGACTTTATTTGGAGAAAGGGTCTTTGCAGATATTATCAGGCTAATGATCTCAGGAGAAATTTCCTACCTAAGGGTGGGTCCTGAGTCCAGTGACAAGATTCCTTGTAAGTGAAAAGAAGGGGAGAAGATACACAGAGATACATGGAGAGGATGACTGTATGAAGACAGACCAGACATTTGAGAGGCAAGCCTAAAAGCCAAGGTATGCCAAGTATTGCCAACAGCCACCAGAAGTTAGGAGAGCCACAAGGAACAGATTCTGACAGAGCCTCCAGCAGGAACTAACCTTGCTATCACTTTGATTTCAGACTTCAGGCTTCCAAAGTTATAAGAGAATGGGAAACTAATACAGGTTATTCAGTCATTAAGGCACAAAAGAGGACATATTAGCACACAGGCTACAAGGGAGGATAGACTGTCTGAGCTGATGTAACCAGACCTCATGAGCAACCAAAACCCAAGGTCCAACTCCTGCCACCTTTCTTCTTGGCTTCTCTGTCTGTCATTGAAAACTGGTCTTCTGGAGCCAGCAGGTGGTGTGGTGGCTGAGGTCTAGACTCCCACATGGTCAACCACTCCCACATGGCCAACCAGTTCAAGTTCTAAACCTGCCAGATTTTAGTCTCCCTCTCTCTCTCTCTTTCTGTCTCTATCTGGTGAGTGCACATGCCCTATAGCAAATTAATAATAATAATAATAATAATAATAATAATAATAATGAAATTAAATAAATAGTTCTTTTAAAAAGTATAAAAAGAAAAAAAATACCTGTCTTCATCACAGAATTAGTCAATTCTCTTTCATATTTTCATATCCTGTGGAAGGATTCCCCTTTCTTAACTTGGGTCATGCCTATCCCTGAACTAAACAACAGAGGTTAAGCTGACATGATCTTATAAAATACAGCAGTTCTGGAGGAAAACTTATGAATAGGTTGAGGCGCAGGGCACCCAGGTGTCCATCCCACTGGGCTCTTTTCTGTCTGTGACATTATAGTTTCTTAAGGACAGAAGTGTGACATTTTCAAAGATACTTGCTCTGGAGACAAGTTAGGCAAGTGAGTCTGAGTGCTGTTACTTACTGGAGGTATGACATTAACAAGTCACTTGATCTAGCTGAACTTCCTTATCTTCTTTTGAAAAATGATGATAGATTCAAGGTTTGATACGTACCCTGCATCAGCTAGGGTGCTTAGAAGGATCTCAATAATGTTGCTTTTTTTTAAAAAAAAAATACTTATTATTATTATTTTGATTTTCATTAGAGTACGTGTACTCACAAGAGAGAGAGAAAGAGAAAATGAGAAAGCAAGTGACCAGATCTAGGACTATAACCATGGTCAGCTATGTGAGAATCCGGTGCCTTAACCATCATGCCATCTGCTGGTCCCCTCAATAATGTTCCTTAGTGATGAGACTTAAAGAACCGACAAGGAAGATCACTTCGTTTCCACAGTGGGATTTCAGGATTTAAGTTAGTGAGAAAAACCAGGGCAAGAATTTAGGTTACTTCACTCCCAGGTCAGTGCTCCTTTGTTATTTTATAGGACCTTTCCCTATTCCTGTGGATATAAAGTAAGGTTTCATCTGAAAGGTGTTTTTCAACTAAGGAAAGAGTATCTCTCTTAGAACGGACATTGCTATTCAGCTTTAGGTTAGATAGTAACACAGAGGTAAAATGTCAAAAAAAAGAATATCCAGGGAAGTGGTTTGGGAGGTAGGATGTGAGAGACCTAGCCAAGTGCTTGCAAAGTTCTCCTGTCTTTGAGACTATAGAGTGTGATCATTCTGAGACTGCATTCATAAGGAGACACGTCATGGGAGGATCAGGGCCTTTTACTTTTTAAACTATATTGTTTAAAATATTCTAGCTTGTGTTTATTTTCCTTTTGCCATCTCCTGTTATATAACATTTGAAACATTTTGAATAGGTCCATTAGCCTCCACTTTATTTTATTTTATTTATTTATTATTTATGTGGAGAGATTTTTGCTATAGGGCATATGTGCTAGCCAGAAAGACAGACAGAGACAGATAGAAAGCAAGAAATTACCCCCCCCGGGGGGGGGGGTGCTGGCCTCGCCACAATTCCTTCTTCTCCACTCTCCTCTTGGGATCTTAGGCATGCACGCACACGCGCCCAGCATGAGTTTAAGCCACCAGTCCGGGACTCGAACCGCGGTAGTCAACTACGTGGGAGTTCAGCGACATAACCATTACGCAAACTGCTTGTCCCGATACAACTGTTTTAAAAGAAATTTTTGTCTTAGGTGTGTGTGCTCACTGGTGGGAAAGAGAGAGAGAGAGTGAGAGAGAGAGAGACAGGGAAAGTGAGAAATCACCGCTTGGGGGGATGGCCATGCTGCAATCCCTTCTCCATTCCCCTCCTGGGACCTTGGGCATGCACACACATGAACTTGGTGTGATTTTTAAGCCACTGGCTCCGGGACTTGAACCATGGTTGACCATCTGGGAGTCCAGTGACATAACTGCTATGCCATCTGCTGGCCCTTCATTAATACAATTTTAATCAAAGACTTTAGGACTATGAGCAGGTTAGGCAGGAGTATCACAGATGGAACAACCATTGCAAATGCAGAGAATGAGCACTTTGCTGGGGTGACAGGTGGAGAAATGTCCCCAGAGAGACCCATATCCTAGGTCTTGGGTCCTGTGAATATGTTCCCTTCCATGGCAAGAGGGACTTTGCAGATATGATTAAGCTAAGGATTTTAACTGGGGAAATTATACTGGATCTCACATGGCCATCTTTGGTTTCAATACCAACCCAGGATGTTTGAAAAACAGGCCAAGCACATTGTGCATGCCCCAAATTCTGAAAGGATGGAGAAATGGAGAAAAAAGAATTTCAGCGTGACCATGCTCCACTTGAGGCGGAGGGCTTTCTTTTCTATTCCCACTCTGGGGAGCACATGCACCCTCTAGCATATAAAGAAAGGAAGGAAGGAAGGAAAAAGAGAAAGAAAAGAAAAAAACCATTCACCTATTTTTATGCACAGATTTTAGGGAAACAGTTTGATTCAATTTGAAAACTAAATTGTCCTGTATAGCCTATATCTTAACAAGATACTGTACTGTCAATTTGGCTCTAATGTGATATGTGTTCCAGAAAAATAATCGTGGCCATGCAAAACTTATGCAATAAAAATCACATAAGATTCACACACACACACACACAAATGGGGCTGGAGTAATTTTATTAATATTTTAAAAGAAGTAATCTGTGTTGTTATTACTTGCCTATGTTCCACTTGATAAATTTATGTTATTTCCTTCCTTATTCTTACTCTAAGTTGATTTCTTAATGAGTTTTCTAAATTCTTTTTTTAAATAATTATTTATTCTATTTATTATTATTATTATTATTTACTTTTAATTTGCTCTAGGGACATGCACTCACAGAGAGAGACACAGAAAGAGAGAGAGAAGGAAGGTGAGAAAGCAAGCCGCCAAGCCCAGGGCTCGAACCATGTTAAGTCATGTGAGAGTCCAACACTTTAGCCACCATGCCATCTGCTAGCTCTGATTTTTCTAAATTTTTAAGGTGGAAGCCTAAGCCACTTTTTAAAAACATTCTTTTTTGGGGGTAAGAATTGTTTGTATTTAATTTTATTTATTATTATTATTTTTTAATTTCACCAGAGAGAGAGAGAGAGGGAAGTGAGAAAGCAAACCACTAGGTCCAGGACTCAAACCGCAGCCAGCCATGTGGGAGTTTAAAGCCTTAACCACCATACCAAACTGCTGGCCTTAATCAGATATTTCTATCATTATGAATTACCCCTCTTTTATCTCTAGTAAAACTGATTTTCCTGAAGTCTGCTTTGTGTAATGTTAATATAATCACTCTTTTATCCTTAAGGTTAGTGCTTTCAAGGTGTATCTTTTCTCCTCATCTTTACTTTTAAGCTAAACATGTCTTTGTATTACATGTGAGTCTCTTGCAAACAGGACGTGTAGGGTCATCATTTTTAAAAAGGTCTGCCAGTTTTACCTTTTCAAAATAACAACAACAAAAAAAACCCTTTATTCATTCCCATGAGAATGAAAGAGAAAGAGATACCCCCTAACGTGGTCCTTACATTGCGATTCACCGTTAGGGATCCTGAGGGTATGTCCACACTGTGTGTACAAGGAGACCTTGGGATGCAAACCCAGGACCTCCTCCTCTCTCAGGTTTGGAGAGCATTGCATTATTGTTGCCCCACTGTGGCTGGCCAGTTTCATCTTTTAATGGAATATTTAGTTCATTTACATTTAATGTATTTATTCAAATTGTTAGATTTGAGACACCCAAAGTACTATTGGTTTTCTATTTTTCCCACCTTTGTTTTTGTTTTCTTTTTGTCTGTCCTTTAATTTTTTTAAAAATTTCATCCATGAGCAAGAGAGACAGACAGACAGACAGACAGTACCCCCATAGGGTATTGATTGACATAGCGATGAACCTCCACCCTTCTATCAACCCTGGATCATAGACAAAATTGTACTCAGTGTAATCAGGGAGGTCTCCAGACTTAAACCAGTAACTTTCCATGTGGGGTTACCTTGCATAACATCATGTTTTACCATTATGCCACCATATGGCTTCCCCATCTGTATTTTGTTCATTTTTTTGTCTTTTCTCACTAACTTTAAATTGTGTGTGTTTTTTTTTACTATTAAATCTCACACCTCCTATTTGTAATTTTAAAACACGTATAACTTGTAATTGTCTGTAATTTTATTTATTCTTAAAGGTTCTTATAGAACTTGCCATATGGATCTTTAACTTATCACAATCTGCCTTGAATTAATATCAGCCCATTTCATCTAAAGCATGAAACTTAAGTTTTCCTTCTTTTTCTTATTGTTATACATTTAACTTTCATGTGTTACAAACCCCACAACTTATTGTTATTGCTTTTCTTTATAATGAATTGTATTTTTAAAAATTCATATATATATATATATATATATATATCCACATAAATCATATTCCTAGTACTTTTTATTCTCTTATGTGAATCTGAATTTCTTTCTGAAATAATTTTTCTTTCTTTCTGTTTTTTTTTAAACTTTTATCTACATTTATTTTATGCTGACTTAATTCTTGTGCCATAAGTTTTTCTTTCTTCAGGTTCTTCTGGGATATCTCTTTCTTCTGTGTGACTTCCTCTTCCGGTTTAGGAATAATTTGCTCCTTTTCAGTGAGGTTCATCTCCATGTGGCAGGGGGAGCTTATGTATGGGTTAATCTGCACACAAGCTCTGTATGTATGATGGTGTATCTTGGGTGCCTTGTTCACCTGAATGTGCTCAATGACCAGAGAATCCACATCTAACCCCTTAAGTTGGGCATTACTCTCTGCATTTTTAAGCATGAGCAGCAAAAATTCAGCTGTCTTTTTGGGCCACTGACCTCGCGAACAGCCCCACTGTTTAGCCTGGGCACATCTACCAACTCCGCCATTGTAACAACGGAATGGTACACACTGCTTCTGTAAAGTGACATTCTTCAGATACTTGGTGGCTCTTCAGATATGCATACCCTTGATGGCCTGGGCAGTTTCATGAATGTTCTTAAAGTGAACATGAAGTTTTGAACCTCTTGACTTGCATGACTTTGTGGGGTTCTCTGGGTCAAGTGACTAGCAAACCTTTTTTTTTTTTTTTCTGGAGAGGTTTTTTTTTTTTTTTTTTTTTTTTTTTTTTTTTTTTTTGCTATAGGGCGCACACACTCGCCAGAAAGACAGAGAGACAGAAAGCGAGAAATCACCCCCCCCTGGGGAGATGGCCACACGGCAATCCCTTCTCCTCCATTCTCCTCTCGGGATCTTGGGCACACATGCACATGCACCCTGCATGAGTATAAGCCACAGGTCCGGGACTCGAACCACGGTTGACTACATGGGAGTCCAGCAACATAGCCATTACGCTAACTGCTGGTCCCAGTAGTGAACCATTTTCAAAGATCACCTCAGGCAGCTAACAAGAAGAGCTGAAATAATTTTTCTTTAGATTGAAAAGCTTCCTTTAATATTTCTTGTACTGCCAGCTTGTTGGTAACAAATTCTCAGCCTTTTGTTGTTGTGGTGGTATTGTAAAAAAAAAAAAAAAAAAAAAAAAAAAAAAAAAAAAAGCATACTATGATTTTATCTTTATTTTTCAGGTATATTTTTTACTGGTTGTAACACTTGATGTTAACAATTTGTTTTTCCTTCTAGAAACTTAAGAACTGTTATTCTGTTGTCTTCTGGTTTGCATTGCTTTTGATGAAGAACTAGTCATTTTCTTATGATCATTTCCTTGTATGCAATGGATCTATTTTTTCTGACTTCTTTTAAATTTGTTCTTATTATTAATGATTTTCAGCTATTAAATGATGATGTGCTTTAGAGTAGCTTTCTATGTATTTATCCTCCTTGGGACTTATTAAGCTTCGTGGATCTCTGAGTTTATAGTTTTTATCAAATTTGAAAATCTTCAACCATTATTACTTCAAAATTTTCTGTTCCCCTCCTCTCTCTGTGGTACTCCAATTTGAGGCATGTAATTGGATTTTTTTTTACATGTCTCTGAGGTTCTGTTCATTTATTCAGTCCTGATTTCTCTGTATGTTTCCTTTTGGATAATTTCTATTTTCTGTATGCAAATTTACTGACGTTTTTGTTGTTACTCTTATCCAGTAAAATTTTTTATTGGCTGAGTTCTATTTTTTTCCTTAAGGTTATTTCTTTATATATCCCTGAGAGAAAAAGAGAAGGAACAGGAAAGACTGACAGCATCCAAGACACCACAGTTTACCCCCAATCTTCGGCCAGGCCCAAATCCTGGGCAAACATGAGCCCAACATAGCCAGGGAAGTCTCACACCTAAGTGTGACATTTCCTAAGTGGGATTACTTTGCCCAGTTTTACTGCTGTGCCACTATACAGCCCTGATCTTCCTTCAAATCTTGAACATACTTTTAAAAAAATTTATGTGTTATTATTTTAATTTGCCATAGGGCATGTGCATGTGTGTGCGCACAAGAGAAAAAGCAAGAAAGCAAGCCTTCAGGTCTGGGCCTCAAACCACGTTGGGTTATGGGGATTCCAGCCCGTTAACCATGATGCTACCTGCTGGTTCCAAATCTTGAAGATACTTTCATTAGCTGTCTTAAAGTTCTTGCTTATTAATTTTATTCTCGCTGTCATTTCTGGATCTGTTTCTATTTGCTGATTTTTCTTCCGGTTACAGTTTTTATATGCCAAGTAATTTCTGATTTGATGCTGGACATCATACAGTCTATATGGCCTGGTTTTAGTTGTCTTTGTTAGCAGAGTATTGAGTTTTGGTCTGGAAGATAATTATTGGGTCATTGGAAAAGTCATGATGCATTTTTGCATAGAAAAATACGTCATGACTTTTCCAATGACCCAATAAGTCAAGGCATCTTGATTGTTTTGAATTTTGTTTTTAAACTTTGTTAAAGAAGATCTAGAACAGCCTTTATTCTAGGAATACATTTGCCCTTCTGTTAAGGCATGGTCTTTCTGTGTTCTCTTCTCAGCCTTTTGCAAGTTCTAGCACTTGTTCTACCTACAGCTCTTATCAACTTTTTCTTTTCCCAGTAGCTGCCTTTTGCCAGTAGTTGTGCTATACTGAACCTCACTGTTTCTTGTCCTTTACATGTCAAGTTGTGTGTTTAACAAAATACTCAAGGGCTCTCAATATGGATTTCTGAAGCTCCTTCTCCGGATAGCTTCCTTTTGTCTGGTACCCTAATCTATAAATTCCAGCCAACACAGGAGCTCCAAACATTATTTTCTTTGTAGTTAGAGCATGGTGCTCTGAGTTCTCTCTCTGTGTACTACAGTAAGATTGGAGGCAACTCCAATCAAAAGTCCAGGGAGGCTATGGAGCTAACTCTATTTAGTTTCTTTCTCACAACGATCACTATTCTGTATCACCTCTCGTTCAATATCATAAAATGTTTATTTCATGTGTATCGTCCAGTTTTATAGTTATTTGGGACCGAAGAGCAGTCCTCTATGAGTTACTTTGTCATAGCTGGTAAGTAGGTAAGCAAGTTTTAGCTTTGTTTTGAGGTTTTTGCCCTAGGACAGGTGTGCTTGCTAGAGAGAGAGAGAGAGGAAAGTGAGGAGTCACCCCTGAGGGGGAGGATGGCCATGCCACAATCCCTTTTCCTCCATTCCCCTCTCAGGACTTTTGGCACATATGCTCACATGCTTGGCATGTTTTTCAAGCTGCCCAGTCCAGGACTCGAACCATAGTCAGCCTTCTGGTAGTCTTGCACCTTAACTACCATGCCACCTGCTGGTCCAGTAAGCAAGTATTTTAATGGTAAACCATTTTTGTTGTGCAATTCATTAAAAAAGAGGTCTAAGGTTTTTTTTTTTTTTTTTTTTTTTTTTTTTTAATAGCAAGAGATCTTACCTTAGTAATTATATTCTAATAAGTCTACATGTGTGTTATATCTGTTAATTTCAAAATAAATGTAAAAATATGTATGTTTGTGTGTAAACACAATGAGATTTCTGTAGGCATAAGAGATAAGAGTCACTTAGTTTTATGTATGTAACCTTCCTATCCATCTTTTTCATATCAGTTTTGTTAGCTAGGATCTTGGCCTTGTGACAGTTATAACTATGAGAACCAGAATGAAAGCAACCTTTTCTATTATATTTTCTTTGATACTAACCTATATATTTTTCAGCATGTTATTCACCTAAGGTAGAGAGTAATTCTATCAGTAGCAGGAATAATTGTAGTTGATTATACCCCCTCATAGATCTGACAGACTGTACATGAACTGCCCTAGAAATACAATGTAAAATGGGCTTGTTCTTTGTATTTATATGGTCAATTCAGAAAAAAGAAAAAAACTTTATTCACAGTATTTGTGAAACACCAGATAGTGTAACCAGGCAATGAAATAAAACTTAATCTATTTAATTCATATTTATTCCTAAAAGTCCATATACCTTAACTTGGAAACAACTAGAACTAAAATGTGTTCATTATTATTATTATTATTTTTTGGAGAGGTTTTTGCTATAGGATGCATGCGCTCGCCAGAAAGACAGAGAGACAGAAAGCGAGAAATCACCCCCCGGGGGGATGGCCACGCTGGAATTCCTTCTCCTCCTTTCTCCTCTTGGGATCTTGGGCACGCACGCACATGCGCCCGGCGTGAGTTTAAG
Source organism: Tupaia tana (assembly GCA_026018925.1). Lineage (NCBI taxonomy): Eukaryota > Metazoa > Chordata > Mammalia > Scandentia > Tupaiidae > Tupaia > Tupaia tana. The sequence goes on along the minus strand of JAKSZU010000015.1, from coordinate 65,964,166 downwards.
CCACCAGGTCAGGGACTTGAACTACATGGGAGTTCAGTGACATAGCCATTACGCTAACTGTTGGTCCCTAAAATGTGTTCATTATTTTTAAGTACTTATTATTTTATGTTCTTTTGACCTGATTTCTATAATACAAACGTGGTCAGTAGTTTGTTTTAAGAATATTTCTAATGTAGATTTTACTCCAACCTTGTAAATGTTGAGTTTCTAGAAAGACCCTGGTAGAAATGGTGAAAACTAAAGTTACAGTTATAAGGGGACTTGAAAAAGTTTGTGGAAAAATAAAGTATAAGCTTATTTTTGAAATCCATAATGCATACTTTTAATAATATGTGTTTTCCATGAACCTTTTGAAGACCCCCTCACATAGACTTTTTTGATACTATAAATATGAATATTTATGGGGTGTTATTAATTTATGATTCAACAAATGCATTTTTTTCAGGTTTACGCCATAGAGCATGTGTGCTCACTGAAGACAGAGAGAGAAAGAGAGAGACAGTGAGAGAGAAGGTGGGAGAGAAGTCACCCCTCAGGAAGGATGGCCATGCCACAAGCCCTATTCCTCTATTCTTCTCCTGGGGTTTTGGGCACACACGCACATGCACCCAGCATGATTTTCAAGCCACTGGGTCCAGTGGTTTGAACTGTAGTTGGTCATATGGGAGCCCAGTACCTTAAGCACCACACCACCTACTGGTCCTAATGAATGCATTTTTATTATTAGGTATTACAAAACCATGATGGCCTGTTCTAGATACATGATATAATACTTATTAGAACAAACTTATATCATCAAGAAGCAAATATAAAAATTCTTTTCAGTATCTACACACTGCCCAAAACCAAAATTCGAGAATCTAGCTTTGTAAGTTCCCATTCCAGGAACATGAAAGCTATCGCTCATCTCTTGGGGCAGTAGTAGGGGGCAATCATTTGTCCAGTGAGAATTTTCTTTATCCAAAGTGAAGCTGCAATGGTGAGTAAAAATGCTGTCGGTAAAAATGCTGTGGGTTTGGTAATATTTTTCTTTTTGTTTGTTTGCTATAGAGTGTGTGCACTTACCAGAGAGACAAGAGAGACAGAGGGAAAGTGAGAAATCACCCCCCACCCCAGCCTGGGGTGGTTAGGCTGCCATCCCTTCTCCTCCATTCTCTTCTCAGGAGTTTGGGCATGCACGCACATGTACTTGGTGTGATTTTTCAAGCCAGTGGGTCGTTTTATATTTGAACCATGCAGTTGACCATGTAGGATCCAGTTCCTTAACCTCTATGCCAGTTGCTAGCCCTGGTTATTACGTTTTTTTCTTAAAAACATTTTTCCTTAAATTATAGTGCTCTTGTGTTGAAATAATGAATGAAGTTTGCTACTCAGGCAAACTTCGCTCATCTTTGTACTTGATGCTACTTGGAATCATTCTCAGATTCTATACAGCTTCTAAGAATTATTGTTAAGAGCTGTAAGTGTTCTGTTGTAGTTGGTAATGTATTACCTCACATACGGTGGAAGCTCCCTCTGAGGGACAGACTACAGGGTAGTGTGGATTTCTTATTAGGAGCATCTGTTAACTAGTTCATGTTTGTAAGGCATTTTCATAATTGAAGAAAAAAAGATCATTTGTTTTCTTCAATATTAGAGTTGCTTTACAGAGATTGGAAGGATAATACATTGAATTATAGTCATAGATGTTATTGCAGATGGTACTTGAAGCTGTGTAACTAGCAAATGTTGATCAATTTCTGTGATTCTCATCTGGATATACATAATGCTCAAGTTCTACTCTGGGAATGAGCTGACTTTATTCATAACAAATGTTCCCCTTCACTTGAGATCAGCAAGAATTCAGACATGCTCAGGCTGCTTTAATATTTGTCCTGAATGACACTTTAAACAAAGGGCAAATTACAGAAAAAAATGCGGATGTATTCTTGGTATTTAACACTTTCTTTGTGGGAAAATCTTTTAAGTATTAAGGATCTTCAAGTAGTTCATGAAAAATGTATATTATGAAAACGGTATGTTGATTGGCCAGTGGCATGGCGGTTGAGGCAGCTGGATCCCACATGGCTGACTGTACAGTTCAAGTCCCCAACCTGGAGGCTTGGAAAACACACCAACATATGTGTGTACATGCCCAAAATCTTAAGAGGAAAATGGAAGAGAAAGGATTGCTGGATGGCCTTCCTCCATTGGGGGTGCTTTCTAACTTTCCCTTTCCCTCTTTCTCTCTGTCTCTCTCTGGTAAGTACACATGCCCCATAGCAAATGTTAAGAAAATAAAAGAAAGAAAGAGAACAGTATACATGAATTTCAAATTTCTTGCACCAAAATAAGCTCTTCCTTTATATTTTTACACAAACTTCATACTTTTCCACATACTTTTTGGAGCATCCTCATTTAAGAACAACAGGTGTGTTAAATATAACTATAGATATATATTTTACATCTTATTTCCTTTCTTCTGAAATAAGTCGTTACTATTTGAGGCTATGTATGCTATACATTAACAATGGATGCATACATGCTCGGATATAAACGTGTGTTATAAAATTCTGTAAATACTTGTTTATCCTTGAAGTTCTAAATATCCAGCCTATGTCATATGACCATGAAAGAAATTCAACTAATTCAAATTGAAAAATAAAAGGATTTTTTCTTTCTTTTTTTGTCAGACATTTATTTCGCACTCAGGTTACACGTGGCTTTATCTCTCATTTCTCATTCTGGCCAAAGGGACAGCTGTTGTCTATGACATGCCATTTTTTGGTTTTTGGATTTTTCCATGACATAGAGAAACTGAAATAGGGCTTTTTTTTTTTTTTAACAATGATTTTATATTTTTATTATTATTTAAAAAAATTTGATCAGAGAGAGACAGAGAGAGATGGAAAGTGAGAAAGCAAGTCACCGGGTCTGGGACTCGAACTCCAGCCGGCCATGTGGGAATCCACTGCCGTAACCACCATGACACCTGCTGGCCCTGAGTGATACGTATTTTGATTAGATCTCACCATGCTGTGGTCCTCATACAGCCCTGCAGTTAGCCAGGACGACAGATGTGTGCTGCTGTGCATGGCCCGGCCTGTTTGGGAAAGTCCAGGAAGCAAACCCCAGCTTCCTGTGCAGCCCGGCCTATGAACAGCTGTGCCTGCTCACACCACCGTGGCTGGGCTGAGGGTCAGTTTTTAGTGGTCGCTTTCACTTACGTGATTTCATTTGACTGATGTTTTCCCCGTGGAATTGATTGATTATTTTGACATATAGACATCTTGAGAAAAAAGAAACATGGTTGCTTATCATTGTTAAGTGATTAATTTTATATGTAACACACATAAATTGTTTTTAATTTTGTTCTTCATTCTGCTCTAAGACATGTGAGCTTGCTGGAGAGAGATGGTGGGTGGGGGGTGAGAAAGCAGCTCCCCAGGGAAGATGGCTATGCCATAATCCCTCTCCTCTGTTTCTCTTTTTGGGATTTTGGGCATGCATGCACAAGAACCCAGAGGGTTTCTCAAGCTACCAAGTTCAGGACTTGAATAGCTCAGTTGGCCATGTGGGATCCAGCCGCTTCAACCACCACAGCCCTGGCTGGCCAGCCTATGTTCGTTTTATATTTAAAAATCTTGGATTCTAAGAGATAGCTTGTCTTTCATCCAGCTCCAACAAAAGGACTTATTTGAAATCAGCTGAGGCAGAATGATACCTCTATAGGACTTCATTTTAATTTTTTAAAATTCAATTTAATTTAATTAATTTTTCTCGGGTCTTCATTCTTCAAAGGCCAGTGAGTATCAGAATTATTTCAAGAAGAGAGTTTCTCAGAGACCCACTGGGCTCTGGAGACACTCTCAATAGATAGGGTCTATTCAGAAATTTAAAAATAAAAATTACAGAAGGAATCATTTTGGGTCAGATCATGGCTTGGCTAGATCCCATACAGCCACACTGCGATCTCTTCACTTGCATCTTCCTTTTGGGATTTCTGGACATGTACGCCTGGCATGATTTTCAATCTACTGGGTCTGGAGCTCAAACTACGATGGACCATGTGGGAGTCCTGTGCCTTAACCACTACGCTACCTGCTGGCCCCTATAACTGATGTTTATTGAGGCCTCAGAGGTTGGACATGGGGCTAGGCACTTCATGTTTGCTCTTTCATTCAGTCCTCATGACAGCTCTTCAAGGTAGGTGTTCAATTTCATTTTTATTTTATATCTGAGGAAACAGCTTTAGTCAGTAGATGTAAGGCATATTGCAGAACATTATCGTGTAAGTCATACTGTATTAAGAAAAAAAACTGGTCTGCAAGAGCGTATATTCTGGTATATTCAATGTGTGTGTATGTTAGATCAGCCTATACCTTGCATGGACTCACTAAGCCTCAGTTTCCTCTTACATAAGATGAAGATGAAATTGAACACCTATCTTGAAGAACTGTCACGAGTGAATACAGAGGTATACTTCAAAGAGAATTGTTTCAGCTTACATTGTTCCTCTAGAACAATGGACTTCAACTCCAGTGAAATTAAGCCTTGTCTCGTAGCATGAAGATGAACAGAGGTGAAATCAACCAGTTGTTTTAAGAATGTGAGGCCAATTCATCTTGGCGCACAAGAGCTGGAGCTGATGCTAGCATTTGCTGTGAATGCAAGAGAAAGATAAAACTTAAGCCATACCTTGTACTGTAGTCATTGTGTTTCGCCTTTTTTGAGGCTCCAGGAGAGGTCTTCATTTGTATGTGGAATGGAGGAAATGGGAAGATTCGGAGTGGTGTGTGAGGTAGGGAGAGTCAGGGAGCACGACAGCAGGAGGTCGCTGAGACAGCCCTGTGGGCGGGGCGAGGGTGCTGGAAGGCGCAAGTGTTCCTCTCCCGCTCACAGGGCACCACGGGCTGAATGCTGTGGTCTGCTCCTTTCCTCTTGCACCTGTCCTTAAGCTCTAGCTGTGTCTGATGCTTCTGCTGAATATCTGAAGGTACTATGGCCAGCATCATGTGCTTACATGCTATTCCGGTTACATACGTAATTGGGCAGCCAGGTTGACCAAGAAAGTTTTGAAATTCATGGCAGGGGACAGGATTTCTGACCCTCTGGAGGGATAGGCTGCCGGATTCAAACCCTTGAGCACGGGGCCCTGCTGCCCATCGAGACGTGGACAAATCAGCAATAGAGCTAAAAAATGAACTTGGGAAAGCGCATGGATGCTCTGTCTCCTCTCTTCCTGTGAGCCAATCGAAAGCCCAGCTGCTCAAAATTGGGTTGCCAATATTTTCCAGATGAAAGACAGAAAGGAAGAAAAAAATAAATGGGAAAGCAAAATGTGATGTATACATACAAGGGAATGTTATTTGATCTTTAAAAGAAAGGAAATTCAGACATGGTATAACATGGCTGACTACAGTTCAAGGCCTGGATCCAGCAGCTTGAAACTCACACTGGGTGCATATGTGTGTGTGCCCAGAATCCCAGAAGGAGAATAGAAGAGACTGTATTGCAGCAAGACCATCCCCCCTGGGGATGATTTTTCACTTTTCCGTGTCACTGTCTCTCTCTGGTGAGTGCACATGCCCTGTGGCAAAAACCTAAAAAGAAACTTCTTGAGTTTCCTTTCCTTTTCTTAAAATGTCATCAAAGGTTGTGATGAATCACAGCAGTCTGGCTTGAGAACTGGTCAGCACAAAATTCCAAATCCAGTCCAGCCCCAGATGATATTGGTTGTGAATTATTCATACAGCCTAACGAGAAACTTGAGCGTTGTTTGTAGTCAAATAGCTTTTCCCTGAATGACACAAAGTGCATCTGAATTGTACTTATTCATTTGCCCTTTCAGAGAGACTCCGATTATACTTCAAAAGAAGCATTTGCAAGGCCAGCAGGTGGAGCGGTGGCCAAGGTAGTTGGGTCCCATGAGGTGGACTCCGTGGTCTAGGTCCCGGCTGGCTTGAAAGCCTCACTGGGTGCATGTGCGTGCATGCCCAAGACTTTAAGAGGAGATAGACGCAGTGATCTCACTTGCCGTACAGGAAACCAAGGCCCAGGAACCAACACTGCACAAGTAAGGTTCCTCTTGAGGCTCAAGACTAAATAGCATGTTCTCACCCAGTTTCTCTCCGACCCTTATTTCCTGTAAGATAAGTTAATTTTTAAAATAAAAATAATTTAATTTTATTTATTATTATTATTTCTTTAATTTGCTATAGGTCATATGTGCTCACCAGGGAGACAGAGAGAGAGAAAGAGAGAGAGAGGGAAAGTGAGAATGCAAACTGCTGTGATTGGGACTCAAACCACTCCAGGCCACGTGTCCAGTACCTCAACCACTACACCACCTGCCAGCCCCAAACTGCTTTATTTCTAAGAGAAATGCACTGGTGAAAGGAAAATACACCATATGAAGATACACTGTGATGAACCTGGAAGCTGGAAGCTGGCAGCTCAAGCTTAGGGTCGGCAATAACAATGGAAACCGAAGTGTCAGCACAAGCCAGTACCGACTCGGCATTTCCCAGCCTACAAGGCCTTTCACAATCCAGCCCAGCTTCCTGTGCCAGCCTCAGCTTGCCCACTTATTCCCCAGATAGAAACTGAAACGAAGTAGCTTCCATACCCAACTCCCTCCAAATTCCCTATATCTCTCCCACTCTCCACTGCCTGCCCTGCTTCTCATCCCTGTCTTTGGGCTGAGTGTCAATGCCTTTGGGAATACGTCTCAGCCTTCTCCAGCCACTCTTCGCAGGTAGAGTCCCCTCCTCTGTGCTCTGGAGGACACTGTGCACATTCCCGACATAGCAACTCATACTATATTAACAAACCTGCTTCTCACCAACCTTTTTCACTGGACCATGAACCTCTTTGAAGGAGAACTGTATCTTGAATGCTTGGGACATACTAGGTCTTCTGTCAGTGCTTACTAATTGAATAAATTTTGCTTCTTGTTCTCCAAAGAATAGAACTCATTGCTTAAGTTCTTTTTTTTTTTCTTTAACTAACAGATAATCACTTTCCTTCTTTCATAGAGTAAGGCTACAGTCTAGCAGAGTTATTATATGAGATCCCTATGACCTATTTTAAAAAGAATGGTAGAGTGACTGACTTGAAAGAATGTTCAGCGGCCATTTTATACACCCACATTAGCACCGGCATGAATTTTCGGGTAATTTAAAAATATCTCAGCAATGAACAGCTACAAAACGTAGTAGTCAACATTAGAAATAAAGTCATGTTGGGGCCTGCAGGTCGCATGATGATTAAGATGTTGGACTTCGGGACCAGCAGTTAGCGTAATGGCTGTGTTGCTGGACTCCCACGTAGTCAACCGTGGTGCGAGTCCTGGACCCGGTGGCTTAAACTCACGCCGGGCGCGTGTGCGTGTGTGCCCAAGATCCCAAGAGGAGAATGGAGGAGAAGGGATTGCGGCGTGGCAATCCCCCCGGGGGGTGATTTCTCGCTTTCTATCTCTCTGTCTCTCTGTCTGTCTGGTGAGCGCACGTGCCCTACAGCAAAAAAAAAAAAAAAAAAAAAAAAAAAAGACCTCTCCAAAAAGAGAGAAAAAAAAAAAGATGTTGGACTTCTACATGGCCAACTGTGGTTCAAGTCCCAGACCTGGCAGTTTGCTTTCTCACTTTCTCTCTGCCTAACCAAATTAAACAACAATAATAATAAATAAATAAAATAAAATAAAATAAATAATTCTTAAAAGAAAGAAGAAGAAGAAAAGAAACATATGTTAACCTTAAATGGGCTTGTATGGTCTGTTCAGATAAGTTTGGTTTTCAAGAATCAAGAACAAAGCTTCCAACGTACTATTCCTACATGTTAAGACACACGAGTGCATAAAAAGCAATGTATGTGTCTGCCTATGTATGGTTCATTTACTCTTCATTCATCAAACTGCTCTGTTGGATGAGTGTCCTTAATCTATTTAAGCTTCTTTTCCTTGACAAGGAAGCTTGTTTTGGGGGAGATAAATTACATCCGAAAACATGGAGACTTATAGGAACATTCCAAATCCCAGTAAGTCAAAGAGGCTTCCAAACTGGTCCCAGAACTGTCTTGCTGTAGAGGTCACTAATCTGAGGGGTCCTGGGGTAATAGTGCTTCAAATGAAACGAGTCACAGGCTGATGGATTGAATTTCCCAAGACATCAAGAAGCACCATCAGAACTTTGAAGCTTTTCTCAACTTGCTGCTCAGTTTTGATTGGCTTCAGATTTGTGACTTGAAGCTAAAATGTGTAAAAATGGCCAAAGACCTTCAGAATGAAAGACAGTTGACTAAAACAGTGATTGTTTTGAAAACTACTAAGAAGGGGTCAAGTCAAATAATAAATTGCATATTACCTAGGTAAAAACCCCATGCTAGACTTTTTCCTTCATCTTCCAATATTTTCTATCTTGTTAATATATACATAATACAGAATTTACTATTTTAACCATTTTTTATATAGGTGCTAAATGCATTAATTATATTGCACAAGCATCACCACCATACATTTTCACAACTCTTTTCAATGCTCAACTTTTTTTAAAAAAGGATTATTTATTTAGAGCTGGCAGATGGAGTGGTGGTTAAGGGCGCGGAACTCTCACGGGGCTGACCATGGTTCAAGTCTCTCTCTCACTCTGTCCCTCTTGGATCAAATAGAAAAAAATAAATGAAAAAAATGTTAAATAAAATAATTAGAAAATATTTATATATATTTAATTCCATTTGTTATTTTATTTTGTTTTGTTTTGTTTTTAATTTGACCAGAGAGAAACAGAAAGAGACAGAAAGGGAAAGTGAGAAAGCAAGCAGTCAGGTCCAGGACTTAAACCTTAGTTGGTCATGTGGAAATTCAGCACCTTAACCACCAAACTAGCTGTCTGCCGGCCCTCAATGCTCAACGTTTGTTTATTTTGTTTTATTAGAACTTTATGTATTAATTTATTTTAATTTGACCAGAGAGAGGGACAGAGAGAGAGAGAGAAAGAGAGAGAGAGAAAGTGAGAAAGCAAGCTGCCAGGTCTGGGACTCAAACTGCTGTCAGTCATGAGGGAGTTCAGTGCCCTTAATCATTGCACCACCTGCCGGCCCAATGCTCAACTTTTAATATCCAAAAATGACCCTGTACAAGGAAGGGATGAGATTTTTCTTTTTCTTCTCTGTAAGATATAATTCTAGATCAATAATACTAATATCAGATCTTCAAACGAGAGGATCAATCAGAAATTGGTGTCAAATTGTTAGCTATGAACACCACCACCAAAAAAAAAAAAAAAAAAAAAAATCAAAACAGAACAAAACTAACCAGATAGGAGCCAGCAGGTGGAGTGGTGGTTAAGGGCACTGGGTTCCCACATGGCCAACCATGGTTTGAGTCCCGGACCTGATGACTTGCTTTCCCATTTTCTCTCTCTCTCTCACTTTGTCCCTCTTTGGTAAAATCTAAATAAATAAATAAATAAATAAATAAATAAATAAAGTTGAAATAATAAAAATAACTCAAAAAAAAAAAAAAAAAAAAAAAAAAAACAGATATCAGAATCTGGAATAAACCTGATACTTCCCAGTTGATGTGATGTCCAGGACTGAGGTCTGACTCTTGGAACTACCAGAGGTCAGACTCATGCTAAAGAGATATTTTGGACTGTTCAGGCTGCTTTCAAAAATACTTGATCTGTTTCATTTATTCTCATAATTCTGGAGGCTGGAAAATTCAAGATAAGGTGCCACAGGTTCCTGCCTCTGCTTCTAAGATGATGCCTTGGATGGGACATTTCTAGAAAGGACTAATGCTGTGTTTTCACATGGCAGAATGGATAGAAGGACAAAAAGAGCCTAAGTAGTTCTCTCTAGCTCCTTTATAAAGTTGTTAACCCCAGGGCCAGCCGGTGGTGTGGTGACTAAGGTGCTGGACTCCCACATGGCTGACATGGTTTGAGTCCCAGACCTGATAGCTTGAAAATCATGCTGGATATGTGTACATGGATGCCCAAAATCTCAAGAGGAGAATAGAGGTGAAGGGATTGTGGCATGGCCATCTCTCTGGAAGGGGGGGCGGTGATTTCTCACTTTTCTTTTCACTGTCTCTCTCAGGTGAGCACATGTGCCCTATAGTAAAAACCTAAAAAATAAAAAATAAATAAATAAATAAAATAAAAGGAAAGAAAGTTATTAACTTCATTCATGAAAGTAGGGCTCTCATGACCTAATTGCCTCCAGAGGTCCCACCTATTAAAACTATCACTTTGAGGTTTAAGTTCTGACATACGAATTTTGAAGGGGACATAAACATTTAAATCATAATAGGAGAGAAAGCTCTATAGGTCATAATCTTCAGCTGAACCAAACCATTAGCAGTGGATGTCTGGATACGTTATAACCCATCTGGTTTTTTTTTAGAGGTTTTGCTACCAGGAGTATGTGCTTACTGTAGAGACAGGAACAGAGAGCCAGGAAATGAGAAATCATCCCTCAGGTGGCAGGGGGGATGGCCACATCACAATCCCTTCTCCTCCATTCTCCTCTCGGGATTGTGGGCACACACACACATGCGCCTGGCTGGAGTTTCAAGCTGCCAGGTCCAGGACTCGAACGACAGTTGGCCATATGGGAGTCCAACTCCTTAACCACCAAACTACTTGCCCCCACATCTGAGTCATGAATCACCTCATCTCTGCTTCATGGGCCTCCAATATCTGCTTGAAAATTCTGGACATACAAAACTCTGTACTTCTCAGCTGGCCCATTGTACAGACTTTGTTAGAAGATTTCTCCTTAGATTGAATCAATGTTATGTCCATTGTCTTCCATCCATGCTTTTAGAGTGATACACAATAAATTGAATCCTTTCTTCCCACATAGCCCTGCAAGTTTTAGGACTTTTCCATTGAAATTTTCATAATTTTTCTTCTGTATGAAAGCTTCCTAGATCCCTCTCCTTTTTCTCATATGGTGTAGTTTTATATCCCTTCACTTTCTTGGTGGTTTTTCCTCCGAGAATACTTCTCTTTGTCACTCCACCTCTTAAATATGTTAATTAAGTGGATAAATCTCTTTATGCTCAGAATCCGAAATATCCATGGTAGAGTTATCTTTAAAGTGAAAAATGGGCCATTTTTTTTTCTTTGTGTGAGTTTTCTATCCCAAAGTAAACACATATAATTTTTCTGTGCTTATCACATCCAAGTGGCATATTTGTAAGCATTCATTTACTGAAAAATTTCCTTCTCATTATTTTCAAATCCTTTTTTTTTTGGAAAGATTTTTACTATAAGGCATGTGCACTAGCCAGAAAGATAGAGAGAGACAGAGAGACAGAAAGCGAGAAATCACCCCCCGGGGGGGATGGCCACACCACAATCCCTTCTCCTCCATTCTCCTCTTGGGACCTTGGGCATGCACACACACGCGCCCAGCGTGAGTTTAAGCCACCAGGCCTGGGACTCAAACTGCAATCAACTACATGGGAGTTCAGTGATATAGCCATTACACTAATTGCTGGTCCCATTATTTTCAAATTCTCATGGACTGTTGAGAGAAAGATCTTGCCTCAGACCATATTGAAATCATAACATCAAATGCAGCCGTACAATTCAAGAACAAATAAATGCCCAAGGACTACATTAGTCAAAAACAAAATGAAACATCATAGCTTCATGCAAGTGTCAGTAGAAGTTGAGAGGAAATTCTGGGTAGGATTAGTGAAGGAAAAAAGTCTTACTGGTGTATTTTTCCACAGAGAATGCCAAATTGGGTAGAACTAGGCTACGTCTGGACGTTGGGTATATACACACACAGAATTAATCAAGAAGAGAATGTAAACGGCATCAATATGTTGTTATTTTTATGGTAATTTATTGAGCTTTATTCATCTAACCAGAAGAGAATAATCCATAGGCTCCATGGGAAGGGTTTGCATGACAGAAACTATAGCAGAAAACAGATGGTCATCTGATCTTAATAAGTGTGTTTAAACAGCTGATCTGCTATTAGTGATACCATCAATGACGATTTACTTGGGAAGCATAGTAAAGGGACTTTCACCCCCATGGAATGGGAATTTTTCAATGTTTGTGATTATCTACCTAACATTGAAAACATCTAGGCAGGGGCCGGCAGGTGGCATGGTGGGTTAAGGCACTGGACTTCCACATGGCCCACTGTGGTTCGAGTCTCAGACCTGGCAGCTTGCTTTCTTGCTTTCCTTCACTCTTTCTCTCTGTCTCTTTCTGGTCACATTTTAAAAATAATCATAGTAAATAAGATGGAGTAAATAATTCTGAAAGAAAGAAAGAAAGAAAGAAAGAAAGAAAGAAAGAAGGAAAGAAGGAAAGAAGGAAAGAAGGAAAGAAGGAAAGAAGGAAAGAAGGAAAGAAGGAAAGAAGGAAAGAAGGAAAGAAGGAAAGAAGGAAAGAAAGAAAGAAAGAAAGAAAGAAAGAAAGAAAGAAAGAAAGAAAGAAAGAAAGAAAACATCTGGATATACACCAAACTTTTCAGTGCATTATCTGCATGGCACACAACTGAAGATAAAAAAGAAAAAATGCAATTGGTTAAATGATTTAGATCTATGCAGATCTGAATGATTATTTCAAAGGTTGATTAGTTCAGACACTTTCCTGGGACAAAATAGAAATGTACTCCAAGTTTCTCTCATCTGTTAAAAGCCAGCGAGGTTTCTCTTGCTTACAAAGGTGCTGTCCAAGTGCCTAACAACACAACCTGTTACCCCAGCCTCACTGGGGCTTCTCTTCACTAGGTGAATGCCACAATCCATCTCTACAAACTATGTACCAATTTAAGAGCACTTGTAGCATTTTCATTCAAGCATGTCTTTGCTCAGATGCATTCTACCTGATGTTTTTTCTCCCGATTTTTCTGTTTCATAAACTTCCAGTATTTTTAAGACCATGATAAAATACGAACTCCTCAGGAGAAGCCTTTGCAGACTTCTCTGTGCTGAAGCAGATCTTTTCTCCAGTGACTCTGAGGGCATCTCATGAGAGCTGCTGTCATAACTGCATTGTCATTTTTTGTCTACACACCTTTCTTTTTTTTGGGGGGGAGAGGTTTTTGCTATAGGGTGCGTGTGCTCTCCAGAAAGACAGAGAGAGTCAGAGAGACAGAAAGTGAGAAATACCCCCCAGGGGGGATGGCCACGCCACAATCCCTTCTCCTCCATTCTCCTCTCGGGATCTTGGGCACGCATGCACATGTGCCCCCCCATGTGCCACTGGGTCCGGGACTCGAACCACAGTCGACTACGTGGAAGCCCAGCAATGTAACCATTACGCCAAATGCTGGTTCCTTTCTACACATCTCTCTTATTTGACTATGAGTGGAACAGGAGGCACGCCCTTGTAAACTTGGACTCCCTTCTTCCTAGAATAGTGATTGATTCATAATTGGTGTTCCATAGATCACATTTGAATAAATTAATTCCAATTTAAACATCTTCAATGAGAAGATTTTTATCGGAATAATTTTGGGTTCCTTGTTCGACAATTCACTTCAACTATATAGATGATAGCTAAAGGAATATATCTCAATCCAATATTGATGGGATTACATAAATTTAAATAATAATGTCTTCAATCAACTTTAATTCATGGACTGCATATTTTGCATTTCATATTTTTAAGCAACTGCATAGAAGACTTGTTTTTACAGTACTTGAGTTGTAATTCATGAAACACACTTCACTATGTGTGTAGCTGTGATATGTGGCTTAGGAAGATGCCTGAACTAGTCTCTTTAGGAATTTTCCAAATCTCTTCAGAATGCATGTTACTAAAAAAAATACAGTTGAATGTTAAATACGTAGTAATCTCCACCGAAACTATGTTCATAGCATGAAAAGTTATAAAATGATTATTGAATGTCCTATTCACCTATTCAATTCTGGGCATTAAAGAATTTTTATCATGTCTTTTTGCTTTATATTCAATTTTTTGCTAAGGAATTTTTTAATTTTTTTTTTGTGTGTGTATGTAATACTAAATTGGATGTGTTTATGTATTTATAGCCTATATTATATATTTATATATAATCAACAGGGTGTATATAGAGACTTATGTAGATGCATTTATATATAAATGCGAACTTATATTTTGCAAAAGAGGAACAAACAAAACCCAAAGAACAAACTACTTCATCCCCCCCAACCTCACCCACACTTTCCAAACCATGCCAATATTTTTCACTCCTTCCCTAAAATTGTCAGTATGAAATGGATTCTGGAATGAAGGTCAATACAGGAATACTTTCACCAGGCTTAAGGGTATGAGATAATGAAACTAGTTCCTGGGATAAGCATATTTATTGGGTTTGTTATGTATCAAATGTAACAAAAGTAGAGGATCTGAAGAACACCCTGTGTGGTTCTTTTCACACCCTTTGATCACACAATTCCTCTTTAATTCAGATGCAGTAGAGCTTAAGTGGCTTCATTGATGTGTTAAGTGTGGAATGATTTTTGTATAAAATAAAAAAGGCTCCATTATGTGTCCAGAAAAGCCTGTGTGTGCTTGTTTATTGAGACAGGAAGTCGGTTTCCCACACAGAACAACAGTTCCGCCGTGCTGAAGCATTGTGTCCGAAAGAAAAGTAAAGGAAACTTAATTTTCTACCTGGCAGAAATCGGCTTCTGGAGGAAGGGGCAGACAATGTGATTGGACTTCAGCTGAATGAGAGGACTTGATTGATTTTCAGAAAATGTGCCATGTAAAAGCGAAGTTGCCTGGAATACTTCTGTGAAGAAATCGCACATTTTCTAGTGCTGCCTGTTTTTTGGACCTTGCTTGAAGTGATGCCTCCCAGCGAGACCTTGTGGCCCCCCTCCTGAAACCAGGTGGGGGAGAGAGGAATGTTCTTTTGGAATTTTCTCGCCTAGATATTGTCTCTAGGCTATTGTTTTGGGTTGCTATTGTGTTTCTCTCTTGAGCCACTGCCATTTTGCTTTTATTTATTTATTTATTTATTTATTTGTTTAATTACATGGAGAATACTTAGGAGACTTTGCAAGGTGAAGGTGATGAATCCTCTCATAGTTTAAATATTTGAGTGTGGAGAGAATTAAACCTTGCTGTAACCCCTGGAACAAAACACAGATTGAAGGGAGCAAGGTTAGGTTGCATCTCAGTCTCATGCTCCAAGACCTGCCTCTCGTCTTTATTCCACGATACTAAACTGTCGGCATTGCTCAGAGTCTAGCCATCCTCCACACAGCGTGCGCAACCACCCTGCTGTCTACTCTCCTGGTGTTTGTTATTGTCATCGTTCTCTGAATCCTCGTTCCGAACTGGCTGAAGGCTTATGTTCCTTAGCTGGGAATCACTCAGAGAGACTCTATTACATAATTATCCCACGCAAGACTTTTATCATCTGACATAAACCACAGTGAGGTAGCCCTCAATGAGAAGCAGGTAGGAAGAATAGGAAAAGCTCAGGGAATTTTTCCACTGGTAACATTACTTCACTAATATTGCAGAGATACATGAATTCTCAGGGCGAAAACCTTGGTAAAGGATAGTTACAGCAATTTCACACCCAGGAAGACTATTAGGCTGTGGATTGTGGACAATGTGTGGGGGAGACAGGATTAAGATTATTATTAGAAAATAAATTATTATTAGAAAATAAATAAATAAATAAACAAAGCCCAGCCCCCTAGCCCAGAGGTTAAGGGGGCCAGATCTCACATGGTGGGCCACAGTTTGGAACCTAGTCCTGGAGGCTTGAGAAGCATGCTGGGCATATGTATGCACACTCCAAAGCCCAATGGGATGGAGAAATGGAGAGGAAGGGACCGTGGTGTGACCACGCCCCATTGGAGGTGCTTTTTCCCTCTCTCTTTCCCTCTCTCTCTCTCTCTCTCTCTCTCTTTGGTGAGCACACCTTCTGGCAATTAAAAAAAAAAAAAAGAAGAGAGAAAGAATTGCTGTTTGAGGCCTGATGAAGGGTGGGTGCTCCAGGCCCAGTTCCCTTCCCTCAGGTAGTTGCATCCTTTTCTGCCCACGTATCTTTTCATCAGGTGATAGTGAAGTTTTTCAGTGAAATTGATATCATGATATCCTTTTGATTATAAATCTATTTTCAAAGGAATTTCATCAGCGTCAGGGAATTCTACAGGATGGGGGCTGGATGGTGAGGCAGCAGGAAAATAGGACACTGGAAGGCGGACGCACATGAACAGTTTCCGGGTTTGCCTCTGTTCTCTCAGTATAACCGGCCCACACCTGCCAGTGACCGGGGCTAGCTGAGGCTGGGGATGGACCGCAGTGTCAAGACCTTGTTGAGGACATTGTCTTTTTCTCTTTTTCTTTCTCTCTTATACATTTACTCATGGAAATAAATAAAAAACTTAAAGAAAAAAATTTAAAAAAGGAAGAAGAAACTCTAGGGGTAGGTATTGGGGCAGCATGAGGAAAAATTGCAAAGATCCCAAACTAATAGTGGCGACATTAATCTTCTTCCCCTGGGGTCAGTAGGTGGCATGACGAGTAAGGCGCTGGATTCCCACATGACTGACTATGGTTAGAGTCCCAGACCTCACGACTCGCTTTCTTGCTTTCTCTCTCTCTCTGTTTCTCTCTGGTGAGCACAGGAGCCCTGTAACAAATTAATAAATACAATTAAATACATAATTTTTAAGAAATTTTTTTCTTTCTCTTGGCGGGCAGCGTATCTTCTTCTCTCCCGACTTCTTTATGGTCTGTTCTATTTTATTACAGCTCATAGTAGCTTCACCTTAGCAAGATTCTTAATGGAGATATTTAATGCTCCTTCTTCATGCGCGCCTCACATTCCTCACAACATTTGTCACTGAGCCTTCTCTCTTACCCCTCCATCTGTTTCTGTCGTGTTTGGTATGTGTCTGTTGCCAGGAAAAATAGGCCCTGACCAAGTCATGTGACTTCCAGTTATCATGTCGGATACCATTCTTCCTAGAGAGAATTAGGTGTGTTGACTCTTTTTTTTTTTGGAGAGGTTTTTGCTATAGGGCGCGTGCGCTCACCAGACAGACAGAGAGAGACAGAGAGACAGAAAGCGAGAAATCACCCCCCCAGGGGGGATGGTCACGCCGCAATCCCTTCTCCTCCATTCTCCTCTCGGGATCTTGGGCATGCACGCACACGCGCCCTGCATGAGTTTAAGCCACTGGGTCCGGGACTCGAACTGCGGTCGACTACGTGGGAGTCCAGCGACATAGCCATTACGCTAACTGCTGGTCCCGGGTGTTGACTCTTTGATCTCAATATGATATGGCTTTGATAGACAAGGAGAAAACAAAACTTCTAAAATCTCTCTTCACCCTGAGTTCTTAGCTGAAAGGATACTAGACCGTCATCGCCAAAGTCAACAACCCAGTGTAAAGATTACCAAGTCAGGAATTCACGAGCTACGTTCCGATCTGGTCCCTGACCGACTTGTCACAACTCAAACCCCGTGGCTCAGTCTCTGAGATATTCAATTTCCTCACCAGAATGTGTCCCTCCTTCCTTCTTCCCCTCTTCCTCTGCTCTTGCCTACTTCCCACCATCCTTCTTTCCTCCCTTCCTTTTATCTTCATTTCTCTTTGTTCCTTTCTTTTGATGGAGTTCAAAAAACTCTATGCCATCTTGAGTATCTTTTAAAAAATAATTATTTTATTTAACTTTATTTATTTATTTTAATTTGACAGAGAGAGACGGAGGGAAGTGGGGGGAGCAGGTGGGTGTTGGACTCAAACCTCAGACGGCCATGTGGGAGTCCAGCACCCTTAACCACCATGACACTGCCGGCCCCTCTATTTTTCTTTCTTTCTTTTTTTTTTAAGAGAGAGAGATTTTTGTTATAGGGTGCATGAGCTCACCAAAGAGAGATACAGAAAGCCAGCACTAAGTCCCTAGGCAATACGGTCATGCTGCAATCTCTTCTCCTCCATTCTAGTCCTGGGATCTTGGGCACACATGCACATGTGCCCAGTGTGAGTTTCAAGCCACTGGGTCTGGGACTTGAACCACAGTCGATCGCGTGGGAGTCCAGTGACATAACCATTAAGCCATCTGCTGGTCCCAATCCTGAGTATCTTAAGCTGAAGGAAACTGAGGAAACCACAGAAGCAGAAAGGCCTCTGACTTACCTCTTGCAGACCCTCTTCACCTGACAGAGTCCTGCTTTAGACCTAGAAGGAAGGAATGGTGTGCAGGAAGGCCACGAGGGCTCTGCGCACTGTCCTTGCTGTCACCATTTTACTTCCATTAGGTCTTCCCCCCTTTTGTCTAAGTATTCTTTTACACCACTGTCTATTATCAATCCTAAGCAAAAAAAGAAAAAGTATATATACGCACACTCACACAACACTCCCTTCGCGTCTGGGTCTTTATTGCTGAAGGCTCCTGTTCATGCAGAATTTATTTCAAATATGTTTGTTATATTTTTCTCTTGTTAATCTGTCTTTTTAAAAAACAAAACAAAACAAAACAAAACAAAAAACAGGAGCGTCTGCCATAAATCTTGGTAAGGAAAAAATGTTACTTTTTCCCCTTTCCCTTTTTTTCTTCCTTCCATTCTCCTCTTTATTTTCTTCTCTTGAACTCATCTTCTTTCTCAAGGAAAGAACATAAAAGCCAAACAAGTTTTATTCGTCAATTAAAAATAAATAAATCTTATAATAATGAACCATTAAAATAACAACAAAGGCCATAATAGTTAAATAACCAAATAAAAAGGAATAAACTCTGCATGCATGCTATATAAAACTATATTATTGCTGTGAGAGAATTACATTCCTGGAGAGAACAGATGATGCTAAGGTGAAGAATTTGGGCTTAGAGCCAGCAGGTGTTGTGGTGGTTAAGACGCTGGACTCCCACATGGCCAACTGTAGTTCCAGTCCTGGACCCGGTGGCTTGAAACAAGCTGGGCATGTATGCATACATGCCCCAAATCCCAAGAGGTGGTAGGGAGAGGTGGATAATGAACAAGTGGTAGTATCATACTACGACTTCTTTTTCTCTATTCCTCTTTCCTATAAGGATCTTGGGCACCTGCATGGAATGTTTGTCAAGCGCCCAGGGCTAGCATTAGAACCACAGCCAGGAGGGATCCACATCCCTCCAAATGGCACTTAACTGCCGCATCATGGGACTGGCCTAGGGTTTTGACAGAGATGAGCAGGGTAAGACTTTCAAGCCATCCGCTGATTTTCCCAGAGGAAGTTCTGGCCTAGGGAGGCTAAAATAAAATAGTACTGGTTAGGCTCAATAAAGAACTGAGACAGAGCAGAAGGGATTGCAGTGTGGCCATACCCTCTTGGGGATGATTTCTCACTTTCCCTCTCTCTGTCTCTCTCTGGTGAGTGCATGTGCTCTATGACAAAAACCTTATTAAGAAAGAAAGAAAAAGAAAAAACAACAACAAGAATTTGGGCTTTATAATTAGAAAAATTTAATTCAATTCTACTTGTTCCATGACCATAGCACGTTACTTAAAAGTTTTCAAATCGAAGTTTCTGCATCTATCAAATATAAAACTACAGAGCTGAAAGAACCTTTGTGAAGACTGAGAGCGTATCTGTAAAATGCCAAGCATAAATAAAATACCTAGCACATGAGGGGACTTTGCAAAGTTGGCAGGAAGGGACCAGGTGGAGGCATAGTGGTAACATAACTGTCTTCACATGGAAAAGGTCCAGGGTTCATTCCCTAGGGCCTCCATGAGAAGTCCAGGCATGCACACCCATGCCCATGAGCCAAGCTGGCTGAGATTAGGGGTGTAGCTCAGGGCGAAACCCATGCTAGGGGTGCCTGTCTCTTTGTCGTCCATTTCTCTCTCTCTTTCTTCCTCTCTCTCTTCCAGAAATAAACTGTAAAAATTGTGGAAAAATAAAATTCAAGTACTGGTTTATTATGGTGCAAAAAAAATTTGAGACCCATGCATTAATTGCATAATATACATTTCCCATGAATGTTTTGAAGACCATTCATATAAGAAATGTTGAACAAAGATATCTATCATGATTATTAGGTAAGGCAGGGTAACTTGCATTATTCTCATTTTTGTTGCTTAAAATAGCAACTGTAATCTCAAAGGAAGTGAAGTTGGTGGGGGTTGGAGGAGTCAGGACTTCTGGAGGAGGGGGGAGTAGTTGCCTCTAAAGAAAGGAGTTCAGGGAGAGAAAGTCAGGATGGTGCCCAGGGTAAAAGCACAGTGAGTTCCACTTACACTCGTTCATTGCCTGCCTCTCCCTACCACCTCTTACGCATCTGTCTCAGTTCTTTATTGAGCCTAACCAGTACTATTTTATTTTAACTTCCCTAGGCCAGAACTTCTTCTGGGAAAATCAGCGGATGGCTTGAGAGTCTTACCCTGCTCATCTCTGTCAAAACCCTAGGCCAGTCCCATGATGCAGCAGTTAAGTGCCATTTGGAGGGATGTGGATCCCTCCTGGCTGTGGTTCTAATTCTAGCCCTGGGCACTTGACAAACATTCCATGCAGGTGCCCAAGATCCTTATAGGAAAGAGGAATAGAGAAAAAGAAGTTGTAGTATGACCTGGTCCCTTTGGGGCGTACTTTCTTTCTTTCTCTCTCAGGCATTCTAGCATTAAAAAAAGAAATTGTAGGCCAGCAGGTGGCATGGTGGTTAGGGGACTGGGTCCCACATGGTTGACTGTGCACTTCAAGTCCGTGACCCAGCGACTTGAAAAACACACTAGGCACTTGTGCATGCATGCCCAAAATCCAGAGAGGAGAATGGAGGGTAAGTAAGGGTTTGTGGCATGGCCATCCCCCTAGGCAGTGATTTCTCATGTTCCCTTTCTCTCTCTTTCTCTCTCTGCCTGTCTTCTTTAGGGAGCACATGCACCCCCTAGCAAACTACAAATACATACATACTTAAAAGAAACCCTAATTATTCTTCATGGTCTGGATCAAACATCACCTTCACAAGGCTTTCCTGGGCTGTCCACAAGTGTCATGTAAGTTGCCTTCTCTGTGTTCCCACTGCATTCTTTGGAACCAATAAAGCGTGTTTGTGTGAGGGAGCTGGCAGCTCTTTCTCTGTGTGATAACAATAATCATCTTGTTCGTTAGAGCTGTTTGAAGGCAAGATGTAGATTGCATTCCTTTTTGTACCCCAGATCTTAATTATTTGTGCCTAACATGTCACAGGAGTAGAAAAATGAGATCGAATTGTCTGCACCGAATCAGATTCGATCCTGCTAAGGACAAGCAATGGGCCTGCTTTGCCACATGTGAGAAAATAGCCTCCGTGAGTTCTTTTCAAGAACAGCTTAACAAAAAGTGCTTCGCCAGTTTGCAGATGTGACAACCCCAGAAAGTACCCATTCCCAGAAAGTTTCTGAACAAACACAACCCAAACAACAGGTCACCCTTAAGAAATGACTTCTCAAGATGGTGGCTGGTCACCAGCCCTTTGCTTTTTTTCATTTCCTGGTTCTTCTCCCTCCTCAGGACATTTGGCGGGCCTTTTTCATGGGCTTGTCCTGAGCCTGTGCCTTTCTGTCAGACAAGAGAGAGCAAGGGACAGTAAATACCTAATAATGGAATAATAAAATTTAAGGTGACATCCTTAATATTGTACACCCTGGAACCAACAGTTAGCGTAATGGCTATGTCGCTGAACTCCCATGTAGTCCACTGCGGTTCAAGTCCCTGGTTCGGTGGCTTAAACTCACACTGGGTGTGTGTGCATGTGTGCCCAAGATCCTGAGAGGAGAATGGAGGAGAAGGGATTGTGGCGTGGCCATTCCCCCTAGGGGATGATTTCTCGCTTTCTGTTTCTCTGACTCCCTCTGTCTTCCTGGTGAGCATATGCGCCCTATAGCAAAAACCTCTCCCCCCACCAAAAAAAAGTACACCCCATAGTACTCAGTCAATGAGGAACTGGGGGAGGGTCTTGCACACTAGGGAACAAATTGCTTGTTGTAACTAATTTGAGTGTGCCTGCCCATCAGACACCTGATCTTGTAAGACCACCATTAATGTCTTGCATCATCGTACCTGTGTCATCATGTCCACCCTTTGGCACTGGATGGGTGAGTGCGTTTCTCACATAAGGGTCCTTTCAAGCCTGGTTGGAGCTGATCTGGAAGCCCACAACCAAGGGAGAGTGCAAGCGCTCTGGCTTCCAGCTCTAGTCCCTACCTCTACCACAAGCTGGGCTGGGCTTCAGAGGCCCTCTATGACTAGCCTGGGCAGCCCCAGGCCCCTTAAACCTGGAATCAAAGAAAACCCCTATAAAATATTTAGACTAGCGTCCTGATGACACAGACTCTAGAGATCGAGGCAATGAGCATGTTCCAAGAGCTTTATGCTTGCAGCATGAAGAGAAGGACATTCAGATGACTGGAGTTAAGGTGAGATAAGGGAGGCCAGTTAGTGGCATGGTGGTTAAGGACCTGGACTCCCACATGGCCAACAATGGCTTGAGTCCTGGACCTGGAGGCTTGCTCGCTCTCTCTCTCTCTCTCTCTCTCTCTCTCTCATCCATGCACATTCCCTATAGCAAATTAAAAAAAAAAAAAATAGATACCCAAAGTCTACATTTGGCTTTATACAGTCAAGAAACATTTTGCTGGGAACCAGCAGTTAGCGTAATGGCTATGTCACTGGATTCCCACGTAGTCGACCGCGGTTCGAGTCCCGGATCTGGTGCCTTACGGGCGTGTGTGCGTGCGTGCCCAAGATCCCGAGAGGAGAATGGAGGAGAAGGGATTGTGGCGTGGCCATCCCCCCTGGGGGTTGATTTCTAGCTTTCTGTCTCTCTGTCTTTCTCTGTCTGTCTGGCGAGCGCATGCGCCCTATAGCAAAAACCTCTCCCCCCCAAAAAAAAAGAAACATTTTGCTGAAAATCAAAATAGTCTTTCATTTCTTCCTTTTGAAAAAAAAAATTACATAAGTTGATCTACAAAAAGATAGAGTTTTTTTTTTTTTCTTTTCTCTGTGGGGTGGGGTGGGGACTTTTCTGATTTTAATCAGTATTGGCCAGATATGATTTGAGCCAGCTGAGCCGACAATTCCCTGGGGAGAAGGAATATATCTTAAATTGCAACTATTGGAACTGTCTACCTATGCTAGTCCCCTCCTCCCAGGTGGTATGTGCTAACAGCAGAAATATGAGGGATTATGAACTTTAGCCAAAATCCTGTTAACCATAGCACAGCCAGTGTTCGACTATCCACAAACAAGGAAATGAACAGTGCCACAGATAATCCACAACAGAAAAACAATCAAAATGCTTCTTCTGTCTTACTTTGGAATGCTTTGTATGGCTTTTGGGGGTTCAGATTTTCCTTTCCAGTGATGCCCTGCTCAGGGACAAGTTAAAATGAGTTTGCATTCCCTAAGCCCACATGAAACAGCTGAGGGGGATGTGGCCGGCCTCAGAGTGGGCGGCAGGGAGGAGGCGGTCTGAAACCTGAGGGGAAAGAATTCCACCCATAATGTCGAAGTGGAAAGTGCCCATATGAATAATTAAGTGCTGCCTGGGACATAATCTGGCCTTGTAAATTGGTATGGACAATTTTGTAGCCCACATCAAAAAAACAAACAAACAAACAGGTTATTCTCTTTAGAGAGGTTAACACGGGTGGTAAAAACAAATGACCTTCTGTTCTTTTCCTTTCCTTTTTTTTTTTTGAGAGATTTTTGCTATTGGGCACATGCACTTGCTGGAAGGACAGAGAGAAACAGAGAGACAAAAATGAGAAATCACGGGAACCAGCAGTTAGCATAATGGCTATGTCGCTGGACTCCCACGTAGTCGACCGCAGTTCGCGTCCCGGACCCGGTGGCTTAAAACTCACGCCGGGCGCGTGTGCGTGCGTGCCCAAGATCCCGAGAGGAGAATGGAAGAGAAGGGATTGCGGCGTGACCATCCCCTCTGGGAGGTGATTTCTCGCTTTCTGTCTCTATGTCTCTCTCTGGTGAGCGCACGCGCCCTATAACAAAAAAACCTCTCAAAAAAAAAAAAAAAAAAAAAAGAGAAATCACCCCCCTCAGGTGAATGGTCACACTGCAATCCCTTCTCCTCGATTCCCGAATTGGGATTTTGTTTTGGGGGCACACACACACAGCACCCAGTGAGAGTTTTAAGCTGCCGGGTCTGGGACTTGATTGGGATTGACTACATGGGAGTCCAGTGACATAAACATTACGCCATATCCTGGTCCTGACCTCCCTGTTCTCTACTTCTCACAGGCTGGGGGTGCTGACACTCATGAAGGAGTCAGGGCTTGTGGCTGAGACATGTGGGGTCTGTCCTTGGTTATCACCATCTGGTTTCAGCCCACCCTAGTCTTCAATGACACATATATTGATTTGTAAAGTGCAAACTTGTGCTATGGTTTCATTTACTATGGTTGCTATCATTATTGTTTCTATTTTACAGATGAATAAGGCTCAGATGAGTTCCTTACAAATTTAAATTTGCAACACTAGCCACTGGAGGGGGTAACTTTGAACTGAGGCCTGTTGCATCCAGCGTGGATAACTAAATTAAAAATTAAGGGGTACTAAGCCTTTCAGTTTTGATATTTACCTGGTTTTCCCTTCAATGTTCTTAAAGCGTAAACTCAAACAAATATTTATGATTCTGAATACTATACCTATGTATATGTATAAATACATTTAAAATAGTAGGCTATCTATAGATCTCCAAAAACTTGTAGAGAAACTGAATTAAAGTATGAGTTTTATTTGTGTAAAAATGTTTGAAATCTAAGCATGCTTTTTAATAATAATAATAATAATTATCAGTTTAATATAGAAACTAGATGAGTAGAGCAGAATGGAATGAGGAAAGAGATGACTGTAAAGTAAGGTGGAATGTGAAAAGTAGATGCAAGAAATGGCAGGAAAGGGTCATGTTAATTAGGATGGGCAAAATAACAGAAGAAATTGCAGAAAAGAGGTTGATGATTGAATGCAGGTGAGTGGGCAATGGCAATGTGAGCTGTGTGACATTACTACAGAGCCACTGTGATGGGCCATAGGGATTGGATACCATTTTACCAAGAGCTCTGACGTGTATGCGATGGGACTCCAGCTGGTGGGCATACATTCGGCGGGTGCGTACAGGTTAGACATGTTAGACATATTCAGAGACCCACAAGCTTATTTGAGAAAACAATCTGCTCAAGGAGAAAACACGTGAGCAAAAATGAAAATAATGACAAAAAATTGTTGCGATCAGGCCAGCCACGGTGGCACGGAGGTAATGCAATGATCTGTATGGTGAACCTCACGTGGTTTTGCATCCCAAAGTGTCCCTGTACATGTGAGCCTTGGGTGTGCACCCATGATCCTGGACGGCTGAGGCTTGGGGTGGACTGTGATGTGAAGATCCTGCGGAGAGTGTCTGTCTTCCTCTTTCTCTTTCTCTTTTTTTTTCTCCTATTTCTCTTTCTCTTTTTTTTCCTCCTCTTTCTCTTTCTCTTTTTTTTCTCCTCTTTCTCTTTCTCTTTCTCTTTCTCTTTCTCTTTCTCTTTCTCTTTCTCTTCCTTTCTCCCTTTCTCTTTTTTCTCTTTCTTTACTTTTCATTTATTTTTAAATTATTTTAAAGGAAATGAAGAGTAGCATAGATAACCCAAAACAGAAAAGCAATAAAAATGTTTCTTATATTTTACTTTGGAATGCTTTGTAATAATTTATCATTATTATTTTTAAATTTGCTATAGGGCATGTGGGCTCACCAGAAAAAGAGAAAGAGAGAGGGAAAGTAAGAAAGCAAGCCACCAGGTCCAAGACTTGAATCACATCTAACTATGTGGGAGTCCAGCATCTTAACCGTCACACCACCAGCTGGCTCCTCTCTTTCTCTTTCACAAAAGAAATCAACAAAAAGATAAACCTAAAACAAAAAAAAAGAGTGTCTGAATAACATAGCAGTCTTCTCATAAAAAATTAGAACGAAGAAGAGGACTGAGAAAGATAAGAGAACAGAGAGGGAAGTTTAAAAAAATCCCTTTGTATTTTCAAATATGTGAGTGCTCACTCTGTTATCTAGCACAGGACAATGAGTACATCTTTCAATCTGTTTAATACTGGGAGGAGATGAGAAGAAACGGTAAAGATTAAGAATTGGTTAGACCAAGGTCATCCACTTGACCAAGTGGGTCTTCAAACCAAAGTCTCCTGATTTCTGCCCTAAGTGATGGGCACAATGTGAAGGCTGCCACTCCTCCTAAAAACGAAAAAATCGTTCAGCAGCATAAGGCCTAGCTTCAGGGTGACTTTTGGGACAAAAGTACGAATTCCAGGATGGTTATATATTTTTTTTTTGGAGAGGTTTTTGCTATAGGGCGTGTGCGCTCGCCAGACAGACAGAGAGAGACAGAGAGACAGAGAGTGAGAAATCACCCCCAGGGGAGATGTCCACGCCGCAATCCCTTCTCCTCCATTCTCCTCTCGGGATCTTGGGCACGCACGCACACACGCCCGGCATGATTTTAAGCCACCGAGTCCGGGATGCGAACCACGGTCGACTACATGGGAGTCCAGCGACATAGCCATTACGCTAACTGCTGGTCCCTCCAGGATGGTTATAAAACATAACTCAAGGCACCAACCATCCCTCCAGGATGGTTATAAAATGTAACTCAAGGCACCAACAGTTAGCGTAATGGCTATGTCGCTGGACTCCCATGTAGTCGACCGCGGTTCGTGTCCCGGACCCAGTAGCTTAAAACTCACGCCGGGCGCGTGTGCGTGCGTGCCCAAGATCCAGAGAGGAGAATGGAGGAGAAGGGATTGCGGCGTGGACATCTCCCCTGGGGGTGATTTCTCGCTTTCTGTCTCTCTGTCTCTCTGGTGAGTGCACGTGCCCTATAGCAAAAACCTCTCCAAAAAAAGAAAAAAAAAAAACATAACTCAAGGCTTACTTTTCAATCAGTTCTAGAAATTTCCATAGTCATCTTGGTTAAATCACATTCTTTTTTCCACACAGCACTTTTTTTTTTCTTTCCTTGGTTGGTTGTTGACATCTTGCCCAGTCTGCCTTTACTGACTTCCACTCTGTCAATCTGTATAAAAATATAGGAATCAGGACCAGAGATGGCATAATGATCATGTCATTGGACTCCGAGTAGTGGATCGTGGTTTGAGTCCCGGACCTGGAGGCTTAAAACTCATGCCAGGCACATGTGCGTGACTGCCCACAGTCTCTAAAGGAGAAAGGAGGAGAAGAGATTGTGGTGTGGCATCCCCCTTGTGGAGTGATTTATTGCTTTCTGTCTCTTTCTATCTCTCTGGGGAGTGCACACACCCTATAGCAAAAATTTCTCTCTAAAAAAAATAAATAAACATGGGAGTCACAGAGAATGTACCACTATATACCTAACCATCTCCTGGGTCTCTGTTTCTTTAGTCTCTAGGGCCTAAGATACCTCTGGGCCTCATCCCTTCCTCTTATTGTTACACAGCAAGGGCTCGCTGCCTGGTGCACATAGAAGCCGATACTATGGCAGCACTTTTTAAGAAAAGAAAAGGTTTTATTGCGAAATTGACCAGCAAGGGGACAGGAAGTAAAGCTCAAATCTGTTGCTGCATTCTTAGATTGGGAAAGGTTTAAGGGGAGAGAGAGTGGAGTGAGAGAAGGCAAGAGAAATTTCTATGAATATTCATTAGAGGAATATTAGCATGTGCATAGTGACTATACACACAGTAACATATGTCACATATTCACTTTGGGGTGGAGACTTGACATTTATTTTTCATTTTTAAAAAGAATTATTGGGACCAGCAGTTAGCGTAATGGCTATGTCGCTGGACTCCCACGTAGTCGACCACGGTTCGAGTCCCGGACCCGGCGGCTTAAACTCACGCTGGGCGCGTGTGCGTGCGTGCCCAAGATCCCGAGAGGAGAATGGAGGAGAAGGGATTGCGGCGTGGCCATCCCCCCTGGGGGGTGATTTCCTGCTTTCTATCTCTCTGTCTCTCTCTGTCTGTCTGGCGAGCGCACGCGCCCTATAGCAAAAACCTCTCCAAAAAAAAAAAAAAAAAGAAAAAAAAAGAATTATTTATTTAATTTTATTTATTATCATTTTATTATTATTATTATTATTATTATTATTATTATTTAATTTGCTACAGGGCACATGCACTCACCAGAAAGAGAGAGAGAGAGAGAGAGAGGGAAAGTGAGAATGCAAGATGCCAGGTCCAAGACTTGAACTGCAGTTGGCCATGTGGGAATCCAATATCTTAACCACCACTCCACCTGTTGGCCTGAAACTTTACATTTAAATGTAAGGAACCTTGGCACTATTCATCAGAAGCTAAGCCGTAGGGCACAGATACCTTATGTGCAACCTCAGTAAATCCAGATGGAACCATCCTGGGGTCCTGCTCTTGTTGGAGAAGGATGTCAGTGGAGTAGAGTTTCTGTCCAATGAGAGTCAGTTCAGTGATCACTGGCCAGAGGAGCTTAACAGGAAGGCTGACTGTGGGAAAGAAGCCTGTAGCAGTTAATAACTTTTCTGCACAGACGTGAAGCACTGGTTCCCTGGTGTTTTACTGAGGAAGGTCACCTTGGAATACATTCTGGTGGTCAGGTTTCCAGCTCTTGGCTCTGTAGATGCGAACTTTGGTTCCTGTGGTACTTGAGGTCATCCAATGGCTTTCTGTGCATGCTCGCCTCACATTCCTGAAAGACGACTTTGTAAAACCCTGGTAAGGAAAGTGGAACCCATGTTTCACTGGTGTTAGATGGTCTCTTTATGGACAATTTCATATCACATGGACATGATCTCCAGTTACATATAGAACTCTGGGTTCTCAACATGCTATTCTCTTCCTCCTCCTGCAGTGGGTGCTGTGGCGTACCCTGCTCCCAGACCAAGGCACTCCAAGCTGTAAGGAGAATTGGCTGCTAACCTCTTACAGCTGAGTCTTCCCCAAAACTTACCCTCTAGCTCTCTTCCCCAAGGTCACATCCATTTTCCAGAGCAACTCCCACTGATGACTGGGCAGACCCTTTGCCAACAAAGCCATTCGACCATGAAGGCCTATCAGGGCTCCAGAGCTCCCCAGGGGACACGTTTAGCCCAGTTTTGTAAATGTGCCACTCATCAGTTTCCCCTTAATCCAGCTCAACTTTCCTAACTCTCTCTAAAGTACCATTCCTTAGTATGTTCCTGTGAGCTGCCTGCATGCGAATCCCCACTGCAAAGTCAGTTTCCCAGAGAACATTTGTCCTTTGCTTCCAGTGGATAATAACCTAGGTGATGGAGTGATGGGGAAGGAAAATGAACAGATGGTTAAGCATCCTTAAATGACCATGAAGTGCTGCAGGAACAACTTCGATTCTGTGGTGAAAACTCTAAAATCTATAGAGTCCTCTGCACAGAGATTTCTTGGAGGTCATTTCGAAAAGACCCTTTGCTTCTCTTTCTGTGGATTTTGCAGCTATAGAATCCCTCAAGGGACTCAGCCACACCCCCCAATCTTAACCTAAATCACTGAGTTTGACAGAGATTCACAGGAATTTGGCAAGCAGCTCATCCAATTTTTCTATCAAATTAGATCCAAATGTTGCCTAGGTTGGCTGAGAGTTCAGTCAGAAGAAAAGGCGGCCCAGGCTGATCGTCTGCTCAATGGTGATATTTGAAACGCAAATGAGTTTGGCTTGGCGCTAGGGTAGGAGGAAAGTTTTCAACCATAGTATATGAAGGGTCTTCAAAAGGTTGATGGAAAATATGTGAAAAAGAAAAACTATGCATGTTTTTCAAAAGTTCTTTGCACCAAAATAAACTCACACTTTAATTCTATTTTTCTACCAACCTTTTGAAATCCCTGCCTATGACATAAACCCTGAACCAACTCAAAACAGTTTCCACTTGTTTTGGTGGTTGTTTCCGATCTGCTTCTCCCCTTGAGAGGGTACACACAGGTGCTATGATTGCTGTAAATGCCACTGTCAGGCCCAGAAGGCTTCCCTCACCCGTAGGGCTACCTATGGGGGAGGCCGGTTCGCAACCTGGTACTTGGGTTCCCGCTGGAGCCCAGCAAACCTTGACAAGGGTGGGCAGTAGTGTTTGAGAAGGAGCTGGAGGGACCACGGGCTCAGGCTCCTATGAAGAGTCCGACAAGCCGTGGGCTCTGTGAGTCGCTGCCCTCGTTGAATTCTCCCTGTTTTCTCTGGGTACAGAGGGACTGTTGGCCTCCCACTTCCTGGAATGGTGGCTGTGGCTCATCCATGCAACACTGGTTTGGACACAAGTAGATAAAAGGGAAAGTTGGGTGTTACTGTTTACATTGCATTTTCTTTTTCTCTGTTTCTCCTTTCCTTTTTTTTTTTCCTTTTCCTTCCTTCCTTCCTTCCTTCCTCCCTCCCTCCCTCCCTCCCTTTTTCTTTCTTTCTTTCTTTCTTTCTTTCTTTCTTTCTTTCTTTCTTTCTTTCTTTCTTTCTTTCTTTCTTTCTTTCTGAGAGAGATAGGGTACATGCTGGAGAGGCAGAAGGACAGAAAGTGAGAAGTCACCCCCCACCCCTGCCTGGGGATATGGCCACACCACAACCCTTCTCCTCCATTCCCCTCTCAGGATTTTGGGGACACACGCCACATGTGCCTGGTGTGAGTTTCAAGCTGCCGGTCCAGGACTTAAATTGCATCTGACCACGTGGGAGTCTGGCACCTTAACCATGATGCCACCTGCTGGCCCCCTTTTCTTCCTTTCCCTTCTCTTTCTTTCTTGCCCTCCTTACTTCCTGTCTTCCTTCCTTTTTTGGCTTTCCCTTTCTTTCTTCTTTTTCTTCCTTTTCTTTCTTTCTTCCTTCTTTTCCCTTCCTTCCTTCCTTCCTTCCTTCCTTCCTTCCTTCCTTCCTTCCTTCCTTCTTTCCTTTCTTCCTTGCTTTCTTTCTTTTTCTTTCTTTCTTTCTTTCTTTCTTTCTTTCTTTCTTTCTTTCTTTCTTCTTTCTTTCCCCTTCCTTTCTTTTCCTTGTGGTTTAGCTGCATTAATGATGCCCCTACCTCACATTTTTAATAACTTCTCCTTAAATAATTGTTCTTCTCATCTTCCTCTTTGCTGCCTCCTTCTCTTCCCTCCCCTTTCTCCCTTCTTCTCTCTTCCTCTTCGTCCTTAACAATCTGCTTTGCCTTCAGGCCTGCTCCGCCACTCCTCCCACATCCCCACACGACAGTGGCAGCCACTGAGCTGGTTGTCGGACCAGTGCCCGGTGCCCAGTGTTTTGGCTCTCCCTCCCTCCACACCAGGGTCTTCACCCTGCCCCTCCTTCATGCCCCACCCCTCTTGCCATCACTGAGAGTCATCTCTCATGGATCCTGCCCCCAAAGTTCTAACTGCTTAGATAAATCAAAATGTTTACACACACCCACTTTTTAAAAAATCTATTTATTCATGGGGAAACCCACTGGTATCAAAATATGTCTGAGTCTTGGTTTTCTCACTCCCAGGTCATGTAATATTAGGCAAGACATTTAGACGTTACTATTTTTTTTCCATATTTTTGCCATGGGTCATGTGCACTTGTTGGAGAAAGGCAGAGAGAGGGAAAGTGCGAGATTACTCCCAAGGGGAATGGCCAAGCCACAATCTCTTCTCCTCCATTTCTCCTCTCAGGATTTTTGGGCATACACACACACGTGCCTGATATGAATTTCAAGCGGGAGTTAGCCATGTGGCAGTCCAGAGCTTTAACCACCAGGCCACCTGCTGGCCCTGACATTTATACTCATTTACACTCTTTAAGCTTCAGTGTTGTGTTTTGTTTTGTTTTGTTTTTTACCTCTGAAAGACAGATAAAAATACTTAACTTACATGATCTCGGTTTAAATTTAAAATTTAACTTTCATCAAAAAATATCTTTTGGGGACCAGCAGTTAGTGTAATGGCTATGTCGCTGGACTCCCAGTAGTTGACCGCAGTTCGCGTCACGGACCCAGTGGCTTAAAACTCACGCGGGGCGTGTGTGCGTGCGTGCCCAAGATCCCGAGAGGAGAATGGAGGAGAAGGGATTGAGGTGTGGCCATCCCCCCAGGGGGTGATTTCTCGCTTTCTGTCTCTCTGTCTCTCTCTGTCTGTCTGGCGAGTGCATGCGCCCTATAGCAAAAACCTCTCCAAAAAGAAAAAGAAAATATCTCTTGGTCTTCCCAAATAAAATGAAAGCCCCCGTCCTCCCCCTTATTTCCACCCCTCACCATGCTCCTATGTCATTCTGTCATTCACTTATCATGAAGCTTGTCACTGGCATCCTCATTGCCTGGTTACTTTCTGATTCTCACTAGGCCTACGAGTTCCATGGCTAACACAATGTCTGGCATGTCTTCGGTCCTCAAAATATGTGTACGATTGAATGAGCCGCCTCTGAGGGCATTTATAAATAGTAGAGATTATTTCTCTGGATAGCATATTTATATTGGACCATGGTCTTTTTTAGACTGTCTTTACTGGAGGATAGACCATAATGGAAATATCAGGTGCAGGAAGATGTTTTTGTGTCCCTCAAATAACTCCACGTGGGTGGCCTCCTGCTCTTCCCAGACGTCCAGCTGGCTCCAGGCCCAAGCACCTGAGGGGAATATCCGAGCTTCTTAACACTTCCTGCTTCATTTAGTGACACCCGCTTGGCTGTTTTCACCTCCTCACTGGGATCAAATGTTCCCTGAGATGGGGAGGAAAGAAGAGGTGTCATCCTCTCCTGATTTTAATTCTCCTCTTCTTAACTTTTTCATGACTGCTCACGCCAGACCCCCTGGGAAAGCCCTGACGTGAGGGCAGAAGCCTCCGTACCTGTAGACTCCACCACCTCTGAGAACAGAGCAGCATGGGGAGAGAATGTTTCTGATGAGACTTGAGCTCTGATATGATGGGGAAAAGTGGAAGGAGCGGGATAGCGGGGATGGGTAGTGTCGGAGATCCCACGGCCTCAGTTAGATGATGTGCAGAAAGCCTGGCACTGCTAATGAACCTGGTAAGAGGACAGGAAGGAAATGGATTATTTCTGTTAAGCCTTTTGGGAGACAATTTTCCATGTGTCACATTTCTCCGTCTGGCAAGCAGAAGCTCTTGCTATCTTTGTTCTGGGCTAGCTTTTCAAGGATGTTCCTTTAGTGGATAGCCTTGGGAAGCAGAGCTAATCAGAAGCAGAGGGCAGGCATGCCTACCAGCCATTGTACGAAATTTGGGTTCCCTGAGCTCAGGACTCCTCCATCATAGTGCTCCTGACAGTGGATGCAGGTATAACCTGGCATTCTGTGTTGTGCTGTGGGAGTAGGGGCCAGGGAACCAATGCAAATATGCTAATACTCACATTGCTTGTAGGGATGTGAATAATCGAGTCCATTGTCTCTGAGCCTGGTGTCTCCTGTCAGCATCCATGAAACTGTGCGTTGGCACATTAGCTTACAAATAGGATGAAGTTTCAGACTCTTCACAGTTTTTGAAAAAGCTCTGTCCTCTCTGTCTAAATGCAGCCATTGAAAGCATCCTGCCTTTCTGGTTTTAAGTGAGCCGTATCCCCTCTGGGAAAAGAGGAAAAAGGGAGAGAGAGAAAGAGAAAGAACTCATATTTATTAAATGCCCCTTGTTGGTTAAGCTGTGCTGGGCTAAACAGTGTTTCATGCATTATCTCATCTAATTTTCATAACAGACTGGGAGTAGGCATTCTCCTACCTGTTTCATAGTGAAGGAAGAGTGAAGCTCGGGCACATTGAGGTGAGGTGATTTCCCAAGGACACACAGAGAATGTGGGATTTACCCCAGGCCTGTCTGCTGAGAGCATGTCTACTCTCTGTTACCATCATTCTGCAGTCTCTCTTACCTGTGTATTGAGTAGATGGTCCACCTAAGATGACCAGAGAGATGCTAACAAGTCTAAAGCCATTTCTCTTACCGCTCTATTATCCGCTCAGGAGTTTGCCTAGCTCTATCTCTGGGTGCAATCCCTTATTACCAGATTAATGGGCCCTTTTTATTATTTTAAAATCTAATCTAGTTTTTTGCCTTTCCTTTTCCAGGACTCTAGCCTCGAGTCAATGTCAACCTGTTGCTAGTCTTGGTCTTGCCTCTGGTATTGCCCTGTGTTTTTCTTTTCTCTTTTCTTTCCTTTCCTTTTTTTTCCCTTGCTTTTCTTCTTTTCTTTTTGGCCATTATTTCTTGCTTTGTTTTGTTTTGTTTTCTTATTCAGAAGGTAGAATGAGAAACTCTCTCTCTCCCATCACCACAGAACCGAGAAGGAAGAATGGGAAGCCCTTTCTCTACCATCACCACAGAACCAATGCCATTCTCCAAACTTCATAATTCCAAAAACTCTCATTTGGTTTTCAGATGTGACTCACCATCTGCTCAAAGATTGCTCAGAAAGACCCCCCCATGCACTCTCCTCCGTACTCCAGCCCCTCTGCTGTAGCTGTGTAGCCGCTGCCCTCCTAGCTTCACACCCATGGCTCTTTGTTTAAGCTTCAGGAAATCATGGGAACACTGGCCTGGAACCCCCTTCCAACTTATGTCGGCTTTATATCCTAGGAACGGAGCAAAGAATGGCGTGTGTGTGTGTGTGTGTGTGTGTGGTACCTGCCTGTTTGTTTTTCAACTAACAGGGGAAAATACTAGGCAAATAGAGTGTGCATGTGAGGACAGAAGACACAGAAAATGAGCACCTTTCCCATCAACATAACGAGTAAGCTGAGGTCCCAAGCTCTTGAATGTCCATCACAGTTTCTCTTTCTGAGATATCATGATCAACTGATTACCTAGATTGTGTGGGACCTTTTGTAGGGGTTATATATATATATATATATATATATATATATATATTCAATTATTTAATTAATTTATTTATTTGACCAGAGTGGGACAGTGTGTGAGAGGGAGAGAGAGAGAGAGAGGGAGACAAAGAGAGAGAGAGAAAGTGAGAAAGCAAGCCAAGGCACCAGGGCCGGGACTCAAACCAAGGTTGGCCATATGGGAGTCCAGCACCCTTGATCACCACACCACCTGCCTGCCCCTCATAGGGGTTATATATTTTACTAGGAGAATAAATTTGATGAATTATCTGAATGTTTGACCAATGATACTTACATTTCATTATGGTAGAGATTTAGTTTAACAATAAGCTAATGATATTAACTTAATTCTGATTCTCTAGAAAAGAAAACTGCTCCTCCACCCTTCAGTCCTGCAATGCCCATTCACACACTCACATTACAGAGGATTGACTACCAACGTGGATTAGCACTGCCTTGACTCAATGTAAACACATTCTGAAATAGAAAGAAAGGGATGATGTGGCATAGACCAGGCTTCATGGAGCTCATAACCAAGTTGGAGAAAAAGACGTAATACATAAAATGCTAATAACCTACCACAGATGGAGGAGAATAGACACATATGAGCAGCACCACCTGCTAAAGAAGTTGTGATGAAGAAGCCTCATTAGCCTCCCACTTGCTAAGACTGAATTATGAGGTTATCTTCGAAACCGAGCAAGGACCCCCTAATGCATTTTCTAAGGTTCTTGAAATATAAGGTCCATTGACCTTGTAATGGCCCGGAGTAAGAAGTAAGTCTTCAGACCTCTGATTATGATAATGACCAAAAATGACCATGGACCATGAATGAGGGCCATTTGACCTCTAAAACTCTCACTTAAAGGAAATAGAAGGTTTTCATTTCAATATGTAAGATGTTTTATAGGCTGGAAACTGCTGGTTATGAGCTCAAAGACTCCAGGCTGAACGGTTCCAGACACCTGAAGAGAAATTGGATTATCTAAGGCCTCGCCAATCAAGAATGCCCACGAGATGGTCATGCCCTCTTGAACCAATCACTGAACTGATCATGCACCTGGGACTTTGTCCCTAATTTTTGCCCTTAAAAATGCATGTGGGGAACATCTTGTGGAGACCGGGTCTTTTCAGCATGAGCTGCCTACTCTCTCCTTGCTTCGCGCTTTGCAATAAAGCTAGACTTTCCTTCATCACACCACATGTTTATGGTTTGGTTTTATAGTGCTTGGGTGAGCGAACCTGATTTGAATTCGGTAACATCTTCCCATTGCATCCCTACATCTCTCCCACACAGACACCTTCCAGAGACCTCTTGCAGCCTCCTCTTTCTCCTTTCCATGGCTAATATCATCACTTTACTTCAAGTCTTATCAATTTGTATTTAAATTTTGAAAACTTTTGTCTCCTTGCCGCTGGTCTCTTTCTACTCCAACTCATGTGAAGCACAAATTAAAGCTCCCAAAGCCCCGCTTTGATCCTTGGATGCCTCTGTTCAAACACTGTCCTCACTGCTGATTTCCAATTGAAAGAAAGCCAGAATGTGAGGATTGGTGTGAAAGAGGAATCCAGGTTTGAGATGATGTTCCCATTCTAGATGTGGTCCTAGGATGGCAACGGGAATAACTGTGGGCTTGAACCCAGAGGATGCTGGGTGAGCAAAAAGCAATATAAGGAGAGAACATTTAGAAGGAGACATGATGAGGTGAAGAGACTTAGGACTTTAGTATATGCTTAGCGTGTTGCAGGAGGTATTCAAGACATGTTTGTTGAACAAAAGAATAAAAGAATGAGGGAACCAGCAGATCGTATAACGGTTACATGGCTAGACTCCCATGTAGTCAACTGCATTGGGAGTCCCGAACTGGGTGGCTTAAAAAAGTTCACACCAGACACGTGTGTGTGTGTGTGTATGTGTGGGTGTGTGCCCAAGATCCTGAGAGGAGAATGGAGAATGGATTGTGGCGTGGCCATCCCCCCTGGGAGGCGGTGATTTCTCGCTTTCTGTCTCTCTATCTCTTTGGTGAATTCACATGCCCAAAATCTTTTTAAAAAAATGAATAAGCTTCTTATTTACATTATGTCTGTCATTTCATTGTATTTTTATAACAACCCTGGTTGGTGGTTCTTATTATTATCAGTTTTACTGATAGCTAGACCCTGACTCAGAGAGGGTGCCCAATTCAGCAGAGGAGTGGCAGTGCTAGAGTATGAAGCCTGACCACCTGCTGTCTCAGTCCATCCACGTGTGGCCTTCTGGAAATGCCCAATAGTACAGCGCATGGAGAAGTGGAGCTGGGAAGATGCGTCAGGAATGGGGCATAATGGTGACACTCGTTTGCAAAAGGCGAGTGCTTCTAAGTGAAGCAGAGGCCATGAGCGAGACACTGGAACGATGCTGAATAGGACAAAATGTGAACCTTTTTGACCTCAGCAATGGGAACGATCAATCTACATTTTGGAGACAGAGGAAGAGGAATCCTTGTAGAGAAAAAAAGAGAGAGAAGAACAATCATGGAGAAAGGAGGTTTGGCAGTAACGTGTGATTAACTGCTTCCAAAGCTGCCGACGTATTCTTGCAAGAAGCGGCAAGGTAGCGTGTTCAAAGTGGAAGGAAAGAGCCTGCCTGCACTGTAGCCTGGGCAAGAACCATCCTTCTGTGTGAAGCTGGAGCATGCAGGGAAGCCACTCCAATAGCGAAAGGCAGAAGAACAAGACAAAAGCATAACAAATTTATTTATCAAATTTTTATATGACATAGGAGCCTTCAGAAATAATCACCTCAGTGATTATTTCTGTGGGGTGGTGGGGGCACCTCAGCAAGGCCTATTTATTCAGATTCTTCTTGGCCTTTCTGTGTAGCATTCCCTTCTTCCTGGTATAGGTCAGGATACACTTCACAGTCGGTCTTATGACCGACTCTCAGGAAAGGTAGGTCAAGAATTCCTCCATGGCCAGCCTTCACACAGACAGGCGGGGAAGGTCAGAATGACCTTGTCTCTGAGGCTATCCAGATTTTCTTCTGTTCAAAGGATGTTGGGGTGGTGTTCTCCGAGCCCTGACAAGCAAGTTGCCTAAGCTCCCTGAAACTTATTTTAAATGATGACAATACCCATTTGGCAGGGTCAAGTGTGATAAACGAAGTGAAAGATCCCAGTATTGTTCCTGGAGTGGAAGAGGTCACAGCTCACGTGTAGAAGGCGCCAAGCACCAGTCTAAGCACAAAACACATGTGGGTTGATTTAATCTGTACAACAACCCTATTAGGTAGATTCTCTTCTTAGTTAACTTGTGGGCAGATGAGGAGACAGAGGTCCAGAGAATTTAGGTGACTTCCTCAGGGGTGCACAGCTTGCGAGTAGCAATGCTGGGATGTAAACACAACTGCTCTGCTCCCAGGGACTACGTTTAACTGCCATGATACGCTGAATCTTGCTGAACAAATTATCCATACATATTACCCGCCTTTCCTCTGGAAAACAAGTGAACTACATTCTTTTTTTTTTCACTAGGTAGAGTATAAGTGTTTAAACCAGGGATCAGTGAACAATAGCCCCTCAGGCCAAATCTGGCCTGCCACCTGCTTCTATATAGCCAACAAGTTAAGAATGATTTTCGCAGTTTTAAATGGTCGAGAACAATTTTAAAATGGTATTTTGGACCACATGGAAATTATACAAAGTACAAACTTTAGTGTCTGTATATAAAGTTTTATTAGAACACAAACAGAGCCATCCTATTACATATTGTCTGTGCCTTTTTTTTTGGCCCATGAGAGGAAAATGGAATACTGGCGAGAGAAACAACAAAGCCTAAAATATCTACTGTCCGGCTCTTTACTGGAAAATGTTGTCAATGTCCTGATAGAACCAAGAACCTTCTTTGGCAAATGGAAGCAAAGGGATTTAAGGGCTTGAATTTCTCAGGAAATGCTTGGCCTCTCCTGGCATCCCCTCACATTCTCTGTGGGTTGCACACACACCTGCAGTTCATTAGAGGATGGTCGAGGGGAAGAAAGAAGCTCTGACAGAGTAGCTTATTGTGTTTCTTGGGTGGAAGAAAGAAGGCGGAAAGGCTTGCCGGGGCTGGGTGAAGGTGAGGCTTTCTTCCCAGCTCTGAGCTAGAGCCAGAAGAGCTTATCCGTTTTCTTCATCTGTAGAATTGTAACTTTAATGAGCATGGGAAGGGCCAGCGCTCAGCAGTCACAGAGGAGAGGCACAGGTGTCCCCTCCCTGGGGCTAGTTGAGGAGCAGCGAAGCAGCCTGCTCAGACTCTGGCCAGTGTCTGACGGGCTTGCTCTCTCAGGCCGAGGTGAGGATTTCACTGGGAAATGGCAGAGCCCCCGGGGCCGAGGGTGAGAGGTGAGTGGTGTTGCAGGGCCAGGAGTCTGGGTTTCTGTGCCTGACTCTGTTCACAGCTTGCTTTCTGCTGTGCTTAGTGTAATTAACCTGAAGTCGGGTAGTGTACCAGATTCTCGTTCAAGCACCCAGCCTAAAGATAACAGTAAACAGTAGGGTGACAATAGCGGGGATGTGTCTGCTTGTTTTGGGGTTTTGCTTTTGTTTTCTAAGACCGTTCTAAGCATCCATAGCATAAAATGTACCCTTCAACCCCTGCTCCATGGACAGTTCTGTAGCGTTGAGTAGTTAGGTCATTGTGCCATTGTCACCACTGTCCATCTTTAAAACTTTTCCATCTTGCAGAACTGAAACTCTGTCCCTTGTGAAAAGATGACTGCCCATTCTCACCTTCCCAGCTGCTCAGCCAGCGTTCTACTCCCTGCCCCCCTGAACTGACCACTCTAGGTACCTCGCGGAAGTGGACTCACAAGGCAGTTGCCTCTTTGTGATTGTTTTCTTTCACGTGGGAGAGTGTCTTTTACATTCGTCCATGTTGAAGCATGTTTCAGAGTTTTTATTTTTATTTTTTAGCCATAAGGCACACGCGCTTGGCAGAGAGAGAAACAGACAATAAGAGAGAAAGGGAGAGATCACCCCTCCACACACACCCCCACCCTACCCCCACCCCAGGGATGGCCAAGCCACAGTCCCTTTTCCTCCATTCTCCTTCTGGGACTATGAGCATGCACGTACATATGCCCAGTGTGATTTTCAAGACTCCAGGTCTGGGACTTGAACCTTGGTTGACCATGTGGGTGTCCAGAGCCTTAACCACCATGCCACCTGCTGGCTTGTAGACTTTACTATTATTATTACTATTATTATTATTTAATTTGCTATAGGGTACTTGTATGCACCAGAGAGGCACGCAGAGAGAAAGTGAGAAAGCAAGCCGCCAGGTCTGGGACTCAAACTACCATGTGAGAGGCCATTGCCTTAATCATCATACCAGCTGTGGATCCCCAGACTACTTTGTTTCTTTTTTTTCTTTTTTTGGAGAGGTTTTTGCTATAGGGCGCGTGTGCTCGCCAGACAGACAGAGAGAGACATAGAGACAGAAAGCGAGAAATCACCACCCAGGGGGGATGGTCACGCCGCAATCCCTTCTCCTCCATTCTCCTCCTGGGATCTTGGGCATGCACGCACATGCGCCTGGCGTGAGTTTTAAGCCACCGGGTCCAGGACGCGAACCGAGGTCGTCTATGTGGGAGTCCAGCGACATAGCCATTATGCTAACTGCTGGTTCTCCAGACTTTGTTTCTTAAGGCTGAATAATATTCCATTTATATATATGTCAACTTTTGTTTATTTGTTCAATCATTGATTTATTTTTTTGAGAGTTTTTTGCTATAGGGTGTGTGCACTCACCAGAAAGACAGAGAGAGACAGACAGAAAGCGAGAAATCACCCCCCCACACCCCCGCAGAGAGGATGGCCACACCACAATCCCTTTTCCTCCATTCTCCTCTCTGGATCTTGGGCACGCTCACACATGCGCCCAGTGTGAGTTTAAGCCACCGGGTCCAGGACTTAAACTGGCTGCACGGGAGTTGGCTACATGGGAGTCCAGCGACATAGCCATTACACCAACTGCTGTTCCCTCAGTCATCGATTGACACTTGGGTTGCTTCCACCTGTTGGCTGTTGTGAATCTTGCTGTGAATGGAGGCGTACAACTGTCTCTTTTCAGTCCTCCTGGGTATGTACTTGGGACTGGGGTTGTTGGGTCTTACTGTAATTCTATTTTGAATGTATTAAGTACCTGCCTTTGAGTGCCTGTTTTCCC
The DNA here is from genome assembly GCA_026018925.1 of Tupaia tana. NCBI lineage: Eukaryota > Metazoa > Chordata > Mammalia > Scandentia > Tupaiidae > Tupaia > Tupaia tana. The sequence continues at coordinate 65,923,255 of JAKSZU010000015.1, read as the reverse complement.
TAGAGGCTGCCCCAGTTTACATGGCACGTACATTATAAGGCCCAGAGAAACCAGAGCCTAGCGATGTAGAGTGTGAGCTTTACTCTGCACGTGCTTACACTTTGCATGGCTGGTCCCATCCATAGAACCTATCATTGTTTGTGGAATAGATTTTTATCTGGTAAAACAATGATTTGTTTTTCTTTTCCTTCTTGAATTACCTCCTATTATTCTTCCTTTTTGTTTTCCCTCCTTTTTCTAATATAATTTTCTTCTTCTTACTCTTTCTTTTCTCTTTGCTACTTTTTTCCCAATATGATCGAAGCATTTTCCTATTTTATTTTCCCTGAAGAAACTTTTCAGATACAGAAGACCATAAACAACACTGGGACATGAATTTAGACAAAAACAACAACAACAAAAATAAGCTCACCCAAGGAAGTATTAAAGCTACCCACACAGGTTAGGCTCAGTTGTGTTTCCAAATGTGTTTTAAATTAGGTCATCTCAACCATGACTACAAGTTCAAAACATTCAAAGCAACCTTGCCGGAATTGGAACAAGGCATATTTGGTTTCCTCTGAAGGATTTAAGAACAGAGCACAGAAATGTAAAAATACAGGAAAAAGAACTCCATAACAAAATTGTTCTTTTAGCAAATGGCATTACAACTGCCAAACCATCAGAAGTTGTGATCATTTAGTAACATCCCATGTGCAGGACCAGGGCTAGTTTAGCGACCTCATTTTCCCAGGCAAGGCCGATCAAATGAAAGAAAGCAGAGGATGATCTGGAACCATCTGAACAGATGCTCAGAGTTCATGGACTCAAGGTTTACTTTTACTTTGCCCATATTATGAAGGGGTCTTCAAAAAGTTAATAAAAAGTGCATATTATGCAAAACTATACATGGGCTTTGAAAAAAAATTTGCACCAGAATAAACTCATACTTTCTGTTTTTTGTTTGTTTGTACACACTGAAGTCCCCTCAGCTACCAAATGCGGTTGCCTAGTTCCCCAAAAAGACAAAGTAGAAACAATAAGTTACAAGGGCACAGAAAAAACTGGCCACACATAGCTACAAGAATTCTTCTAGAAAAAGAAATACTGTTGGTTTTATAAGGAAGAGATTAAAAAAAAAAATGAAAGGAAATATCCACAAATCCTAATAAAATTTATGCACAACATACCGAATATCTTTGGATTATTTAATAGGGAAATAAAGTGTACCCACCTCAACAACTTCCATGCATTTCCAAAGGAAGGCATGTAATCAAAATTGATGTTCACAATGATCTCTTCCATCAATGTGGTTATCCTGTAAAGGTTTGGCACTCAGGGTAGTAAAAATGAATACTCTGAAAAAAATCACTTCTGCAGAAATAACTGTATCTCATTCTGCCATGAAGCCGGTCACATGGAGTACCATACCATGTCATCTAATTTTAGTGCAATGGCATGCTTAATTACGACAATAACAAGACCGTATAGTTAGAGAGCTTATGTAATTTTCCCATATGCTAAGGATGATCTTAGACAAGACCCTCTCCTTATCTGTAACACGATGATGATAAAACATATATCATGGAGCCATTGTGAAGACAAAAGGAGATAATGCATGGAAGGCATCCAGCATTTTACATGTCAGTGTGTCATAAATGTTAAATATGCCACTATTACTGTCACCACCAACACCACCACCACTACCGCTGTCTGCTGTCATTGATCATCGTAACAACACTGTACCCAGGTTCCTCCCGGCCCTACTGTTTATGACCCGTATGACTTGGAAAAATCACGTCTTTGTGCTTTGATTTTTCTTACCTGGAGAATAAAGACAATGCTATAGATTATCTACCACAGGGCTTTACTACAAGGAAAAAGATAAAATGAGGACAAGGCCAGAGAAAGCATTCAAATACTAGTCGCTGTAATTATGATTCTTGTTATTATTCTCTAGTTTACTTCCAAGCACCATAGTTCTTAGAAGGGCAGTATGGGGACCCCTGGTGGCCCCTTTTTCAGCCAGGTCACAGGTACAACCTATTTTTTATGATGGTGCTCAGCCCTGTGTGTACATGGAGTTTCCCAGTGGCTAGATGAAGTGCATTATCACCACAGATGGAGCTCAGTCTCACTCCAGATATTTTTGATTAAACAGTAAAGAACTGAGCGAAATGTAAAACCAGATCCTGGTAATATTTTGCAAAATATAGTTATTTTTCATAAAAATATATTTTGTATTAGCTTACAATGGATGTATTGTTATTTTCAAATGAATACATACAGTTTTGATTCCTAACATGGTGCATATCAATAGATATTATCCACAGAAACAAAAGTTCCTTAGGGGTCCTCAATAATTGTAAGAATACGAAGGTCCTGAGACAGAGCTGCTGGCTCAGTACCTAGTCTTAAGTTTACGTGCTTAAGATTCAAATACAGGCAGAGTCAAGTCTTGACCAAAGTTTCCGATAATGCAATCTAGTGGTCACTGTGTCATACCACACCCAAGAGTCATGGAGCTTCCCACGTGGAGGAAGAGTCAATGGTCATTACAATCTCTGAGCAGTTTAGTGCTGTTACAGGGTTTCCAAGCAATAGGTCTACTTAGCAAGAGTCTACTCTTAGCATGGTATTCCAGGCTGATATATGAGGGATCTTCAAAAAGTTTGTGAAAAGTAGAATTAAAGTATGAGTTTATTTTGGTGCAAAGTTTTTGGGAAATCTTTGCATAGGTTTTTTTTTTTTTTTTCATGTTACACATTTTCCATGAAATTTCTGGAGACTCCTTTGCAGTCCTTTTCTAACATCGTAAGTTTTATTCCAGGTGAGTGATCACTTCACATAACGTTTTTTTTCCCTGGTAATTAAAAAGGGAGACCTAGTGTTAATACTTAAATTCTGGTTTCAGATCCCCTGCTGATTCCCATCACAGATTTTCCATCTCAAATGTCAAGCAAGGATTCTCACCCATTTGTAAACCACATTAAATACTCTTTTCAGGAGTTCAAGAACTAATCCCTGAAGGAACTGGGTCAAGTTCTTTCCAGTCCTCTTCCTTGCAATTCTAATGGCTACATTTCAGCCTTGAAGAATTACTCTGGGATCCAAGGGAATACTTAAATGAAGAAAAACCAACAGAGACAGTATTTCACAAACAAAATGTGTGCATACCCTGGGTCTTGGATACACAGTTAATAAGCAGTGTTACGTGACTGAGCCTTTCTCGTTCAGGCACTTTTTGAAAAACCTTCGTTCTCATTGGAAGGATTTTTGTGGTGGGGGTTTTATGTTTGGTTTTGTGGTCATTTGCTTCATCCCCCTCTCCCTCTGAGTTTTACAGGTAGACTGATATGACTTAAAATTATGTTCTAAGGGGACCAGCAGTTGGTATAATGGCTATGTCTCTGGACTCCCGTGTAGTCAACCACAGTTCGAGTCCTGGACCCAGTGGCTTAAGCTCACACCGGGCACGTGTGCGTGCATGCCCAAGATCCCAAGAGGAGAAGGGATTGAAGCGTGGCCATCCCTCCTGGGGGGTGATTTCTCACTTTCTGTCTCTCTGTCTCTGTCTTTCTGGTGAGCGTGCACCCTATAGCAAAAACCTCTCAAAAAAATTATGTTCTAAGTCTTTATTATAACAGTTTGCAGTAACGAATCATGCTAAAGGGGCAGGGCATAACCCACAAGCCAAGCTAATGCTATGTTCAGAGAATTCGTTGGCCAGACATTTCACCTTGGCATGCTGTTGCTGTTTTCCTGAAAATAACTTGGAGATGCTCCTGTTTGTCTATCTCCTGGTTGAGTCCTTGGAGCCTAGCAGTTCTTTCACTTAAAGAAAAATAAAAACGAGTAATTGTGGTAGAGGTCTCTGTATTTTGCAGCTGTCTTTTTTTTTTTTTTTTTTTTTTTTTTTTTTTTTTTTTTTTTTTTTTTTTTTTTTTTTTAAGGCGTACTCTTCCCAAGTAAAACAATGAAAAATGGACGTGGTTGCTCTTTGAATAAGCGTTTGATCGTTGTGTGTATGTCACTGGAACAAATTGGCTTCGAGGATGGAATGGTATGAATTAGGGTTCCCACCATTATCTTCATGCAAAATCGACACCTGCCATGTTGTTTAAGACTTTTTGTTTCAGAGACTTGAGATTTTTTTTTTTTTTTTTTTTTTTGGAGAGATTTTTGCTATAGGGCGTGTGTGCTCGCCAGAAAGACAGAGAGAGAGACAGAGAGACAGAAAGTGAGAAATCACCCCCCCGGGGAGGATGGCCACGCCACAATCCCTTCTCCTCCATTCTCCTCTCAGGATCTTGGGCACGCACGCACATGTGCCCAGCGTGAGTTTAAGCCACTGGGTCCGGGACTCAAACTGCGGTTGGCTACATGGGAGTCCAGCGACATAGTCATTACGCCAACTGCTGGTCCTGGAGACTTTAGATTTTTTTATGCACATACACACACACACACACACACACACACACACACACAATGTATTTGATTGAGCTGGTTTTGAAATCTTCAGCAGTGATTCAGAGTTTGGCTTCTGGGGCAATGGCACAGGTTTGCATGCATTATGCAGACTTTTCTGCTAAGTGCAATGGGCGTTTGGAAATTAAATCGGTTTATTTCCATTCATGCTTGTTTGACATAAATGTCACATTGATGCTGAATAGCTAGATCGTTATTCTCGTTCTGTTCCAATAATGTTAATCCTTAAAGTGTTACCTCAGATAAGCTATGACTACACGGTGCCAGATATCCATCTTGAAATAACAGAACCCTGCTTCATTCTCCTGATATTCCCAAGTCTGATATTTTCCCAGATAGAGTTGCATCACCTGGATATTGAACTACTTTCATTTATACTTAAGATGCCATCATTTTGTAGGGGAAAAAAAAAACAAAAACAAACAAACAAACAAACAAAAAAAACAGAAGCAAGCAACATGAGGTGAAAATCATTATATCGAACTACAGAACATCACAGAACTAAACATCCCCACTCCAATAGTTTACCAAATTTAATAATTCCCACCAAATGTTATCAGGTCATGTTGTGTGTGGAACACAGTCTATCACACAAAATACACGATGGCCTTTTTTCTGTTGGAATAATATAGAAGAAAGATAGGGCCTGGGAACCAGCAGTTAGCATAATGGCTATGTCGCTGGACTCTTGTGGTTCGCATCCCGGACCCGGTGGCTTAAAACTCACGCCGGGCACGTGTGCGTGCGTGCCCAAGATCCCGAGAGGAGAATGGAGGAGAAGGGTTTGTGGCGTGACCATCCTCCCTGGGGAGTAATTTCTCGCATTCTGTCTCTATGTCTCCCTCTGTCTGTCTGGTGAGCGCATGTGCCCTATAGTGAAAACCTCTCAAAAAAAAAAAAAAAAAAAAAAAAAAAAAAAAAAAAAAAAAAAAAAAAGATAGGGCCTGGGAAACAAACCTGAGATAGAGAGGCAAAGCTAGGAAGACTGAGGGATTTTCTTCTCCCCTGCCATGGAGGGTCAGGTCTGGGCTGGCTGTCTCCAGCAGCACGCGGGGACTCTGGTCCTCTTCTGTTAGACATGACAGAGAAAGGCACTCCTGTGATGTCTTAATCACAGCCAACACTGGGATTTTGGAAGACAGGAAACCACGGTAGAAGATCTAACTACTGAGGACTCAGCTAAGGATTCTCACTCCCTCAGTCTCTAGGTCCAGTAACTCAAAGTGACTGCACACCCTCCAGTGTTGGGAACGATTCATTCACTTCAGATCACTACCTTAATCTAAGGGTTGGAAATTCAGGCCAACATACAACTCATAGCCCACTACTGGGTGCAGGTTTATGTTGTCCTAGAACAGTATCTAATTTTTACGTTTTTCTTAGAACGTAAGGCAACACAGATCAGGCAGGCTCAGAATGAGAGCAATCCTGTAAACACGGGCCAGACATGAGAAATACCCTCACAGTCAGGTATTTGTATTTTGGGTCACGTTTAGAGTGTGCCCCTTTCTAATCAGATCTATAATATTTAAAGCTTAAGGTTAGCCATTTTCTGATACATTTGGAAAGAAAGGGAAGCCATATCCTATTTCCAAGTTCACTTCCCCCCCCCCACCCCAGTTAGCTGGGCCAACTGAACTACAACATGAATTTGGCTTAAGGATTCCACTAAGTAATTCACATTTGCAGTCTCGATCTTTGTTTCAAGTACATGAAGATAGAAATCTAAATGGAGCTTTTAAAATAAACGGTGCTGGCAAGTTGCCAAAAATGACCATATTTACTTTTAATCCTCCCTAATGAAATTGAAAGATTGATATTTTATGCATTTATGCAACTTGGTGCAGCAAATAAACCGCTCGACCCACATGTATTGAGTGCCTATTATGTGCCAGTTTCCCAAGATGAGAGTTTAGTAAAAACTAGACTTAGCTTAAAAAGCTCACAACCTAACTGGGAGACACAAAAACAAACGTAATTTCTTAGCATGTTATCTGTGCTGAGATACAGGTATGTGCTGGGTGCTTTGTTTCCTTATGGTTATCATTATTGTTTTTGCTAAAGAATTATTTATTTGATTTTATTTTATCATCATCATCATCATCATCATTATTATTAATTTGACCAGAGAGAGAGAAAGGGAAAATGAAAAAGCAAGCCACCAGGTCCATCTGGGACTCGAACCACGGTTGGTCATGTGGGAGTCCAGCACCCTAACGACCACACCACCTGCCAGCCTCATGGTTACCATTATTAAGGACCTACTAAATATAAGTTGTGCTCTTAGTGCTCAATAGAAATAGCCCAAGAACTCTGGGAGCTGCCTTCTCCTGAATTCTGCGTTGCCAAGGCTGCAATGATTAATCTTCAGCAAAGCTACAGTTTAGCACCTGTTGAATGATATTAGAGGAAATCATCTGTGTTGCAAATGGAGAATATGTTAGGGAGGCTGGACTCAAATGCATCCAGGTTTTGATATCTTTCTCCTTCTGTTTTAGCAGACAAATAATCTGTTGCAACTTTCCTGCTTCTCTTCCATAGCTTGGCTCCATTCCCGTACACCATTTTGTTCTAGGGGATGCCTGAACTGATTCTTCAGTGTTAGCCAAAACAAATGAGGGGCTTGGCTCTCGGTCTGGTCACAGCAGCTGCTGTGATTGAAGTTCTCCGCACCTAAGACAGTGGGGCAGCTTTCCGTTTGACAGATGAACACATTTTCATTATTAGAGAAACAGGAAGCATTGCATACTGGGCATAAAAAGGAAGGAAGAAAGAAATATTTGGGGAGCTGCTTTGTTCTTTCCTGTATCAATTGCGGTGATTGTTCAACTGAAATGTTGGTAAGGAGGTTGGCCGAGTGGGAGCTTGATTCTCATGCTGCAGGCTTCTCTCTCCTTCAGACTGTAACAGCTGCATGGTTTCTTGACCTCAGGTTGCCCGAGCCAGAAAAATCTTTTGCAGATCTGCTCCAGGAGGCCGTTTCTGCTCATGCATGCAGCAAAGGGCACGGAAAAGCCAGGGGATCTAGGGAACTCGCATAGAAGGGAAAAGGGAAGAAACATTTGCATCTTTCATTTACTTAGCCATACCATGGAGCTAAACCGTTAAGTGGGTATTTGAAGGTTTCAAAATGACTACTCAAGATTCCCAGGGCAGTTCGGGAGTTTGTGATGGACCAAAATGCAGGGAGATTCGATACAAGTTCTTTAGAGACTAGAACACATTTCCAGTAGGCCAATCGTGAATCTTTCTTTTGTTACTACTTACTTAGAATGCTTCATTTTTTAGAGAGAGATATTTTTGCTACAGGGTGCATGTGCTCACTGGAGACAGAGAGAGAGAGAGACAGAAAGAGAGAAAGTGAGAAATCACTTCTCGAGGGGATGGCTACACTGTAAACCTTTCTCCTACATTCTCCCTAGGGATTTTGGGCATGCATGCACATGTGCCTGGCATGAGTTTTAAGCTGCTGGGTCTGGGACTCACACCATAGTAGAGCATGTGGGAGTCCAGCACCTTAATCACCAGCCCACCTGCTGGCCTCCAGAACACTTGTTAATCAACGTGGTAGCTTCAGAGTCTTTCTTGATTCTCAGGTTTTGTATATCAAGTCCCTGTTGCTGAATTGCTGGTGCAATTCACTGATGTAGGGAATCCAAGAAGCAGAGGAAAACTATGGGAGGGAGAAGCAGAGAAGAGTGATAAGATTATACATAAAACTAAGATGTGAGGGCCAGCAGATGGAGTGGTGGTTAAGGCACTGGATTCCCATATGGCTGATTTCAGTTCAAATCCCAGACCTGGCAGCTTGAAAATCACAACAAATAAATAGGTAAATAAATAAATAAATAGAAGAAAACATTAAGGTATGAGCTTGGAAATGAAATGTTAAAACTTATGAGAGATGTCTTCAGCAGTGAAAAGAGTCCTGAACTGCAGGGAGTGGCCAGATCTGAGCAACACAATAGTGACCTTTAAACACATGCAGAAACACAGTTCTTTGTCTGACACTGCAAGGCTAGCGAAAGCTTTTAATAACAGATAAGCTTCTGCCTCTGTGTCAACATTGCAAGGCATTGTTGGTTAAAGGAAACTATATGTTAGCTAGAGAAGGTCCAAAGAGATAAAAAAAAAAGGATTAAAAAAAGCTCATATAGGGACCAGTGGGTGGCATGGTAGTTAAGGCACTGGGTACTCCTACATGGCCAACCACGGTTCCAGTCTTGAACCTGGTGGCTTGCTTTCCCACTTTCCCTCTCTGTGTGTCTCTCTCTGGCCAAAATAAAATAAATGAATGAATAAATAAAATTAAATAAATAATTTTAAAAAAAGAGCTCATGGGACCAGCAGGTGGCATGGTGGTTAAGGTGCTGGGCACTCCCACATGGCTGACCACAGTTTGAGTCGTAGACCTGGTGGCTTGCTTTCTCACCTTCCCTCTCTCTCTCTCTCTGTGTCTCCCTCTGGTCAAATTAAAATAAATGAATGAATAAAAAATAAATAAAAAAGCTCATATAGGACTACAAGGCACCAGAGGTTTCACATCTTTAGCCAATTAACATCTAAAAACAACTGGGTTTACATTCTGCTTCCCCTTCCCCGCTTTTTTGTGCTCTCTCTCTCTCGCTCTCTCTCTCTCTCTCTCTCTCTCTCTCTCTCTCTATATATATATATATATATATATATATATATATATATGCCACCCTGAAAATGGCTCAGGGCCTTGGCTTCCTCCATCAGAAAAGTCTAGACCACCCAATCCCCACTTTTCTTTACTTGTATGTCTTTGTGTATCTATTTTCGTGATTATTTCTAATCCACAGTGGCTCCCCCTCAGAATACGCAGTCAGCCATGTGAATCACGGCACTGAGCTCTCAGTTACATGGTTGCTGTGATTATCCCTATTACAAGGCCACCTTGTCCTCTGTCTACCACATAATCTATCAAAGAAGTTGGATTGCAAGTCAAGGAAACTAGCATACATTGAATAACTGCTATTTATCAGATACTGTGCGAGGTGCTTTATAGAAGGGCATACCTCCGACAGCACAAAATGTGGGTATTAGATGCTCTATTGTATACATGAGAAGCTAAGACTTGAGCTACCCAAGGACACATAGTCAAGTGACAAAGCAAGACCTCCAATCCGGCTATTAGTAACTTTGAGTGCTTCTTTGAATTCGATGGACATTTCTACACACATGACCCTGCCCTTTCTTTCCTGCATTCATTCGGACATCCTTGATGACTTACCCCATTCTTCCTGCTTGGTCTGAGCATACTCACAGATCTCTCTACGTAGGACTCGGGGCTGCTAATTGATGACGGCTGACATGCAAGATCAATCCTGTGCCTTTATTGATGACGCGGGGAGGGGAGAGGGGACCTAGTTCTTCTCTCTGACGGATTTACTGAACACTTGCAGTGTAACTTGCTGTGAGCGTGCTATCATTGCTTCTGCCGCCAGCATGTTACTTAGGGGTCTCCTTGGGGATTCACTGGGACTGTCTCTCACTTTTGCCTCCTTGCACAGAACACGCATAATGCTTGTCCTCTGGTCTTCGGAGAACAGCTCAGACTTGCTCATCCAAAGCATCTTCAAGCTTTTCCTATCTCATATTCCACGTTCATGAAAGCAGTTGGTGAGTTCTTACTGGTGATGATGACTGTGAAGTTACAAGGTTATGAGACATGGTCAAGGTTCTATGGTAAACACGTTACAAAACCAAGCAAAAATTTAGCTTTTCAGTCTACCGGTGAAGTATTTTCGCTCTCTTTTTAAAAAATATTTATTTATTGGGGCCAGCGATGGTGTGGTGGTTGAGGTCCTGGACTCCCACATGGCCTACTGTGGTTCAAGTCCCAGACCTAGAGGCTTGCTTTCTCATTTTCTCTCTCTCTCTGTTTCTCTCAGGTTAGCGCATGTGCCTTATAGCAAAAATAATAATAACAATAAATAAAATTAAATAAATAATTCCTTTAAAAAATTTAAAAATTAAACATTTATTTACTTATTTATCTCTTATTTTGTTGAGTTTTGGGCCTGTCATCCCTGAAGTATTTTCTCTTACATACCAAGATTATAATAATCTCATAGAAATCTAAGTTGCAATTAAAACTTCCTAGAACTCCTTAAGATTTTTTTCTGTTTTTTTTTTTTTTTTCAAAATCGATTGAGTTTTATGGTTTTAATAAAAATACTTCATCTAGAATCATTTTTTGATAAGATTTTTCCCCTTTATTTTAATTTCTTTTCTCACTTCTTATCTCTTTGCTCTGTGCAAATAAATTTGTTCCCAGGTACAACCAAGGATATTTTGTAAAGAAACCATTATGTGCAAATGTCGATTTCTATAACCAGAAGAATTGTATGCATAAGTTATTAAAACTTTTCAGACACTCAATTTTCTCATTAGCCCCAGAAATATCAGTGCCCATCTAGCAGGGTTTGTCATGGGAGTTAATTTAATTATCATTTTTAAAAAGAATTATTTATTTAATTGTATTTATTAATATTATTTTAATCTGCTATAGGGCACATGTACTCACCAGAGAGAGACAAAGAGAGAGAGAAAGCGAGAAAGCAAGCTGCCAGGTCCAGGACTCAAACCATGGTAGGCCATGTGGGAGTCCAGCACCCTAACTACCACACCACCTGTAGGACCCTAACTTAATTATTAATTAATGTAATCCATCAATAAGTTAATATAAAGCACCTGGCAAAATACTGACATCTGTAATAGTGGCATTTAGCAAATATTGGCCCTTATTAGTGCTGATATAGACATGACTTATCTAAGAAAGAACATTAAAAGAGAAAATAAAAGTATTACCACCATAATCCCTACTCCTTACTACACAATTATTTTTATGCTTATGATTCTCTCTTACTATACATTATGAATTGCAGAGTAGGTTTGCTTTGATATCTATTGATCAATCATGGGTCAATCTATAATCAGACAAATCAATACCAACTTTTGTGCCTGCCACACTTTTCCTCAGGGAAACCGCTTTGCACCAGTTCTTATAGAAAGATTAAGGAAGCAGAACCAGCAGATGGCGAAATGGTTACTTTGCTGGACTCCCACAGAGTCAACCACAGGTTGAGTCCTGGACCCGTCAGCTTAAAACATGCTGGGCGCACAGACATGTGTGCCCAAAATCCTGAGAGGAGAATGGAGGAGAAGGGCTTGCGGCTGTGGCCATCCACCCAGGGGTGATTTCTTGCTTTCTACACACCCTATAGCAAAACTCTCTCTAAAAAGAAAAGGAAAGAAAGAAAAGCTAAGAAGCACCCCCTCCTATACATACTCTCAGCCCAGTGGTCCTGCTTTGCCTCGACCTATCCCGGGTGAACAATTAACTTGAGGGTGACCAATCCACAAGTCAGTGGCTTGTGAAATCTCTGTGTAGATATAAACTAAGCCGCTAAGATCTTCTGAATCCCACAATTGGTCTTTGGAATCATGGAAGGTTGGGTTATTAACAGTGAGAACTGAATTCTGAAAGGAATCCCAGAAAGAGCTCATAAAGCAGAGTGAGAACTTAGACTGGAGTAATGCAAAAATTGAAATTATTTAGCAGAAAAAAAACTTAGCAGAAGTCACGAGGTAGCAATTTTGTTCATGAATGCCATCTCCTGATGGCCTCCAGATGCATTTGTGTCCCCCTCATCAAAACCACGAGGACCCTTTTGAGAAGACCTGAATACTCAATTGTGTTTCCTTCACTACATTGTGGTCTGAGAGACTCAAAGCTGCCTTCCCAGCCATCTGTTGATTTTCTTCAACAGTTGCTACTCCATGACACAAATGCCACTCTGGACTTGGAATTTCTCTGTGAGACTTGTAGTCTTCCAGGCTGCATAGAACAAAATGGAAAATGGGTGTGCTCTCACGGAATCCTCCTAGAGTGTTTATATTTCTGTCAGGAGTTCTGCTATCTCTAGTTCTAGTGAGACTTGGGCCACTTTTCAGGGACTGAAAAGTTACCTCTTAATTACCATTAATTCACCTTTTTACCCTTCTCTCATCTAATTATTGTTCTCATTTAATAAATTCTAGCGCATCACAGTCTTCTTCGCTCTCTGGAGACAGAAAAGTCATGACACATTTTTGCATGACTTTTCCAATGACCCAATATATAGTGTTTTTGGTTTATTAGGTTTTTAGTGGCTTTCCTAGGATTTGTAATAGACAATTGTGACTAATCCAAGACCACCTTTTGAAACTAATTTTATTTATTATTATTATTTTTAAATTTGCTATAGGGCACATGAACTCACTAGAGAGAGAGAGAGAGGATGAGAGAGAAAGGGAGAAAGTGAGCAGACAAGTCACCTTGTCCAGGACTCAAATCATGGTCAGCTATATAAGAATCCAGTGCTTGCTCTCTGAGAAGAATCCTCATGGATACTGGGAACTAGATATTTCAGGGCACAGGAGAAATGAAGATTTTCTACTCATAATTCAGCCTCCAGCAAGCAAAGCTAGTGTGGTAGGGAGCCCCTCTGGCCTTCTATCTCTGTCTCTGTGTCTCTGAGGTCTCTGTCTCTCTCTGCTCCTGTCTCCTCATTTTTTTTGGTAATTTTTCCTTTTTACGATTTTTTTAAAGGTAGAGTTTCTCTCTGGCTCTCAGCTCCATCTTTTGTTTTGTTAATAATCCCTTCTGCTCCTTTCTCCCAGGCAGGAGAGTTGAGCCATTCTCTGAGAAGAATCCTCATGGATACTGGGAACTAGATATTTCTATTTTGTGATTTTTTTCTTTAGAAAAAAAAAAAGAAAAGCAATTATAATTTTTTATTTTTTTGTCTTTTTTCTCTCTTTTTGTTGTTGTTTCTCTCTCTCTTTTTCATTTTCCTTTTTCTTGTCTCTCCACCCAATATCTACTGAATCTGCTGCACCAGCGATCACAACAGAACGGCAATAAGATTCTAGAACACCTCTGTCTGCTTGCTCCTGAACATTGAGGCTTAACTTCAAGAATTTGAAAGAAACACGCCATTCATCAGATGACAAGAAATCACCGTCGGATCACGAGAAATATGGGAAAACGAGAAAATACCTCTCCTCCAATGGAAAAGAGTAACTCTCCTTCATCCACAAGCAGTTCGGTGAAAGTCATGGAAATGTCTGATAAGGAATTTAGAACATTCGTAATGTCGAAGCTAACAGAGATGGAAGAAAAGAGAGATAATGAACTGCTAAAGAGAAAGGAGAAAGAAGTTGCCGAGTTCCAGGAGATGAGGAAATTCTTGCAAAATCTAAAAGAGGAATTACACACTTTACAAAAGACTCAAACGGAACTGCTAGAGATGAAGTCTATAATACAAGAAGTCAAAATCTCCCTTGAAAGTATTAAAAGCAGACTAGATCATTCAGAAAATAGAATCTCAGATGTAGAAGAGAAAATGGCTGGCTTAGAAAAGTCCACCACAAAGACTGATAAAATGGCTCAAAAATTTGAGAATGATATGCGAGAAGTACAGGATACCATCAAACGCCCAAATATCCGGATAATTGGCATTCCAGAAGGTGAAGAGACCCATAAGGGCATTGATAATCTATTCCATGAAATCCTGCAAGAAAACTTTCCAAACCTAGAGAGGCATTCGAAGATCCAGTCCCAGGAAATACAAAGGAACCCAAATAGAATCAACCCAAGAAGATCTTCTCCAAGACACATTATAGCCAGGTTGACCAAAACCGCAGACAAAGACAAGATACTAAGATTGGCAAGAGAGAAACATCAAGTTACCTACAAAGGACATCCCACCAGGCTAACAGCAGATCTCTCATCGGAAACAATGTGAGCGAGGAGAGAATGGGAAAATATATTCAAAGTGTTACGAGAGAAGCAATTTCAGCCAAGAATACTGTACCCGGCAAGATTATCTTTCAGGTGGGAAGAAAAGACAAGAACATTCTCAGATAAACAAAACCTGAAAGAATTTACCAGCACCAGACCAGATCTCCAAGAAGTTCTCAAGGGTGTGCTGTATCAAGAAAATTAAACACTGACACATGGAAATAAGAGTCCAAAAACTATGAAAGTGGCCAACTTAATCAGAGGGACAAGTCTGGAGTTGAATATTATATCCCAGAATTTAATCAGGAAAATTGAACCACAACAGAAGATAAAAGTACATGAGACTGATAGGTTCATGCACCTTCCATTTGAACAGAATCCTAACTTGTTTCCTGGCTTTAAGCAAAGTTCCTTGGCATTTCTTTGAGTTAAGTTAAAACTGGTTTTCTTAGTAGTAATGAGTGAACTCACCATTGAAAGTAGTTAGATTATGTAGGAAATTGTGTGATCAATGCAACGTGGGTGGGAAGGGAATGAAGGACAATTGTAGACACCGGAGGTGGTGTGAGAGGAGGGTGGGAAGGGACAGAGGGTCAGAAAGAGGGGTGGAAGTAATTCTAGGAACTAGTAATGGAAATTTTTTTGTAATGTGCATGATTGTATCACTATGCAGTGTGTACTGGATGGGAGATTGCATTTTGTATGCTGTGATGAAGCTTAGGGAAGGAATGTAAATTGAGTTACAAAAAAAAAAGTTTCAGGAAAAAAAATATATATCTATTCAATGACTGCAGTAGGATATGTAGTCACAGCTAGGTGCTACTTTATAGGATGCGTAAAGTAAGACTTGTGTTCATGGAAATGTGGGTATCACCTGTGTTTGCTATGAGGGTATTTGGATTGATTAGGGTCTTTGGCGTTACAATGAAATGTGAGGAGAAAACAGTATAGAAAGCAAACATAGATACCAGAGACTGTGGGAGGAGAGTGGGAGATGACAGAGGGTAAGAGATAGAGAATCTAGGATGGGGGGAAAAAAGCAAAACATACAGAAGACAAGAAATGGAAGATCATTTGCTGACAATAACATGTTTGTTGATGTGCTTGATTGAGACAATATATAGTGTAATTTGGATGGAAAATCTCATTTTATATGCTGTAATGATGTTCAGAGAATGAATGCAAATAAATAAATTAAAAAAAAAAATAAGAATCCAGTGCTTCAACCACCATGCCACCTGCTGGCCCCTAAGACCACTTTCAAATAAGTTATACCTCTTCACAGGTAGTACATGTACCTTAAAGTATTCCTAATTCCTTTCTCCCTTTCCTTACATTATTGTCACTTTTTTACTTATCCACAAGCTATTATCTCAAAGTATGTTGTCACTATTATTTTGAACAAACAAAAAAAATCAAAAGCAAAAAAAAAAAATCTGTTAGATCAGTTAAGAAGAAAAATAGAACATTTCTTCATGCCTCCATTCATTTCTTCTCTTATGTCCTTCTTTCTTTATGTAGATCTGAGCTTCTGACTTTTTATCATTTTCTTTCTTTCTGGAGAATTTCTTTTAATATTTCTCACAAGGCAGGTCTATTGGCAACAGAGTTTCTCAGTTTTTATTGGTTTAAGAAAATCTTTCATTCCTTTGAAAAATAATTTCATTGCTACAGAATCGTATCTTGCTGTTTTTCTTTGTAACGCTTTGAATATTTCACCCCACTCTTTCATTACTTGCATAATCTGTGAAGAAAATACCAATGTAGTTTTTACCCTTATTCCTCTATAGGTAAGGTGGGATCATCCTTGTTCCTTTCATCCCACTTTCTTCCAAGATTTTCTCTATTTTTAAATTTTTATGCAGTTTATGATATCTTTAATCTCCTTCTGGTATTCCTATTACGCATATGTTATACCTTGTGTAATTGTCCCACAGTTCCCAGATATTCTGCTCTATTTTTCTAATTCTATGTTCTCTCTGGATTTCAGTTTTGGAAATTTCTATGACATATCTTCAGGCTTCCTGATTTATTCTTTGGTCATACCCAGTTTACTGCTGAGCACATCAATAGTATCCTATATTTCTGTAATAATGTTTTTGATTTCTAGCATTTCCTTTTAATTTTTAGACTTCACTTTTGTTTGCATTACTCAACTCTTCTTGTCTTATTATGTTTTTAACCTTCTACACCTTGGTTCTTCCACATTTAAAGTTAAAAAAGTGAAAGCAAACAAACAAACAAAACTTTTTTCTTTATCTATTTCAAACGTTTGGCTCATGCAATAAAAGGTGTTATTTTTTCCTGCTTTAGATCTACCTGAATCTGCTTAAAAGCTCCAGAGTGAGGAATTGAACCATGCTGTCAGCCATTCCTTAAGGGAAGTATTATGTAATAGCAAGTTCTTGGTGCAGTATGAATTATTAGAGAATAGGGAAGATGAGATAAATAGACTTCACTATTAAAATATCCTTCTATGCTTTGACTCATAGAGGTTTGTAAAACCTGGAACACAGAATTCACACTGCACTGACCCAGCCAAGGAGAAAAATAGCCCCGACCAACACCATGAAGATGAGACAGAAGTACCTCGGCCCCAATCCTGGGCATTATTTACAGGCTCATTTACTCATTTATTTGCCCAATCGATTCACACTCTGGTGGTCATAATCAATAGAAGGAAACCCAGTCCTACTCACCCCACTTCTCTTCAAAAAAACAGAGAAATTTGATATTGTACTTGGGGTTGAGTAAAACTAATTGATTTGACAGCTCATCAAAAACTCCAAAGGGAAAAAATCAATATAGAGCAAAATAATCTAGTCTGTAATTCTGTATGCTGTTCCCTCTAGTATGTTGATTGTGTAGCATCAATGTCATCTATTTTAGATGGGAATGTTACCAACTATAATGCTTCTGTTGATATTTCAAAAAGATTCTAATCTCATTTCAGTAATAGCTTCTGTCATTTCTAGCAACACATATGCCATAACATTCTTGGCTAAATTGACAGAAATATTAATGTGCTCAGATTTTATATTATTCGGACCACTGTATGTCTCTTTCGTCGTATTCAATTGCCTTTGCTTTATACACAGTGTCAGCGTCTCGCTGCCCAATCCCAATACATTTTCTGTTATTAGCGAGGGATGCTAGGCTTAGTCTTTGTGATTTTTACCTTCTCTAGCAGGAGATCTTTCCATGACTCCATAAATTTTCTTCTTTAAACTTTATACTTCTCCCTCTTCTATGACTCAAACTAATTTATTTTCCTTTGTCTTCATCTTCATTTTATTCCCTTTGAACTGTTGCCTCTTGGAATTAGGGTAGAGTTATGACCTATGCCTAAAACTAATGTTTGGAACTGCCCTGTACCTTCCCTGCCAAATTCCTCCTCTATCCTTCTATCTATTCCCTTTCAAGCAGCCAAGAAGCATTTGCCTCTCTGAACTAACTAGCTCAAGGTCCACTCTTTATCACAGAATACTGTTTCAAATCCCTTTACCCTCCAGTTGGTGACTCACTTTGAGTTTGAATTACACACTGAGCAACATTTGGAAAGTGGTGTTATTTAGGAAATTTTCCCACATGGGCATCAGAATCTCCTGAACTGAAAGTATATGGTTATCTCTAATACTTTTTAAAAATTTAAATGGGGCTCATAGGTAGTGCTATTTTTAGTTTTTGAGGAACCATAATACTATCTTTTATAATGGTGGTACTAATTTGCATTCCCTCTAATAGTGAATTAGTGTTTCCCTTTTTCTGCATCCTCACTAGCACTTGTCATTCTTTGTGCTTTGTTTTGTCATTTTTTTCCCAATAATAAACTAATTTTTTTATTTAATTTTTCTTTTAAGTTTATCTATTGGGACCAACAGGTGGTGTAATGGCTATGTCACTGGACTCTAACATAGCTGATCACGGTTCTAGGCACAGACCGAGCAGCTTAAAACTCACTCCAGGCATGTGTGTGTGCATGCACGCACCCAAGATCTCAAGAAGAGAATGAAGGAGAAGGGATTGCAGTGTGGTCATCCCCCCAAGGGGTGATATTTTGCTTTCTCTCTGTCTCTCTGAGACTCTTCAGAGTTTCAATGCCACAATACACTCTGAACTTCAACCAGCCCCAGATCATTAGCAAATGTGTGCCTTTCAAGTATGTGTACTAAGGGAGGTCTCTGGACTTGAACTGGGAAACTTTTTATGCAGAATTGCCTCACAGAGTTCTGAAAGCCACTGTTGTTACTAGACTGTTTTTTTTTTTCCACTGGGCCACTACCTGACCCCTGGTAGTAACTATTTTAATTGGGGTGAGGTGGTTTTGATTTGCACTTCCCAAATGATTAATGATACTGAGCATTGTTTTATACATTGGTTGACCATTTAAATCTCTTCTTTTGAAAATTGTCCACTTTGATCAATTACTTATATTTACATGGAATTATTATTATTATTATTTTTGCTGATGAGTTGCTTGAGTTCTTTATGAGGTCTAGTCATTAGTCACTTGTAAGATAATATAATTTTTGTTTATATTCTCTCATTCTGTAGGTTGTCTCTTTACACTGTTGATTATTTCTTTTTCTGTGCAGAGTATTTTAGTTGTATATAATCTCATTTGTCTATTTTTCTTTTTAATGACAGAGGATGCATGTACTCATCAGAGTGAAAGAAAAACAGAAAAATAAAACACCCCACTGTTGAAGGTAGTTGCACTGCAATCCTTTTTTCTACATTTCTTCATTCAGTCAGGATTTGGGGCACACATTGCACATGCCCCCATCATGATTTTCAAACTGCCGTGACCAGGATTGAAACTGTTGTTGGTTATGTGGGATCTGGGTTCTGATGCACAGTAACCACTGCATTATGTGGCCAACCCTCAGTTGTCTATTTCTTATCTTAAAAAATCTTTGCCTATATCAATATACTAAACTATTTCCCATATTTTTCTCCTAGTAATTTCATATGTGGGCCTTAGATTTAATCTTTAATCCAGTTTGAATTGATCTTTATACATGGTGAGAAATAATCCTACTATTGGGATATAGCCAAGGGAAAGGAAATCAGTATGTCAGAGATATCAACATTCCTCTGTTTATTATAGCACTATTCACAATACCCACGATATGGAATTAACCTACGTATCCATCAACAGATGAATGTATAAAGAAATATGACATATGTACACAATGGAATAGGAATATTATTCAGCCATTAAAAAAAAAAGTTCAGTCTAGACCAGTGTGTGGCATGCCGAGTAAGGTGCTGGATTCTCATGTGACTGACCACAGTTCAAATCTCAAACATGCGGGCATGTGTGTGTGTGCTCAAAATCCGAAGAGGAGAATGGAGGAGAAGGGATTGTTCCTGCCCCCTGGGGGGTGATTTCTCACTTTCCCTCTCGCTGTCTCTCACTGGCAAGTGCGCTTGCCTTATGGCAAAACCTTTAAAAAAAAAAAAAGAGGCTAATCCTATCACTTGATGCAGCATAAATGAACCTAGAGGAGATTATGCTAAGTGAAATAAGCCAGTTACTAAAAGACAAATACCACATGTTCTCACTGATTCGTGGAAGTTAACAGATTTGCTCACATAAAAATAGAGTGAAATGGTGGGTGCCCAGAGCTTAGAAGGGGATGAGGAAAGGGAAGTTATGAAAAATTAATTAACAGATAGAAAACTGCAATTAAGTAAGAGGAATGAATTTTAGAATACTAAAGCACAACAGAGTAACTAGAATTCATAACAATTTAGTATTTATTTCAAAATAGCTAGAAGAAAGGATATTGAATCACTACATAAAGTAATGATATTTGAGATGATGAATATGTTTATTGCTCTGATTTGATCATTACACATTGCATGCATGTATTTAAAAATCACACTTTACCCCATAAATATGCATAATTAAAAGTAATAAATGAGGGCAGCAGGTGGCTTGGTGGTTGGGACGCTGGACTCCCCACGTGGTTCACTGTGGTTTGAGTCCTGGACCTGGTGGCTTGCTTTCTTACTTTCCTTCTCTCTCTCTCTCTCTTTGTCTCTCTCTGATGATTATAGCAAATTAAAAAAAAATAAAATAAAATAATTATTTAAAAAAAGGAAAACAGTAAATGAGGGAGTTAGGAAAGTAAAAATAATACAATTGAGAAATTAAATAACACTGACAATTCAAACTGTAGAATAAAATCTTATATAATTTTTTATAAATTTGATAATGAACATCTTTAGTTGCTTTGGAACAGTGATTATTAGAACCAAACTCAGTGTGTGTCACTCAATACTTAGTAAATATTTGTTAATAAATAATGGACATTTGACATAAGTTTTAATATTGGTTTAAAGCCATATGAATGCTGTGGAAAGCCAGGAGAATTATCTTGGTGATTGACTGGTTTTAGAGTGTGTACAGTGCCAATTGGGTGGGTGGGGGAAAACATAGTGGAAAGAGGAACTGGAGGATTTGTCTTAAAAACTGCATAGTAAATAATGTTTTTGCCTACATTGTATATGACAAATCAGTTAACACAGTGAGGTTATCTGTTCCTTTGTTTGTTTATGCCATAGGGCACGTGCGCTTGCCAGAGAGAGACAATGAGAGGGAAAGTAAGAAATCATCCCCCTAGGGGGATGACTATGCCACAGTCCCTTCTCCTCTATTCCCTTCCTGGGATTTCAGGCACTCATGCACACATACCTGGCATGATTTTTAATCCACCAGTTCTGGGACTCGAACCATGGTCAGCCATGTGGAATCCAGTGCTTTAAACACCACCCCACCTGCTGGCCCCTATAGTGAAGTTTTTTAAAGGTACGTTTAGTCACACATCACCTAAGATTAAGAAATTACCCATTGTCCAAGTCAAACATTATTATTTTTATTTAGGGTAGCTTTGGAAGGTGAGGAAGATTCTGAGAAAGTTGAAGTCATTCTCCTCCAAGACACCTATTAGAGCATCATTGCTCAAATTTCTCATAAGGTATTGTCTTTGTCCTAGGTACTTCTGCATTGGATGTACAATGGTCACAGGTTACAAAATGTATGTCAAAGGTGCTCAGTCCCTGCGATGCAACTGTGTGCTGATTCCTTGAGAAAACAAGGCTTAGTAGTGGTCGGCGAGAAGTACTTCTGAGTGTCTGCCACCAGCAGCGTTCTATTTCGGCAATGGCTTATTCTTCCTAAGTTGTGTCTACATGTCTGCAGTTTATTTTCTCTTAGTCTGTCTCTTCCTCAGACCTCTCTCTGTTCTCTCTGTATTATGTTTCCAGAAGGAAAAAAAAATATTCTCCCCATTAGGCCAGAATCGGTTCTTTCCAGTTTAAAAAATGTCCTCCCATCAGAGAAACATTTATCCAAAACACTTTCAAACATTCTTCCCTGCTCCAGCTGCTCAAGAGTTTACTCTCTAATCACTTCAGGCCCATTAATCCTGAGACTACACATGTGACACATTGAACGTATGGAATTCAGAACAGAACCCAATACCACAGGTGAGATCTGATCCTAGCTTTCCCTTAGCTTGAAAGGCATGTAAATGCCATTTGGGGGATATTTTGGACTTGAAGAACTGATGACAGATTGCCTTTATTAAGCATGCCCTGAAAAGAGAATGTTATGTTCAGCCTTGGTGGACCAACAGACGGGAAGACAGCCTTATAGAAGACAGAGCCTCCTCCTGCAAGAACTTCAATCAGTGTAAGGCAGACCTGAAAAGCGAGCCACCACTTGCTGCGATCATAAAACTATCGTCCAGTGGAATCCCTCCTCCAAGTGTTTGTGCAACCCTCCAGACATGAGGGGTTTAGGTTTATGGTGTCAGGATTTATGCTGCAATACATTTTGATGAATTTCTTATAGGCACATTTTGGGGAACTGGTACAGAAGAAGGAATGAATTAATGCTTGCTCAGGGCCTGCAAGGAGCAAGCACTACCTCACTGAATTTTCAGAACTGTCCTCTAAATTCAGATTGTTAGTCCTGTTTTATGAATGAGAAAACCGACTCTCAAAGAAAGATTTAGCAGCGCACATTTTAATAACTAGCAGAGCCAGGATTAAAACGAGCATATTTTACTCTAAAACCCATGTTTTTTTCCACCAAACATGCTTCCCAGGAGGCAGCCCATGGGTAAGGTGAAAACTAAATTCTAGGCATCAGATTTACAAATATGCAGAGGAGGAAATAATAACACAAGATGAATAATAACCTACAATGGATTCTGTTCTTAATTGTTACAGGGATTCTAAATGGAAACATACCAGAATTCAGCACACTATTACTAAACAGACACCAGCAGATTATTTCACATATCACCCCTCGTTCTTGGTACACTCCTTACTCTGCATATTTGTCATAAACTATTGATAACTGAACAGGCAGTCTCGCATCATTAAGGCAGTCTTGCATCATTAAGGCATGCAAATTCACTAGGCATTCTTTTCACTATCCTTTCTACCCTAGAAATTCCTATTTTGGGGACCAGCAGGTGGCCCAGTGGTTGGGGCTGTGGACTCCCCCATGATCCACCTTGGTTCGAGTCCCAGACCCAGAGGCTTAAGAATCATGCCGGGCACATGTGCCCAAAATCCTGGGAGGAGAATGGAGAGGGGATTGTGGCATGGTTTTCCCCTTGAAGGGAGATTTCTTGCTTTCATTCTTACTGTCTCTGTCTGTCTGTCTGTCTCTCTCTCTGGCAAGCACACATGCTCTATGCCAGACCTAAATATATATATATATATATACATATATATATATATATATATATATATATTTGTATTTCTTCTACCAAAGTGGTGGGCTCCCTTTCTCCTTTTCAGTGTAGACAGGATGCTGGGCAGTGTCCTTGTCCAAAAAGACTTTTAAAGCAGATACAAACCTTTGATGCAAAGAAATCTATAAATGTGCAAGGAATCATAGATACTAGAGTTAAATGGGATTTTTAATGCATTTACTAAAGTATACCATCTTCTTTTAAAAATAATTATTTTATTTATATTTGTTATTATTATTATTATTTTAATTTGATGAGAGAGAAAGGAAGAGTGAGAAAGTAAGCCACCAGGTTCAGGACTCGAACTGCAGCCAGCCGTGTGGGAGTCCAGCACCTTAACCACTACACCACTTGCCAGCTCCAACCCTCTTTTTATCAAATCATAAACTGACAACTAGTCATCAGGTTTGCTTTTTTATTTTTGAGTTTACCTATGTCATGAGTAGGAGAGACAGAGTGAAAGAGATAGAAAAGCAGAGAGATGCAATGTGAGAGGCAGAGAGGAAGACAGAGAGGGAGAGAGAATGCACCCGACAGGGTCTCGATGCTATGATCCACCCCCAGCCTCAGCCAGCCGGGGAGCATGGACAGACATGTGCCTGGAGCACTCAGAGAGGTCTCTGGCCTTGAACCCAGAACCTGACTATATGGGCCAGCCTTGTAGAGGTCACATTTTGCCTCTATGTCACTATCCAGCTCCCATTTTTGTTTATTTTAATTGCTGGTTTTATTTTATCTTGAATGTAGCAAAATGTCCTATCATTTATTATTATTATTATTATTATTATTATTATTATTATTTTGTAGGATGACCAAATTATCTAGTGACTAGTTTTTTTTAATAGATTCTAAAACTGGGACCAGCAGATGGCATAACAATTATATCACTGAACTTCCATGTAGTCTACTGCAGTTCAAGTCCTGGACCCAGTGGCTTAAAACTCATACCAGGTGTGTGTGCCCAAAGTCCTGAGAAGAGAATAGAAGAGAAGGGATTGTGGTGTGGCATCCCTTCTGGGGGTGATTTCTTATTTTCTGCCTCTCTGGCGAGCACACGCACCCTATAACAAAAATCTCTCTACCAAATATATATATATATATATATGTACACACACACACACATATATATACATATATATTATATATACATATATAATATATATACATATTATATATACTCTGAAACAATCAAAAGACATGAGTTAAATTTCGAATTGAAAACTATATGTATATATACAAAGTTGGAAGCATTATATATTTATAATTATCCCTTACTCCAAGCAAAACTATGATGTTAGCTTCATTTTACCCGTTGCCAAGCCATAATCTTTAAGAATCACTGGAAAAAAGACATACAAGAACTAAGTTCATTATTTATGTGGAACTTAAAGAAAATTTTGGACTCATTTTGTAATATGGAAAGATAATCATGCATCACTCCAGTTTTATAAATCACTTCCATTCTTAAACTAGTGGCATAATTATCAGTTCAAGCCTGATGATCTTACTACTGGCTCTCAAAGAATAAAACTTCTAGAAACTCTTTCTTGGTCATCGTAAGTTAGTCCCCAGTGAAGATAAGTCTACACAGCTGACAAATTTTCATAAGGCATAATGGGTTTATGCTTTATTTGTATCTCTTACACATGTTCTGTTTTTCTCTAAATAGATATTATTTCTTAGAAGCTCTTGGGTCTTAGGCAGAAACACATTAGTAGGCAACTGTAGAGACACATAAATCCTGTAGGCCGGAAGTAAGTGACAAAGGGAAGGAGACAAGAAAGGAAGGATGAGGGTAGCAGGAAGGTGAGAGCATTTGTTTCCTAAAATATAAGGCTATGTGGAATCTGTATCCAAACAAGATGTTAGACGTTGCATATGGAACTACTGTAAGAGGAAACTAGATTGAGTACAGATTTCTAACTTAAAAATGATAGATTTACGATGACCCCAGTCAACTAGCATTACATTGCATAAAAGTTGTTCAAACTTCTCTGTTTCAGTTGGATTATTTCTTTTCTATTTCCTTTTCTCTTACTTATTTATTTATTTATTTATTTATTTATTTATTTATTTATTTTAGAGAGATGTTTGCTATAGGGCATGTGCACTCACTGGAGAGACAGAGAGAAAAAGTGAGAAATTACCTCCCCTCCCAGAGGCGATGGCCACGCTGCAACCCCTTCTCCATTCTCCTCTCCGGATTTTGGGCACGTACGTACATGTGCCTGGTGTGAGTTCTAAGCCGCCAGGTCCGGGGCTCGAACAACTGTGGACTACGTGGGAGTGTAGGGACCTAACCATTATACCATCTGCTGGTCTTTTCTTTTTTATTTTTGCCATAGGGTGTGCACTCACCAGAGCAAGACAGACAGACAGAGAGAGGGAGTGAGAAATCACTCCCTGGGAGGATGGCTATGCAGCAATCCCTTATCCTCCATTCTCCTCTTGAAATTCTGGGCATGCATGCATTCATACATGCCTAGTGTATTTTTCAAGCCACTGGGTCCAGGACTCGAAGTATGGAGTTAGCCATGTGGGATCCAGCACCTTAACCACCATGCCACCCGCTGGCATGTTGAATTTTTGAAAAAATCCAATCTGGTTTCAGATGTGAACTTACCCTTTCTCTGCTTTTGCAGTAAGAATAGAAGCAGTTAATTTCTAAATTTGTGGCAAACCGCAATGAATAACCTGGTATTACTACCTCCAGGGTTAAGTTATGAGCACCCAAGAGTAGCCATAAGGCAATAGGTTGGGTCATTCAGAAGCTCCACGTTTGATAACTTTCAAGGCTATCTTCATCCAGGAACATCAAAGCAATCCCTTCTCTACTCCCAAACCCAAGAGTTTGTCTCCCTCCAAGGTACTTTTGGTCGAAATTGTGTCCCTGAAAAGGAATCACATAGACCAACTCTGCCTCTTGTCCTTGCGCGGGCAAAGGGGATTCTCCAGCTCAATAGCATCTGACTACCAGAAAGGTCAGACAGGCTGGTCTTCCGGGCTTACTGAGCTCGCCCAACTTATGCAAACCATTTACGCAGAAGGAGCACCCCTTTAGGAACTCCTGGTCAAGTTGTATGGCAGTAAATAAAACATTTCAATAAGACTGATTATTGTGCCCTAGAGCCAACTAACGTGGGAAAAACTACCTCCCACTTTGTGATTAGATTATATAGTTCATGGAATGCCATGACTAGGTTTAATTTATACTCAACTTTGAACTTTCTTCAAATGAAACTGAAGTTTTATTTTTTTCCCTTAGTAAGAACTTTCCAACGAGATTCCCTTCAAAATGACTGCTTTTTCCTACAGTAAGTTTGACTGTTTTATCTCTAAATCGAGTTCTGTTTTCCTTCTCTTTGAATCACAGCAACACCTTTACTCTATGGTGATGTAGTTTCTCTCAAGGACAACCAAGAGGAGAGTCAATAGTTGAAATAGAAATATTGGCAAGCCAGTGTGGCGTAGAGGTGGTGCAATGCTCCATGACGCCGAGGTCGTATGGGAAGGTTCTGGGTCCACACACCGAGGTCTTCTTGTATCTGCGGGGCACGTGCCTGTGCTCCTGAGCCTGCCTGGCTGAGGCTGGGGGTGGGATCATGATGTGAAGACTCAGAGTTTCTGATTCAGTAAGTCTTGAATGGGACTAGGATTTGCATTCAAACAAGTTCCCAGGTGATAATTCAGGAAAGGGGCCCACACTTTGAGAACCACTGGCCAGGATGCCCTCTGAGGTTGTTTCAAACGTATGCATACTATGTGTTTGTGACTCAGCTAAAATGATCACTAAGCTCATAAAATTATCATTGCTACAATTATTTATCTACCTGGCCATCACCCATGATAGACTATCAAAAATATTGCCTTTATCGCTAGGTATTAATAGTTAATTTCAGTATAATCCATACATTAAATACAAATATCTGCTGATTTCTTATCACATGATATGTGTTGTACTAAGTACAAAAAAAATCTTTTATGTTTGAGTTAAAAGACTAACAGAAAAGATATCATAATCTTCCTCATCGCCACCATCACCACCGTTGTAATAGTCAATTGAACACACACACATGTCCTGGTTTCTGTCTAGTAATTTAGACCATTATCTTGTTAATGTAAGTGCACAATTAAACCTTATACTATGAGAGTTTTAAGGAAGGAGTGATAAACTTTAAACAAAAGGCAAAAGAGCCTCTAAAAGAGGTGGGAGAACATCTAATGAGAGAAATAACACAAGCACAGTTGGAACCACGTATAAATGGGGAGTGGAGAATGGTCTGGTGAAGACTAGCATAGACAGAGGTGTTTTGAAGGCAACTCACTCTATGGGTGAGGGGAAGAAGTAGAATGGATTCTGACATATGGTATAATTCTGTGGATCCAATATTTTCTGACAACCACAGCTTAGAGGGATGTGCAGAGCACCACCTGGTAGGTAAGTAAGCACTGATGAGTGATTTCACCAGCTTTGCTACACAGTCAGTTGCGTGGCTGTAAGGAAGTCACTAAGTTCTCTCAGCATCCTGCGCTCCTCTGTAAATGCATGTCGTACTCACCATGTCTATCTTAATGGACGAGGAAGAGTAACACATGTGAGCAGTTTGTTAACCACAAAGCTCTGTGGATCATCAGTATAACGTTATTAATAAGAAAGCTCTTTTCTATTGATGTCACATTTTTAGATTTTTAAAAACATTTCCAGATTTCTTGTTTGGTAGCAGATTTCAATCCTCCCCCATCTCCCCGCAAAAAGAAAAAGAGAGAGAGAGAGACCAAGACTGCCTTAGAGAATGGTCTAGCACTTACCTAGTTGTCTGACAGCTTTAGGAATGTGGGAAGGGAACTCTCTGCCTCATTATTTGGCATCATAGGAATCCCCCCACCCATTTGGGGTAGGTTATCTTCTTCTCACTAACAGCAAATAGGAAACTCCCAGGGAGTGAGTCCATGTTTTGTGGTATAGAACAATAAAAAGATGACATGAACATAATGGAAAACCAAAACATGGTTGGCTGAAACATGTTGTAATTAATATATCCCAGGAGCTCAATTGGCTTCCTTCTCTGGTTAGAGACTAAAGGAACAAAGGAAGGGAGGGGAAAATCCAATCCAATTAAAGAAAATGTAGCTCAGGCTAAGGTCAAAGCTATGCTCTGGGGATCTTTTATTAACCATTTGAAGGCAGGTTCAGAATGGGTTAATAAAAGCCTTGACCCCTGGCATTAGGAACATATTGTCAAGGGAAAATCAGATTTTAGCCCAGAGAAAAGATAGAAAACTTTGTCTACAACTCAACGAATGAATTCATATGGAATTGGTATTTGGGAAATTGAGTCTAGCTATGAAGAGAACGCTGTGGAAGATGGCTAAATTGTGACACTTTGGTCTTGTGGGTTATCATTCCCTTTAAGCAGATAGTGATGTTGAATTGGAAAACAGTCAAAAGCTGGAGTTAGGAAAAAATTCAAAGTTCAGGCAAACATATTCTCAAAGAGTTGATCATGTCGAATAATTTATATTTGGTCTTAGCGTGTTAGCTCAACTCACTCTCAGCAGACAATTTACCTATGCATGGGTGTTTTATCGAGATGAATATCAGAACAGATCTGGGTCCTCAACAACGAGAAGAGGATGGTTGAGAGTTCTCTCTTGGAAACAGGAAGTGCAAGATGACTAATAGCTCTCCAAGTGGCAGTGTGGAGGATGTAAATAACCTCAAAACCACTCCTTTGACAGTTGTCTCCTGAGCTGGAGTTCCAGAGTCTTCAACATGCAATGCTTGGATGCTCCCACAAGCCCCTTGGATGTTCGCTCCTACAGTAAACCCAAGATATCTGATTCGAAACTCGTCTTGTTCTTCAACAAGTTGGCTTTCTTTCCTATCCATCCTTAATGTGTCATGGATTTCATCAATGATCTGTCATTGAAGTTGTGAACCTCATGGACTGTCCAAGTTCCTCCCGCTCCTTTTCAACCCAGGTCCATTCACTGATTCTTGTCAATCACACCTTCATAAAGGTCATTCTATCATCCTTTCTCTTCCCACTTAATCTGTTACTACTCGTAGCTAGTCCAGCATCTCCAGAATTATGTTACATCTAGAAGCCAATCATCCTGGTTACAGAGTCTCCCTGTAAAATAATCCAATTTTATTATTTGGACTACCTCCATATTTACTTTCAAAAACAGTCCTCTGGGGACCAGCAGTTAGTGTAATGGCTATGTGACTGGACTTCCATGTAGTTGACTGCGGTTCGTGTCCCGGACCCGGTGGCTTAAAACTCACGCAGAGCGTGTGTGCGTGCGTGCCCAAGATCCCGAGAGGAGAATGGAAGAGAAGGGATTGCGGCATGGTCATCCCCCCTGGGGGGTGATTTCTTGCTTTCTGTCTCTCTGTCTGTCTGGCGAGCGCATGCGCCCTATAGCAAAAACCTCAAAATAAAATAAAATAAAATAAAATAAAATAAAATAAAATAAAATAAACAGTCCTCTGCATGTGTTCCTTTCTGACTCAGAAATGTTTAACTCATTTGTGGTAGATATCGCTAGAGGACTTCCAGAGTCTATTAATCCACTTCATATTCCTTAATAATAAAAGCCTGGCTAACAGGGTTGGCTGAGAATAAAACTCTTTCCCAGGTTCCTCTGCAGTTGTATCTGGTCATGTGCTCAAGTTCTGCCCAATGAGCTGTAAGCAACGGGGTTTTGTTTCGTTGTTGTTTGACTTGTTGGTTTCAAAAGAAGGAGAACATTTCTTTATCTTCTTTTCCTCCTTCTCCATCTTCGGAGGAAATCAGATTGCTGGAGCTCTGACAGCTGAACCCTAAAGTAATCTTGAGGGTGAAAGTCAGCTCTGAAGATGACTGATTAGAAGGAACGAGAGTGAGTCTCTGGTGACTGTGTAGCTGTCAGACCAACCCCAGGCTGCCCAGTTCTGTGCCCTTTTCATTTACATAGAAAAATCAGCACTAGCATGTTCCAGCCACTATTGTGACAACTGATGTGTGGTTACCCTCAAAATACTACTCAAAGTTCTTACCTTGAGATTCACAATGGAGACTCAGTCTGCTTCTAAGCCTGTTTCTACACCCAGAAATCTTTCTTTCAGCCAAGCTAATCGTCTCCAAATGTGCTATGCGTTCTTTGGTTTCTGAGATTTGCCACAATATCTCAGGGATTTTGACTTCATTTATCCCCATAGCATCTAGAAAATACCTCACATTGGGACTCAAACAAATAATGGAATAACAGACTTTTCAAGGGGATGTTAAATGTCTCTAATCCAAAACTTTATATATAAAGGAAAATTCTCTCTACTGTTCACTTAAAATGTGTTTGGTA
This sequence comes from Tupaia tana, assembly GCA_026018925.1. NCBI lineage: Eukaryota > Metazoa > Chordata > Mammalia > Scandentia > Tupaiidae > Tupaia > Tupaia tana. The sequence goes on along the minus strand of JAKSZU010000015.1, from coordinate 65,892,856 downwards.
AGCAACAGCATTTTACAAGAGCCTGCATGATTCAAAGTTTGAGAGGGATTGCACCTGCAGCAGTTCTAATCAGATGCCATTCAACTGTTGTATAGGTTGCTCATAAATACACAAGACACTCTGCCCTATTCTTGGACAGTTGTCGTTGCTAGCAAATCATTCTACAGGATAAGCTGCAAATTGTTTCCGTGTCACTTTCACCTATGACTGTCCCTATTGTCATTTGGAATGACAATAAATAATACCAGTCCACTACAATTATTTGAAGATAGCTATCACTGGTTCTGAGTCATCTCATTTCAAAGGTGAACAGTCTATTTCGATCGACTTTCTTCCCCTAACTTTAGTTTTAGACACTTGGTCTTCTTTCAATGCATACTAGATTGTTAGTGCCCTAATTAGAGCACAAAACCAGAATTCAATATTATTTTCTTTTTTATTTTATTTTTTTTGGAGAGGTTTTTGCTATAGGGCACATGCGCTCGCCAGACAGAGAGATAGAAAGCGAGAAATCATCCCCCGGGGGGATGGCCATGCCACAATCCCTTCTCCTCCATTCTCCTCTCGGGTTCTTGGGCATGCACGCACACGCACCTGGCGTGAGTTTAAGTCACCAGGTCTGGGACTCGAACTGCAGTTGACGACGTGGGAGTCCAGCGACATAGCCATTACACTAACTGCTGGCCCCGATATTATTTTCTAAATGTACCAGACTAGATACCATGAGAAACAGCAGAGTAACTTCCATTTACTGCCTAGTACGTGCAGATACAGGTTAATGCTATAGTTTCGATATTATTCTCATAACTAACACATATGTTTACTCATAGAGATTAAAAAAAAGTATCTGTAATTGAAAACGTGCTGAAAAATATCAAGCATCACATCTTATTTGTTTTAATCAGGAAAAATTGGTGTGTGGGTTAGGGCTGCTCTTTTCTGGAAAGACAGCTTCATCTATTAGCACCCAAAACTAAAAAGGTTAGATCCAGAGCCCTGAGCTCTCTCCAGGGTAAGTCTCAGATTCTGTCTGCCCGCAGGACACGTTATCTTAGAGAATGCACCTGCACTTCAAACTTAACATCTTTAATAGCTCCGCTCCCTTCTGGTCTATAATTATGTGTGCATGGGCCTTAGCAATCTTTTAGAGCCGTCTCCTTGACAGTTGAAATCCACATTTCTTGCAACACCAAACACAATGAAGTATTCACACCCAACACTAAGTAAATACTTTGAAACAGATGACGTTTATTCACTGGGACACAGGACACTACCGGATTTGACTTCAGCAGAATGTGTTGGGAGAGGCAAATCAGTAAAACACCAGAACTTTTCTTGCTATCTTTAGGTGAAATGTATAGCTCCCTTTGGGATCGTCCCAACAAAGGAGCTGACCCAGTTTAATAGAGAATAAATATAGTGTGTTCCCAGAAGTCCCCAAACACTAGATACCCTAAAGTGTATCTTCAGTGTTTCAAGTGGTGCAACTAATACAGATTGACCCACTTAGAATGAGCCTTTTTACACAACATGGTTTCTATTTAAAGTAGGACTATCCCGCACAATTTTTGCTGACTACTGTCCAGCCAGATTCCCATCTTTTCCCTATAATGGCTTTTGCAGAATGTGTGTTTACCAAAAAACAAAATCAAAGCAAACAGTTGAAGAAATACAGTCATGACAAATTTTACGATGATCAGGTGGTTCCTAAAAGGAAACAGAGGTAAATACAGAAATGGAGAAGAACATCTAACTACCATTTTGCCAGCATTTTGTAGTCTTTGTTTGTACGCTCAGTTTGAACAGTGTTTTTCAAAATTTTTTTAAGGTTTTTGGGACCAGCAGTTAGCGTAATGGCTATGTCACTGGACTCCCATGTAGTCCACCGCGGTTTGCATCCCGGACCCGGTGGCTTAAAACTCACGCCGGGCGCATGTGCGTGCGTGCCCAAGATCCCGAGAGGAGAAAGGAGGAGAAGGGATTGCGGCGTGGCCATCCCCCCAGGGGGGTGATTTCTCGCTTTCTGTCTCTATGTCTCTCTCTGTCTGTCTGGCGAGCACACTTGCCCTATAGCGAAAACCTCTCACCCCCCCCAAAAAAAAATTTAAGGTTTTTGTTATAGGGCACATGTGCTTGCTGGAGACACACACACACACACACACACACACACACACACACACAGAAAGAGGGCAACTGAGAAATCTTCCGGGGAGGATGGTCCTGTCACAATCTTTTCTCCTCCACTCTTCTCTTGGGACTTTGGGCAGGGTCACAACACACGTCTGACCTGAATTTCAAGTCACTGGGTCTAGGACTGGAACTGCCGTTGGCCATGGGAGAATCATGAGCCTTAACCACCATGCCACCTGCTGGCCCCAAAGGCACTATTGATATCTTCTAGATATTTCTGAGCTTAAAATGGCTGTCACTGGGCAAGTATTATTGCCCCATTTATGGCCTCCTGGAGTGTCTGGACAAAATACCATCTCGGTTATATAAATTTAGAAAAGGGAGCATTGTGGGGAAACAGGCGAGCATACATCTTGTGTATGATTCATATATTGTCTTCATTAAAAGATGCACAAGAGTAAAAGAAGTCTCAGTGGTGCATCCCATATCCAGGGCGAGTTCACACACTGCCCTCTTCCCTCCCCTCAATGTCATCACCCCCTCCCAGCCCCCAATCCACCCCTCACCCCCAGCCCCCTGCAAAGAGAAGGCTTGATTTAGTAATTAGTCGGGGATAGAGTTCTTCTGCATTGCGTCCTTTTCTATCCATCCCAGTCACAAAGCTGATGTCCTGAAGCTGGCCTAAGACCTCTTAAGAGGGCTCCGCTGCAGTACCTTGGCAGGGCTAACGGGTTAGTCCAGAGGAAGAAGAAGGACTGAAGTAGCTAGCTTGGGCCAGCTCTGCCCTGGACTTCAGAACAGGGCTCTCCCTTTTCTCCACCACTGTGAAGCTATAAAAGCAAGCTAAATGAAAACTCGGGCTCCTTTTGATGGGAGATTTGGGGTGCTTCCAATCTTTTGCTATTACTATCAATGGTGTGATAGATAATCACGTAGCTCCTTTTGTATGTGCCCCAGCATTACTCTAGCATACATTACGAGAAGTGGAATAGCTGTTTCAAAGGCTATACCCATTTGTAATTTTAATAGACATTACAAAATCGCCCTCCCTAGGGGTCGTAACAATTTAAATTCCCACCAGCAATGTATGAAAGTGACTCTTACCCTATGGCGTCGCCCACAGACTGTAGCATACTTTCAGATTTTTGACAATCTGATAGGTGAAAATAGTATCTTAGCATAGTTTTTAAATTGCATTTCCCTTGTGAGTGGTTTCATGTATTTTAAAGTACTTTGAATTTCCTTTTATGTTCTTGGCTCATTTGCACATTGGATTTGACCAATAATGTAAAAGTTGTTTATGGATTAGACACTTAAGCTCCTGTCTCTTTGATAATTGTTAAGTATTTAAATTCAGTTTAACATTTATGGTTTTCTTTGTTTCGTGGTATGTTCTCGTGCTGAAATTTAATTTTATGTAGTCAAGTTTCACCATTTTTTTCATTTTGAATTTCGAATCCCATTCAGGTTGACTTTTTGCTCTCCAAGCCTATGATAGAATACTTCCATGTTTTCTTTCAGAATTTTTAATGGTTTCATGTTTTGAATTTAACTCTGATTCATTTGGAATATGTACTGGTTTGAGGTATGCTCTGTGGCCCCAATAGTTCTAACAACTTTGACTGGGCATTTTACTCTTTGCCCTGATTTGAGACACCACTTTTGTTACATATTTGTTCTATGACATTTGTTACATTTGATTCTATTCCTGAACTTCCTCTATGTTTTTCCCATGAGTTCATGCATCAGCGTCACACTCTTTTCATTATTAAGTATTTATAATAAATTTGCTATCAAGTGGATTATTTCTCTTTCTAGCTCTTCTTTTTCAGAATTCCCAAATTTTAGAATTGTCCATTTTTATATGAACTTTGAAAATAATCTTTAGGTTTTTTTTTTTTAAATGTTGATTTTACTGAACTTACATTAATTTTATTAATTAAGTTAGGGAAATTGCCATCTTTGTGACGTTGGATCACTCAATCTAAAACATGCATGTCTTTCCATTCGTTAAACTTTACTACATTAGTTCATTTTATGCAGTTTTCTTCATACATCTTGAAATTTTCATGTTACTTTTCTTCATTGGCTTTTTTGTAATTGCCAAAGGGCATGTATACTCACCGCAGAGAGAGAGAGAGAGTGAGACAGAGAGAGGTAAAGTGAGCAATCATTTCCTGGGGAAACATCCACAGGCTGGCCAAGCCGCAATGGCCCCTCCATTCTCCTCTCAGGATTTTGAGCATGCATACACACATGCCCAGCATGATTTTCAAACCACCGGGCCCAGGACTTGATCCACAGTTGACCATGTGGGAGCCCAGTCCCTTAATCACTATATAACCTGCTGGCCCCTTCCTAGGCATTTTATCTTGCTTGTTGCTATTGAGAATGGGATCCCTTCTTCTAGCATACTTTCCAACTGGTTTTGTTTTCATTTATGAAAATCATTGATTTATTCATTTTCCTTGTGTATCTCCCTGTTTTTCTAAAAGTTTATTTTTTATTTGATTGATTTTCTTGGATTTTCCAGGTTACTGCCCAGCATCTTCCTACTTATTTCCAATTTTGTATTGTCAACATTTTTTTCCCTGATCTGATTGTGTAGGCTGGTACTTCCAGGACAATGCTAAATAATAGTAATAATTGTGGAAAACTTTATTTTTAGTGGGAATTCCTTTCTGGCTTTACAATAAAAATGAGGTTCTACTTGAGGCTAATATTAAGAAATTGTCTAACCGCATTTTATTAAAATTTTACTATAAAAATTGACATGGAGGGATCAGCAGTTAGCATAATAGCTATGTCGCTGGACTCCCATATAGTCAACTGCAGTTCGAGTCCCGGACCCGGTGGCTTAAACTCACTCCGGGCACATGTGCGTGTGTGCCCAGGATCCTGAGAGAAGAATGGAGGAGAAGAGATTGCAGCATGGCCATCCCCCCTGGGGGGTGATTTCTTGCTTTCTGTCTGTCTGTCTCTCTCTGTCTTTCTGGCAAACACACGCACCCTATAGCAAAAACCTCTCAAAAAAAGAAAAAAATCAACATGGAATTTTTGAAAAATCAAGTTTTCAAAGTATAATTTCCATACAGTAACAAAATTCAGATTTTTATGTGTAAAGTTCAGAAAAATTTGATAAATGCATTAAAAATTTTCAATAGTCAAGACATAGAAAATTTTAACCACCACATAACATTCCCTTATGTCCATTTCTCCAAGAACCCCACCCTGGCAACCACTGATATGCTGTCTTTTACCAATGGCTTTGTTCTGTTTTGTTTTGCTTTTTTCAGAATAAAAGGAATCATGCAGCACATACCCTATTTGTATCTCATTTCTTTCATTTAGCATGATGTTTTGCGATGCATCCATATTGATATATTTATCAGTGATGGTTCCTTTTGATAGTTGAGGAGTCCATTGTATGGATATACCACAGTTTATACATTCTACAGTTGGATATTTGGGAGGTTTCTAGGTTTCACTGTGTAATATACAGCCTACTTAGATCTCCATGAGCACTTAATCTTCCCCTTTCTTTGAGGTAAATATGGTAAGGGTATGTATAGCTTTATAAGAAATTGCCAAACTATTTCCCCCAGTGGCCATACCATTTTGCATTCATAGCAAAAATGTACTCAAATTACATTGGTGCTGTATTCTTCCCAGCACTTTGTTTTGTCTTTATTTTTAATTTTTCTACTTTGTTGGTGTGGAGACGTGTATAGTAGTGTCTCATCATGGCTTAAATTGGCATTACCCTAATGACCAGTGATGTAGAGCATTTTTTCATGTACATGTCATCTATATCTCTTCTCTGATAAACTATTCCAATCTTTTGCCCATCTTTTAATTTCTTAATTAACTTCATCTCTTTCTTTCTCTCTCCTTCCTTCATTTCTTTTTCTCTCATCCTTCTTCCTTCTTTCTTCATTTCCTTTCTCTCTTCCTTTCTTTTTCTTCCTTTCTTATTTTCTTTTTCTTTCTTTTTTTTTTTCCTTTCATTTCTTTCTTCTTTCTTTCTTATGCGAGAGAGAGAGGAAAACAGATACCCTTTGATCAGGTCTCATCAGGACACATTCCCTGCCCTGCCTTCCATCCAGCCAGGATCACAGGCACACAACACAAGTGCGTGTACAGGTCGACCCAGGTCCAAGCTCAAGGCCTTTCTACACGGCTCTAGTATCGTGCAGTAGTGCCCCACCACCTACACTACCATGGCTTTATTAACAGCTTAATAAAGTCTAACTAAAAAAAAATAAACAAACAAACAAACCAAAAACCAAAAACCAAAAACCAAAAAAAACCCCAGTAACTGTGTATGTTAAAAGTATGCAATTTGATAAGTTTTGATGGATGTATATACTCTTAAACCAGGGAGCCCCACTCCCATGCAGCGAGGTAGGGGGATAAGTAACAAGTGAGTGATGCTTCATCTGTGCTTGCATTGACACATGGGCTCAGCCTCCTGTCGGATCAGCAGAGGTATTGGAGTCTCACGGGAGTGCAAACCCTCCTCTTGTTGTGTGATTGTTTTATTGTATATTGCAACGTGGTAGTGGCAGAACTAGGGAGCCTGGTGCATGTAGTGTGCTTGCATCATCCTGGGACCAACCTACCCCCCACCCCAGCTATGCAAAGACTGTCTTCTAGGAGGTCCCTAGTGCCAGGAAGGCTGAGGACCACTGCTTTAAACCACCCAAATTGATATAACAAATACATCTATCACCCCTTGAAGTTTCTTCTTGACCTCCTATAATTCCTCTTTCCAAAACCTCACAACTCTGATCCTCATTCTCAGGCAACCACAGGTAATCTCTGTTGCTGGAGACTAGGTTCTTTTTCTAGACTTCTATATGAAAGCACTCTTTTTTAGCATGGCTTCTTTCACTGAAATAATTATTTTGAAATAAGTCTATATTGTTCCATGCATCAGTGATATCAGGCATGCTCAGGGTGGTATAGCTAAACACTGTATTTCTCCATGTATCAATAGTTTATTCCTTTTTGTTGCAGTTATCAGTTTAAATAATGGTTTACTCTCATGTTGTAGAATTTGTTCATGTTGTAGAATTTGGTCTTAGCATGCAGTGATAGGATATCTCCCAGAAATGCATGTGTTGGGACTTCATTGTATTGATTGTATTGTAAAGGTGTTGGGTGAAAACTTAATTCCTTCATCATGTCCCAGGGTGGAGACTTTGAGTGTGATAATATCCTTAGGGTGAGACTTCTGTGATTTATTTCTGATGAATTATTTTTTTAAGAGAGGTTTTTGCTATAGGATGCACGCGCTCACTAGAGAAACAGAGAGACAGAAAGCGAGAAATCACCCCCCAGGGGGTATGGCCATGCCACAATCCCTTCTCCTCTCTTCTCCTCTTAGGATTTTGGGCACATGTGCACATGCACCTGCCATGAGTTTTGGGCCAACAGGTCTGGGACTCGAACCACAGTTGACTACATGGGAGTTCAGTGATATAATCATTACATCATCTACTGGTCCCTCTGATGAGTTTTTAAGCAGAAGACATAAGACCAGCAAGGCAGAGAGAAAAGACTATGTGGATACAGGCCACATTCTACTCTGGTAAAAGTTCTGCCCTCTACCACTGTGTGGACTTTGCAGCAACCAGAAGGAAGAGTCATTAAACACTTTTGCTTTGTAAATTCACTCAGTCTCAGGTATGTCTTTTCTCTCTTTCTTTCTTTCTTTCTTCTTCTTTTTTTTTTTTTTTTTTTTTTTTTTTTTTTAAGTTTTTACCATAGGGCATGTGTGCTTGCTGGAGAAAAAGAGAGACAGACAGTGAGACAGTGAAAGGGAATGATAAATCACCTCCAGAGGGAGAAGGCCACATTGCAATGCCTTCTCCTCCATTCTCCTCCTGGGATTTTGGGCATGTAGGAATGCACTTGGTGATTTTCAAGCCAGGACTTGGACTGTGGTCGATCATGCAGGAGTCTAGTGCCTGAACTGTCAGGCCACATGCAGACCCCAGTCTCAGATGTTTCTGTTAGTAGCCCAAAATGGATGAAGACAGTTGCTAAGTGGTTTTTCATATAAGGATACATGTTATTTTGTTTATTCATTTGTGTGTTGATGAACTGCTAGCTAATTTCCAGTTTGGGGCTATTACAAATAAAGCTACTGTGAACATTTGTGTGCAAGTCTTTATATGAACACGTACTTGCATTTCCTTCAGGTAAATATCTGGAAATGGAATGGCCATTTCATGTGGTAAGTATATACTGAATATTTTAAGAAATAGCCAAACTTTTTCTTTAATTTATATTGAATTTACATACTACAAAAGTTACCCTTCAAAAGTGTGAAATTTAGTGAGTCTTAGCATATTCATAAAGTTATATACCTGTCATCACTATCCAGTGTTAGAATATTTTTATTACTCCATAAAGAAGTCCTGTGCCCATTAGCAGTTTTTAAGTTCCTTCCTTCACCATCTCCTCCCAACGATCAATCTCTTTTCTGTTCCTATAGATGTGCCTGTTCTGGATTTTTTTTTTATATGAATCTAATAAAGTCTTTCTTATCTAGCTTCTTTCTTAGCATAAAATCTTCAAGGCTCACCCGCATTGCAGCATGTTCATTCTGTTTTTCATAGCCAAAACATTTTTCGTGGCTGTGCTATGTTTTGTTTATCCATTCATCAGCTGGTGGACATTGGGTTATTTCCACACATTAAGATTCACATAAGAAGTTTGTATGTAAACATGTTTTCAATTGTCTTGGGTTCATACCTATGAGTCAAGTTGCTTGGTCATATGGAACTCCATGTTTAAATTTTTTGAGAAACTGTCAGTCTATTTTCCACAACAGATGCACCATGTTATATTTCCCTCAGCAATATACAAGGATTCTGACTTCTTCACATCTTCACCAGCACTTGTCGTTCCCTTTCCTTTTGTTTTAAATTATAGAAATGCTACTGGGTATGAAATGTTATCTCAGCATGGTTTTGATTTTCATTTATTCATCACTAATAATATTGAGCATCGTTTCACATTTTTACTGGCCATTTGTATATCTTCTTTTACAGAAATATGTATTCAAAGACTGTTCATTTTTTCAGTTGGAATATTTGTGTTTTTATTGAGTTTTAAGAGCTCTTAATATAGGGACCAGCAGATGGCACAATGTTTACATTGCTGGACTCCCATGTGGTCAACTGTGGTTTGAATCCTGGACCCGGTGGCTTCAAATTTCTCGTTTTCTGTCTTTCTCTGTCTCTTTGGTGAGTACACAGGCCCAGAGCAAAATTCTCTCAAAAAAACAACAACAAAAAAGGAATTCTTAATATATTCTGGATACTAATATATTTGTACCCATTCTCTGTGTGGTCTTTTTTATTTTATGAGTAGTGTCCTTTGATGTACGAGAGTTTTTAATTCTTTTTTTTTTTCTTTTTTTGGAGAGGTTTTTGCTATAGGGCGCGTGCGCTCGCCAGACAGACAGAGAGAGACAGAGAGATAGAAAGCAAGAAATCACCCCCCAGGGGGGATGGCCATGCCGCAATCCCTTCTCCTCCATTCTCCTCTTGGGATCTTGGGCACGCACGCACACGCGCCCGGCATGAGTTTAAGCCACCGGGTCCAGGACTCAAACTGCGGTCGACTACGTGGGAGTCCAGCGACATAGCCATTACGCTAACTGCTGGTCCCCAAGAGTTTTTAATTCTTATAAAACCTAATTTATCTATTTTTCCTTGGTTGTTTGTGCTGTAGGTAGCATATCTATTTTTTAATTGCCTAGTCCATAGTTATGAGTATTTATATCTATCTTCTTTTCTCAAAGTTTTATAGTTTTAACTCTTAAATTTAGGTCATGGTATAATTGGATTAATTTTGTACATGATGTGAGGTAAGAGGTCCAATTTTAACCTTTCACATGTAGATAGCCAATTATCCTAGGATTATTATTTGAAAAGCTCATTCTTATTCCTATTCAATCGTGCTGCACTTTGGTCAAAAATCAGTTGACCAGGTTTGTATCTCAGATTTATTTTTATGCCAGTACTACGTAGTGTAGATGTGTAGTACGTTTTAAAATGAGAGAACATGAGTCTTCTTATGTGGTTTTTCAAGTTGTTTTGGATATTCTGTATCTCTTGCATTTCCATGTGAATTTTTGGGTCAACTTGTCAATTTTTGTGAAGAAAATAAAAACATAGTTAAAATTTTGATAGAGATTTTTGCTATAGGATGCTTGCACCCACTGGAGAGACAGAGAGAGAGAAAGTGAGAAATCACCCTCTGGGGAGTTGGCCACACCACAATCCCTTCTTCTCCATTCTCTTCTTGGGATTTGGGGCATGCACACACACACGTCCAGTGAGTTTCGGGCCTCTGGGTCTGGGACTCGAACAGCAGTCGGGCATGTAGGACTCCAGCACCCTAACCACTACACTACCTGCTGGCCCCATGTATCTTCTAACATTAAACATTGTGCTATCTATTGGGCTGTTGAAAAAAGTCATGATGCATTTTTTTTCTATGCAAAAGTCTGTCATGACTTTTCTGATAACCCAATATTTGTGATTTTATTTCTACTAATCTCTCTCTTTCCCCCCATGCTTCTGACCCCCTAGCAGTCATTCTTCACTTCCTCATTTCTGTCAGACCGTTTTATCAATTTCCACATATGATGGGGTATTTGTAGTATTTCTCTTTATGTGCCTCGCTTATTTCACTTAACATAATGGTGTCAAGGTTCATCGACTGAATGCCAAATGACAGGATTTTATCCTTTTTAATGATGGAATAAGACATCTATCTATCTATCTATACACACACACATAGACATATGCACACACTTACTTATGTATATGCATATGTATACATACACACACACACATTTTCTTTATCCATTCATCAATTGATAAACACTTAGGGGTTTTTTTGTTTCTTTGTTAAATTTTTTATTGTTTTATATCTTTCTGCCATTTTAATATGTTATTCTATTACCTTATCACCTTCTGGACTCCATAGTTTCCTTTTTTTCTTTTCTTCTTTTCCTTTTTTGTTTTTTTTCTTTTAGTTTACTATAGGTCATGTGCAATTGTTGGAGTGAGTCAGAGAGGAAGAAAGAGAGAGAAAATGAGAAAGCACTCCCCTCAGGGGGATGGCCATGCCACAGTCCCTTCTTTTCCACATTTCTCTCAGGATTTTAGACATGCTCTTACACATGCCCAGCATGTTTTTCAAGCTATTGGGTCTGGTCCTGGAACCACATAATTGTTTATGTGGGATTCAGTCACCTTAACACACCATGCCACCTGGCTGGCCCTGGACTCTACAGTTTTTGATGAAAAATCAACTATTAATTGTATTAAGCATTCCTTTAAACCAAGAAGTCATTTCTCTCTTGATGCTTTCAAAAATCCTTTTTTTTCCTGACTTTCAACACTGTGATAATATTTTGTTTAGATGGAGATCTTTTTGAGTTTATCCAACTTAAAGTTTGTTAGAGTTTTTGAATGTGTAGATTAATGTTTTTCATCAAATTTGGGAAATTTTTGGCCATTATTTAGTTCTTCTTTGTGAATAGTCTTCATTTCTAATATCCTGTTGGCCTTTTTTTTAATTGTCTTTTGTCCTGAAAAATCCATTCTGTGTATGCTGGTACACTTCATAATATTCCACAGACTTCAAGGCTTTGTGCATTTTTATTTAGTCTTTTTTTTTTCATTTTCTTTCAGGATGCATAATCTCAACTGACTAATGTTCAAGCTCATGAATTCTGCTTGTTCAAATCCTCTGTTGACTGCTTCTGGTGAATGTTTTTTTTTAGCTGCTGAATCTTTCAACCTCAATATTTCTACATTTTTAATGTTTCTATCTCTTCATTGATACTCTATTTCATAAGACATAATTTTTATATTTCCCTTTAGTTATTTAGATTTTTAAAATGTTTATTTCTTTATTTATTTTGCTCTTGAGCATCTTAAAAATAGCTGATTGAAAATTAGTGTCAGGGCTGACAGGTGGAGTGGTGGTTAAGGGTGCTGAACTCCCATGTGGCCGACTACAGTTCGAGTCTCGGACCTGGTGGCTTGCTTTCTACTTTCCCTCTCTCTCTCACTCTGTCCCTTTCTGGTCAAATTAAAAATGAATAAATAAAGTTAGATAAAATAATTCTTTAAAAAAAAAAAAGAAAAGAAGCAAAGATCAGTGTCTTTTCTAAGTCCAAGGTCTGGGCTTCCTTAGGGTAAATTTTCATTGACTTATTTTTTTCCTGGTTTTGTAGGTCATACTTGCTTATTTCCATGTTTCTTAATGTTTTTTTTTACTTGGAAAATGGACATTTTAGGGGCTGGCAGGTGGTGTGATGATTAAGGCACTGAAATCCCACATGGTCAACTATGGTTCAAGTCCTCAACCTGGCAGCTTAGTTTCTCACCTTCCTATCTCTCTCTCTCTCTGTTTCTCTCTGGTCAAATTAAATAATAATAATAAGAAGAAAAATTAAATAAAGTAATTATAAAAAAGGACATTTTAAATAACAGATTATGGCAACTCTGAAGTCAGATCTTCCCTATTGCTAGGGTTTGCTTCTGCTTATTGTAGTTGTTGTAGTTGCTATTCAGCCTACTACAGCGTAAAACCAATACATCTCCAAGTCTTCACTGAGGGGTGATGTGTGTGTTTCTTGTAGCACACCTTCAACCAGACAATTGAGAGCGCTTCTTTAGCCTCTACTTTCTATTTATTTCACTTTGTTTATTTATTTATTTTTTAATGACCAGAGAAGAACAGAGTGAGAGTGAGAAAGAGAGAGAGAGAAAAAAAAAGTAAGAAAGCAAGCTGTCAGGTCTGGGACTTGAACTGCAGTCGGCCATGTGGGAGTCCAGCATCCCCAACCACCATGCCACCTCCCGACCCCTAGCCTCTACTTTCTACTTAAACAACTCTCACACTCCAGCTTTTCCTTTTTTAGCCTTCTGATTACTCTGTTTTTCATCCCACCATTATCCCTTCGCTAAGGCAGCCACCAGGGTAGAACACTTGACAATAACTGTTTGTGACAAGCACACCCAGGAAGCAGGGTGTTTATGTTGGGTGAATTCCAAGTTAGACGACATACCAGCAGCCTCGTAAGCGGAGTCTTCAGAAAAGCACCAGACAAATAAAGTAATGGCAAATCTTTGTGCATAATGTCTTTTCTTTTTTTGGAGAGGTTTTTGCTATAGGGCACGTGCGCTCGCCAGAAAGACAGAGAGAGACAGAGAGACAGAAAGCAAGTAACCACCCCCCGGGGGGATGGCCACGCCACAATCCCTTCTCATTTATTCTCCTCTCAGGATTTTGGGCGTGCACGCACACGCGCCCAGCGTGAGTTTAAGCCACCGGGTCTGGGACTTGAACTGTGGTCAACTACAAAGGAGTCCAGAGTCATAGCCATTATGCCAAGTGCTGGTCCCATTTTAGAGTTTCTTTATAAATTCTAAAACATGTTCTTAATTAGAGTTTCTTTATAAATTCTAAAACATGTTTTAAAGTTTTCTTTTCTTTTCTTTTCTTTTCTTTTCGAGAGGTTTTTGCTATAGGGCACGTGCGCTCGCCAGACAGACAGAGACAGAGAGACAGATAGCGAGAAATCACCCCCCAGGGGGGATGGCCATGCTGCAATCCCTTCTCCTCCATTCTCCTCTTGGAATCTTGGGCATGCACGCACATGTGCCTGGCGTGAGTTTAAGCCACTGGGTCTGTGACTCAAACCGCGGTTGACTACATGGAAGTCCAGCGACATAGCTATTACGCTAACTGCTGGTCCCTAAAGTATTATTTTCTTTTTCTTTTTTCTTTTCTTTTTTTTTTTTTTTTTTTTTTTTTTTTTTTTTGAGAGGTTTTTGCTATAGGGCGTGTGTGCTCGCCAGATAGAGAGAGGCAGAGAGATAGAAAGTGAGAAATCACCCCCCAGGGGGAATGGCCACGCCACAATCCCTTCTCCTCCATTCTCCTCTTGGGATCTTGGGCACGCACGCACACATGCCCGGCGTGAGTTTAAGCCACCAGGTCCAGGGCGTGTACCGCGGCCGACTACATGGGAATCCAGCGACATAGCCATTACGCTAACTGCTGGTCCCCCCTAAAGTATTACTTTCTAATTTGTGACTTATTACTCTCTTAACATGATCATTGATAAGCAAAAGTTCTTAATTTCGATGAAATCTACTTCATCAAATGATATTTTTGGTGCCAGATACAAGAAAGTTTTACCAAACACATGCTCTCCCACTGCTTTTTCTAAAATTTTAATTTTAGGTTCCCCCTTAGATCTGTGAACCATTTGAATTAATTCTTGTATATGTAGTTGTGAATGAAATGTCTGTTTGCTTAAATGGAATTTCTCATGTTTTTCTGTACTGCTTTATATGAGTTCCAGAAAAAGAATGGAAAAGATGCTGACTTATAAAACCATGCTAATATAAAGGTCTTCATTTAATTTTTTTAATCAGATTTTAAACAGAATGAACTACACTTCTTAAACAAGCCTTAAATTCCATTTCCTATATAACACAAGAAGAAATTACCTTATACTGTTCTCAAAGTAGAATGCGGGAGTTCTAGAGTCCTACCACCTAACCAAGAAATGTCTATTTCTACAACATATGGTCTTTAGAGAGAAAGACCTGTACTACTATAGAAGATTCAAAATAAATTAATCTCATGGTAGTTAAGGCATTGATCTCCCACATGGCCAACCACAGTTCGAGTCTAGACCTGGCAGCTTGAAAATCACACTGGGTATAGCACGCGTGACCAAAATCCCAGGAGGAGAATGAAGGCGATGGGATTGCAGCATGGCCATTCCCTCTGGGGATGATTTCTCACTTTCTCTCTCTCTGTCTGTCTTTGACTCACCAATGAGCACACATGTCCTATGGCATAAACCTTAAAAAAATAAATTAATTAATCTGAGCAATTAGCTAAGGCAAAACCCCTTCAACATCCTATCTTTTATCTCCATTCACTTAGATTTTTTAGGACTTTAGAATTAAGAGCTGGAAGGGATGTTAGATTCAACTTTGCCGGAAATGGAAATGTCTTAGTGTAGACGTCACTGTTGAAAGGGAATCGGCAGCACTTAGCCAAGTTTCAGCCTTTTATTCTTTCATTGGTACCCCTAGGCTTCTTCACTCTATCTCTGACAAAATTATCCAAGATCATTTTCTTCAAATTAGATGGGAAAAACAGACTTGAGTTAGATAAGTCTGTGTACCTTTGTTAATAACAAAACTAGGGCTAGAAGCCAGGCCCCTCAAAGTAGAGTAGAGTCTTAATTATTGAAAGATCCAAATATTGGGATCATGAATGGGAATCCCGCTCTCTTCCTTGTTCATCGACTTTCTTCTTTGTGGGCATTGTTTCAGATGAGCTTCAAGGGCTTTGGTTTCCAAGTCTTTAGAAACAAGGATCTGAGTATACAATGCATTAAAAAATTATTCAGCAGATGGGCTCTTTGGCACAGCGGTGATGAACTGCTCAGGAGACATGGATCCCACGTGGCAACCACAGTTTGAATTTCAGACTCCGACGGACTCAAGTGCGCCGGCGCCCAAGATCTGAACAACTGGAGGACTGGAAGGGGAGCACGAAACAACCAGACCCTGCAGAGGGTGCGCATCTTGCTCTCTCTCTCTCCTCTCTCTCTCTCTCTGTTCCTCTGCTCTCATATGTGTACACACATGCTTTATTTATGAATAAAGAAAAGAAAATGAAAAAATCACCAAACACACTCTCTCATTGATAGCTGTTGAAAGAATGCTTTCTAATGGTGAAGGTCTTGTTCAGAGTCTCTTATGCTTTGGCTTTTCGCTTCTCGCCTTCCTTCTTTTTTTTACTTTAAAGAATTTTTTTAATTTAATTTTATCTATTATTATTTTTTTTCTAACTTAGTCAAAGAGAGAGAGAAAGAGGGAAAAGAAAAGTGAGAAAGCAAGCCTCCAGGTCCAGGACTTGAACTGCACTTGGCCATGTGGGAGTCCAGCACCTTAACCACAATGCCACCTATTGATCCCCCCTTCCTTCTCTTCTTTGCTGATGTCCTTATCATCTTCCCCAGGTATCCAGATCATGCTAAGACCAAGGGCAACGAATGCTCACCAAAAAACAGTTGCAAAACCAGACTAAAGGAGATAAGATGAGGCAAGAGGCATCGGGTCAGGGCACAGCTTACTAGCCTGGGTGGCCCATCTGCCGGTCCCAGACTGCAGTGCTGGGGCCACGTGGCCAGCCACAGGCTCCCGTCTCCAGCTGGGCTGTCCCAGAGACCCAGAATGCACCAGGTGTGTGCACTTGCCCGCATCCTGATGTGGAGGGCTGGAGGAAGAAGACAGCAGAGTGAGGAGACCCTGTTGACGTGATTCTCTCTTTCTCTCCCCTCTCTTTGCTCATGCTTCTTATCATAAATAAAAATTTGTTTTAATATAAAAAAAAATAAGAACAGGTCAAGAGTATGAAGATTCTGGAAGTACTGAGGGCTGGGAGTTAAGAGAAACTTAGCCATCTAGAAACAAATGACTCCCGGAATCTGGACATAGCCCTAGGCTGGGAAGGAGATCAGGAATCACAGCATAAAAAGCAGAGTGTGTTTGAAACCAGGCAGCTACAAATCTCCGAGAACTACTCACCTGGGGCCATTTTGCACAACCCGTGGAGTACTGTTCTTGTGGTCAGCAGCATCAGGAGACTGGCCGATGTCTTTACAAAGTTAAAGGTGAGGGACCAGCAGATGGTGTATTGGTTATGTTGCTGGACTCCCACCTAGTCGATCATGGTTCGAGTCCTGGACTCAGCGGCTTAACACTCACACTGGGCACGTGTGCGTGCGTGCTCAAGATCCCGAGAGAAGAATGGAGGAGAAGGGATTGCAGTCTGGCTGTCTTCCTGGGGTATAATTTCTCACTTTCTGTCTCTTTGTCTCTTTTTATCTCTCCAGTGAGTGCATGTGCCCTATAACAAAAATCTCTCTCTAAAAAAAAAAAAGGTTAAAGGTGAAATATAGGATGTACAATATCCTAATAACGTCTACTGAATATGCTCTGAGGGCCGACCCCATAGTGTAAGAGTTAAGCACTGTGCATAGGGAGTGGGAGCCCATGTGGCTGATCACAGCTCCAATACCCCACAGTGGCTTGAAAACTATGCTGAGCATGTGTGTATGCGTGCCCCAAATCCTAATGAGTTGGAGAAATGGAGGGAAAGGATCGTAGTGATCACACCCCACTGGGGAGTGCTTGCTCTCTCTGTCTCTCTCTCTCTCTCTGGTGAGCGCACACCTCCTCTGGCAATTAAAACAAACAAACAAAAACCATGCTCTAGGAAAAGGTACTGACACTCACACTAAGTTTATGTCTTCTCAGGACAATTTGCATGTTTATAGAAATCAAAGCAGTCCAGATTTAACCTTCAGATGGGGAAAATGTCATGGGAAGGGTGATTTGGGGCATTCCTGGGCTGCCTGCCTTCTCTTAGGGGTTGCTACGCTGCCTGGAAGCCTAGGTACCGGCCCTGGTAATTGTCAGGATTTTGGAGAAAGCGCCTCCCACCCCGCTCCCCAGTTCAATACACACGCCTTTAATTTGGTGGTTTTTAATTCAGCTCCAAGACTGTTGTCAGCCATTTTTGCCTCTTTCCGTTAACACTGACCACCTTGTTCCCTTTTATACCGTGAACAGAGCCCAGCAGTGTGCATTGAAATCCAACATCCTTTGTGTGACTTGAGAAATCTGAGGCTGACATCGCCAGGGCTTTTTTGTTTCTCGAGCCTCCCTCTGCCTGTGACCTGCCAACTCCTTTTGGCTCTCCTGGGCTTTCGTCATGTCCCGTATCGATTGCCACCCTTTTCTTTATTTCTGGGATGTTAAGGGTGGACCCTGTGGCACCATGACGCTGGCTTTGGACTACGGTGAGGTCGGCCTCTGACCCTGGGCATTAAGGTCCAGTGATATTTCACCAGGCCAGGGTTGTCGTTGCCTCAGCCTCTCATAAAGTAGCCAATCGATTTTCTTTTATTTTTTCTTTTTTTTTTATTTTCTTTTTTTTCCAGACTGCTATTCTAAACTCCCAAGGTCTTTTCTGGGATTTCAATCTGCTTTTTGAATGCCCTTTTTTTTTTGCTTCCTTTCCATCTTAGATCTTGTGATCCTCAGGTACCCGGTTTACTAATTACCCCCAATGCTGGCACCTGACAGCAGGTGGCCACCGTTCTGTTAATTATGTCCCCAGGCTTAGGAATTCTCTTCTAATGACAGCCAATCATCTACCTCTGACTCTTGGGCTGAAAGCAGGTTACAGGCTTGCTTCGCTTCCCCTGAGCTCTCAAAATCTATTCTTCTGACCTAGTACGTTAAGATTCATGGGCTGTGCCTTGAAGGTATACAGCAGCCTGGCCAAGTAGTCCAGCCTTCTGCAGCGACCGGAGAAGGCACAGCTATTGAACGCTCAGAGGAAGGGGGTCCGGGACTGGACAGCACAGCATCGATTTCACCAAACAGGCCAGCTAGGAAGCTGCTAGCCAGAGGCATTCTGGGTGGACCTAGAGTGAATTAAGACCTTTGTCTTGTCTCCTTCAACCTCTCAGCTTAAAACAAAACAAAACAAACTTATCCTTTGACCCAAACAAAGGCTGAGGCTTCGCAAAGAGTCAAAAGAGGAGCCATGGTTAATTTCTTCACGTAGGAGTGAGTTAAAAAAGACTGCGTTAGAATGCAAAAGGCTTTGGTTTTAGTTATGACTGGGCCACTGTTTTTGATACATAAAATGGAAGAACTATACAGTTTTTCCTTGTTTAAAATGAAGCCGAGAGAATGAATCGTGCAATGTTTCTGGAAGGCTTGGTATTCCAGGAGCTATGCACATACATGTGAACACACAAAGATATGTAGATATAGAGATAATCCCTCATCGGCTGAATTAGGATACTGAAAGAAATGAATTATGGGTAAGGAAAACTGTCAACCTGGGACTTTGTCAATGTGTAGGTCCTTTAAAGCAATTGTGATGGGTGTGGGAAAAGGAATCAATGAAGAACTATCAATAGGGATTTTACTGTAAATACAATAAGCTAACAGTCTAACTAGTCATCAAAAATACGGCCTATCTGGAATGTGTGCAGGTTACAAGTAGAGAATAAGACCTTTGTATAGAACTAATAAAAAGAAAAGAAAATATGATCTTCGTCTCACAACTGACGAGATGGGTATGGGAGAAGATGCAGGCTGAGGGTGGGAGAACACTGACGAAACTGGTCCTACCCATGGTGGGAAGTCCCTTACCTAACCGACAGTTAAATGGCAACGTGTGTATGTGTGCCATTGCCGTTGGTTTTCATAAGACAGCTAGTGTAGGTTCCCATTTTATATGTGAACAAAGTAGCTTCAAGATTTTACCCAGGATCACAGGATGGACACAAAGGAATGTTTGGGCTTAATCTTGGTCCTTCTTTTTATTTATTTTAAAGATTTATTTATTTAATTCCATTTGCTGTTATTATTATTTTTTTTATTTTGACCAGAGAGAGAAAGGGAAAGTGAGAAAGCAAGCCGCCAGGTCCAGGACTCGAACCACAGTTGGCCATGTGGGAATCCAGTGCCTCAACCATCATGCCACCTGCCAGCCCTGATCTTTCTTCTTAAACTAGGGCACTCCCTCCTGTATATTCCACCTGTTCTGGGAATTAGATATTTTCTTTAAAACTTTAATCTGTCCTCATCCTCTGTCTTCTCTCTTGGAAGAATCTTTTCACTGGCCGCCCTTCAGTGACTCGGTAACCTACGTCCGCTGCATGCACGCTTTCTGGAAACAGACCTTCCTTTTGAGTCAGCAAACTCCCAGGGCCACCCTGAACGATGCTGTATCACAGGGCCCTGACAATGCTCCCAACCCTCTGTTCAGGCGCCCTACCTGAGCAGGCTCCCAGCCTGGATTTCCGGTCATCGCCCAACCAAAGGGGGACGAGAAGAGGGAAGTAAATCGGGAGCTGCCTAAACAATTGTCCACTCAATTTCCTGGCCGCTGCGTCGTTTCCCCTTCCAAATGCAGGCTGGCCTGGTGAGAAATAATTCCGATTTTCTTGCTGAGCTCACTGATTATTTGTCCACCATTCACTCAAGCACTGATAAAATAACTCTCAAGAGGGATTTTTAATTTGTACTTGATTTTGCTGGGTCTTCTCTTTCATGCTTTCCCTCTGTAGATATTGAATTCTTTGCACTTTCTCTCTCTCTCAGGTTGTTTGAAATCTTCTCAATCAATTCATTCCTACCTGCCAATATGCCTGGGAGCTGGGGCTTGCAGGCAGGTCGGCGAGCTATCCTGAGGATATGCCTGCCCTTCAGGCTGGAAAACACGCCTACACGGAGACCGTGGTGTCCATTATGTGTGTGCTGGGTTTAGACCTGGGGAAAACACATCATCTTAGGTCCCTTCCTTCCTCTCTCCACCCCCATTGTCATTTTTCCTGATGGCTTGGAGACAGAAAAGGTATAGCTGTGGTAGGGATTTATTGCTCTGTCTCGATACGTGTGAATAAATTGCATCATTCCGATGAGAGCTGGCCTCATACAACAGACTCTCCCTGCCGGCTTGGCTGTGTTCTCTCTGCAAACAACAAAAGATGACAGGTTGTAAGTTCCAGCATCAGAAGAGAGCAACTGGCTTCTGTTGGCAACCTTACTTGTCAACTGGCAGCTCCAAGAAATGAGGGGGGTCATCTAAGGACAGGGAAGGGGCGGATGCGTTTGAAAGTTGAGCAGCAGCAAAGGAAGGGTCGCCGTAATTCTGTAGCACTGCAATGGCTCCGTCCCTGCTTCCTCCGACTCTGCCCTCCTTTCCAGATCGTGTCCCATCTCTCACTCCACCCTGGTCCTAGCGACAGGCTGCCAGGAATACAATAAGAAGCATTCCATCTCCTGTAGCACTTCATGGAAAGGACCCCAGAACAGCCTCTGAGGCTGCGGTAGTTACCTTCGTACTAAGTGTCTCCATCCTTCACACCACACCTAGCCAGCTTGGTATCGTCTGATACCAGCAAGGGGTAAAGTACCAAGGATTTGATCTCTTTTTAATGAAAAGCTCCCAAATGCTCATTTTAAATTCAATATTCTAAATCCAGTTAGGAGTGAGGTCACCAATAGGAGATTGCTTTTTTTTTTTTTTTTTTTTTTTTTAGTTTGCCATAAGGCACGTGCACCTGCCAGAGACAGAGAGTCAGAGAGAGAGAGAATGTGAGAAATCACTCCCCTAGCATGATGGTCATACTGCAATCCCCCCTCCTCCATTCTCCTCAGGATTTTGGGCATGCGCACACACGCACCTGGCATGTTTTTTAGACCGCTGGATCTGGGACTCAGACCACATAGTAGGCCATATGGGATCAGATACCTTAACTACTATGGCACCAGTTTGCACAACATTGCTTATTTTAAATAAATATTTTTAAAATAAACATTTAACTTTATTTATTTATTTTTAGAGAGACTTTTGCTATAGAGTGTGTGTACTTGCCAGAGAGGCAGAGAGACAGAAAGTGAGAAATCACCCCTCCCCCCCAGGGGGACTGACCATATCAACATTCCCTTCTCCTCCATTTTCCTCTTGGGGTCTTAGGCACACACACACACACACACGCACCCAGTGTGAGTTTTAAATCACCAGGTCCAGGGCTTGAACCATGGCCAACCTTTATGGGAGTCCAGCAACGTAACCATTATGCCATCCGCTGGTCCCAACATTTACATATTTTTTAAATAAATTATTTTGGAATAATTCTAGGTTTTCAGAAAACTTACAAAGAAAGTCAGCAAGGTGTCATTTACCCTTCTCCCACCTTGTAGGAGATGCGTTTTAACACTTAGCTGATGGAAGACAAATGCCTTACATGGGATCCGGCCAGACTTTTTGAGAGGATTAGGTCCATCTGACTTGCAGGGCCACCTTTCCTTCTCAGAGGGAAGGTCCTCCACTCCCACCCAGCACCGCAGTCCCTTTCTGGGCTCTGGGATGAACCTGGACAGTGCAGGAGGTCAAACAGACACACGGACAGGCTCCCACCCTCAGCCCCAGGTTCCCTGATGGTCCAGGGGCACCAGATCTGGCAGCTGTGCAGTGGGGTCCACACTGGGGGCTCCCCTTACCCTCCACCAGGATACCTGGCCAAGAACTCTGTGCTCATTGCTCAGCTTAGGAAATAACTCAGACCTTCATTTTGAACTTAGTTCTTTCTATGGCTTCCGGGGTCTGCCGGGCTCCTGCTGCTTCCGGCTCATATTCCTGATGCGGCCTGGGGTCCTGCAGGGCTTCCTCCCTAGACTCCAGCCCTCACCCTGCGCCCACTAATTGCTTGAAATGAGGCCTGCTGGCACCACGCCCTCGGACAGACTAAATCCCCTGCAAACCCCTGTTCTCTCAGACCAACTGGTCTGGGCACATCTCGAGAGCCTCCTGAGCTGCTTCAGTCTGCGGACTCGACCCAGGCTGTGCTTAATTACATCCGAGTTATGGTAACATCCACTTTATTTGCAAGTGCTTACTGCCTGTTGCGGCCTAGGCTTCCTTACTGAGGCCCATGGAGATGGAGGATAAAACCCTGCTTTCCAAGAGCTCATGAGACAGGCAAGGAGAATGGGAAGTGCTGGGTGGCAGGGTAAGGGAAGAAGCGGATGTCAGCCCTCTAGAAAAGGGCATGAGGGGCACCATCAGTTGGCGCAATGACTGTGTCGCTGGATTCCCATGTAACCGACTGCAGTTCGAGTCCCGGACCCGGTGGCTTAAACTCACGCTGGGCATGTGTGTGTGCTTGCCCAAGATCCCCAGAGGAGAATGGACGAGAAGGGATTGCGGCATGGCCATCCCTAGGGGGAGGGGAGGGTGATTTCTCGCTTTCTGTCTCTCTGTCTCTCTCTGTCTCTCTAGCAAGCACATGCACCCTATAACAAAAACCTCTCCAAAAAAAAGAAAAGGGCATGAGGCTGGAAAGCAGACTTGAGGAGCACAATTACAATCACCAATGTCACTCTGGACAGGCTGCGTTTGAGGTAACTTGGAAGGACACACAAATAAAGATGTCCATTATCCATCAGGTATGGAAGCCTGGAGAGCAACAAATGGGGGCTGGGCCCCCCTTTCATTGATTGATTGATTGATTGTGATTTCGAAGCTGCCAGGTCCAGGACTTGAACTGTGCTTAGTCATGTGGTAATTAGCTCCTGAATCACCATGCTACCTGCTGGCCCCACTTTTTGTTTTTATTACTATTTTTTTTGAGGTTACTTATTTATTTCTTCTGAGAGAAAGAGATAAAGACAGAGAGAGAGAGAGAGAAAGGAGAGAGAGAGAGATACACACCTTCCATGGGCTCTTTGTGCTGTGACCCGCCCCCATCTCAGCCAGCCTGGATCACAGCAAGCTCATGGGCACTCCACACGCTCAGGAAGGTCCAGAGAAAACCAGGACCGTCCCTGTGTGGACCCCACTGCCTGGCTTAGGCTGAAGTATCCAGAGTATGGCAATAGGTTGAATCCGAAGGCCACCAGTGATCATGGGTGGGAGGAGGGGACAGAAAGGGAGCCACTGAAGGAGTGATGGGGCAAGAGGAATTGCAGAAAGTAGTCCTCCAACTTGGAGGATGAGCGGTGTGGGGGAAGGTATGGATTCGAGCTCTGTCTTCCCCCCATCTTAGCTGTCTTCCTACAGTGTAACCTGCCCGGGCAGGAGGCGAGACATTGCTCGGTGCTATTGCTGGAAGAGAGCGAGAAAGCCAAACGGCAGAGCCTTCGCTGTTCAGGCATAAGGACAGTTGTTCTCTTCTGGCTTGTTCTGGATGTTGGTGAAGTCAAAGGAGAAGCTGTGTGAGCTAGGCACATCTTCAGACCGGCACAGAAGTCACCATGCCATCTATAATGCAGAGGCAAGACCCTGCTCATTTATGTGGCACTCAGAAATGTACTCTGAGCTCCCAAGACAGAGGCTTCCTGGGAATCCCCAGGGTGGCAGGACTGGGTCCGAACTGGTCAGTGGCCATGTCCCAAAGAGCATCCGATACAATGAGGCCCCTCAGACTGCCTAATTAGTGAGGGGTACATTCCAGAGTCTACACTTGGGACTAGAGAAACAAGTATGTCTCAACGGTATCCAGCGACAAAAGAATCAAGACAAAATGTGTAATCGTAACCACAATGTCCTTGATACATAACAGGCACACGGATGATATAAATGGCACTGAACTGCTTGACGACCAAGATGATGAATTAATGATGAACATTGTTGCCGAGCTCCAGAACATGAAGACGTATACGATTATTGTACTGTGGATCCCTGTCTGCTCCTGGTTTTCAAGGCTAATCTACCGGTATGTGTTTCTCCTGGAAATCTGAGGAAACAATATGGACTGCTCTCAGAGCTCCTATCTGAAAACGCCTGTTAAAAAACTCCTGAGTCTCCAGCAACAGGTCAGATGTTCTAACAGGGCTCTCAAGCCACTTGACCTGGAGGAGACTCAGAGAGGTATTTTTAAGTAACACAGATGCGTTTTTGTCTGGCATTTGGGTATCTAAAGACTGCCGGGAAAGACTGTCTGTATCCTGTTAGTGGAGAAGCCCAGAGCTTTGATAAATCCCCTTGTATCTATGTGACTAGATACCCTGGAACAAGTTTACCTCGGGAAAAAATACAGGAACAGACTAACCCCTGCTGACAATGGGCCCACTGATGCTGTACGTGGGAGGAAGAAGGCTGGAAACTGCAAGGATGCTAGAACTGGATGCAAGCAAAGCTCCTTTGAGTGCAAGCTTTTTCTTACCAGTCTGGAAAGCTTTCAAATTATTTGTCCTAAAAAGTGTCTGCCATGGGAACCAGCAGTTGGCGTAATGGCTATGTTGCTGGACTCCCACGTAGTCGACTGCGGTTCGCGTCCCGGACCCGGTAGCTTAAAACTCACGCTGGGCACGTGTGCGTGCGTGCCCAAGATCCCAAGAGGAGAATGGAGGAGAAGGGATTGCGGCGTGACCATCCCCCCTGGGGGGTGATTTCTCGCTTTCTGTCTCTATGTCTCTCTCTGTCTGTCTGGCGAGCGCACGGGCCCTATAGTGAAAATCTCTCCAAAAAAAAGAATAAGTGTCTGCCATCTTGTGCCCTAAGAATAAGGAAAGAAGGTTCATGATCTCATAGGAACTTCTGAATATTCCTATTCAGAACAGAGATAAATATCCCCCAATTTTCAGAGAGGAAAAAAAAAAGCAGAAACTTTATCTAGTAAATATCCACTGAGTAATTACTAAGTACTCACACCTACTATGTGATTAACATAAGAGCTGAGCTTTGCTCTCAGGCAACTTGAAAATAATGAATAAGTAACCCAGTTATAAAATTTAATAATGTTTAAGGGTAGGGCCAGGAGGTGGCATGGTGGTTGAGGCGCTGGACTTCCACGTGGCTAATCATGGTTTGAGGACCAGACCTGAAGGCTTGCTTTCTTACTTTCTCCCCCTCTCTCTCTCTCTGGTGAGTTCACATGCCCTATCGCAAATTAAAAAAATAATAATAAATACAATAAAATAAATAATTATTTAAAAAATAATGCTAGAAGGTAATTAAATTGGCATAGCTTACATAAGAGGACTGATAACATTCCTGGAAAATGAAATTACAGTACAAGTCTATTTTAGTGCAAAAATTTTGAAATTCATGCATACATTCTTTTTTTTTTTTTTTGGACAGGTTTTCGTTATAGGGCGTATGCGCTCGCCAGACAAACAGAGAGAGACATAGGGACAGAAAGCGAGAAATCACCCCCCAGGGGTGATGGTCACGCCGCAATCCCTCCTCCTCCATTCTCCTCCCAGGATCTTGGGCACGCACGTACTACGTGGGAGTCCAGCGACATAGCCATTACACTAACTGCTGGTTCCCTCATGCATGCATTCTTAATATGCATTTTTCAAGAACTCTTTGGAGACCCCTCATATAATTTGTTCAAATTATTTGTTCTCTCTTTCTCTCTCTCTCTCTCTCCTCCTTATGTCATTCCCTACAGGGAGGCTCCCTGATGGCCCTCCCTGGTGAAGTGGGCTCTCACCTCACTGAGGTCAAGCTTGGGCACATGGTTTGCTTTGCTCAATGAACTCTGAATACGGATTCTCTCTGGACACATGTTTGCGAAACCACTGTGTGATTTTGCCTTTCCCCTTCTGCCTCAAGAATGGAGTGTTTCAGCGACCAGCAGTTAGCGTAACGGCTACGTCACTGGACTCCCATGTAATCAACTGCAGTTCGAGTCCCAGACCTGGTGGCTTAACTCATGCCGGGCGCGTGTGTGTGCATGCCCAAGATCCCAAGAGGAGAATGGAGGAGAATGGATTGCGGTGTGGCTATCCCCCCGGAGGGTGATTTCTCACTTTCTGTCTCTCTGTCTCTCTCTGTCTTTCCGGCGAGCGCATGCGCCCTGTAGCAAAAACCTCTCAAAAAAAAAAAAAAAAAGAAAAGAATGGAGTGTCTCAGATAGGAAGGGCTCTTCCTACCTGCGTCCTACCTGTAGGAAGGCGATCTCAATTGCTCTCCACACAGTGTGAATGAGACAGAAATGTGAAAGAAACCCTTCATTGCTACAAGCCACTGAGATTTGGGAACTGCTTGTTATTGCAGCATAACCTAGTGAGAGAGATCGGTACGGTGGGTATGCTCGTGTGTTTAAGTTGGGGCTAGAAGGGGATTTTTGAGCTGATCTTCAGACCTGACATTTTATTTTATTTATTTTTTTGAGAGATTTTTGCTATAGGGTGCATGCACTTACCAGAGAGACAGAGACAGAAAGTGAGAAATTTCTCCCTAGGGGAGTGGTCATGTAGTAATCCCTTGCCTCCATCCTCCTCTCAGGACTTGGGGCATGCACACACATATGATTGGTGTGAGTGTCAAGCCACTGGGTCTGGGACTTGACCCACAGTTGACTATGTAGGAGTCCAGCACCTTAACCACTATGCTACTTGCTGGCTCCTACTAATTATTTTTATTATTAATTTTTTCAAGAATTATTTAATTATATGTATTTTTTAATTTGACCAGAGAAGAACAGATTAAGAGTGAGAGAAAGAGAAAGAGAAGGAAAGTGAGAAAGCAAGCTGCCAGGTCCAGGACTCAAACCACAGTCGGCCATGTGGGAGTCTAACACCCTTAGCCACCATGCCACTTGCCAGCCCCTATTAATTTTTCAAGAGAGAATTTTATTTATTTATTTATTCTTTGCTATAGGGCATGTGTGTTTGCCAGAGAGACAGGGAGAGAGAAAATGAGAAACTGCCCTTCCGGGGAATGGCCATGCTGCAGTCCCTTCTCTTGAGATTCTGGGCATGCTCATATGTGTACCAGGTGTGAGTTTCAAGTTGCTGGGTCTGGGACTTGAACCATGGTCAACCATGTGGGAGTGCAGTGCCTTAGCCTCCATGCCACATGCTGGCCCCAGACCTGGCATTTTTTGACTCCCGTGAGATCTCTGTGTTCCTAACAGTTTCTCCAAGTCTGTTTGTGCTATTTCTTAACAGATGACTGTGTTTAAAAAAAAAAAAAGGCTGGATTCGAAGTAAAATTCACAGAGCACATAATGGAAATGCATAACTAGATTTCCATGCAGAGTCATGAAGATTCCAAATGATTTCTCAAACATTTATGTTTGGATTAAGTTCAAAGCATGATTTGCGTCAAGCTCCTTGTTCCTTCATTTTAAATCTGTATGGATCATCAGAAAAAATGGAATCCATATGTTTCTCTTTCATTTACATTTACCTCATCAAAATATGGTTTGAAAGAACCACTTGATGCTTTAAGCACTCAAAATAACATTTTCCTTCCCAAATAGGGAAATGATCTTTCACATGGTCTACACCTTGAAGGCGGAAAATGTGTTCACCCTTTTTGGGGTGGGTCGAAGTTTCCATTTCAAACTTCCTCTCTCTCTTGGCCTCATAACAAGGTCTCCAAATGTGGTCTCCATTGTCATTACTACAATGCCGTCTGCCAAATTAAAATGCAGTGTCCAGCCGTCAGAACAAGATGTATTTCTTCCCAGAAAATGAAAGATTTAAAGCCAGAGTCCAACGTTTCTCTAGCCTCCACACTTTTCGTTGACACTTCATTTTTTTTTCTTTGCAACCAGATTAAAACTTCAATGTTTTATATCTTATTTCTAGCTGATAAGCAAAATAATCCTGGAATCTTTTTTCTTTAATAATAGGGAAACATGAAACATTTCTTAGCATGGGATAACTAGATCTTTCTCCTACCCTCTCGTGCATTATTTTTATCTCTTTCCCTCAACCCCAAATTACAGCACTTGAAGTTCTCCCATATGACTTGTGTCTGCTCTGTGCAAACGCCAATCTAACCTGTTGGGGGCCTTTATCGCTCTGGTCTGCCAGGTTCCTTTCTACTCTTCAAAGTTCTGCTGAAAGGTTTTCTGCCCCGTGGTGCCCAGGCAATCACATGCTTCATCTTGTGTTTTTGACTTGGCCAACTCATGTTTCCATTCAATTTATCTCATGGTATTACAGTTATTTATATTCAGGTAATCCCCAAAAGGTTTATCCTATTTGAGGGCAGGGAACAAACCTTATTTGTCCTCGTTTCTCTCATTGCCAGGTAAGAGGCTTTCCATCACTGTCCCCTGGTTGAATAAACAGTTAAACCCAAGCATGGCCAAATGACATTTAATAGTCTACTGCATCAGTACTATATAAGCTATTTATGATATCTTTACTGTAACTACGCCATGACTTTAGTCATATAAATATACTTTACTGTATTTATATTGAGAAAAAATATTTTCAGGGTTGGGGAGGTGAAAATGAAAGTTTCATGTATAATAAATTTTAGGACTGGCATATTTTCAAATTAGTCATAATAATGCTAAAAAAGAAGCCTGTCACTGAAATAAAAACAGAAAGAGATGAGGAGAGACAGACCATTATCCAGAGAATTCAGGTAAGGTGGGGCAGTCTGAGCAGGGTGGGCGGTGGCCCTCCCAGCTGCCAGGTCTGTTGTGCCCAACATTAATTACACTTTTATAACTTCTCCACTTTGATTTCCTCACCTGCTTTTTCTAGATCTTGTTGCTAAGCCTCTGTAAGTCTCTGAAAGTGCTAAATTTTAGATAATGGGGCTGAAGGCATAGTTTTGGGTGGAGATGAGGGGAAGAGTAGATAGTTTATTCATGATCTTTCATATATAAATGATGTGGGAGGTCTTCAACGAGCTCACAGAAGTATGCACGATGAAAGACTATCTCTGCATGCATTTTAAAAAGTTTTTGCACCAAGATAAACTCATACATTAATTCCATTTTTCCACAAACATTTCAAGAGTCCTTGTATTATAGATATGTTTATACACTGAGTAGGTACATAGGTGTATGTGTGTGTACATATGCACCTGTAAATAGACACTCAACTTATGATGGTTGCATTCCAGTAAACCCATGGTAATCCAATAAGTTGAAAATGTGTTTAACGTACCTCATCTACCATACCAACATCTTAGCTTAGACTAGTCCACACTAAATGTGCTCAGAATACCGCATTAGCTTCCAGCTAGGCAGTGTCATCTAACACAGACCCTGTTCTGTAATAAAGTGCTGGCTATCACATGTCATTTATTTGATTTGGAAAGTGAAAACCAAAATTGGGACCAGAAATTAGCGTAATGGCTATGTTTCTGGACTCTCATGTAGTTGACCGTGGTTCGAGTCCCGAACCTGGTGGCTTAAACTCACGCCAGGCACGTGTGTGTGTGTGTGCCCAAGATCCCCAGAGGAGAATGGAGGAGAAGGGATTGCAGCATGGCCATCCCTCCCGGGGGGTGATTTCTCACTTTCTGTCTCTCTGTCCCTCTCTGTCATTCTGGTGAGTGCACGTGCCCTATAGCAAAAACCTCTCCAAAATAAAAGAAAACCAAAATGGTTGTGTAGCTACTCAAAGTACAGTTTCTGTTGAATCTATGTTGCTTTCACACAATCGAGAAGTTTGAAAAATCTTAAGTTGAACTACTATATAGCCAGAGACCGAATATATTCATGCATATATATATATATATATATATATCCACATGGATTCATACATATGTATAAATACATATATGTATAATAAATATATACACATGTCCATATGTATGCACAGATAAAAATATCTAAATATTCACACACGTATGTATAAGAATATATGTTTATATAAATATTTGTGTATAAAAATGTATTTATATAAATATGTATAAATAAATGCATAAATATACACATATTTTAAAGTTACTTTATTTAATTTTTATAAATATTTATGTGTATAAAAATAAGTACACATCACATAAACTATTCACACACACATATATATACATACATATGTATTTGATATTTGTGGGGAGTATATGTGTGTAAATAAGTGTAATATTGTGTGTGTGTTTGTGTGTGCCCACGTATATTTATCCTTGGATGTGGCCATATTTTCAGGTCAGTTCAAATCCAACCTCCTAATTACCATGTTGCCCTAAAGGAAAATTCCAGATTCACGTGGTGTGGAAGACAAAAGCGCATTTAATGAGTTTACCACCCATTATTACAATAATAAAAAACACCACAAAAGCTGAGTGACTTCTGACCTCTGTATTAATATTTTGAGTATCAGAAAGAAGAAATTGATCATTTAAAAAAGAAGTAATAAATTAAGCAAATGATTTAAACAAAATGCATGTGTCTCCTCCTAAAATTCTCACCCTATCTCTCCTTGCCTCAAACTTTTAAGACCCTCTTGTGGAATCTTTTTTGTTTTATTAAAAATGGAAGTTGAAGGGCCAACAGGTGGCGTAGTAGTTAAGAGTGCTGGACTCCCAGATGGCCGACTATGGTTTGAGTCCGGGACCTGGCGGCTTGCTTTCTCATTCTCCCTCTTTCTCTCTCACTCTGTACCTCTCTGGTCAAATTAAAATAAATAAACAAATGAAGGTAAATAAAATAATTCTTTTTTTTTAAATGTAAGTTGAGCAGCTGAAGAAGAAAGGAGAGGGATAAACTTTTTCAGAATCAGAAGATCTTGATTCAGGGACCAGCAGTTGGCATAATGGCTATGTTGCTGGACTCCCATGTAGTCGACCATGTTTCAAGTCCTGGACCTGGTGGCTTAAATTCACGCCAGGCGCTTGTGTGTGCATGCCCAAGATCCTGAGAGGAGAATGGAGGAGAAGGGATTGCAGCGTGGCCATCCCCCTGGGGGGTGATTTCTCAATTTCTGTCTCTCTGTCTCTCGCTGTTTTTCTGGCAAGCACACATACCCTGTAGCAAAAATCTCTCTCAAAAAAAAAAAAAAAAAAAGATCTTAACTCTGCAAACCTTGCACACTGGGAAGTGTGAGACGGTGATCCTTATCTCCTAAAGAGTTTTACAGTCATCAATGCCCAGAGTAAGCTGATGAGCTGGGAGTGGGTGACCTTAATAGATATAACTATGTATGGGTTCATTGTACCATGAAATTGAATTTTAAATCTGAATTGATGAACAAAAATGCTGGTTTGATAGTTCTGAACAATAGTTTTAATAGTTTTGTAACTCTTTCCTTTCCATGAGAACCCATCTAAATTTGGCGCTGCACAAGGACCACCCTTGTTAGAGAGCTGAGCGCTTCCACTACTTAATGAATTCAAGACGAGTCCCAATTCATGACGCTGATGACCTAAGGTGGGGAGGGTCTCTCTGTCTTCATCCTTTTTCTCCTTCTTGCTCCTTCACGGAGACCGTGCCTTCTCCTTGCTCTAGTGCCAGGGTCTCCTTCCACAGCTTCTCGGTCCCTGTGCTCGTGCACCCCAGTTCTTTCACAGGCTCCACACCTCCCTCTTCCCTCTTCCACACTCCGGGTTCTTTTTCCCGTCTATGTCAACGTTCTAGTTCCCGTCCTTCCTTTCATAAGGGAGATCATTTTCAAAGATCAATATTTTCTTCCTTTACTTTCCCATCACCCATGCACTCCTGTCTGGACACCAAGGACCGTACCTTAACTAAACTGCCACACCCGGACCCTCTTTCCAGCCCTCACCCTACCTGCTCTGCCCTGGCATTGGCCGTAATTAACTTAGTCCCGTCCTCTTAGTATCCCTTTCCTCTGACAGTGAGGCAAAGGCTCCTGCCCCTTGGTTGAGACTTTTCTTACTTGCTGTCTTCTCCCCTGTCCCCCAAGGTTCTCTCCCGGGCTTGCCCTCACTTTCTCCCGCCCGTTCCTTCTCCCTTTGGCAGGCTCATGCTCTCGTGGCTTTACTCACCCACGCTTCAGATGACTCCCAGGGCCGCACCTGCGTTTTGGCCTCTCAGCTCGGCACTCACCTGTCTGCTGTTTTCCTTCCTGACATTTCCGCGTAGGTATCCTCCAACATCTCAGGAGCCACGCGACCAAAACCCAGGTCATGGCCTATTTCCCTGTACAAGCATTCCCACTTCCCAGTAAGAAAAGAACAAAATAGATGACGGAAAATAGACACATCTACATTCTAATCCGTGAAGAGCTGGAATGGATGTGTAGGTGCAAACTAATTGTGCCTGTCCCTCTTTTTTTTTTAAAAAAAAAAAGAATTATTTTATTTTATTGTATTCATCATCATTGTTTTTTTTTTTTTTTTTCCAATTTGACCACAGAGCAGGAGAGAAGCAGAGAGAGAGGGAAAGTGAGAAAGCAAGCCATCAAGTCCAAGACTTGAACCAAGGTTGGCCATGTGGGAGTCCGGTGCCTTCACCACCATGCCACCTGTCAGCCCCTGCCAATCCCTCTTCAGGGCATTTCAGGAGTGTCTTCTCTTCTGTGTCTTCATTCACTCACCCATTCGTTCATTCGTTCATTCATTCATTTGTCCATCTGTCTAAATTCATTCATTTGTCCATTTCTTCCCTGCATTCCTTATTCACTCAAAAAAGCATGAAGTATGCAAATTCTTTGGCTCAAGAATACAGTTACGGCAGTCCCCGCCCTCTCAGTGGGAGATACATTTCGGGACCCCTAGTGGGTACCTAACACCTCAATAGTACCAAGCCCCGAGTATGCTGCTTTCTGTCTGCTAACTGAGGGGGCTGCTAAGTGACTGATGGGCAGGAAGTGTGTGCAGTGTGAGTACAAAGCGGTGACTCACCCCCAGGTGGTGTTCACAATTCGGAAAAACAAGTAGAAGGTGGGCAGTATTATGGGGGAAAAGTGTTCAGAACATCTTTGCACTTAGGTGGCATGAGACGTATTTTAAAGAATACATTGAAGGACCAGCAGCTGGCGTGGTGGATAAGGCACTGGACTCCTACGTGGCCGACTGTAGTTTGAGTCCAGGACTTGGTGGCTTGCTTTCTCACTTTTCCTCTCTCTTCCTCTTTCTCTCTGACTGTCTCTCTCTGGTGAGTGTACATACCCTATAGCAAATTAAAGAATAATAAAATTGAATAAATCTTTTAAAAAAGGAAGGACTTGGGGGGCTGGACAGTGATATATGGGTAACCCAACCCTCTGTGAGGTCAGCTTACGTGGGAAGCCTCCGCACTTGTGTCCAGAGATCTCACAGATTACAGTGGGGATGCACAAGCCCACGGCCCTGGGCTGGCGGAGGCTGGGGATGAATCACAACATCAAAATCTTGTTGGGGGTTCTCTCTCTCTCTCTCTCTCTCTCTCTCTCTCACATGGAAGAATGAAATGAACTTTTAAAAAGAGGAGTTTGTATTCATTGCATGTGCAGATGCAAGATGCTCCATGAACAAAGGCACTGAGGTCAGAAATAACCGGCTTCCCCATTACGCAGAGGGCGGAAGGCACGAGCGCTGGACCTAGAGAGGGAGGCAGGGCTGGACAGCGAAGAGGCTGCTTTCACCATGCTGAGGAGCAAGAGCTTTATCCTGCAGTCCTCAG
Source organism: Tupaia tana (assembly GCA_026018925.1). NCBI lineage: Eukaryota > Metazoa > Chordata > Mammalia > Scandentia > Tupaiidae > Tupaia > Tupaia tana. The sequence continues at coordinate 65,858,802 of JAKSZU010000015.1, read as the reverse complement.
GGAGCTCTTAAGAGCTTGGATGGGAGATTTCCTGCTGGGAGGCGGGTGCATTGGTTTCCTAGGACTGCAAACCAGAGAGCTTACAACCGCAGAGCCGTGTTCCCCCTCAGCTTTGGGGCTTAGATGTCCCAAATCAGCGTGCAGCAGGGCCATGCTTATTCAAAATCTCCAACAGGGGACTTTCCCTGGCTCTTCCAGCTTCTGGGCCCCAAGGGCTCTTGACCTGTGGCAGCATCTTCCATTTTCAGCCCCCTTCTTCACACGGCATTTCTCCTCTCTATCTCTGGGTTTTTCTCTTATTTTTCCCCTTCATTGTCACTGACTGGGTCTCTTCTTACCACTGATGAGGGATTAGGGTCCACATCAGTGACAGTATCTTAATTGATTATGTTTACAAAAAGCTTATTTCCAAGTAAGGTAGCATTCCCAGAAACTGGGAGTTCAGGTCTCAGCATGCCTTCTGGGGGACACGCCTGGACCCGTAACTGGGAAATGCTATGTTACCTTCTCTCTGGGCTCCTGCTGCCGCCACCCTGCCCACGTCCAACACTCACTCACTGTTCTGTCTGGAGGCTCCGGTCCAGGTGAAACACAGATGCCCCCGTTTCAACGCCTCTGAAAGCCTCTGGAAGAGTTTCAGGTTTTTGAAAACAACTTTATTAAGGAGAACAAAGGAAAACGATTGAGGAAATGCCACCTGTATGACCATAGTCTAGTTTCCTAAGTGTGGATGGATTCGACACCACCCTATCTGAAAGAGCAAAGGGATTTACTTGGTGCCCAAACTTCTTTCTACTAGCTATGCCACTGGACCCACCAGCACTGCTCCTTCTGCCACCACCTCCTGGAGCTGGTGCCTCCACCACCACCAGGTGACATAATGGACATCTACACAGCCTAGGCTGGGCCAGTACCCTATTTTAGAGATCAGGAAACAAACACTAGGGTGGAAATCGAGGGGCTTCTCCAAGGTCACACGGGAAGTTTGTGACGGAGTAAGTAGTCCTTGTCACCTGGTGCAGGACAATCCCAGGAGAGGAGCCTGCTTCCTCTCCTGTTGTTTTATTTATAGTTCATTTGATCTTCACCAAAATGAATAAAATTGTTGAAGTATTTATCAATATCTGATTTTATTGTATTTTATTTTTTATGTGTGTGTGTGTGTGTGTGTGTGTGTGCACACGCACACATGTAAGGGAGGAAGGGAGAGAGAGAGAGAGAATGCCCTCAACAGGGGCTCGTCATGCCTTGACCCCCTTTCTGCAGCTCTCCAGCTTCTCAAGACCTTGGGTCATGCACGCCCAGTGTTCCCAGACTGCCCCGGGATCTGGGTCTGTGGTTGACCAGTGGCTCCCAGCACTGCGGGCCAGCACACTAGGGACTATACCTACTAGACTGCACCAATATCACTTTATAGACCAGGAAACTAACACTTGGGTGGAAATGAAGGTGCTTCTCTGAGGTCACATGGGAAGTATGTGACAGAACAAGCAGTCCATGGCACCTGGTGCTCAGCACTCCCCAGAGAGGCAACGGGCTCCTCCACACGCCTTCGACCTTTGCCACCTCTGGGAACCCCCACCCACCAGGGTCAGGGATACCAAGATGCCTCACTGCCTGTCGTGCAGCTCACACGAAATAGAAGGACACACCCAGCTCTTGTCCTTCCTGCTTCTAAGTGTTTTCTCTACTTTTCAGCTCCTTTACCTAACAGAGAACTTTGTTGGGAAGGAAAAGTAGCCTTATTCACCTCAAAGCTCTTCTTCAGAGTGAACACTCTTGCACTTCTCTTAAACAGAGCGCTCTATGGGGAAGGATGGGGTGGCAGAGGTATTGACTTGTCTTATGGCCACCTAAATACAAAGGCAAAGGAAAACTCATGAGTAAGATTCAAATGTGTTTACTCCTCTCTACTCTCTTGAATGAAGTGTTTGTTTGTGTGTTTGTTTTTAGTAGGGGGGGAGGGTAGTAAAGAGACACGTGGGCTTTTGTTTTGTTTAGTTTTGGTGTTGCCATAGGGCGTGTGCTAGAGAGAAACAGAGAGAGAGAGAGAGTAAGAACTCATCCCCTGAGAGGACGGCCATACCACAATCTCTTTTCCTCTGTTCTCCTCTCAGGATTTTGGATACACACGCACACATGTCTGGCATCCGTTTCAAAAAACCAGGTCCAGGGCTCTAGCCACAGTTGGCCATGTGGCAGTCCAGTGCCTTAGCCACTACACCACCTGCTGGCTCTCTCATGTGGTTTTAGGAGGATTCTCCACGCATTGGCTTGGTTTTGTTGTTCTTTCTTTCTTTCTTCTTTCTTATTTTTTTGGAGAAGTTTTTGCTATAGGGCAAATGCACTCACCAGAGAGACAGAGAGAGACAGAGAGACAGAAAGTAAGAAATCAACCCCTAGGGAGCATGGCCATGCCATAATCCCTTCTTCTCCTTTCTCCTCTCTGGATCTTGGGCACACATGCATGCACACGTGCCCGGTGTGAGTTTAAGCCACCGGGTCTGGGACTCAAACCATGGTTGACTACATGGGAGTCCAGCGACATAGCCATTAAACCAATTGCTGGTCCCCTGTTGTGCTCATTTCTAAAAAACTGAACCAATCAACTTTTCTTCAGATATAAAATAAAGTCGTAACTTCTGGATTTAGGGTAACACTACCAGGGATTTTCAGAAGCCACGTGCCCATGACCTTTGCCTGCCCCATGGTCGCCAACCCCGCTCTGCCCCACCCTCAGGGAGAGCATAGCTAGGGCAGAAGACAGGATGACAGCTCATCATCATAAATGGAAGCACATGCCGTGTTTAGGCACACTTTTAAACGTATTCCATATTACAATAATCTTGTAGGCATTGTCCCCATTTTCAGATGAATTCATGGCAATGTTTTTAGTTGAGTATCTCACCCAGTATCGCACCACCAGCTAAGGGGCAGAGCTGAGTTTCAAAGCTGGATTGAGCCGACTCCCTTACCTCATTTAGCATCTGCAAGTTTGTGTGTGGGACAGCACGGCCTTCCTATTTCGGACCCTGGGGTGTTGTTCCCCATCCATAAATGCATACCATGTGTTTTTCTCCCCTTTGGGCCAAGTTCCCACCCTGGGCTCCTCCGTTGCTTATGGATTTAGATTCTGCTGTACGTTGTGGTGTGACCTAGAATCTCTCCTCACGCTCTCAATGAACAGACCTACCTTGCCAGCCTCTGCTTCTTGTCTGTCTTGCTAGTTTTACCTGAAATCAAAGACATTGACTCCAGCCTGAGATTCTGCATTCACGGGGCCATGGGGCCTCTGCTTCTGTACAAAGCCTCCCGCTGTCCAGAACAGTGTCCGTCTTACAGGCCGTGCCAACCACCGTGCTCACCGTAGAACCATTTCTTACCCTATTGTCTTACTTATTCAGAGGCCTGAGCTGGCCCAGACATACATACTAATGAGAAGGACTGTGGGGCTGTGCTAACGAGAAACCACAGCCCAGACATTCTGAGAAAAAGCCGCGAGGACCAAGAGTTGATTTTATTCCACAGGCAGCAACTTCACTTCGGAGAATCACAGTCAGTCGAGATTGAAGGCCTAACCTATGTCTTTCCTGCAGCGTGCGTGTGTGCTCGCGTGCGCATGCACATACAGGTGTGTGTGTGTGTGTGTGTGTGTGTGTGTGTGTGTGAGAGAGAGAGAGAGAGAGAGAACAATTATTCACTTGAACATGGAGATGGCATCTTTAGAAAAGCAATTACTATGCAGAACTGTCAGCTCTTCTTTCCAAAGTTCAAATGGTGCATTGCAGCTTCTGCAAATTAGGCCCCTTCGTGCTGGCATCTCAAGGCCCCAGATCTTCCTTGATGTTCAAGTGCAAAACTGCTCGAGGAAGATGACGCACCCACCCAGCTCTCTGGCAAGGGGTCGCTTACTTAGAGCCCTAAGAGCTTTCCGGAGCACAAGTAATCGTCACCCCTGCAGCCATCATCATATGGGTGTATCTGGCAATGCACGGGTGTGACCCCACAACATTTTCGCACCAGATTTATATGCCGGTCCTTATTAAAGCCATACTGTGAGTTGGCTATTGCTAGTCCCTTATTATATGCGAGGATCTGGAAGTTCAAAGATGTCAAACTTGATGAGAATGGAATTTGTGCTAACCCTCCGTCCTGCTGGCTTGCGGGCCAGACCTGTTTTGTTACATCACATTGTATGTGGTCAGGGCTAAATGACTGCTCACCCAGGCAAGCTGGGTGGTACAGAGGGCAGGAGCAATAATGCTGGAAGCAGACACAATCATTCAAGCAATCTGGGGGTTCAAATCTTTGCTCTGGTGTAAGCTAAGTTGTATGGCTTTGGTTAGGTTTTAAAATGAGACTCAATTTCCTTACTTGTAAAATGAAGTTAAAAGAAAACCAAACAAAATAATGTCTGTAATGTCCTCAGGCTCAGTGTAATGCTTGGCCCAAAACAGGTGTTTGGTTAATGGGACCTCTGTTACAGAAGTCCGTGATCTTGCCTCTTCCATTCAGAAATATGAAAAGCTCTGAAATTAAAACATTTAAATCATTTATTTCATTCAGAACCCAACCTAAGTGGGGCCAGCCAGTGGTGTGGTAGTTGAGGCGGCTGGATCCCACACAGTCGACTTTGGTTTGAGTTGCAAATCTGGTGGCTTGAAAAACACACCAGATGCGCGCGTGCGCGTGTGTGTACTTAAAATTCTGAGAGGAGACTGGAGGAGAAGGAGTTGCACCACGATCATCCCTCCTGAGGGGTACTTTCTCACTTTCTCTTTCTCTTTCTTTCCCTCTTCTTCTTTCTCTGGTGCACATGCCCTACAGCAAAATAAACAAAGAAAAAGAAAAAGAAAACAACCTAGGTGGATTTGAGGCTAACTTTACACTTCCTATCTTTAAAAAACTTGCTTCAAACCCTGTTTATGCAACTTAATATTGATGCATTTTGCTACTAAAGCACTCTTAACTGCTTTTGCTGCCACAGACCCGATTGGGTATGTTACATGACATTCAATATATGTAACATACTACCTTTCCATAATTCAAAATATGCTGGAACACAACTCTTCCCAAGAGGGTATGGGAAAATGACTGTAGGTTCTCACTTCCATGTAGGTGATGCATATACATATTTTCTAAGGGCGAGGGGGAGAGGTTTTTGCTATAGGGCGCGTGTGCTTGCCAGAAAGATAGAGAAAGACAGAGACAGAAAGAGAGAAATCACCCCCTAGGGGGGTGGCCACACCACAATCCCTTCTCCTCCATTCTCTCAGAATCTTGGGCACGCACACACGCACCCGGCATGAATTTAGGCCACCAGGTCTGGGATTCAAACTGCGGTGGACTACATGGGAGTCCAGCAACATAACCATTATGTCATCTGCTGGTCCCCCATGTAGGCGATATTAAGATTGGTAAAAGGGCACTAGCATTTCTGGTCTGCTAGATGAAATATTCACTTCCTTTGCCCACTGAGGCTGGACTATCAGTCCCATCACTGTGAGGTTCTGGAGACCTGGAGCTGGAGCAGACAGGCAAACTGACAAAGAGTTAGCCTCAGGAGCGGTTAAACTAAGGTGGGCTGATGGGAGACATGGCTCACAGAAATGTCTGAGAAAACGAAAAAGGACACCGAGAGCAGAGACCAGAGAAGTGGCTCCTGTGTGGACCCTCCAAGAGGCAGACACTGAGACAGAGTCAAACCTGCAAGAGTTTGAGTGAAGGAAGTCCTCATAAAGCATAAAGGGAAGGGGGAGCAGGAGTGGCCAGCGATGGCTCAGACCACACTGCTGGTCTGACACGTGTGAAAGGAGAAAGGTAAGAAAGGTGAAGGGGGACGTACCTCGGGTGACAGCACCACCCCCTCATGCCAGGCTGAGGGGCCCTGAGCACAGCTTCTCTAAGGGAGCCCTGTTCGGGTGTGATCAGAACAATGGGCAGTCATTGGCTGGGAGCACCCTGGAGAGCTGTGGCCTGCACATGGGTAGATCCAAAGGGGAAGCCCTGAAGGCCGTTGGCCAACCACATGGCTCTCAGTGGTTCCCCGAACCAAGGCCTGAGGCTCCCATCCCTACAGCTGCCACAAGAGTCACATTTTATCAGGGGAGGCATTCTGAGCCTGGCAGAAATATAGCAGGAGAAGAGTAAATTAAGACTAAATAAAGTGGATGGAACTGCATGTTAAGGCAATTTCTAAAGACCTCTGAAGGTATGCACAACTTCTCTCTCTGCTGGTAGGTTTGTGCACGGACCCAGCTAGCTAAGGACACCAGGAAGGGATCCTGATGCATTCAGAATTTGTTTTCATCTCAACTCACCATCCTCAGAGAAGAGAAGACATGGCTGGGCTGCCCACCTGGCCCTTGTGGTCACCTAAGAAAAGCAATCACCTCGCAATCCTTCCAGTCCTTTCTCCAGATGCTGCACATGGAATTCCAACGCCATGCCCCCTACAGCAGGTTCTCTGTAGTCACAGGCCAGAGGCTGGGATTTGTGGTTCAAACACAAGGAAACACTGTGTTTACTTCTGTGCCTTGAAATGGCTGTTCATGGCTCTCCCCCTGGAGATTGTTTCCAGATCTGTAAGCTCCACTCAAGGTGGAAGACTCTCTCTGTTTCTATCCTTCCTTGGGACTTTCCCCCCCATTCTCTGATTTTAGCGGAATGCTCATTTAAGAAGAGATATTTTGGGGTCTTATTCTGAGCTCAAGATTCAGAATTGGCCTCTACTTAGAACCAGGAAACTTGCTGAAGCTGGCAACAAATACAGTTCAAGGGACCGGAAATCTGAGTCAATAGGTGTTTTCTTCAAAGATCAATACTAATATATGTAGTGTTATTTGACTTCATTAAATATGTATTGGTTCTTTGTATGCTCAGGTTAAAATCATTCTAAGTATATTCTGCATGCAAATGAATATTTGGAGCTGATAAGCAAGTTTAGAGTTGGATTGCATTGATGCCCTGTCTCTAAGCATGAGGCAATTACCCAAGCTCAGACTTCAGCCACAATTTGAGCATTCAGTGAGTACTGCCTTGAGTGGACTTAGGGTGGTTCTTGACTGATGAAATCCCTCCCACTGGTTGGGTAGTCACATGCCTGCTGGCTGAGTAGCCGCGGGCCCTCTGATGCCAGTGGAAACTCAGAATGTGTGTGGAGCACAAACTCTGGTGCTTTCTCATCAAGGGTGGTATTTGGACACTGACATTGGAAGGCAAGCTGGACTGTCAGAATGGAGTGCATCTGCTTCTGTAGACAGCCCCATTTGGCTCTCTGTATAGACCATAAAAGCTCTTCAGTCTGCCTTTCAGGAGAAAAAACAGGGCTGAGGAGGACAGAACTTTTTAATTACAAACTTAGACCAAGTAATAAATATATCATAAACTAAGGAGGGAAGGTCATGTCGCATCGTATTTTAACTCCCTTGTAAGGCAAGTTTCTAAGAAACTCATGAATAAGCACTTAGAAGATGATTGCACAGGAGTTAAAAGAAACACCAAGTTCAAATTGTTTAGTCCCATCAGTGGGTTTCCAGAAGTCACAGATGTGGTCAGTTGAGGGCTATTTTTAATTTTTATTTTATTTTATTTATTTATGATCATTTTTAAAAATTTTCTATAGGGCACATGTACTCACCAGAGAAAGAGAGAGAGAGAGAGAGAGAGAGAGAGAGGGAAAGTGTGAAAGCAGGCCACCAGGTCTAGGACTCAAACCACGGCTGTCCATGTGGGAGTCCAGTGCCTTACGCACCATGCCACCTGCTGGCCACACAGTTGAGTTTTGGTTGACTGGAGAGATTCCTTCTCATCTGAGGCATAACAACTTCTGTCCCTAGGAGAAAGGGGGGCTAAAGTCCATCACACTCTAGATTATATAATTGAACAAGTGATTTGGAGTCATCAAAATCTTTAGTGGTCTACCTTTCCACACCCATGAAGCAGGTGCAATGTATGTGGCCCTCGCATGGCTGATGGATGGCCCAAATGGGGCAACTGGCACAGCTATCTGAAAATCTGATGTGATTAAAATACAACTGCTGGTAGTTCTCTCCCATACACAAAGACCAAAATCTGAATGGATTTTATCATTTTTGTCTAATTTTTCATTTAGAAGGATGACTGATGTGGGTTTTGTGAGGCCAGGGGAAGGACAGACATAACTAATGAGATTAAAAAAGATGAAAAAAGAATTATGGCTATAATTATTTAATTATTCATTTTATTTACTTATTTATTGTTTCATTTGACCAGAGAGAGATGGGGGCAGGGAGAACGAGAAAGCAAGCCACCAGATCGAGGACTCAAACCATGGTCGATCATGTAGTAGCCCAGTGTCTTAACCACTACGCCACCTGCTGGCCTGACAATGATCTTCTTTAAATGTGTCATGAAGTCCCAGAGAATACATTTGCTCTAACGTGAAAATGACCTCCTCCTGTGTGGCTCACCTCTCTGAGAAGGAAAGCTGGCTTTGTACACAGAAAGCAGAGGAACATTCTCGGTCTGTATGTGTACACAATGGCTGCACTCACACATGGTTCCAGGGACAAATCAGAGTCCTGGAGCCAAGAGCCAATAGTGAACATCCGCTCTAGGGTATCCATGGAGAGATATTACAGGAAAGCTTAGGACCCATTACGCTGCAGATGAATGCCCAGAGACCCACGTAACAGCATAGGGGTTAAAATATAGCAACTTTGCAAATATAGCAAATATAGTAATGCAATATATTAGTAATCTAGCACTGTGTGATAAATTATTTTAAGCCCAGAGGCTTAAAGCAACAAATAGTTAACATTTCATAGTTTGTATGGCTCAGAAATCTATGAGCAGCTTAGCTGGATAAGGTGTAGTTGAAAAAGCTATGGATAGGTTTACATTTTTTTTTTTTTTTTTTGGCATCAATATAAACTTGTACTTTACCATTTTTTCATAAACTTTTTGGAGTTTCCTCTTACATCTGGCTCAGGGTGTTTCATGTTGAGGTCAGGTTGTTGGCTCTCTCCGAACTCGACTGGGGAAAGGGTCCACTTCCAAGCTCAGTCACACGCTGGCTGGCAAGCTTTACGGCTCTCTGTGGGCTGCCTGGGTGTCCTCCCGCCATAGCAACTGGCTCTCCTCTCCCTAGGGCTGCTCCTTTCAGAGCGAACCATTCAAAAAGAGAGAAAGAGGGAAAGAGTGCATCAGAAACTGAATCTACAATCTTTTTATAACCTAATATTGAAGTCCGTCTCATCATTTCTTCTCTATTCTACGCACCAGAAGTGAGTCACTAAGTGCAGCCTACCTTCAAAGGGAAGAGAATTAATCTCCACTTCGGAGGGAAAGGAATTAAAGAAGGTATAGACTTATCTTTTAAACCATCACAGGCACTGAAAAGAAGAATCCAATTACAAGAAACAGTGGGCCTATTGGCGGTCATGCTGTGAAAGATCTCGGAGACAGAGGAAGCAATAAAATCAGAACGGATCCTGTGCTATCCATTCGGAATAAGAAATTAGCAAGACCCCAAACTGTCTGAGTGAGATCGCTGTATTCACAGAACACATTATTTTAATAGTTTGTTTATAAGCCAGAGAGTTCAGGCACTTGCCAGAGAGATACAGAGACAAAGAGAGAGCAGGAAAACACCACAAGAGCGTGGTCATGCTGCAATTCCTTGTTTTCCATTTCTCCAACCTGTTGGGATTTGGGACATGCACACACATGTGCCAGACATGTCCCGCAAGCTACTGGGGCCAGGATATAAGCCACTGAGTCAGTCAGTTGAGACTCAGATTCCTTAAACACTCAGCCATTAGACCAGCCTATTGAACATATATATTTTTTTCCTTCTGACCATAGGCTACTTATTTATTTATTTTTAAATTTTTTGGGGGGGGAGGTTTTTGCTATAGGGTGTGTACACTCACCAGAAAGACAGAGAGAGACAGAGAGACAGAAAGTGAGCAATCACCTTCTGGGGGGATGGCCATGCCGCAATCCCTTCTCCTCCATTCTCCTCTCGGGATCTTGGGCACGCACACATGCACACCCAGTGTGAGTTTAAGCCACTGGGTCCGGGACTCAAACCACGGTTGACTACATGGGAATTTAGTGACATAGACATTAAGCCAAATGCTGGTCCCTATTTTTTTGTTTTTAAAGAGGTTTTTGCCTTAGGGCACATGTGGTTGCTAGAGACAGAGACAAAGAGAAACAGAGACAGTGAGAGGGAAAGTGAGAAATTGTGCCTTAGAGGGGATGGCCATGCTGTAATCCCCTCTTCTCCATTCTCCTCCTGGAATCTTGGCCATACAAGCACTCACACCTGCCTGGCGTGATTCTCAAGCCACCAGGTTTGGGATATGAACCACAATCAGCCATGTGGGAGTCTAGCAATGCAACCACCACACCATCAGCTGGTCCCCCACAGGCCACCTTTTCCAACCTTTATTGAGGACTGAGTGAATGAATTCCAACCAATGGAATATGGGCAGAAGAGATACAGACCCTTACTAGGCTTGACGCATAAAAACTACCATGCAGAGGGGCCAGTAGGTGGTGTAGTAGCTAAACTGCTGGATTCCCACCTGGCTGACTGTGGTTCGAGTCCCAGACCTAGCAGCTTGAAAACCACACTGGGCACATGTGCATGTGTGCCCAAAGTCTCAAAAGGAGAGTGGAAGAGAAGGATTGCAATGTGGCCATCCCCCTTGGAGGAGTGATTTATCACTTTCCCTCTCTCTGTCTGACAAGTGCAATGTGCCCTATGGCAAACCAAAAAATAAAAACAAATAACGTTCGTGCATTCTTTTTTAATTCTACTGAAGGGGTTATGAATTATGGAAGACTCAAAGGCTATAAAAGAAAGGAGTCAAGATCTGCACCTGAGCAATGAGAAGTGTTGAGCAGAAACATCAGATTTGACTCAGAGGAGCAAAAGTGAACTTTTAAATGAATTATTTAAGCCACTGGAGTTTGGAGAATTGTCTGTTATAGCAGCTACCTTAACTTATTCTAACTAATTCACTGTCATTTAAGGGAAGTGGTTCAAAGGCAATAGATACTAAATAATGTTAAGTCTATAGGAGTTTCTAAACATAAATGAATAGGATTATATTTATCTAAGAACTTTTAAAGAACCTCAAGAGTAAACTTGTGAAATCATTAGTCAATAGCTGTACCCTATGACTGAGAAGTCGCTAGTGTTACTCTGATTCTTGGAATATACTCTGGGAAATAAGCCAGTAATTTTAACTTCTATAGTAATTATGCTATAGAATCCATTATAAAGCATAAAATGATTAATAAATAACACATGTATGATCTGTTTGGCCTTGCGGAAAATTGGCTAGTAAACTCTGTAGCATAAAGGGGAAGGGTATAGTCTTTGAGTTTAGACAGATTCAGGATCCTATCTGTCCCACCACTAATAATTGATAAAGCTTAAGTTTCTTACTCAATTTCTGTGAGTCTCAGTTTTCTAATTTCTAAATGTGGATCATGGTAACATTGATATTTACAATAATAACTATGTAATTTACCTCAGAGTGTAATGAGGATGAACTGAGATGTATGTATAAAGTACACAGAAACCACATATAGTAAGCATTCAAAGTATAAGCCATTATTATTATTGCCATTGTAATTTTTGTTATTTGGGGTGGAAAATGCATGTTTGGCTAGTCTCCAATCAATTTTTTTCTTCAGAGAGAGTCACATGGTTATTGATAAGATAAAGCCAAAATTATAATTAATTGAAGAGTCAGGAAGGTTCATTGAATATTGTCTTCCAAGTCCTATGGGAGGATTTTGCTACGAGAGGTGAACTTTGAGGAAAACCAGAAGAACGATAACCTGAAATATATCGTATTTCCAGATGCAAACATCTCTGCATTCTCAGTCATAAGTAAGGAGAGAGCTCATCACTGAGACATCCCTGCCTCTCAGACTGCACTCTAGAGATCGTTGCTGTCGTGAAGTGTGAAGTACCAGTAACGTGGATAAGAAAGTTGAAGGTAAAAGCCAGAGCCTGGTGGGTCCAACTTTGCTACCATGACTGATTCCTAGAAGAGTGGCTGGTAGGTCCAATGAACACTGGGCATTAGGTGTGGAAATGGGCGTGGGTATTAAGAAACACGCAGGCCAGCAGGTGGAGTCATAGTTAAGGAGCTGGATCCTACATGGCCAACTGCATGATTTGAGTCCAAGTCTGCAGTCAGCCATATGGGAGTCCAGCACTTTAGCTGCACACCACTTGGCCCCTCCATTAACTATTCTTATTTATTTATTTATTTTTTAGAGTTTCGCCATAGGATGTGTGTACTCACTGGAGAGAAACAGTGAGAGGAAAAGTGAGAAATCACCTCCTAGGGGTATGAACACACCACAATTCCTTCTTCTTCTTCTCTTCTTCTTCTTCTTCTTCTTCTCCTTCTTCTTATTCTTTTTTTGGAGAAGTTTTTGCTATAGGGCTCATGTGCTCACCAGAAAGAGAAAGACAGAGAGACAGAAAGCGAGAAATCACCCCCCCAGGGGGATGGTCATGCCACAATCTCTTCTCCTCCATTCTCCTCTCGGGATCTTGGGCACGCACGCACACCCACCGTGAGTTTAAGTCACCGGGTCTGGGACTCGAACCACGGTTGACTACATGGGAGTCCAGCGACATAGCCATTACACCAACTGCTGGTCCCAACACAACACAATTCCTTCCCCTCCAGTCTGCTCTTGGAATTTTGTACACACACACACACACACACACACACACACACATGCCCAGTGCGATTTTCAAGCGGTTGGGTCTGGGACTCCAACTGCAGTTGGCGTGTGGTAGTCCAGCACCTAAGGCACTATGCTACCTGCTGTCCCCCTTCCATTAACTTTAAAGATCCCTGGTACCATCTAGAAATGCAGAAACTCTTTAAAAATATTTTAGGTCAAGAGGGAAATTGAAGAGAGAATTGATAATGATGTAGAAAGTAAATGCAATATCAGACTCTATGACACGATTAAACCAAAGCTCCGAAAAATTCATGGTTTTGAATACTGTTTATACTTTAATAGACAGAAAGATTAAAAATAATTGAGGGGCCAGCAGGTGGAGTAGTGATTAAGGAGCTGGACTTCCATGTAGTCAACTGAGGTTCAAGTCCCAGAGCCAGTAGCTTGAAAGTCACGCCAGGTATGCGTGGATACCCAAGATCCCAAAAGGAGAATGGAGAAGGGATTGTGGTATGGCCATCCTCCCATGGAATGATGTCTCACTTTCTGTCTCTCTATCTCTCTCTGTCTCTTGGGAAGTACACATGCCCTATAGCAGAAAATCTCTCTAAACAAATAAATGAATAAATCATGGAATTGAGTCCAGCAAGTAACACAGTGATTAAGGCACTGGACGCAGTTCGAGTCCCAGACCCAGTGGCTTGAGACTCATGCTAGGCAAGTGTGTGTGCAAGCCCAAAATCCCCAGAGGAGAATGGAGGAGAGGAATTGTAGTATGGCCATCCCCCCAAGTGGTGATTTCTTGCTTTCTGTCTCTCAAGTGAGTACATGTCCTCTACAGCAAAAATCTCTCAAAAAAATATTGAATTAAATATGAAACTCAAGACGTCAGAAAAAAAAAAAAAGTAAGCCAAAAAAGATAAAATAAATATAACAGGAATTAGAAAGAAGATATAAAAAGAATAAAAACGTATATGCAAGAGGTAGAAAATAGTGAATCAAATGGTAATAAATGTATAGACCTTTGTGAACATCTCAAAAGTCATGAATTTCAGGTCAAATCTGGCATCAGCCTTGATGAGGAAACAATAAAATCATTTCTGTTAAAATCAGGTCAGTGATCACCATGTAGACGACATTGCAGTTCTAAGAAACACAAAAGAACCAACTGAAAACAATTTGACAAACATTATGACAATTCAGTTGCACATGTATATCAGTTATCCTATTGCTGCTTGACAAAATACCCCCCAATTTTTTTTCCTTTCTTTTTTTTTTTTTTTGGTGGGGGGAGGTTTTTGCTATAGGGGGCGTGCACTCACAAGACACAGAGAGAGAAACAGAAACCAAGAAATCACCCCCCAGGGGGAATGGCCACGCCACAATCCCTTCTCCTCCATTCTCCTCTCAGGATCTTGGGCACGCACGCACATGTGTCAGGCGTGAGTTTTAAGCCACCGGGTCCGGGACGCGAATCGCGGTCGACTATGTGGGAGTCCAGCGACATAGCCATTACACTAACTGCTGGTCCCCCCCCCAAATTTGATATTAGTCATTGCTAGTCACTGAATTCTATTAGCTATTTTAACAAATATAGATGAAATGTTTGTATTTTTCCAAAATTCATGCATTAAAATCCTAACTCCCAATGTGATGGTATTAGGAGGTGGGGTCTTTGGGAGGTGATTAGATCATGGAGCAGAGCCCTCACAAGTGGAATTAGGGCTCTTATAAAAGAGGCTCCAGAGAGTCCTCTCACTGGCTTTGCCATGTGAGGACAGAGGGAGAAGGCACCATCTATGAGCAGTAAATAGGTTCTCACTCTCTCACCAGACACTGAATCTGCTGACAGCTTGATCCTACACTTTCCATCCTCCAGACTGTGAGAAATAAACTTCTGTTGTTTATAAGCTATCCTGTCTATGGTACTCTGTAACCGTAGCCTAAACGGACTAAGACAGCAGCTTAAAAGAACAATCATTTATTATCTATCACCCACCATTTCTGAGGGTTGGGTATCCAGGCGCAGCTTAGCTGAGTGGTTCTGGCTCAGGGTCCATGTGAGGATGCAGCCAATGTGTCGTCTAGGGCTGCAGGCATCTGAAGGATTCACAGGGGCTGGAGGCTTTGCGTCCACGATGGCACATTCAGATGGCTATTGGCAGGAGGTCTTGCTGTTGGCCTCAGTCCCTTGCCACGTGGGTCTCTCCACAAGGCTGTCTGGGTATTTGCATAACATAGCATCTGGTTTACCCCAAAACAAGCAATTCAAGAGGAAATAAAAGCAAACCGAAAGTTCCTGGGTCTTTTATGACCTAGTGGATGAAATGGCATACCATCACTCTTGCTTTAGAAGTGAGACACTAAGTCGAGCCCACTCTCCAGCCAACGGGACGTAAACTCCATCTCTGGAAAGGAAAAATACTAAAAATTGTAATACCACCAATGATACTACATCATGTACCATCATGGTGTATGGTATATAATTTATATAGAAAAATTTTTTGAGAGGTTTTTGCTATAGGGCATGTGCGCTCGCCAGACAGAGAGAGACACAGAGACAGAAAGCGAGAAATCACCCCCCAGGGGGGATGGTCACGCCACAATCCCTTCTCCTCCATTCTCCTCTCGGGATCTTGGGCACGCACGCACACGCGCCCGGCGTGAGTTTTAAGCTACCGGGTCCGGGACATGAACCGCGGTCGACTACGTGGGAGTCCAGTGATATAGCCATTACGCTAACTGCTGGTTCCCAAATTTTTATAGAAAAATTAATGATAGCATTCCTACAAAAGGTGCTCAAACACAGAAAGAAATTAAAAAGGAAAAAAGTTGACAATATACAAACGATATCAACAAACGAATTTTTTAAAAAGGAGACCTAGATGGTTAATTAGCATATGAAAGATACTTAAACTCACTAGTAATTAGAGAAATTCAAATTGTAACAGATACTCTTTTCATACCTCCTCAGGTTAGAAAAATGTTAAAATGTTACAACTTCACAATACCAAGGGAAAGTCAGGATGGGAAACAGGAAATTCCTAAACATAGCTAGCGGAGTTATTTAGTAAACGGGATGGTGAATTAACCCCCAACCTTCAATTCCGCTCACAGAGAAACCCTTTCTCTTGGGTATAGGAGAGCTGAATAAGACTGTCCCTAACAACATTATTTCTAATAGGGAAAAAAAAGGAAAAAAAAAAAAAAAAAAAAAAAAAAAAAAAACAGAAAGAAAGAAAAGAAAAGAAGAAGAATCCTAAAAATCCATTTTCAGGAAGATGGGTAAAAAAAAAAATTGCAAACTACAAATTCTATGTAATAAATAAACTATACTGTTAGTATGCCTGACTTTTCACAGATAATATTGATCAACAAAAGTGAGCTACTAAAGAATACATTTTATGTGAAGTTTAGAAACATCAAAAGCAATGACCTGTGTTGTTTAGGAAACTATATTGAAAAATACTTTAAGAAGTGGATGGGGGGAACCAGCAGTTAGCGTAATGGCTATGTCGCTGGACTCCCACGTAGTCGACCGCGGTTCGCGTCCCGGACCCGGTGGCTTAAAACTCATGCCGGGCGCATGTGCGTGCATGCCCAAGATCCCGAGAGGAGAATGGAGGAGGGGGGATTGCGACGTGACCATTCCCTCTGTGGGGTGATTTCTCGCTTTCTGTCTCTCTGTCTCTCTCTGTCTGTCTGGCGAGTGCATGCACCCTATAGCGAAAACCTCTCCAAAAATAAAAAAAGAAGTGGATGGGGACCAGCAGATGGTGAAATGGCTATGTCGCTGGACTCCCATGTAGTTGACCATGGTTCAAGGTCCCAGACCCAGTGGCTTTAAACTCACACCTGGCGCGCGTGCGTGTCCCAGGATCCCGAGAGGAGAATGGAGGAGAAGGGATTGCGGCATGGCCATATCCCCTGGGGGATGATTTCTCACTTTCTGTCTCTCTGTGTCTTCAAAAACCTCTGAAAAGAAAAAAAAAAGTGGATGGAAATGATTCACACTGAATGCAGATAATGGTAGGTGGGGATTTCAACCTTACCAGTGATGTTTTTGTAAGCTAAGTGGTGAGCAAGCACGTGTTGGCTTTATTATTCTTTGTGCCTGTTAACTATTGTTTCTTAATGCATTTCATAATAAAACTATTCAAAGGAAATGCAGTGGAAGAAAACGTCCTTTTTAAAATCTCAAGGGTTGAGCCAGCCTGTGACCTGGTGGTTAAGTTGGCTGTATTCCACATGGCTGAACTTGCAGTTCGAATCCTGAACCCAGTGGCTTGACAAACATGCTGGGCACCTGTGCGTGCATGCCTGAAATCCTGAAAGAAGGAAGAAATGGAAGAGAAGGGATTGCAGAGTGACCTGCTTCTTAAGGGAGTCCTTTCTCACCTTCTCTCTCTCTCTCTCTCTTTGTACCTCTCTGGAAAGGGCACATGCCCCCTGGCACAATTCCGAAGTTTTATTTTTTTAAATGTAAGAAGGAAAGAAGCTAAAATGATCATGAATTTAAAGTAATCTCAAAATAGAGAAGTAATACACTTGAGTACATTTTTTGGCATGGTAAGTGAAAGATAGCAAAACATAAAGATTAATGGAGGCCAGCAGATAGCATGGTGGTTAAGGCACTGGACTCTCACATGGATGACCATAATTCGAGTCCCGGACCTGGCGGCTTGCTTTCTCTTTCTTTCTCTCTCTCTGTTTCTCTCTGGTGAGAGCATGTGCCCTATAGCAAATTTAAAGAAAAAGACTAATGGAAACTGGGGAAAATATTTTCCCCATATTCCAAAAAGCAAATGTCTTTAATACACATAGATTTCCTTGTCATGTCATATGATCAATAACTTAGAACAATAACAGACTAAAATCCTGAACTGACAATCCACCAAAACAAAACTATATTTACATATACGAGAGAAATGCAAGTGGAAACCACAAGATCACGTGTTCGCCAAGATGCAAAGTTTGGAGAGGGGCAGAGAAGCGGACATTTGTGTGTGTTCTTGATAAACTATGGAGGAGCGTATCTACTGGAGTGTCCACAGAGGAAGTTGTGATGATTTACCCAATGGAAGGAGAAGGTGGGACGGTAGCATGATGACAGAGCACCAAGCCCTGCGAGGACCCCCATGAGAGGGTTACCAGACCCCTGGCTGGGCATGAGCATGCCCTTGACCCGGGGCTGGCTAGAGCTGGGGCTGGAGCTCAGTGTAGGGCCCTGTCAAGGTGCTGCTTCTCTCATTCAGGAAACAAATAACGAACTTTAAAACATTTCTTAAAAATATAAGGAGTCGGGAGCCAGCAGTTAGCATAATGGCTATGTCGCTGGACTCCCACGTAGTCGACCGCAGTTTGCGTCCTGGACCCAGTGGCTTAAAACTCACGCCGGGCGCGTGTGTGTGCGTGCCCAAGATCCCGAGAGGAGAATGGAGGAGAAGGGATTGTGGTGTGGTGTGGTCATCCCCCCTGGGGGGTGATTTCTCGCTTTCTGTCTCTATGTCTCTCTGTCTGGCTGGCGAGCGCACACGCCCTATAGCAAAAACCTCTCCAAAAAAAAAATTATATATATATATATATATATATATATATATATATATATGGAGTCCATGTCCTTTGACCTACAAATTCCATCTCTAGGAATCTCCTCTTGTGACATACTTGTGTATATGTGAAATAATTCATTGCATTGTTTGCAACTGTAAAAATTTTAAACAAATTACCTCAAAATATCTTGAGAGAGGCTTGGTAAAAATACAATACAATATATCTATTGAACTGAATATTATGTAGTGGTTTTCATTATTTATCTATAAATAATGGTGTGCTCAGCAGAGAGACAGAGAAAGAGAAGGAAAGGGAGACAGTATCCCTCTGTGGACCGTAGTCATGCCACAATCTCATTGTCCATTTCTCCATCCTGTTGGAATTATGAACACATACACACACACGCCTGTCATGTTTCTTACGCCACTGAGGCCAGGACCCATACTGTGGTCAGTCATGTGGAATGCAGCTCCCTTAACCAGAAGGCATTGGACTGGCCTAGGTAGTAATATTTTTTAAAAAGAATTATTACTTTATTGGGAACCAGCAGTTAGCATAATGGCTATGTCATTGGACTCCCACATAGTCGACCGCGGTTCACGTCCCGGACCCGGTGGCTTAAAACTCATGCCGGGCGCGTGTGCGTGCGTGCCCAAGATCCCAAGAGGAGAATGGAGGAGAAGGGATTGCGGCATGGCCATCCCCCCTGGGGGGTGATTTCTCGCTTTCTGTCTCAGTGTCTCTCTCTGTCTGTCTGGCAAGCGCACGCGCCCTATAGCGAATACCTCTCCAAAAAAAACCAATTATTAATTTATTTAATTTTATTTGTTATTATTTTAATTTGATCAGATATATATATATAGAGAGAGAGAGAGAAAGTGAGATTCTAGTGAGAAAGCGAGCTCCCAGGTCTGGGACTTGAACTGCAGTCAGCCATGTGGGAGTCTAGTGCCCTTAGCCATTATACCACTTGCTTGCCCCCTAGGTAGTGATTTTAAAGTAGGGTCATCTCTACTGAAGGCTGAGGAATGATCTCCAGGATAAACTGTAGAGCAAAGAGTGACGTAAGGAATAGCGTGCATGCCACTGTTGTCAGAACACAGAGGAAAAGTGTATGTACAAGTGGAATCTTCAGAAAGTTCATGGAAAATGCATGATTATATTATGAAAAAACTATGCATGGATTTTTACAAACCTTTGCACCAAAATAAACTTGTACTTTCATTCTATTTTTCTACGAACTTTTCAAAAGTCCCCTAAGATGCTTACTTTTATGTAGAAAATTCCTGGAAAGAGATTAAAAAAAAAAAAGCTAGAAAGAGTCTTGGCCAGCAATATCATGGTACTAGGGGGGAACCTTGAATTATTTAAAAAATGGGCTGGAGAATGGCCCAGCAGCAAAGCACCAACTCTGCCAGGCAGATCTTCCAGGGACAATTCCAGGGAACACCTTTGGGACCTCCGTGAGTCATAGATTCACTGGGGCTCTAATATGGGGCTGACTGAGGCTGGGGCTTTGTGGTATCAAGACCCCATTTGGGGTGTTCTCTCTGTGCATTTTCTCTGCCTCTCTCTCTCTGTCTTTCTCTCATGGAAGAAATAATTAGTTAACCAACAAGCAAAACCAAACCCTAACCCTAAGAAGCTAAGAAATCATATCTAACTTAATGTCATGGTACTAACGTAAAACTCCATAGTACTGGCCACCTGAAAAGACAGAAAGGTCGCTGATGTGCAATCAGCCCGTGTGACTTCCTTGCTAACCTCTAAACGTGTCTGCTATATACCCCGTCAGAGAGAGGAAGAGAAATGCGCCTTCTCATCAGCACAGCCCCACAACTCTGTTCTGCATGTCGAACTGCTTACCTGGTTTTCTGAGTCACTTCCGGTGAGAGAGATTGATAGTAAGGTGGGGAGAACACATAGGTACTTATCGGGAAGCATACCGCTGTCGGCCAGGCCCATTTTGATTCATTGTACATTGAACTTTTTGCTTTTCCTTCTTTAGCACATTTTATAGCCATTAGGGAGGAATTTAGGAGCTCTACAAACACAGGCTAGTCAGCAAAATTGACTCTAGATCCCCTGAGGATGCAACCAGGAACCAGACTTTTAGAACTAGAGAAACAGCGTTCATTATCAAAGAGATTGTGTAGACAAATGCTCTTGCTCTCAGGGAAATAGAGGGAATGGTCTGGGAGAGGGGGAAGGGGAAGAGGAGGGAAGGCAGAGCAGTCCTCACCAAAATATGAGAGAGTAGCATTTGGTCATGCGCTGGCTGGATAATAAAAAGAAATGTAAAGTGAATAAAACGGGTGAGGTTCATTAGCAACTGTTTATGGCTCTGGAAACACAGGAAGACAATGCCATCGTACGTTGACTTCATAATTGTAGTCAATAGAAGCATTCGCCATGGGACCATTCAATCAGAAATGAACATTTGCTGAGCACCTTCCATAAGCCAAGCACTGCTGTAGGTTTGGAGGATGTATCAGAAAACAAAACAGTCTTGATTTTCATACTGCCTGCATTCTCCTGGCCAGGGCCACAGTAGGAGGTGAATATGGAGAAAATAGATGATATGCAAATAAATAAAAAAGCCTATGCTACAATGTTAGGTAACAATAAGCCTGAGAGTCAATGGGCATGGTAAAAGAATTGAAAGATAAGGAATAGTGTGAGGACAAGGGCTATTTTACATGAGGTGGTCAGCACAGCCTCTCCAATAAGGTGACATTTGGTTAGACACCCAAGTAAGCTTAAGGACCAAGCCATGAGAAGAAATGAGGGATGTACAAAGGCTCTGAGACTGAAACATGATACATGGGTTAAGGAAATATGTTCAGAAAATAATGATTAAAAAATAATCGAAACACTTGGGGACAGCAAGTGGCATGGTGATTGGGGTACTGGGCTCCCATGTGGATGACTGTGGTTTGAGTTCTGGACCCGGTGGCTTGCTTTCTCACTTTTCCTTTCTCTCCCTGACTCTCTCTGGCAAATTTTTAAAAAGAATAATAGCTGACATGGGTACCGAACTTGAACTTTCCTTGACTAAAAATGAAGATTTTCTGCTGAGAATTCTTCCTCCAGATTAATTTCTAATGGGAAAGACACAAACTCAGGCCCGTCCTGACATGGCTACCAACCTTGAGCTGTAAAATATTGCTTTCCTTGACTAAAATTTTCTGCTGAGACTTCTCCCTTCAGATTCATTTCTAGTGGGTAGGGCTACCTCTGTCTCCTTCTGTCCATTTCTCTTTGTCTCTTTCTGTCTCTGTGTCTTTTAACTTTTTTTTTAACGTTAAGTAGTCTCTGGGCTCTCAAGCCCCTCCTTTATTGAGTTAATTTGTGCCTTTCCCCATTCCATTTAGGAAAGGCACAAACCCAGGCCCATCCTGACATGGATACTGAACTTGAGCTGTGAAATATTACTTTCATTTTTTGCTTTTTAAAATTAAAATCTAAAGTTTTTTATTATCTTTCTTCTTTCTTCTTTTTTCTTTTATTTTTTCTTTGTCTTTCCTCTCTCTAATTCTTTTCCTTTTTTCTTTATCTTTATCCCTTGGCTTCTCAGTCTCCACGCTCCGAATGTCTAGACAGGTCCAAGTGAACAGGATCCCAAAATCTGAGTATGATTAGAGTCATAATATTCCTCTATTCCCACTGAATCTGATGCATAAAGAGTGAAAATGGAATAGAAGAGAGATTGCAGATCACCTCCTCCAGTACGCCTCTGAACTCTCAGATTGAATTTCAAGAATTAGGAAGAAACGCACCATCCATCAGATGACTAGAAATCACCTCAGGGTCACAAGAAATATGGGAAAGCAAGAAAATACCTCTCCTCCAAGGGAAAAGAATAACTCCTCTTCATCCTTAAACAGTACAATGAAACTCAAGGAAATGTAAGATAAAGAATTTAGAATATTCGTAGTGACAAAGCTAACAGAGATGGAAGAGAAGAGAGACAATGTACTGCAGAAGAGACAAGAGAAAGGAGCTGACGAGTTCCAGGAGGTGAGGAAATTCTTGCGAGACCTAAAAGAGGAAATACACACTCTAAAAAAGAATCAAATGGACCTGTTAGAGATGAAAGCTAAAATACAGGAAGTCAAAACCTCCCTTGAAAGTATTAAAAGCAGACTAGATCACACAGAAAATCGAATCTCAGATGTAGAAGATAGAATTGCTGGCCTAGAAAAATCCATAATTAAGACTGAGAAAATTGCCCCCCAAAATGAGAATAATATATAAGAAATACTAGATACTATCAAATGTCCAAACATCAAGGTTATTGGTATCCCAGAAGGCGAAGAGAGATTGATAATCTATTCCATGAAATCCTGGAAGAAAGCTTTCCAAACCTAGAGAGGCATTCAAAGATCCAGTCCCAAGAAATACAAAGGACCCCACATAGAATCAACCCAAGATCTTCTCCAAGACACGTTATAGCCAGATTGACCAAAACCACAAAGACAAGATACTAAGATTGGCAAGAGACAAACATCAAGTTACCTACAAAGGATATTCCACCAGGCTAACAGCGGACCTCTCATTAGAAACAATGCGAGGGAGGAAAGAATGGGAAAATAGATTCAAAGTGTTAAGAGAAAAACAATTTCAACCAGGAATACTGTACCTGGCAAGATTATCCTTCCTATGGGAAGAAAAGACAAGAACATTCTCAGATAAACAAAACCTGAAAGAATTTACCAGCACCAGACCAGATCTTCAAGAAGTTCTCAGGGGAGTGCTATACCAGGAAAATTAAATATAGACACAGAAATAAGAGTTCAAAAACTAAGAAAAGAGCCAACTTCATCATAGGGACAAGTCTGGAGTTGAATGTTATCTTCCAGAATTTAATTGAGAAAATTGAACCACAACAGAAGATAAAGTACATGAGACTGAACTGGTGAAATAGCACTTTGTGACTTTTGACTAAAACATTGCTGATTTTCTTTTAGGCTTTGTTTTTCAGTTTTAAGGATTTTTGTCTTGTCTTGAGCTGCTGATAGGTTCATGTACCAACTATTTAAACAGAATCCTAACCTGTTTCCTGGCTTTAAGTTTTAGGCAAATTTCCTCAGCATTCCTTTGATTTGTTAAAGCTAAAACTGCTTTTGTTTAAATTAAAAAACATATTAAAAATACTTATTGAATGACTGCTTTTCTTGAAATTAAAAATATAGTAAAAAAGTACCTATTTAGTGACCATAGTAAGCTATTTGGCATCAGCTAGGTGCTACCTTATAGTATATTCATTCTAGTCAGGGTTTCATGCCTAAAGTCAGACATGTATTTATATATATATATATATATATATATATATATATATATACACACACACACACGTATATGAATATATATATATGTGTATATATATATATATATATATATATGTGTGTATATATATATACCAGCTGAACTTGCTATTGAAAGTAGATTATTTAAGAAACTTTGTAAATCAATAAAATGTGGGGGAAAAAAGAAATGGAAAACAACTGTAGACACCTGAGATAGTGTGGGAGGAGGGTGGGAAATGGCAGAGAGTGAGAAACAGGAGGAATATATACATATATATATATATATATACATATATATATGAAACTAGAGATGGAAAATTATTGATGATATGTATGATTAAGCCATTATGCAGTATATTCTGGATGACAAATCACATTTTGCATGCTGTGACGATGCTCAGTGAATGAATGTAAATTAATTAATTAATTAAAAATAAAAATATGGGACCAGCAGTTAGCATAATGGCTATGTCGCTGGACTCCCATGTAATTGACCGTGGTTCGAGTCTTGGACTTGGCAGCTTAAACTCACACCGGACGCGTGTGCGTGCATGCCCAAGATCCTGAGAGGAGAATGGAGGAGAAGGGATTGTGGTGTGGCCATCCCCCTTGGGGGATGATTTCTCGCTTTCTGTCTCTCTGTCTCTCTCTGCCTTTCTGGCGAGCGCATGCGCTCTATAGCAAAAACCTCTCAAAAAAAAAAAAGAAAGAAAATAATAAATAAAAATAAAATGAAATAAATAAAGTGTACTGGTGGCAGCAGTAGGAAAAAAAAAAGAATAATAACAAATGGAATTAATTAAATAAATAATTCTTTAAAAGATTAATAATCAAACACCAAAAAAGTACACACCCAAAAATTTACAAAAAATTTTATGCCTCACCCTTGTCATTTACAAGTCAACGTAACTCAGTTTAATTGCTGATGGTGTGGAGGCCAGTCATGGCCACCAGAAAGAACCTATAATTATGCTGACAGGGGAATACAGACATCAAAAAAGACAATGAAAAATATAAATCCGCATAGTATTTCAACAGATGGATAAAGGCTGTTTCTCAAGGTCAGGCACTGACCTTTGTCTCACCCAGCCACGCTTAGTGTGTATACAATCCAAACAATATCTGATGACTAAATGGATGAATCACTGCAATTCTACTGAAAATGTTTTATTCATCATTTAAAAAAAATGAAATGGCTGTGTTTAAAAATTACGTTTGAAATAATAGGACATTACACACTCTTCACAGCAGTGGGGTTTCCGGGAAGGATATGACTCTATCTCAGGGCCAGTCCCAAATACAGATAAAAAGACAGAAGGCCAGATGTTACTGATTACCTAGCGTCTTCCACATATTTGTCCATGCATTATCTTAGGTGCACCTTAGGACAGTTCAAGGAGGTAAATATTCTTATGTCTGCACTGCAGTTTAGGATAGTGAGGCTCAGAAGGATTTAGTGTTTGGCCATGGACACAAGGCCTGGAGATGGTAAATCCCAATGATAAACCTTCTACCTCCAAATTCAGATCTTTGATGACCACAGCTCTGCAGCGTCTACTCTAGAATGCACTCCCTATGCCTCTCAGATTCTGAATACAGCCTCCCAGTCCCCCCAGACTCACAGTGGTCCTTCATTTTCTCAAACCCTCCTAGTATGGCATCTCATTGGGAGCTGTTTCTTCTGTGCTTCTCGTCTCTGATCTTAATTTCAAAAGAACTGGAGCCAGGGAACCAGCAGTTAGAGTAATGGCTATGTCGCTGGACTCCCACGTAGTCGACCGTGGTTCACATCCTGGACCCGGTGGCTTAAAACTCACGCCGGGCGCGTGTGCGTGCGTGCCCAAGATCCCGAGAGGAGAATGGAGGAGAAGGGATTGCGGTGTGACCATCCCCCATGGGGGGTGATTTCTCGCTTTCTGTCTCTCTGTCTCTCTCTGTCTGTCTGGCGAGCGCACGCGCCCTATAGTGAAAACCTCTCCAAATAAAAAAAAAATTAAAAAAAAGAAAAAAGAAAAAGAAAAAAAGAAAAGAACTGGAGCCGGAGGACACTTTCACTCTCTTGGTGGGTTATTGAATCTGAGTCTTGCTTTCATCGATTTTAAAAAACAGAGATAAATACTTGTTAGAATTATGCTGCAGTACCAATGAGACATGCAGCCAAAGTTCCTGGACCAGTGTCTGCCACGTACATGTACAGCAGATAGTCGATAAATTAATGGTGACTCTGTCTGTGGCCGACTTGTATCTGGGTCCTGTTAATAATCAGCTAACCTGATAAATGAAGCCGGAATTAGGTATCAGTGATGATAATAGTGTAAAACATTGTGCCTCTCCAATAACATTTACAATTGAACATAACTCAAATTAATTACTGATGGTGTGAAGGCCAGTCAAGCTGCTAAAAACACTCCTATACTTTGCTGTCACTGTCAAGGCAGCCCATTTGTTCAAAGTTCATTAGGTCATGACTTGAGCTCACAGTAAATATAACATGTAGGTTGACTGTCGTAAACGGAATAAAGACATTCTATTCAGAGGACACCAGTATGTATATGCAGTCCCCAAACTTAAGATTCAGGAAAATTAAAAAAAAAAAAGAGAGAGAGAGAGAAACTCTTCAGAACATTCTGGAAATGAATCAGTCTAGCAAGTCATGTTTTCTAAAATCTAGGATTTATCTTTTCATCTGACAATTTTATTTTCTTAATCATCTTGACTAAGGGATAATGATGACTAAACCATCTTAATGTTGATGATTATCACTCTCCTTTTGAGACATTTATGCCTTAGGTGTGTGTGCTCACTGGAGAGAAAGAGACAGTGAGCAAGAGAGTGACATCACCTCCTGGGGTGATGACTCAGTATTCTTCTCCTGGGATCTTGGGCACACATGTACACACTCCTGGCATGATTTTCATGCCACTGGGTTTGAGACTTGAACCATGGTCGACCATGTAGTAACCATTACACCATCTGCTGGCCCCCTTACCACTCTTCCTAATGCCGTAAGTCAAGAGAGGGAGAAAGGGCTGGTCCCACTGCAATGATTAAGCACTGTCTTGGGATCCAGATCCCACATGGCCAATGAAGTTTGAATTCTGGCCCTGGAAGCTTGAGAAACACACTGGGCACATGTGCATGCCCCGATCCTGACAGAATGGCGAAATGGAAGAAAAAGGATTGCTGTGCGACTATGCTCCTTGGGGAATTCTTGCTTTCTCTCTTTCTTTCTGGCAAGGACACATACCTTTTGGCAATTAAAAGAGAGAGAGAGAGAAGGAAAGATGGGAAACCTGACAAGTAAGTAGTACAATCAGCCTTTTGTAGCCATGAATTTTGCATCCAAACAAGAGTTCAGCCAATCGTAATTGAAAATATTTAAAAATAAAATAAAAACAATAAAAATGATACAAAATTTACAGTATAATATAACAATAACAACTATTCACATTGTACTGAGTGGTCAGGAAAGTCATGAGCATTTTTGCATAGAAAACCAGAAAGATTTGTCATGACTTTTGTGATGACCCAATGTTTTCATTGTAATAGGTATTCTAATTAATCTAGAGATGATTTACATACACAGGAGGATGCGTGTAAATTATATGCAAATACTACACCATTTTAAGTAAGAGACTGAAGCATGTAACAATCTTTGGATACTAAGGAATGACTTGAATACCAGTTTCTTAGGCCTGCTAAAATAAAAGTACCAGAAACTGAGAGGATTCAAACAATAGAGATTTGTTGTCTGATGGTTCTGGAGAGCAGAAGTCTAAAATCAAGATGACAGCAGGGTCATGCTAGCTTGTGTTGGTGATTGGCAATTCTTGGCATTCCCTGACTTGTAGATGCCTCAGTCTAATCTTTGCCTGTGTCACATGGACTATCTCCTCTCAATCTCTCTCTCTCTCTCTCTCTGTTTCTCTTCTTTTCCAAGGGCACCAGTCATTTTGGATGAGGGTGCACTCTACTCCAACAGGACCGTTTTTCTTTTTTTTTTTTTTTTTTTTTTTTTGGAGAGGTTTATGCTATAGGGCGCGTGCGCTCGCCAGACAGACAGAGAGAGACAGAGAGATAGAAAGCAGGAAATCACCCCCCAGGGGGGATGGCCACGCCGCAATCCCTTCTGCTCCATTCTCCTCTCGGGATCTTGGGCACGCACGCACACGCGCCCGGCGTGAGTTTAAGCCTCCGGGTCCGGGACTCGAACCGCGGTCGACTACGTGGGAGTCCAGCGACATAGCCATTACGCTAACTGCTGGTCCCCAACAGGACCGTTTTTAACTAATGATATCTGCAACAATCCTATTTCCAAATAAGGTCACCTTCTGAAATGAGATACTGGGGTTAAGACTTCACAGTATCTTTGTGGAGGGGAGATACACAATTCAATATATAACAATGGATAACTAGTCTTCCTTGGAGCTTAGAGAGACATGGGGCTAAGAGTCAGACAGGTGGTTTTAGTTGCAAGGGCTTGTGGCTCATTTTCCAGAACATCAGAGGCCAAGAGATCATCTCTCCCCTTCTTTCCCATCTTGAAAGGCTTGTCTCTACACATGGCACAAGTCTCGGGCTGTGCTGCCCCATCCAGATACTTGAGATCCATAGACAGTATAAAACTTCGGGAGCCAAAGTAACTGACCCTTTCTATTTCCATTTTAAGAACCAGATTTTTATTTCAATTTCATATGTGGGAGAAATACATTGTGTGCCTTAACACTGATGATTCTACCTTTATTAGGGTTAATCATCTGAAGTTTCCATTTTTCTGGATAGAAAACAGTCAAATATTGGCAATTTCACATGGTTTGACCCATACATTCCATTAGATGCTGTCATGGGTGATCCCTACATGGCTCTGCTTCTTTAAACAGGTCCCACAACTTCAAACTTTAGACTGTCTTATTCCTACCCTCACATCCTGCTGATTTACGCCCACCAAAAATGTATGCACTTTGGGGACCAGCAGGTGCATGGTGGTTAAAGTGCTGGACACTCCCACACGGCTGACCATGGTTCAAGTCCTGGACACGGTGGCTTGCTTTCTCACTCTCTCTCTCGCTCTCTCAGTCTCTCTCTGGTCAAATTAAAAAAAAAATGAATGAATAAATAAAATAAAATAATTCTTAAAAAAAAAAAAGTATGCACTTTTCCCTGTCAAGGAACCTCTTCATGGATACAAGCTCTGGAAATACATAAGGTTTTGGGAGTTCTGAGAGATCTACATTCAGATCACCTCTCTATTATGTACTGGGTGTTCAACCTTAGGGGGCCAATTATTTGGCTTCTTTGTGTCTCAGAATCCTCATTTGTAAAATAGGGATAAAATCTCCTAGGATAATTGTAAAGATTAAATATATGTTAATGTATTTAAATATATATACACACACACACATGCCAGGCATGCTGGATATTTAATGAATGATGATTTTCTGTATCCTCAACCCCATGATCTCTACTAGCACCCTTAATAGTCCGAGCAACTCTGCAGAGATGATTTGAATTTAGGGAAGAGCTGCTGATCACAGGAAGATAACTAGGATTCAACAATAATGGGACAAATACCTGGGCTCCTTTGCATGCACCCCATTCTTTTGGATTCAACAGCAGACACTAGTCTCAAAGAACATGCCCTGAGACTCAGTTATAAATTACTCTTTTCCATAATAACTAGTTGCATACTTGCATAGTTTGGATTGCATACCTGCTGTGCCTATGTTTACATCAAATGACATTTTCCAGCATAAGTTTCTCAACCTGTTTTCCATTGGGAGCACACACTACGTTAACATAAATTAGCATGCACAGTACACTCTCTGGGGGCTATTCGCAATAGGAGCTCTCCCTGTTCCCACTTTAAAAAGTACACTGGGGGACCAGCAGATGGCGTAATGGCTATGTCGCTGGACTCCCATGTAGCCGACCGCGGTTCGAGTCCCGGACATGGTGGCTTAAACTCACGCCAGGCACATGTGCGTGCATGGCCAGGATCCCAAGAGGAGAATGGAGGAGAAGGGATTGTGGCATGGCCATTCCCCCTGGGGGGGGGGGGTGATTTCTCGCTTTCTGTCTCTCTCTTTGTCTTTCTGGCGAGGGCACACATCCTACAGCAAAAATCTCTCCAAAAAAAAAAAGAAAGAAAGAAAAGAAAAGAAAAGAAAAGAAAAGAAAAGAAAAGAAAAGAAAAGAAAAGAAAAGAAAGTACACGGGAAAAGAGATGATGAAGGTAACATTATAGGGGTAACTTTCTTAATTTTTTTCAATTAAATTATCTACAAACTTAGCATATAATGTTACATTTGCCGCGTACCTAATATTTGTATGTGGTACAATACTACTAAGATTGAGAATCGCTCTTCGAAGAGGTGCTGTTATCATGGTCATTGTAAATGGTTCAAGCACTTTGAAGTCATAGACAATTTAAAGCCAAGGAGGCAACTGCAATCTCCAAAATCATGTTAGATGCTTCTAGGGGCTCTGACCCAGAGTGTATGCATGAAGCTGGGATGCACTTTCTCTGCACATTTAGCCTGAACCAATGGAGCAATTTCAGTGATGCGTGTGGGCACCAGCGGTCCTCCTGCCTCCACGTCACTGAGGGGAAGCCCTGAGCTATAATAAAACCCACCGAGCTTTCTGTATTCCAACATACAGGCATTACTGGCCCTGATAGGATCAATTCTCTCTGGTCATCAGCAGCAGTCTCCCACATCTCCAGTCACTTAAGCATTCCATTCAGCTAAACTACTGTCTTCCCTGGTCAAAGTCATTTATTACCAATTGGAAGTGATGTGACGATGGGGGATGCTACCTGGGGCCACTGGAAACCTGCCATGGTTTACAGCCTTGGAACAGACTCAGACATTGTCAGTGGAAACTCTGTAAGCCAAGCGCAAACCTTTTATAATTAAAATTATAATAAATCACACTTCCGAAATCCTCCTGGAGGGGACTTGGGAAAGGTCTCCTCTCTCTCTCTGCCAAAGAGCTCCCTTAGAAGGAAGCCAGATCAAGAAAAAGGACAACTTGCAGTTCAGCTGTGCTCAGGGCTAATGCAGAGCATATGAGATTGGTTGGCTCTTAAGACAGGGCAGCTAGGAATGGGAGTAGGTAGAACAGACGGGCAAGGAAAATTGGAGTAGGTTCTTTCAGAGCAGCGTCAATAGCTTCCTGTCAACTCCAAGATCAAGTCCACACACTGGTCCCCAAGCTCTGCCCCATCCCCGAAGCTTCCTCCTACTCCAGCACTTGTCTGTCTGCGTTGAAGTTCCTTGTCTGCCTTCCCTATTAGGCTATGGAGTCTGAGGGCGAGGGTCATGACTTAGTCAACTTTAATCCTTAGTAACTGCCTCAGGCTCTGTAGGGGATTGATCAGTTCAAAAAAAAAAAAAAAAAAAAAAAAAAAAAATGAGCAAACTGAACCTCCCCCAAAACTGTGCACAAGCCAGGAGGGCAAAGTCAGGAGAAGGGAGCCCCCAATTCTGCGTGATCTGAGGAACCCACGGGCAGGACTTCTTCTAGATGGGACTAGAAGCTCTTTCAGGGAAGGCAATGACAAACTATGACCATGAGATCATAAGCTTCATTTCCACCCACAGATGCACTAGGATCTATCCCCTCTTCGAAATACTCCCCTTGGAAGGGGTGTGGATATTCTAAAATGTCTATGCTTGTTCTACAGGACTTTTGTGGAATTGTGAGAAGATTCAGTTGATATGCCACACAAGAAAACCAATCTAATTTCTGTATAGGCACACATATTTTCCAAACAATGTCCCCCAACTTGATTGCCCACCATGTTCACTGGACCTAGCTTCAGGGCAATGTTCAGTAGCTTCCAGAAATCAACCCACCCTGTAAGGATGAACATGTATTATGTTCGAAGATATTAAAGAGAGAATACCAACAGCATCCACTTGGGATTCTGAAGAAGAGTTCCAAAAATGCTTTGAGCAATTTTTCAGTACTTTGAGAAAAGGCATAAAGATATTCCAGAGACTACTGTGAGGCCATGAAATGCATTTTGAGTTATACATTCCAATAACTAGCTCGAGAAACTTCACTATGCACCATAAACGCTATTAGGCCATGCTTGTGTGTATGTTCTCATCAAACCCTCCCAAAAACTATGTAAAAATAACAACAGTGCTAATGGTTGGTATTTGTTGAGTGTTGGCCAAGGGTCAGGCACTGTGGGGAAAGTTCACTCATTTGAATCCCCATTTTATGGACAAGAGAACTGGTCTGGGGAAAAGTAATTTGCTAAGATCAAAAAGCCAGTAAGAGAAGAACTGAAATTTGTGTACAAGTTGATCTGACATGTTCTTAATTACTCTGATTTATGCTATGTGTGAAACTATGCTCTTTATCACTGTGACAGGACCTCTAGATTTTTATTAAAAATATTAGTTTGAGGACTAGCAATTGGTATCATGGCTATGTCGCTGGACTCCCATGTAGTCGACCGTGGTTTGAGTCCCGGACCTGGTGGCTTAAACTCACGCCAGGCACTTGTGTGTGTGTGCCCAAGATCCTGAGAGGGAAATGGAGGAGAAGGGACTGTGGCGTAGCCATTCCCCCTGAGGGGGTGATTTCTCGCTTTCTGTCTCTCTCTCTCTTTCTGGTGAGTGCACACACCCTATAGCAAAAACCTCTCAAAAAAAGAATATTAGTTTTGTGTGTGTATGTACACATGCGTACCCTAACTTAGAAATAAATACTGGTTGAATGAAGAAACCTACGTCGATGACAGTTGTACAACAAAGACAAGAAAAACAAATACAGACAATAGGCCAAAGTGATAGAATATTTAGCTCATCGAATACTCCAACCTAAAGCCATGGTCACCGGATAGAACAGTAGGGACCAGAAAAAGCACCTGGGTGACTTCATGCCAGCCACAGCATGGAACTTCGTCATCTGTCTGCTCCTTCCAGCCCCTGCAGGGTCCTGAGCCTCAATCTCTCCATCCAGGCGTGGGGAATGGGTACACTCACCTCCCTTCTCAGGCTTCCCCTATAAATATTTATCAAGGGTTCCAGAATCCTGATATCCCATAAAAATGCAAAGTACAATTATTATTAATGATACAGTTAGCAAGAAGGACATTTGTTATTTCTACTCAATTGGTTTCCCCCGGGAGCAGAAACAATTTTTTTTTTTTTTTTGACATAGTATTAATGTGCCATCTTCACAACTTTGATCATCTGTCATTTTCTTTTGGAGAAAAGTTGTGCCACTGTCTCGGGCAGACCCGTCCTTTCCTTTTGCAATGCGGGCACTTGCAGAGCCCAGGTTGCTTCATGGTTTAGATAAAACTATGGATCTTTATTTGATTTCTGGTATCAGGAAACAATTTATTAGGATCAAGGCAGTTAGGCTACACGACTTCCTTTCGTGCCGAGGGAGTCACTAGTGGCGCAGGCAGCCCTGGCTCATAAATCTAGTTTTATTTCCCCATCTATTCACCTGGAACTAAGTGATTTTTTTTTTTTTTAGGGCAAAAGGGAGAACACGTTTCCTTATGTAAGCACTCTTCCTGCAGCTCGTAATCACCATTGTTCCTCCGACAAGCCAGTGAGCAGCTGAAGCAGGGAGCCATTTCCATGTGCATGCATCACACTTGTATTTTCAGAGTTTACAGAAAAATACTGCAACCAATTTGGGATTTCCCTGTAATGATCCACTTCCTCTAAAGAAACCAGAATGGATTCAAATGTGAAGTTAGAGACGAGAGCGCTTTCTAAAAATACCTACTTTCATATGCCCTTCAGAAACTACCTTGTCTTTCTTGGGGCTCCCATCCCCCACGCCCGCCCTCCCTCCAGCCCCCTGCCCCGCCTTCCTCTCCTTCTTAAGAAGACTTTCCCAGGTCCCTCTTGGCTGTGGTTGAACGACGTTGGCTCCTGTCCATACTGCAACAAAGACCTGGCATTCCAGCTGTCTGCGTCTAATCTCCAGTGTCAGCTCTCGTTAATGTGTGAGCGTGAAATCAGAGGGGGCAGAGCTGCACGGAATATTAAAACCATGATCAGAATTCCGCTGAAATGCTGAGAGTCTGCAAGCACCATTAGAGGAGGCTGTCAAATCGCGGCTTCGCATTAAATAAAAGAAAAGATTTCTATCAGAGGAAAGTACAATCAGTGAATCGCTGGGCTAAATTAGCATTTTTTCAATTGGAGATCGAAGTTGATTTATTGTTCTACACGACATTAATGTAACTATGTGCTTGACCTGCTAAGGCAGCTAATTTTTCATTTAAATGGTTCCTCTCCTTCGCGGTGCAAAGGCTGCAATCATATTTCAACTTTGCAGAGTGATCAGAAAAGTCGTGGAATGCTGCAGAAATGTCTTCGGGCGGCCTTCCCTTTCCCTCCCCTCTCCTTCCTTTCCTTTTTCCAACTCCAGCGCCTTCCTCCTCCCCTCCCCTTCCCCCCTAACCTCATGGCTGGTGGTCAAGGTCACAGAGGAAGAGTAATCTCAAAGCCACCGACTTCAAAGCCTCCATCAAAGAAGCCCCTACGTAGCCATTGAATTAAAAGGGAGTGGGGGAGGGTGGGGTCCAGGCACTGGCCATTCCTATCAACAAGAAAGGACCCTTTAACTGCCCTGCTGGTATGCCCAATCTGGGGCGTCCTGGGTTTAGCTCTCTCCTGCCAACCGCTCTTTACGTGGCTCTCTCAGCCTCCCCGGCCCCCTCCCGTCCACACACACATCGCCTGAAGATAATATACATTTCCAATTAGCAGAGCACATTCTAGTCATGTTCTCTTTTACTTCCCTAACTCTCTTCCTTTCGCTAAAAAGCTGGGCTGTCATTAATGAAATCCTGCAGTTCAGTTAATCCGAGATACAATGCTTCTTTTCTCTCTCAGGCACTCCCTAACATAAAAACTACAGTTACTCCAGCTCCCCTCTCTGTGTAGACTCCTTGCCGGTTGTCTTTCATTGCATACCTGATGGGGCACAGTAGCGCTGGAGGGGTGGAGGTTCCTGGACACAGAGGGAAATACAGAATTCTATTTTTCTCCCAATGCCTTTTTTTCCTGCAAAGGCAGCTGGCATTTTTTGTTTCTTTTTTTTTTTTTTTTTTAGAACATTTTGTTGTTTTTAAGAATTATTTATTTCATTTTATTTATCATCATTATTATATATTTAATTTGCTACAGGGTACATGAGCTCATGAAAGAGAGAGAAAGAGACAAAGAGACAGAGAGAGACAGTGAGAAAGTGAGCTGCCTAGTCCGGGACTCGAACTGTGGTTGACCATGTGGGAATCCAGTGCCTTAACTACACACCACCTGCTGCCCACCCCCCCCCCCCCACCCACTGTAGCACATTGATTTTAATGTCTGGAAATTGATGACTAGGTTTTAAGGGACTTTGGAGCCCTAGCATGCAGCAAACTTGTTGGATTTAAAACTAGCTGGAAGACCTGGAAGAATCCTGATAAATTACACTTCAGCATTTATCTGAAATGCCTTTTATGAATCAATTCATTGTCTCCTACCGTGACAAAAAGGCAGACACTGGCAAGTGGGTGTGGGCAGTGGGGCTGACATTTGCCATATTTTACCATTATAAATGTGATTTCCAAAACAAAATAGACTTTGCACCAGGAGCTGGTGTTTACATTTTAGTTTTGTCCCTCCCGCCCCCAAACCTCTATATTCTGCAATTACAAATTGAGAAATGTTTAGTATTTGGGGGTGAAAAGTTAGAGCATTGTCATTCTGGAGGATCTAAGGTTATGGGGCGAAGAACAGGCCAGTCACCGCACACTGGCTACGGAGAGAGGAAATGGAGAATAGCTCCCAGCCAGCCCATGGCCTCTAAGACAATGAAGTCACTCCCAGGGGCAGTGGAATGGGAGGGACCTCCCCTCCTTCCTCCATCACAATCGGACCTAATTGGCACCCCTTGGTCAGCCAAGAGGCCAGGGAGTGATTGGGTCATGGTGCTGACCTCTACTCTGACCTCTGAAAGGCCTCTCTACAGGCCAAAGGTGAGGTTCTTGGCAAGAGACTCTTGTCTTGAGCTGGATGCTGGAGACAAGCAGCACTTGTCACTTCGTACCTGCCGCCATTTTGTTGAAGTTGCTTGACCTCGCTCGTCTTTTATTCTCCTAGAAAGTAACACCATTTCTCCTTCCTGTTGCTATGACTCAAATCAACTGCTCTAAAAAACAAGTATGGATTTTGTTCTCAAAGGCAATGAGAGGTTCCAGTCTATAGCTTAGTGTTTAAGAGAGCTGGCTCCCACACGGCTGACCACAGCTCCAGGTGTGACCCTAGAGGTTTGAAAAACACACTAGACATGTGTGCATGTTTGTCCCAGATCCTGACAAGACAGAGAAATGGAGGAGAAGGAATGGCAGGCTGACCACGCCCTACTGGGTGGCTCTACAACTTCTGCTCCCCCCATCCCCGTCAAGCACATATTCTCTCTGATAAATAAAAACAAACATACAACAACAAAACCTAAGGCAATGAGAGTTTGGTAACATAGAGGAGAAATGGTGTTATTTTATACATGAAATAAAAGACAAGTAAGCTCAAACTTGACTAAATGCCCACAGGTATGGAGTGACAAGTAGTGCTAGTCTCCAGCATCCAATGACATAGAGATGGCATCGGGGACTGTGGAACCCGAATTTCTCATCCATAGGGTGATCCCATGACCGTGCTACCAAAAGATCTAGACACAGGGGGCCGCAGGTGGTGTGGTGGTTAAGGCGCTGGACTCCCACGTGGCGGACGGTGGTTTGAGTTCCAGACCTGGAGGCTTGCTTTCGCGCTTTCCCTCTCTCTCTCTCTGGTCAAATTGAAGAATAATAGTAAGTAAATTAAATGAAATAATAATTATTATTTTTTAAAGGATACAGATACAAAGCTCAATTACTTCCATGGTCACTTATTCCCCAAATACAATGCACCCCCTTTACATGAACATCTCTTTCTAAATATAGGGTTTTTTTAAAAGAGGCGTTTTTTTTTTTTTTTTTTTTTTTTTTTGAGGGAAAGTGAGATCCTCAGGGTTCTGGGTATGCACACACATGCACCCAGAGTGATTTTCAAGCCACTGGGTCCAGGACTGGAACTGCACTTGGCCACGTGGGAGTCCAGTGACGTGACTACTATGCCATCTGCTGGCCCAATAAAATACAGTTGTTTTTGTTTGTTTGTTTGTTTTTGAGAGTCTTTAAATTTAGGGCATGTGCACATGCTGGAGACAGAGATACAAAACATAAGAAATCACTCCCCACCACCACCCGGGGGATGGTCATGTCACAATCTCTTCTCCATTCTCTCGGGATTTGGGGCACACACACGTATGTGCCCGCTGTGAGTTTCAAGTCGCTGGGTCTGGTCGACCATGTGGGAGCCCAGCCTCTTAACTACTTTGCCCCTGCAATGCCCTAAATATAGTTTTAATCATGGAGCTGAAGGTCTTCCTTAGCACATGGAAAAAATAAAATAAATCCACGCCATGGCCTGCAACATGAGTCCTGAAGGCTGGGAGGGCTGGTCTGGGGGAAAAAAAAAAAAAAAAAAGAAAAAAAAAGAAAAACAAAGAAAACCAAAAACCAGGTTCTTTGACGTCAGGAAACACAGGAGCAGGAGGCCTGGTAGCAGAGGCAGGATTACAGAAGGTAGCCGGATTGCACAAAGCACTGCGGCCAGAGGGCATGGTTCAAGCTGTGGGGGTTCAGAAAATGTAGCCCAAAGAAGGGCAGTTCAGCAGGCTGAGCACTTTGAACTGAAGGAGTTTGTCAAAAGTAAGGGCTCTCTGGCCTTCTCCTGCCCTCCAGTCTCCTGTCTTCTTTCTCCCTTGAAGTCATAGAAAGAGAATTCCTCTTCCCCAAGGTGGGCCATAGAAACTAGAAGTCCTTGGGGCCAGCAGGTGGCATAATGTTTAAGGTGCTGAACTTCCACATGGCTAACTGCAGTTTGAATCCCGGGCCTGGTAGCTTGCTTTCCCATTCTCTCTCTCTCTCTCTCTCTCTCTCTCTCTCTCTCTCTCTGTCTCTGTTGAGCACACATATCCTATAGCAAATTAAAAAAATAATAATAATAATGAGGGACCAGCATATGACGTAATGGTTACGTCACTGGACTCTCATGTAGTCAACCGTGATTTGAGTCCCAAACCTGGCAACTTAAAACTCATACCTGACGTGTGTGCATGCGTGCCGAAGATCCCAAGAGGAGAATGAAGGAGAAGGGATTGAGGCATGACTATCCTCCCTGGGGGGTAATTTCTCACTTTCTGCCTCTCAGTCGCTCTGTGTTTCTCTGGCAAACACACGCACCCTATAGAAAAAAATCTCTCTAAAAATAAAATAAATAATAATGATAAATAAAATTAAATAAATAATTCTTTGAAAAAGCAAAAACATAAACAAAAACAAACTAGAACTGCTCGACCACAAAACAAGCCATAAAACCTGGAAAGGTCACTTTCTTCTGTCTCCCTTCTTTCTCTCTCTCTCTATTTTTTTTTTTTTGAGAGTTTTTTTTTGCTATAGGGTGTGTGCACTCACCAGAAAGACAGAGAGAGACAGAGAGACAGAAAGCAAGAAATCACCCCCCTGGGGGGATGGTGACACCGCAATCCCTTCTCCTCCATTCTCCTCTCAGGATCTTGGGCATACATGCCTACACACCTGGCGTGATTTTTAAGCCACCAGGTCCGGGACTCCAACCGCAGTTGTTGGCCGTGTGGGATCCAGCACCTTAACCTTCACGCCCCCTGCCGGTGCTGTCTCCCTTCTCTCTTGAAGACTGTCATTCCAGAGAGGTCCTGCTTTGTGACTAGGATGAAGGAATTCCACGTGAGGGCCAAGACAAACCTGAACAGACAGGACTTGCTGGGGTTCTGCCGTCGGTCGGCGTGAGCCATACTCTTCATCCAGGCACGGTCCACACTAGCCATTATTCTCCAAATAAATTAGTCTATCCCTTGAGTTCATTCTTCATCAACCTCCAGCATAAAAATAGTTGTCTCTCAGTCTTCATTTCTGAAGGCTCCTATGCCACATAAACTTTGGCTAAATAAATGTCTTACACTTTTCTCTGGATAATCTGTCTTTTGTGATAAGAAAATTGACCATGAGCCTTATGATGGGTAAGACAAGGTATTACACCTTTTTGTCTCTACAAAGAAACTTTTTTTTTTTTTTACGGTTTTTGACTTAGGGCACGTGTGCTTGCCATAGAGACTGTGAGAAAATTAAGAAATCTCCCCCAGGATGGATGGCCATGCCACAATCCTCTCTCTTCCATGCTCCTCCTGGGATTTTGGGCATGCACACACATACACCCAGCATGATCTTCAAGCTTCCAGGTCCAGGACTCGAACCGCCATGTAAGAGTCCAACTCTTTAACTTTCATGCCACATGCTGCCTCTACAAAGCAATTCTCAATACCATAGTGGGTGGGTAGAAGTGCAGCAGGCAAAATAGAGGCCACATGATTAGCCCATTCAGCATGAAAGCTCAGCACACAGCAGTTACCCGTGAACGGCCTGTGGTGTGGAGGGAGACAGCATCAGGGCTCTTACCTGCAGGGATTTGGGGACCATCCTCAGGAAGATAGAATTGCCACCTGAACGGCTGTGCAGTGAGACCTAGGAGCAGACCCAAAGCAGCCTTAGAGGCAATCCTCATAGGCTTCCACATCTCAGAAAAGCACCATAATAGGCCCAGCCATGGAGACTCAAGCAAGAGGGCACTGCTGTGTGTTACTGGAGCCACATGGGAGACCCAGGTTCAGATCCCAGATCAACCTGAATGTGCCAGGCACATCTGCGTGTGACTGCAGACCTGGAGGCTGGGGGAATATTGTAGTTCACTGAGACCCTGTCAGAAGTATCTGTTTCTTTCTCTCACTGTCATAAAATAATAAACTTTAAAAAGGGACAGAGAAAATAAAATGATCATAGTAATATTATCCCTAGGGCCATTGCTAGGATTCAATGATTCACTATCTAGATCTAAATCCGTGTCTGTGTGCACATGGGGCAGGAGGGCACCCGTCACACCTGGTGTATTGTAAGTTACTTCTAAGTTACCCCTATCCAGTGCCATCCGGATGCTAAGGGCTCCTCCTAAATGTGTCAGATCCCACATTCCAAGGCCATGAAGGCCTTTTTCACTTTTTTAAATAAAAAAAAAAAAATGAAACAAACATTTATTACGACTGTCGTGGGTGATGCTAGACGCTTCCATATGTTACTTACTTGATCCAACCTCACCACACTCGTTCCATCCCTACAGCAGCCCTGTAAGGGGTGCATAGCTACCTCTTTTTTTTAAGTGGAGGAAATAGAAGATTAGGGAGGTTGAGTAACTTCTCTCAGCTAAGACACCCAAGAGTGGTAAAAACATTAAAACTCAATTTCTGAGGTCTAACTCCAAATGACTTACTCTTCAAAAACACTATGAGGATTTGAAGCGTCTATTCCCAGCAGTGGCCTTTTGAAAAATTGAGCCACAAAGCATTCAGAATATCAATCTGATTCAAAAGAACCATCAATAATACACCACCATAGTAAACTCTATGTAAGAATTCATTCACGGGGAGAATAATAACT
The DNA here is from genome assembly GCA_026018925.1 of Tupaia tana. Taxonomy (NCBI): domain Eukaryota; kingdom Metazoa; phylum Chordata; class Mammalia; order Scandentia; family Tupaiidae; genus Tupaia; species Tupaia tana. Next base: position 65,818,632 of record JAKSZU010000015.1, on the reverse strand, counting down.
AATAGCTAGCATCTTTTAAACATATATGAAGTACCATGTAGCATTACAACTGCTGTATGCATTAAAACTCTTTCTTCCAACCCTACAAAGCCTTTCCTTTATTTATTTATTTATTTATTTATTTATTTATTTATTTATTTTAGGTTTTTGCATTCACTGGAGACAGAGAGAGGGAAAGTGAGAATTCACCGCCCTGAGAGGTGACACACCACAGTCCCTTCTCCTCCATTCTCCTCTTGGGATAATGGGTGCACACACACATGCACACCCTGTGTGAATTTCAAGCAAACCAGTCTGGGACGCAAACCACGGTTGGCCATGTGGGAGTCCAGCACCTTAACCCTGTGCCACCTGCCAGTTCCCAGCATCTTTTCTTTTATTATTTCCATTTTAAAGATGAGGAAGTCTAGGTACAAGTAGATTAGGTTGTTGAAAAAATCATGATGGATTTTTTTGTATAGAAAAACAGAAAAATATGTCATGACTTCCTCAACGACCTAATAACTAACTCTCCCAAAATAACACATTCAGGAAAAGGCAGAACCTGCCCAGCCAAATCTGGACATTCAGTGCCACACTCCTGGCCGCTGTGCTGTCACCCTGGGGAAGCATGCAGCAAGGATCCTCAGCATTACCCTAGTTTAGTACAGAGTTTTGAGGAAAGCAAGTTGCAACCCTGCAGCAACATTTGAGCCAAAAGACTCTCAATACAAAAACCATAAACTTAATAAGAAGGTCTCCACTTATGAGGTTGAGGCCACTATTATACTTGCTATTTGCTCCTGTTAGAATTTTTCCAGGACTGGAAAAAAAAAAAAAAAAAAATTCTGTTCTACGAGCTGTGGGAAGGTGAGGAAATAAAGATAGGAAAAATAAGGTAGCAGATAAACACCAACTCCACAGCTTAGCAGAGGCGCACCATGCTACTGGTGACATGGAAAAAGGATGATTCACTCTCAGCGTGGGGAGAGGCGGTGAGGACAAGAACAGAAATGCCCCTGCTCTAGCCCTTAAGGTGTGGGAAGGATTTCCACAGGCAGAGAACAGTGTGAATTATGCCCCAGGCAGAGGGCCATGCAGGAGCAAAAGCAGAGAAGCTATGAAGGAAAACACAGGGGCTTCCTGTGTCTTAGCGCTGTATCTGTCACAGAACTGTTTTAGTGCCTGTCTACCCCTGGACCACAGTAGGTACGCAACAAATGTTGAATGAGTTGCGTGGAGGATGCTTCCGTGCATGCATGCATGAATGAAATCAAGGTGAGAGCTTTGCTTAGCTAATCACGAGGAGTCCAGTGCAGCAGAAGATGCTCTCCTGAAGCATACTTGAATTCTGATCCTGGAGAATCATTGAAACAATGAGCGAAGCTGGCTCCCGGTGGGCTCCGTGTCCTGTCTCTCGCCGTGCCACGGCATTATCGCAGTGTGCAAGAGATTTGTTTGAGTGGGGGAAGCATATTTTTGTTTGCATTTGCTTAGCACATTGCTGTCGCACATTTCGCTGGGAGATGTAAAGTCATCTGCGTGCACCGGTTGTGCAGTTAGAGAGAAGTCAAAACAAGCGTCAGGAGGATTGTCAGCCACATGGCCCAGGCAGATTGTCATATTCCTTTGCCCATGAGTGGTGCCACCTTCTCCATCATCCTCCCAACTCTCCACCTTTCCCCCCCCAATCCCCACACCTACATATACGTCCTCACATCCCACAAGTCGAATTTCTAGTCAGCCAAATGATAAGGAAGACAGCATCTATGCAGACCCCTGATCTAATGCATGGGCCTGGCAGCGCCTAACCATCATACCTCTGGTCTTGTGGAGCAAACTTCGTGTCAACCTTAGTTATAGATAGGGATGTGTCAAGACCCCTCGGGAAAGTTGGTCACCCAGCACCACAGATCTCCTGAAAACTGGATTCATTTTAGTAAGGGGTACAGGCCAAGTGAAAATATTTGATTTGTTTATTGTCTAGAAATATTCCTGTTCTTTTAAACTCATCTCCATCCTGAGTTGCAAGGGGACTAATTATATCCACATCAAGATTAGGACCATGCCAAAGAGCACAGGTTCGTGCTAACAGGAGGACCAGCTGCAGAGGGAGGGAGCTAGGAATTTGAGCCACTGAGAAAGAACGAGTGAAAGGAGCCAATGAAGTCAGGAGACTGCATTTCGAGTACCTAGTCTGTGAGATTATGAGTAAATCACTTCATTTTTCTGAATTGATCTGTAAAATATCAGTAAAAACCATCAGCACTCATTCGTTTACTCAGCTCATGTTTAGGGTATACCAGAAACTATACCAGGCTTCTAACCACAGCAGATAACAAAGCAGACCTAGCGCTGACCCTCATGGAACTTAAAGCTTACAGGAAGAACAGGTGACAAGTGTAACATTGCTATGCTCTGAGCCTACCCAGAGAATGGTGCGTTCAGGGAATGTCCAGGATGGGGTCCAGCAGATGGCGTAGCAATTACATCACTGGACTCCCCCATGACCAATCGTGGTTCAAGTCCCAGGCCTGGTGGCTTAAAACTCATGCTGCACATGTGTGTGTGCATGCCCAAGATCCTAAGAGAATAGAGGAGAAAGGACTGTGGTGTGGGCAACCCCCAGAGAGTGATTTCTCACTTTCTATCTCTTTGTCTCTCTCTGTGTCTTTGGTGAGCACATGCCCCCTATAGCAAAAAAGTCTCTCCTTTTCCCCTGAAAAGAAAAAAAAGCCTAGGATGGCTTGGGAAGCATAGATATATATGAGAGAAGTTAGTTAACAGAAAAGAACTGTACACATTCAAAGGTTTACACTTTATTTTCTTTATTCATGAAAAAGTACATATCTGTACACATGAGAGATAGAGAGAGGGAGAGAGAGAGAGAGACAGAGACAGAGAGAAAAGCAACCTCCACAGGGTCTGCTCACCATTCCCGTCCCTCAGTTGTCCAGTCCGTCAGATCCATCCAGCCTCTCTTGAGAGTGTCTTGTTCCTGAGCCATGGAGCTGACCCACAACGGCGTATATTTTAATTGCGATGACATATTTTGTAAAAGGTCATTTCTAATGGGTGTTCCTGCCAGATCAGCAAATACGTTTAGAGGCAAGAGGAACCTTTTCCACTTCTCCCAAAGTCTCATAGGCAATCTTTTATTATTATTATTATTATTATTATTATTATTATTATTTTAATCAACTTTTGGGGTTAGATCTAAGGAAGAATACAGATCAAGAACAGGAGTTCACCTGTGATACTCAGGAAAGTGTGTTCAAATGCCCAGTGGATTCTGGACGACCCTGTCGATATTCAACCCGACCACACTCAAGTTAATGGGTTGGAAGATATCATCCCACATGGGTGTCAGTGCTGTCACCTCAGTCATGCCCTTCAGCACTCATACCTGTCCACTTACTCTGCCTTTGCTTTGAAACACCAGACATGATAAGAAGAGATTTGCTCAGACACTCCATATAAAAACCATGCACCAACAGATGTACAGAACTTTCCCTTGCTCCAAGACGTGCGCAGCCTATTAAAGACAGGCATTGAAGGCTTTGGCCATTTCTGGGCACTTCTGGAAGGGACTTAGTCCTAGAGAGTCATCTGGCTGTTTAGGAAAGCTCTTCGCTACTTCCGGAGAACAAGAGACCCATGGAAAAGACCTTCAGGGTCTTCTAGGACCTTTCCTACTTGGTTCAGACCTCTCATGTGCGTCAGCTTTAACAGGTGGTTGGTCTCTGCTTGAGCACTTCCAGTGGCTGGAGAGCTTACTATGCTGCCAACCGCCCCCCACCCACGCCCCCAACACACCTGGACTGTTCTAGATGTTAGGCAGCTTTTCACACTGGCCACTGCACTCCTCAGCCTTTGATCTTTCTTCTGAAAACCCAGAGAATAAACCTATCCTTTTATTCAACAAGCATTTATTAAGCATTTCCTATGTTTCTTACAAGAATACATACAAAAACCTGCAGGACGGGGCTTTTCCCTCAAGAAGTGTACCCTTGCGTGGATTTGGTATACTCTTGGTTTGCAAGGGTTTGCTGGGGTTAGTATATTTGGTTTGCCAGGGTTACCATAACCAAGTACCACAGGCTGGGTCCCATTTCCAGGTCCACAGGAAAAATTCTGGGTCTGAGTCAGGGAGAACGAAAGAGCACAGAGCCAAGGGGCCACAAAGATGGCGTCACAAAAGCCCGTATTCAACAAATGCTTCACTTCATGACGTGAAGTCCCTGAGTAGCGCTTGTGCTTCTCGATTCCCGCCGTGGTCGCTGGCATTGAATAGTCTCGCGGTTCACACACGGCACCCACACCCGTTATTCCCAATAACCCTGTGACGTTCTTAGGTTGTTCCAACTTGCACAGGAGTAGAAGCCCAGGGAGATGAAGCTGTACAGCGGAAGCCCATGGTATGTGGAAGACAGATAAATTTAACTCCCTACTTCTTCAAATATCAATTCTGTTGTTGGTTGAAATGAGGACATTTCTAAGAAGAATGTCAGAGAAACATTAGAGAAAAAAAAAAAAAAACTGTTTTCCAAAGACAAATGAGGCTTCTGTTTCTGAAGGCAGATGATGAGAAGGGTGATAGCCGGAAAGTACAGGGTCTAAACAGTTCATAAACTGGATTGTGAAAAGAGTTGTATGCTCACTCCTTTCTTTTAGGAACCTCAAAGTAATTTGAAGGCAGACATTTTCCAATAAAAGTTTTAAAAGTAAGGAGCATCATTGCCTTTATTTCTGTATTTTACAGGTCAGGAAATTAAGGCTTTATAAGAAAAAGTGAGTCCAAAGACACTTTCTAGACTCGAGAAAAATCTCTATCCACTGCTTGTCAAATATGGGTGCAACTCAAATGAACCTCGCCGTTTAGGAGCCACGAGTACCCACGTGCCTGCTGTATTTCACTGGGTAGATGTTCTCTCCAACCCAGAAGGGAACAGGCCGTGGAAGAGAAGGCACTTCTTTAAAACAAGAGAATCATTCTTCACACCATGTCACACTTGGTAGCGAAGAGAAACAAGGATGACCATTTCTGTCCCTGGCATCCTAGTCTCAATCAAATCTTTATGTCTTTTTTTTTTTTTTTTTTTAAGATTTTTGTCAGGACCAGCAGATGGCATAATGTTTACATCACTGGACTTCTACATAGTCAATTGCAGTTCGAGTCTTGGACCTGGCGACTTAAAACTCATGCTGGGCATGTGTGTGTGTGTGTGTGTGTGTGTGTGTGTGTGTGTGGGCCAAGATCCCAAGGAGGAGAAGGGATTGTGGGGGCTGATTTCCCACTTCCTGTGTCTCTGTCTCTCTCTGGCAAGCACACATGCCCTATAGAAAAAAAATCTCTCTCTCAAAAAAAAAAGTATTTTGCCATAGGGCACGTACACTCACTGGAGAGAGACAGAGAGAGACATGGAGACAGGCAAAGTGAGAAATCAGCCCCTAGAGGGCATGGTCAAGCCATCATCTCATCTCCTCCATTCTCCTCCTAGGGTTTTGGGTATGTACACACACAGTTTGCAGTGTTGGGGACTCAAACTACCAAGTCAGCCATGTGGGATCCAGTGCCTTAACCACCACGCCACCTGCTAGTTCCAATTCTTTATATCTTATCACTAATACCCAAGACAGAGCACACCATATGGGTGAGTCAATGTAACCATTAACAGCCTCTTGCCTACCCCATCTTCTTCCTCCTTTCCCCAGCCTATGTGATGTGTCCCTAATTATTTCCCATCCGCTCTCTTGAGCACCTTCCTGCCCATGATTTTGTTCCACGTACCTTGATAAATCTCCAGATGGTCCACTCAGTCCAGTCCCATCTGCCCTGACATGTTGGGAGAAGTACTGGGCATTCGCCTCGTGGGCTAGTGGGATGCATGTCCTCTGCTGTTCTAAGATGCAGGAAGATGTTTAACACCCACTCTACCTGGCTCAGACGCTGCATCAGGGACCTTTCCAAAGATATTCCAGTATGTCTTCTATCCTACTGGATCTTTCTTTAGTCAACTAACCAGAGGCTAATAACTATTTCATGACGAATGGCTTTTTGTTTTGCCCTGGGCTCGTTCTTTTTTTCTTTCTTTTTTATTTCCCTCCAAGTTTTTGCCATATGCGCTCATCAGAGAAAGGCAGAGAGAAGGAGACAGTGAAAGGGAAAGTGAAAAATCCCTCCCCAGGGGAAATGATCATGCCACATTGCCTTCTCCTTCATTCTCCTCTCAGGATTTTGGCACACATGTACATAGACCCAGTGTGATTTTTAAGCTGCCATGTCTGGGACTTGAACCATTGTTGGCCATGTGGAAGTCCAGCGCCTTCACCACCACACCACTTGCTGGCCACTGGGTTTGCTCTTTCACTCAGCTGATTGAACACCTGCTATGAGACAGGTTATTATCGAAAGCCACATAGCAGATGCAGAGCTCTTACCGCTCATTAGGGGAGAGTGGGAAACGCCCAGGAAGAACTCATGCGACTGGCGTGTTTTGTTAGTCCATAATATTTATGGACAGTTGCTCAGAGGACCATGGGAGGTGTTGCTTCAGTGATGTGTTCAGAACGTCCTCCATAAAGTGACTATGACAAAAAGTCAAGTTTAGTTTCATTCTCCTTAAATATGATCGCGCGAACCCCATCCTTTGACCTCAAGCGTTACTAACATTAGAAAAGGCTGCTTTCTGTGGACAGCCCTTTGGGAAATAAGTAGGTTAGGTACAGTTGCCTCAGAACGACACACATGATCTTTTTATTTTATTTTATTTTATTTTATTTTATTTTACTATTTTTGCCATAGGATGTGTGCACATGTCTGAGAGACTGAGACAGCAAGAGTGAAAGTGAGAAGTCAGATAACCACACCATAACCCCTTCTCCGTTCTTCTCCTGGGATTCTGAGCACACGGGCACATGTGCCTGGCATGAGTTTCAAGCTGCCGCATCTGGGACTCAAACTGCTGTCAGCCATGTAGGAGTCCAGCCTCTTAACCAACACGCCACCTGCTGGCCCCTCACACACAGTCTTGTAAAGCATTATTTCTCCAATTTGAAATAATATGTAAATATCTTCTAGAGAACAACAACTTGATTAATTGTTTTTACTTCAATGTTTCTTAAATGTAAGTAACCGTAAAACTAGGTTTAAACTCCTGGTGCACATACTAGTCAAAACTAATTACAAGTTGAATAGAAATCAAACCAAAACATTACTACTGGAATTAGCACCCTTGACTTGATATGACACAGGACAGTTTGATAAAAATTATTGCTCAAGGGGCCAGCAGGTGGCATGGTAGTTAAGTGCGTTGGACTCCCACGTGGCTGACAGCAGTTCAAGTCCTGGACCTGGTGGCTTGCTTTCTCACTTTCCCTCTTTCTCCATCTCTGTTTCTCTCTGGTCAAATTAAAATAATAATGATAATAATGAATAAAATTAAAATAATTCTTTTAAAAAAAAGATTGCTCAACATTTTAGCGTGATCCCCCAGACTTTGGTACACTGCTTCCCGTCTGGGTTGCCTCCATGACCACGGGTCACTAATGAGTCTGCCCCTCACTATGTCTGCTTATGATCACACTGAGAAACCACCACTTCTTCAGGACACCCGGATGTCTTTTGGCTTTCTGTGGGGTGTGAATAAATTCTACTTCAACTTTCTTAGTAGTGAGACAAGTAAAGTGGTTCTGGTGGCCTGAAACAAACACGACAGGGGCACCAGTCACACGGCAGTCCTGTTCTAAGAAGGTGTTCCACATACTCCAGAATATGCAAAAATCATTAACATGAAGACGGAACTCTGAGACTTCTCACACAGCACTTGTGGCTTTCTAAGACTATGCCTGCAGCATGACCCCCCCCCCCCCCCCCCCCCGCCTCATCACATAGGCCAAGGGTCCACACACTTCTTGATAAGCACATCTCCAACACGACGAGGGACCCACTTTGGCGTCTATCAAAGCCCAGAATGACCTGCGTTCTCTCTCACCGTTCAAGCAGAGCCGGCCTTCCGGCATCATTGAGCTGCAGGAGATAAAAGAAAAGACGTGGCCGCTCAGACTGAGCAATATTCAGAGTCTTCCAGATGGGAATCAAGCAAACATCTAGTTCATTCGGAATAGTTTCCGCTTGCTGCAAGTGGCCTAGAGATTATTACGATCTAACCCTGTGTAGGATGCTTTTATGGGATGTTACAAAAGAGAAAATATACATGCTCTGGCTGGCAAGAGAGCCTGGATGACATAATGGCCTATTTCATCTGTGATTTCAATGATTAAATAAATGATGAATAAAAACCCAACTGCAAGTGCTTTTTTATTATCTTCTCAATGGGGCAAGATCTGAAAGTTTGACCCCTGGAATAGAACAGACATACCCAGAGCTGGGACAAAGCTGAGAATCTGGACTTTGACCTGAAGCTCTTAAAGATAATATTGCTTATCACTCCCCCGGGGACAGAGAGAAGATTTTTACCATGAGCTCATCTTCCCCGGGAGGAGCCATAGAGATGACTCTTACACTTGAGGGAACCTACCCCGGTGTGGCTTCTATTGGGGCAGTCAGGATGTGTGATGGGCAGGACTGAATCGTCCTCCGCAGGCTCCTACCTTGAGCAAGACAAAGGAGGAGTGCAGAGCAAGCCACTGAAGTTCAGGACAAGGACACAGGAGATCCTGTCTCTGTGTTGAAGTCACTGGATAGGACCAGGCCTGCATCTTCCTCTCAAAAATGTTTGAACAAATCAAATCCCTAAAAGCCAGAAACCAATTTTTGCACAAAGCATATATCAGCAGGATGACCAGAATCTGGGTTCTTTCCCAAACAGTGAAATCTCTGGGTAATACTCTCTCTCTTTTTATTTTTGGAGAGGTTTTTTCTTTACAGCACATGTGCTCACCAGAAAGACAGAGAGAGATAGAGACAGAAAGCGAGAAATCACCCCCCAGGAGGGATGGCCACGTGCAATGCCTTCTCCTCCATTCTCCTCTCGGGATCTTGGGTACGCACGCACACGCACATGCGCGCACACACCCGGCGAGAGTTTAAGCCACCGGGTCCGGGACTTGAACCGCGGTCAGCTACATGGAAGTTTAGTGACATAGCCATTACGCTAACTGCCAGTCCTCTCACTCCGCCTATTTCAAGATCTGTTGTAGATATCAGTAATTCACCTGCCGCCCAGCTCATTGTGGACACTATTTCCATCGTTGGAGGCAGCTGCGGAGCTCTGAAGGAGGCAGGCCGATCTGATTAAGCAGCCCTTCCTGGTGGCCAAGGCAGCTGAAAGGAGGAGTTTTGCAGGTCTTTCGCACCTCCTTCAATGGCAACACACAGTGTCCATTAGAGAGACACCTAATCATCCTCAGCTGTCAAATCCAAACTGCCCTCTTTTAAGAGCCAATTTGTTTTCTTGCCAGATCAATGCTCTTATCTGTAATTGTGCGGACCACCAGCGACAGCCAATAACCAGTTAACATGCAATTCCATTTTAAAAGAAAAGAAACGTCTTCATTCAAACATTCATTGTACAACTGTGAAAATGCCCTAAGTGAAATTAACTGAGGTTCAGAACTATAACTTATAAATCAGTTTGGCTGACTGGAGCAAAATAATGGAAAGAAAGGATGGAGGTTTGGGAACAAAGGGAATGTTGCCCAGGCCTTCCATTTTTAATCCTGGGGCTGCCATTACTGTACGGTGAGGAGGCTCGTGGTTAGATCTTACTGTACGGTGAGGACGTTCGTGGTTAGATCTTACTGTACGGTGAGGACGTTCGTGGTTAGATCTTACTGTACGTGAGGACGCTCGTGGTTAGATCTTACTGTACGGTGAGGACGCTCATGTGATTAGATCTTCCCTAGGACAACAGCTGGAACAACATTTCAAGTGTCGAGCTCTCCTGCAAGTCTTCTGAACAGAGTGATGCTCTTTACTGTCCCTACACACTACACTCTCCTGTTGTCTTCAGGGGGATAGTCTTGGTCCCCAACAGGTATATTCAGATGCCTGTCATTGGAGGGATCATTAAACCCCACCCTTGAGATTTTTTTGATTTGAATGGATGCAAAGAAAGATTTCTACTTCTTGAGGATTCATGATATTGTACAAAGGTTGTGCTCTGGTTTATATTTTTATAAAATGAATCTTTTAAAAATTACTTATTTATTTTGTTTTATTTATTTATTTATTTATTTATTATTTTACCGTTTGCTCTAGGGAAAATGCTCCCATGAGAGAGAGAGACAGAGAGAGAGAGAGAGAGAGAGAGAGAGAGAGAGAGAGAGAGAAAACGTGAGAAAGCAAGCCACTAGGTCCAGGACTCAATCATGGTTGGCCATGTGGAAGTCCAGTGCCTTAACCACCATGCCACCTGCTGACCCCAATATAAGATAGATCCTTTTTTAAAAATTTTTAAGACAGCTAACTTTTTTAAAAAACAATTATTTTATATAACTTTATTTTTTAATTTATTTTAATTTGACCAGAGAGGGACATACACACACAGATATAGAAAGTGAAAAAGCAAGCCACCAGGTTTGGGATGCAAACCACGGTCGGCCATGTGGGAGTCCAATACCCTTAACCACTGTGCCACCTGCCAGTGCCTATAAGATGCATCTTAAATTCCATCATGTTCGAACATATTTACTCATAAAGCAAAATACCTTGGAGGAGGTTATAAACAGTAGAAATTTTCAGTTGAGGAAGCGTAAAAGCAAGTGAAAGAAAGTAACCTCTACTACATTCTGATGCCTGTGACAGAGAACAGCTGCTGTTCACCACACCTGGATCCTCTCTTTCCTGTTGTCAGTTTCTCCACACTCTCTTCTTTCTTCCTAGCAGGGCATGGCCGTGGGACTGACCTCTAGCCACTGGAATTTGAATTAAAGCAGTGTGCTTCCCTTCACCTTAGACCGAAATATCTCTTGCAGTCCACTCTTCCTGTTCTTTCCTTTTTCTTCACTTGATGCAGATGAATGGTGACAGTTATAGATGCCAAGTGTTGATGATGGGAGAAATCCAGGCCCTCGAATCACTGTTTGTAAGACAGCTGTCCATCAATCAGGAACACCTTTATTTTGTACTTCACCGAAGATAAAAGGAAAGTTCTTTCATATTTGAGCCATTTATGTTGGGTTTGCTTGTTACAGCAGCAAGCATTAACTAAAATACAACAACATGTTCAACTGAATATAAAGAAATGGAAGGTGGTATCTCAAGATTCCTAACAGCTTTGGGATATTTTTTTCTGCCTAAATGTCTGTTTAAAAAAATATGGCATTTTGTGGGCCAGCAGGTTGTGTGGTGGTGAAGGTACTGGATTGCCATGTTGCCAACTGCAGTTTGAATCCTGGACACGGTGGTTTGAAATTGATGCTGGTGTTTGTACATGCACGTCCAAAATCCTGAGACAAGAATAGAGGAGAAGGGATTATGGCACGGCCATCTCCCTTGAGGGGTGCTTTCTCTCTGTCTCTCTGTTTCTTTGGTGAGCACACACACCCTATGGCAAACATTTCTAAAAAGAAAAGAAAAGAAAGAAAGAAAGAAAGAAAGAAAGAAAGAAAGAAAGAAAACTTAAAAAAATTAAAGTGTTGGGACCAGCAGTTAGCGTAATAGCTATGTCGCTGGACTCGCACGTAGTCGACCACGGTTTGCGTCCCGGACCTGGTGGCTTAAAACTCACGCCAGGCGTGTGTGCGTGTGTGCCCAAGATACCAAGAGGAGAATGGAGGAGAAGGGATTGCAGCATGGCCATCCCCCCTGGGGGGTGATTTCTCGCTTTCTGTCTCTTTGTCTCTCTCTGGCAAGCACACGTGCCCTATAGCAAAAAAAAAAAAAAAAAAAAAAAAAAAAAAAAAAAAAAAAAAAATTAAAGTGTTTTCATTTGTTTGGAGTTTCAGATTCCTTATCTGTAAAAAGAGAGAAGAAAGAATTTTGGACTAAACCCTCATGAATCCATATAACACTACTATTTTTGTTCATACAATTCAAGATCATTCCTTTTATCAGAGCTTTGCTATAGGGTACATGTGCTTGCTGCAGAAAGACAGAGAGAGATAGAGAGAGGGAAAGTGAGAAATCACTCCCCAAGGGGGTGACCATGTCATGATCCTTTCTCTTCCATTCTCCTCTCAGGATTTTGGGTGTACATACACATGTGTCTGGTGTGATTTTCAAGTCAGTGGGTCCAAGACTCAAACTGTGGTTGGCCATGTGGGATTCCAGTGCCTCAGCCACTATGCCATCTGCTGGCCCCAAAACCATTCATTTAAAGAGAGACAATGACAAACCAGGGCCATGTAATGAAAACTCTATCTAGGTAGAATGGAGAAAAATCACATGACCAAGTCCATGTAGAAAGTGAAATAAATACAAAGCTTATTAGCATAAAAACAACTAGTTACACATGCAGCTTTGACATTGCTTTTGAGTTTTCTATGTAGACTATGTACATACTGTGAAAAGGAGGAAGGGAGAGAGGAAGGGAGGGAAACAGGAGGACAACAGTAGAGCCAAACCTCAAGAAGGAGCCAAACCAACACTTGGCAGCCCTTCCGTGATTCTCGAACCAGCTCGCTCTGATAGAATGTGAGCCCACCTGTTAAGGGGAAGAACAAGTATTTGGTCCAGCCTTGCCCTGATAACAGATAACCTCACGCATACAGAGACATATATGCATGCTCACACAAGCACACTTCCGGAAAACATCAACATTTATCATCAGCATTAATTCCAAGCATTGCTACCTTGTTAAATTCTGCCTTCCAAACAAACTTACCCATCATGAATACATGAATTAGTATCACATCTCTTTCTACTAAGGAAAAGAAAAGCTTCCTATGACAGCGTTTCTAATTAAGCTCCACTATGAAATGTAACTACATTAAAAGGTCCCCAGACATACCTTAATCCTTTTTTTTAAAGAATTATTTGATTTTGTTTATCATTGTTATTATTTTTTTAAATTGCTGCAGGGCACATATGCTCACTGGGAGGAGGGATTGGGGGGAGGCGGTTGAGGGGTGGAGTGAGAAAGCAAACCGTCAGGTCTGGAACTCTAACCTAACTGCAGTCCACGTGGGAGCCCAGCACCTAAACCACCACGCCACCTGCTGGCCCCACCTTAATCCTTTCTTTCACCTGAAAGGGTCTTAGAAAAATCGACTGCCATTTATCAACCTCATAGAGATGAAACCCACAATTCAACAACACGTTGTTTTCCTAATTGGCTCTCTTGCTTTGTTAGACACCACAAAGGCACATGGAATCCCAAACACCCGGCTCTGTGGATTCGAAGCACAGAAATCCCAGGAAGTTCTGGACTATGAGAACGGTTCTACCATGAATACCACTTCTGACTTATCAGAGTACTATCATGCCAACTACTTATTCTTAATTCTCCTTGCAAAAGGGTTGGTGGATCCTCTCTTGAAAATTTCATTACCAACACTTGGTTTTCATCTCATACATTAGAAAAAATGAAGAAAATTAAAACTTGATGGAGAAATAACCTGCCTAAATGTGGTTCTGTACCTCAAAGACTTTCAGGGAATAAAGAAAGCCCTCTCAGCCCATTAAACGTAAGTGCGTCCTAGGATTGAAGCACCTTTCTAGGCTTGGGAAGTGGGGAACGGAGATAGAATGGGCTTTGGCTGTCTTCCTTGACTCCCAGATGTCACTGCTTTCTACCAGGCGTTAACCTACAGTTAGGCTCTTAGGAGCTCGACCCTGGGCACCTGCTGTCAGGCTGCTTAGCAGATCCGCAGGAGCAGTCCAACCTCAGAGGGGAAGGGAAAGTGCCACATTTAGGTTCTGGACACGGACTGGACTCCAACCCAAAAGCCTACGTGTGCAAATCCTTGAGACACACAATTCACGTTTCTCCCCTTTTTGTTTAGTCCTTGTGTTAATCCACAAAGTATTAAAACAGATTCTGGTGAGGGAAGAGGAGGGGATTATAAATTAAAAATGATACAATCAGAATTGAAAAGCAGATTAAGAGAAAAAGGCCCTTACGAACATCTTAGCCATCACAATGATGTTATGACAGAGTCATGTTTGGTCCCGACAAAGATAAAACACAATGAGGAACATTGTTCTCTTCATTCTCACGTTTTATTCCTGGATGAGCTTCTTGAAATTTTAGAAAATGATGAAAAATGTCAAAATAATTTTTAAATAATTTATAATCCCTTGGCCAAGGGCTTCTCTCCGTATGTCTCTCCATTAACATTGTATCATGAACATTCTTCCATGTCATTAATGACTCTATGCAAACATGATTTGTATTGATTTTATAGGAATATAATTTTTCAACCCCTTCCCTTATTATTTAACATTTTGGTTGCTTCGAATATTTTGCAATTATAAATAAATTGATGGCAAATAGTTTTATACATAATCTTTTCTCATAATTTCCTGAGGATGTTTTCTTACAAGTGGAGTTATGGGGCCCAATGGTAAAAACTTCTCTATAGTTCTGGATAACGATTGTCAAATCACTTTCTAGAAAGTCAGTATCCTGTTCTAGTCTAACAAACGGATCACAAAAGTAATTTTTAAAGATCCTTTTCTAAATGAAATATTATCATTTTAAAAATGTTCACTTATTTTTTAGGTGGAAAATAGTATTCATTATTTTGATTTTGTTCTTTGACTTCTAGTGAAATAACAAAAGCATTTGGCTTCTTCTCTAGAGAAGTTTATGTACTTTGTCAATTTATGCTTAACTTTTAATGTTTTCTATTGGCTTAGTTTTTCTATATTTTAATGTAAGCTTTTTGCCTATTTTATTTATTTATACTATTTACTTAAGTTTTAATCCACTAATTATTTTTTTAAATTATTTTATCTTTATTTATTTATTTTAATTTGGCTAGAGAGAGACAGAGAGAGAGAGAGAAAGTGAGAGAGAGAAAAGGAAAGAGAGAAAACAAAAGCCACCAGGTCCAGGACTCAAACTGAGGTTGGCCACGTGAGAGTGTCCAGTGCCTTAACCACCGTACCACCCTAATCTATTATATTTTATTAATTTTATTTTGTTTTATTTTATCCATTATAGTTACTAACTATTTATGGCAGAGAAGTAATTGACTATCATATATTTACTTATTTTTTAAAATTTTATTCATTTTTAAAATAATTTTTTATTTAACTTTATTATTATTATTATTATTATTTTAATTTGACCAGAAGAGACAGAAAGTGAAAGGGAAATAGAGAAAGTGAGAAAGCAAGCCGCTGAGTCTGAGACTCAAATCGCAATTGGCCATGTGGGAATTCAGCGCCCTTAACCACCACACCAACTGCCGGGTCCCATCATTATTATTATTATTTTTAAATTTTTTTTTTTTTTTTTTTTTTTTTTTTGGAGAGGTTTTTTGCTATAGGGTGCGTGCGCTCGCCAGACAGACAGAGAGAGACATAGAGACGAAAGCGAGAAATCACCCCTCAGGGTGGATGGTCACGCCGCAATCCCTTCTCCTCCCTTCTCCTCTCGGGATCTTGGGCACGCACGCACACACACCCGGCGTGAGTTGTAAGCCACCGGGTCCGAGACGCTAACCGCGGTCGACTACGTGAGAGTCCAGCGACATAGCCATTACGCTAACTGCTGGTTCCCAATTATTTTTAAAATTTTGACCAGAGAGATATAGAGAGAGGCAGAGAGGGAAAGTGAAAAAACCAGTTGCCAGGTCTAGGACTCAAAGCATAGTCAGCCATGTGAGAGTCCAGTGCCTGGACACCATACCACCTGCCAGCCCCTCATGTATGTACTTAGTGATCCACCACTTGATTTAAGTCTAATTCTAGGGATTTTTAGTAGACCATAAATTATGAAAATTATAAACACTTTGCTTTCTCCTTTCTTATTTATTTATTTGGTTTTTGCCAGAGGGCATGTGCACTACCAGAAAGAGAGAGAAAGTGAGAAATCACTACCAACCCCAGTGGGATAGCCACAGCTCAATCCCTTCTCCATTCTCTTGAGATTTGGAGCACATGTGCACATGTACCAGAGTGGTAACTTTCTCCTTTCAAATAATTAGATGTAATTCTTTTCCACTTGTAAGCATCTTCTCTTCCACTTCCTACCAATTTGAATGAGTTTGATATTTGTAATACATTTAAGATACAGACTCTTTTTCATATTAAAGAAGAATACTTTTTGTCCTACTTCACTGTAATTTCATTTTACAATATTGTATATTAAATTTTATCTTATGCTATTGGCATGATCATGTGACTTTCCTTTTTTGACTTATGCAAGACACTGTGTTTTAATAAATGTATATTCTTTTATTCAGGAATATACTCTTCTCTGTCAATTTTTTTTTTACCATACTGTTTAACTTTATTTGCTACTGTTTTTATTTTAAATTCTTGAATCCATATTAATAAGTGAGGTTGTTCTGTAGTAGTATTACTATATGTGTTGTAAGTAAGATTTTCATATCAGTATTACATTAGTTTATTAAATAAACTAATACCTGTTCAATATTTTTCTCTGTTCTCTGAACTGTTTTCACATAATATTTTAGCTTCTTAAAGAACTCATCAGGGAAAACTATCTATCCCTAAAATTTTTATCTGATAGAACAATTGCATAATAATGCTTTATAATTTCTTGTCATATTATTCCATCTATTCAAAATGTCCATTTCTTCTCGAATCAACTTTAGCAGTTTATAAATTCCTCAGACATTTACCATTTTATTGTGTTTCTCAAAGTGGAAGAAAATTTTACACAGTATTCTCATTGGATTTTTTTTGTAATTAAAGTGCAAATTTATTTTGGTGTGAATAAATTTTGAAATCTGTGCGTAGGCTTTTCATAAACCTTTTCCATTAACTTTTTGATTACATGAATTCTTACTGTTTTTTTAATTAACATTTAATCACACATGTCTTTACAGTATACAACATTTCTTTTTCCAGCACAAATACCATGTATGTCAATCAAGACAAAGATATTGCTATATACATTATCATCAGCAAATAGCTTCTCAGTTATTTGTCAATTAAACATACTTTTATTTTTCCCCTTCTTCTTTACCCTCCCTCCCTTCCACACTAAACTTTTTTTTTCACATTTTATTGATTCACAAAAGATCTTAAACTAAAAATATGGACAAAGCTAAAATCTAGTGACAAAGGCACTGTAATTTTCTTCTGAAATCTTTTTTCTCTCCATTCCCCCTTTTACTAAAGAAAGGTGTAAGCTAACTAACGTGCCAAAAAAAAAGAGAAAAGTTAGGTTAGTCTCAATTTGGTCTGTTATTTACATAAAGCCCCAGAAGAATTCAATTTCTGATGCAAGGCAACAGATACTACTGTATTATTGACCTTATGCAGATAACCATTCTGCCACCAAAAAAAAAAAAAAAAAAGAATGCTTACAAATATTTTCCAATTGCAAAAAAGTCAGGAAGGGATAAAATTTATGTTTCAATTTTAAAAAAATATTAACAAATTGCTGAACCTATCAACAACTCACAAGAAAACCCAAATCCTTAAATCTGAGAGACAAAGCATAGAAGAAAATCAGTAATGTTTAGACAAAAGTCATAGGGAACCAGCAGTTAGCGTAATGGCTATGTCGCTGGACTCCCACATAGTCGACCGCGGTTCGCGTACCGGACCCGGTGGCTTAAAACTCACACCGGGCGCATGTGCGTGCATGCCCAAGATCCCGAGAGGAGAATGGAGGAGAAGGGATTGTGGCGTGACCATCCCCCCTGGGGGGTGATTTCTCGCTTTCTGTCTCTATGTCTCTCTCGGTCTGGCGAGCACACGCACCCTATAGTGAAAATCTCTCAAAAAAAAAAAAAAAAAAAGTCATAGAATTCTTTTTCACCAGTTCAGTCTCATGTAAAATTTCTTGTTGAATTTGTACTTTCACTGTGGTCTGATCTTTCTGTTTAAATCTTGGAAGTTAACATTAAACATTATTATTGATATTTCTGAACTTATCCCTACCATTAAGTTGGCTTTTTTTCTTGGTCATTTTTTTTGTTATCTTATTTTTATCTGTCTGTCTTTAGTCTTCCTTCCATCAGCACTTCTTGGAGAGCTGGTCTGGTGTTGGTAAAGTCTTTCAGGCTTTGTTTATCTAAGAATGTTTGGGGTTTTTCTTCACATATGAAGAATTATGTGTGATTATGTCACATGTACATGCCAGAGAGAAAGGGAAAATGAAAAATCACACCCCCTCCAAGGGGGTACCCATGATTATGTGTGGGATATAGTATTTTTGGTTGAAATTGTGTTTCACTTAACACTTTCAATATATTTTCCCATTCCTTCCTTGCTTGTATTGTTTCTGATGAGAAGTTCAATGTTAGCCTGATGGGATATCCTTTGAAAGTAACTTGACATTTCTCTCTTGCCAAATTTAGTATCTTGTCTCTGTTTGTGGTTTTGGTCAATCTGGCTATGATGTGCCTTGGAGAAGATCTTCTTGGGTTGATACTGTGTGGGGTCCTTTGTATTTCTTGGGTCTAGATATTTGAATGCCTCTCTAGGTTTGGAAAGCTTCCTGGATTCCATGGGATAGATTATCAATCCCCTGATTAGTTTCTTCACATTCTGGGATATCGATTATACAGATGTTTGGCTGTCTAATGGTATATAGTATTACTCACATATTATTCTCATTTTGGGGGGGTTATTTTCTCAGCCTTTTTGGTGAATTTTTCTAGATCAGAGGTTCTGTCTTCTACATCTGAGAGTCGATCTTCTGCATGATCTAATCTGCTTTTAATACTTTCAAGGGAGGTTTTGATTTCCTGTATTACAGGAAATCTCTAACAGTTCTGTTTGGTTCCTTTTTGTGATGTGTATTTCCTCTTTTAGATCATGCAAGAACTTACCTCCTAGAACTCTTTTTTTTTTTTTCTCCTACATCTTCTGGAGTTCATTGTCTCTCTTCTCTGGAATCTCTGTTAGCTTTGTCACTGAGAATACTCTAAATTCTTTATTTGACATATTCATGAGTTCCATTGTACTGTCTGTGGATGATGAAGGTCTGTTCTTCTCCCTTGGGGGAGATATTTTCTTGGTTTTTCATATTTCTCACGCCTCTACAGTGGTTTCTGGTCATCTGATGGATCACACTGTCTTGGAGTAAATTCTGAATGTTAGAGGCATGAGGGAAGAGATGACCCACAATATCTCTGTAGTTCTGTTTCTCTGATGCTCACCAAGCAACCTGAACTTTTGCTGATGGAACTGGATATTACAAAGGCCTCCCAGTTTCTAAAGAATAGATGCACCTGGGCTGAGACGTGGGATTTCCACAGAGAATTCAGACGTTTGTGGGAGGAGATGAGCTTCACTCTCTCTGCAGCTCCATATTTTTCCCTGCTGCTCACTTTACAGTCTCTTTTCTTTGATTTTTAGTCATTTGTGGCTATATTCACATTTGGCTAAGTTGTTGGAGGTTTCTGCAACTGTAAGCTCATATGCCTCACTTTACTGTGAGGTACTTCTATGCCAGTTTCTCCTCTACTACTGTGTTTTGCAATGTGGTATCCACAGAAAGAGATTTTGAATTCGGATTTATGAAGATGAGTTTCCCCCTCTCTGCAGCCAGTTCAGTGGGGATTGAGATTTTTCTATGACCCTAAAAGTATTCAGATGTTTCACAACTGTGCACCTAGACCTGCCTAGAAACTCAGTATGTGGAAGCTGAGAAGCAAGGTAAGAAACTAAGGTAAAAGAAAAAGAAACAAAGGAAAAAAGACACACACACACACACACACACACACAAAAACTAAAAAGGGAATTTTTTTTTTAAAAGGCAAAAACTGAAAAAATGAATGGAGCAGGGCTGGGCCTACCTCAGATGCACATGAATTCTGAAATTAGCAAGATAAAGGAGAGGTCAGAGATAAGAGACAGTACTAATAGATTTTAAATATATATATATGTGTGTGTGTGTGTGTGTGTGTGTGTAAAAGAAAAATATTAAGAGAAAGGAGGAGAGAGAGAAACAGAGACATAAAGAAGATAGAGGCTACATAGGATCCAGGTGCCTTACCCATCACCAGCTGGCCTACACATTAATAATTCCTATGTAATTTTTACTCAGTGCTATCTGGTACTTGAGCTGAACTATCAGTTTTCATATCATAAAATTAATTTGTCCAGGTAGCAAGCTTGAAATAATATCCTGTAGAGGCTCTCTCAATAAACAACAGTGGCTATTACATTGGCATCATATTTGCCAATTTAAATTTACTCCCTTTGATATATGTCTCCCTTCACCTAATTAACTCCTACTTTTTCTTCAAAACTGAGCAAAAAAGGAAAATCAGCTACAATTTCCCCTTCTCCCCAAAGCTACCCTAAAACTTCACTTACCTTAAAATGTCTTAGACTTCCAAGAGCACCCTATTTATACAGCTACCCACTGTATGTATTGTTACTTTTTTAAGATTGCTCTTTTACTAAGCATTGTGTGGACGGTGTCAAGCGCAACACCATGCAATGGACAGATAGGTAGCGCAGGCTTTGTTAAATGGGTTAAACTGATAGGATGACTCTGTCAGTCAATCATCACGAATGGGCAGTCACTAATACCTATCCATCCCACTGCTCTGATTGGTTCTGAGTCCGAGAGCTGCAAAGAAGAAAAGTTGTAATGAGACATCTCTGTGAAGCAGGAATGAGGTCTCCCTATGATCTTAGAAAAGCTGGGCTCCAACCGAGTGGTCTGCTGCTATATAAGCAGGTGAGTCTCCTTTCTTTATTCGGACCTCCTACATGCCTTAAGGACATGTGAGAGGACTTGGTAACTTAACCTCTATCTTATTATTGGTATGACCTTTTCCATTATTTCCTCCAGTGGAAGTTTTCAACCTCAGTTCTCATCTAACAACCTCCTCATACCAGATTCTTGGTCCGGCCTCTTCTTACAGCCTCCCATGACCCCTGCAATGGGAGCGATTCCCTCCATCTCTGAACTTCTTTCTTGCAGAATGTCCTTACTAGGCATTGGTCTTCTAACATTGCTTTCTACAGCATGTTTGTGTTTGGTTTTAACCATTCACAGAGTTTGGGATCTTTGTGGGTAAATGGCGGAGTAATTTCCCCTCTCCCTGAGAGTCTAGCAGGACACCTTGCACATTGCATGCACTTACTAAGCATGTTAATGTTAATCTGTGGACACACACGTGGGCACATATGAGTGTGTGTGTGTGTGTGTGTGTGCATATTATACACTGCACAGACACCCATTTCAAAGCCTTCTCTCTAAAACAAAATCAGAAGAAGGTGTGTAGGGAAGGTGAGGTGAGACCAACTCAAAAATCTCCCAGAATACCTGGGAAAGGTTAACCTCATTTCCTTCTACTCTGCCCAGCAGTCTAAAACTGCCTCCCGGCTTTCAGAAGAAATCAGCCCGGCCAGTTATTAGGAAGCAGATTATTGCTGTGCTTCCTCGCATTAAGATGGGAACATTTCTGATTCCTCACAAAAGCTAAGACATGGAAGAGGGTGAGAGCTAGGGAATCAAGGATGGCAAAAAAAAAAAAAAAAAAAAAAAAAAAAAAAAAAAAAAAGACAAAATATACAGGAAAAAAGAAATGGAAAATTATTTTATTTTTTGACGAGTTGATGATAACACGTACGTTGATGTGCTTGATTGAGCCAATATACAGTGTATTCTGGATGGGAAATCTCATTTTGTATGTTGTAATGATGTATAGTCAATGAATGTAAATAAATAAATTTAAATTTAAAAAAACTAAGACATTGTCTTAGATGATCAAGATAAACCCTCGGAAATAAGCATGTGCCAACCCCACACGTCTACATCTACATGCAAGAGAAATACACATGAAGCTGTGCCCATGTCTGTGCCTTCACATGTGCACACGTAGAAATGCATCCCTCTCACTTGGGAGGATGCTCCCTGAGAGAGTGAGGATGGAACCTGAGGGCGTGTAGAGCACCGTCAGTTTCCACCAGCTGCTACTGAATGCCTGTCCAGGCAGGCGGAGAGCCCATGTGGCTGAATTTCAGGGTAATTAAGAATGTAAAAGGGAGCCCTGGGTGCCACTGGGCACTTAGCAGCATGTGCAAAATTCTTCCAGCAGATACTCAGGTGGGCATGAGGCCAACCCTCTTCCCACTCCCTGCTTTTTTTGGCAAGTGAGACTGAACCTGCTCTGGGGAGCGTAAATGTAAGAGCGGTGGTGTCCAGGAAGACTCATGTTTGGCGGCCATTGCGTTCCGCTGGTGCAGTAGTACAACTGCACGCCCTTCTCCCCTTCGTCTGTCTGCTCTCCTCAAGAGCCTGTGGGGATAGTTCCCTTCCTACCCAGCCAGGGTGTTGCATAGACCATTGAAGGGAGTTGTTACCCGCAGCAGTGGCCCTCCAACCTCTCTTTGTCTGACCCACACTTGCTGCTGTAGCAGGCAACTTGCTATTCCAGTGAGGGCGTTTCCCCCAGATCTCATTTACCCCTGTCACTTCCGTTCTTCAATTTCTGGTTGGGCTCCAATGTCACATGAACCTTTACCAGTATCAGATGATGGCAAAAGTGACAAAAAAAGGAAATAAAAGGAAGGAAAAAAAAAGAAAGAAAACATACATTTGCCTAACCAACTAGCAAGTGTTTATCAAGAACACTGTACTAGTTATATGAGAATCACAGAAGTAGAAGAGTCCTTTTAAGCACATAATTGAACACATAGATTTTTGTTTTTAAGAACTATTTTATTTCATTTTATTCATTGTCATTATTTTTTTTCTTCTTTCTTTCTCTTTCTTTCTCTCTCTCTCTTTCTCTCTCTCTTCCTTTCTCTCTTCCTTCCTTTCTTCTTTCTTTCTTTCTTTCTTTCTTTCTTTCTTTCTTTCTTTCTTTCTTTCTTTCTTTCTTTCTCTTCCTTCCCTCCCTCCCTCCTTCCTTCCTTCCTTCCTTCCTTCCTTCCTTCCTTCCTTCCTTCCTTCCTTTCTTTCTTTCTTTCTTTCTTTCTTTCTTTCTCTTTCTTTCTTTCCTTCTTTCCTTCTTTCTTTCTTTGATGTTGACCAGAGAGAAAGAAGAAAGTGAGAAAGCAAGTTTCTGGGTCCAGGACTCAAACCATGGTTAGCCGTGTGGAAGTCCAGCTGCCTTACCCACCATGCCACCTGCTGGCCCCAAGTTGATGGTTTTAATTGCATTGCTCCCTAATGCGGGTGGGTCTTATCCAATCAATTGAAGGCCAGAACAAAGTGGTTGACCATCCAGTAAATAAGATGGAACTCTTTTTTTTTTGGGGGGGGGGGGAGAGGTTTTTTTTTTTTTCACTATAGGGCGCGTGCGCTCGTCAGACAGACAGAGAGAGACATAGAGACAGAAAGCGAGAAATCACCCCCCAGGTGGGATGACCACACCGCAATCCCTTCTCCTCCATTCTCCTCTAGGGATCTTGGGCACATACGCACACGTGCCCGGCGTGAGTTTTAAGCCACCAGGTCCAGGACGCGAACCGCAGTTGACTACGTGGGAGTCCAGCGACACAGCCATTACGCTAACTGCTGGTTCCCTGTGATGGAACTCTTCTTGCCTGATGCTTTGAGTTAGAGCTCTGGTCTTAGATTCAAATGGAAGCATGAGCTTTTCTTGATCTTGAGCCTGCCAACTTCTGGACTAGCGCTCACACCATTGGCTCTCCTGGGTTTCTGGTCTTTACGTGCAAACTAGAGTGATACATCAGCTCACCTGGGTCTCCACCTTGCCGACTGCAGATCTCAGGACTTGTCAGCCTCCACAGTCACATGGACTGAGGCCTCCCATGCATTTCTTTCCAAATCTGCATCCTTTTCTCAGAAGAACCCTGACTAATGCAAGCTGTTTGGAAAACTTGACCTGTAGGAGGGGATATACTGGAAATAGTTTAAAATATTCATTTTCTAAAAGAAAAAGAGCAAAACCCAGGAAGCATTGCATTTGATCTGCTGAACTGCATTTCAATTGCCTTACACGGAGCAAAGCGAAGCACGTGGTCATCTCATCACTCCCGTAAGTGTGGTGTTACGTTCGGTTGTCAGGTGTGTTGGTTTCCTAAATCAACCAGTCACAGATCATCACCTAAAATATTTTTCACTGTCAAGTTCTAGAGCATAAAATTAGCCTTTATTGCCTTGACTATTACTGATTTCGAAGACCACAGAAGGATCATGCAGCGAAGGCAGCAGAGCCGGACCAGAGGACTCCGCGGAGGAAATAAATTTTTGCTGATGGCTTTCATTGGAGCACTGACATGAAAGGAGCGTAGGGCTCTGAGATGTTTCCTTAGGGCTCAGAAGGCCGGGCATAAGGATGCTGGTCACGTGGCTGGTTTTTGTCCTCAGCACTCTTTTCCTAAGGGCTGAGCGATAACATTAAGCTTGGACTCATGGATGAGGCACATGGGGCAAATATTGTTCAGGGCCCCAATGCTGAGATCCTGTAGATCTTCAGGGGAGGAATTAAGGTACTTCTTGCAAAGCCTCCAAAATTGTGTCTCCCACTAAGCACACAGGGAAAAAATATAGGAATTCCCCACCCCTAATGGTACATGTTTTTAGTATAAGGAGATCTGTCCAGTCCATTTATGACATCAGACTTAGGGTCCAGCAGGTGATGTAGTAGTTAAGGCACTAGACTCCCACACGGCTGGCTGTGGTTCGAGTCCCAGACTCAGTGGCTTGAATCAAGACAGGCTTGTGTGCGTGTGTGCCCAAAACCCTGAGACGAGATTGGAGAAGGGATTGCAGCATGGCCACCCCCTGGGAGATGTTTTTTCACTTTCTGTCTCTCTGTCTCTCCAGTGAGCACACGTGTCCTATAGCTAAAAAACAAACAAACAAAAAAACCTCTCAAAAAAAACAAACTTAGATCAATCATGGTTTGAGATGTAGAAGTATCAGATGGCGGCTCAATTTCTTTTCTTTGAAAGTCACCTTCCCTTTGGTGATCTTTATTAATTATCACTGCTCCCACCAGCCAGGTCTCAGAGGGCTTCTGTGTATTTGGTAGTCATAGTGGGCTGAGTGAGAACCTGCAAGGAGAAAGTGACTGTGGGAAGACAAGAGTGAACGACGTGAAGCTGACCTGCTCCTCCCCAGGTAGTGCTCCTTAGTGAGGCCCACCTTACACTCAGGGCCCTTTGCAGGCCTCATGTCTAACACTTCTGACAAATCATTTCATTGAATCCCCACAATATCTATTAGACTTTGCTACTATTATAATTCTCTACAACAGCAATCCTTTCTGTTTTTTTGGAGAGATTTTTGCTATAGGGCATGTGCACTTACCAGAGAAAAACAGAGATGAAGTGAGAAATCACCCCTCAGGTGGCAGGATGGTTACTCTGAAATCCCTTGTCCTCCATTCTCCTCTAGGGATTTTGGATATGCACACACATGTGCCCATTGTGAGTTTGAAGCTGCTGGGTCCGGGACTCCAACAGCAGTCAGCCACGTGAGAGTCTAGTGCCTTAACCACTACTCCAGCTGCTGGCCTTGCAGCTCTCCTTTCTATGTTATAGTTTCCTTATCTGAAGGGGTTGCATTGTGTTCCCCCCAAAGTTATGCTGGAGTCCTAACTTGAATATTTGTGAATCTAACTGTGTTTGGGAATAGGATCTTTGCAGTTGTAACCAAGTTCAGATGAGGTCATCAGGATGGGCCCTAATCTGGTATGAGTGGGTCCTGAGAGGCAGGGGAAATTTGGACAAAAGGACTGACACGAGCAGGTGAAAGATAACATAGAGACACAGAAAGAAGACGGCCATGTGGCAATGGAGACAGCGTGGAGTGACACATCTACGAACTAAGGGATGTTGAGGATTGTGGGCAAACACCAGAAGCTAGGAGAGACAAAGAAAGCTCCTCCCCTAGGGCCTGCCAATGCCCGACTTCAGACTACTACCCTCCAGGTCTGTGAGAGAATACATGTCTGTCAATTTAAGCTCTCCCAGCCTGTAGCACAACTCTAGAAAACGATTACGGCTGAGGCCAGCAGGTGGTGTAGTGGTTAGGGTGCTGGACTCCACGTGGCCAATTGTGGTCCAAGTCCCAGACCTGATGGCTTGAAACACACAACGCATGTGTGAGTGGGTGCCCAAAATCCCAAGAGAAGAATGGAGTAAAAGGAACCGTGGTGTGACCATTGCCCCGGGAAGTGAGTTCTTGTTTTCTGTCTCTCTCTCTCTCTAGAAAGCGCACAAGCCCTATAGCAAAAATCTCTCTCATAATAAAAAAAAAAAAGAAAGAAAATGATTATGACTGCTTTGGCCTGAATCACAGAATCAGTAATCTAGCGAATCAGGACTTTTTTTTTTTTTTTTTTTTTTTTTTGAGAGATTTTTGCTATAGGGCTTGTGCGCTTGCCAGACAGACAGAGAGAGATAGAGAGACAGAAAGTGAGAAATCACCCCCCAGGGGGGATGGCCACACCGCAATCCTTTTCCTCCATTCTCCTCTTGGGATCTTGGGCACGCACGCACACGCACCCCGCGTGAGTTTTAAGCCACCGGGTCAGGGACGTGAACCGCGGTCGACTACATGGGAGTTCAGCAAAATAGCCATTACGCTAACTGCTGGTCCCAGGATTTTTTTTTTTTTTTTTGAAAAATCTTTTTTTATAGAGTATATGTGCTCACCAGAGAGACAGAGAGAAACAGAGAGACAGAAAGTGAGAAATTAGTCACCCCCTGGAGTGGGGGGATGGCCACACCACAATCCCTTCTCCTCCATTCTCCTCTTGAGACTCTGGACATGAACTCACATATGCCCTGTGTGAATTTCAAGCTGTCAGGTCTGGGATTCGAACCACAGTGGACTATATGGGAGTCCAGTGACGTAACTATTGCACCATTTGCTGGTCCTGTGAATCAGGATTAGAACTCGCATCTATCTAGATAGACTGTAAAATCCATATTCACAGCTTCAGATTTTGCTCCCAATGGAGTAAGGCAGTATCTAGTAGACGCCGTCAGCTCTGCCTTGAGAGCGTTTATAGAGAAGCCGGCATTGAGGTAGGCTCCAAGGATCAGGATGCATCTTCCAGGTGAGGAAGGGAGGGAAGAGAACTCTAGACAGAAAACCTAGAGTGAGCATGTACAATGGGAGCACGTGCTGTGCTTCAGGAATAAATGAGGCCCACCCTCGGACTGGGGAGGGGACTGCAGGGCGGGAGACAGGATCATGCAAATTGTCCTGGAGGTGTAGAGGAGGAGCTTCGGCGGTGGCAGGGGCTACAGTCCCTACCCACACCGTGGGCTCCTGCCTGCCATTCATCGTTCATCGTTGTAGTGCTGGCGACAGTGAGTCCTTCCAGCACAGTCAACCTACTCACCCAGGGCCGGCGGGAAGATCCCATTAGCAAAGGAAGCCATAGATCAGGAACAAAAGTTTTTCTTCCTTTGTCACTAAGTACTATCTCTTAATTAAGTTGTCTTCTCACTCTTGATCAGAAGAAAATACCAAGAAATCCTTTTCCAGGAAAAAGCGTATTCCTCCTCTCCCCTCCATGCCCACCCCGCCTCCCCATCCCTGACAGGTCCCTTAGCGATGGGTGGCGCAGAGACACGGGAGCATGGAGTGAGCCTCGTTTATCTCAGTGTGCGTGCAGGCGTGTGCACCGGGCCGGGAGCGTGGGCCCAGGCATGCCGGCGGGTGGGAGAAGGTGCCGGGAGCATGAACCGCAGATGCGGGCCGCCGAGCTGCGTGATACCAGCCACCAGTCCTTTAATCTCACCTACAGAGAAGAGGTAGCACGCTCGTTATTAGAAGATATCACTGTCGACCCTCTGGATTCCGGGCTCTGCCTTGCTTCCACCAATAAAGACTCTTTTATTGAACACTGTGCATTTTGATCCAATTCTACGAACATTAATTTAAACGAGGGAAAAGAGGCTAGGTCGGCCATGGGCACTGGTCCTAGAATATCTTTACATGAATCAGAAAAGAGTGAGGACCTCGGGGCCATTTTTAGTCTCTCTTCTTTTGTTCCCTGCCCCACAGAGAAGCAGTCTCGAAAGGCTCCCAGTTCTTTGTTTCTCCTGCCTTTGTTCATCGCTCTCTCTCCGTTTCCAGGACATAGTTGACACACACCTACTCGTGCTGAAAGTGGCAGCTCTTCACCTTTCCTGTAAACACTTCTCCCACCGCACCGCTTTCCCTCCCACGCGGAGCTGGCGGAATCAGCCACTTCCTTCCCTGTGTTTCGACTGCCCGATGTCACCTAGCTATTATGAGACACGTTGCATCCACGCCACACCGTAATTATTTATTTACCTTGCTCTATGGCTGCATAACGAGCTACCCCAGAGTTTAGGATCTTAAGACAACATTTATTACTCTCGTTCCATCTCGTGGTTCTGGGATTGAAGCTGGCTCCGTTCATTGTCACTCGGGGTTGTCCTGCAACTACCGTCAGACCAGGACTGGGGGCTTGCATCATCACTGAGACTGTCGCGCTCGTGTCTGGTGCCGACACCGCGCAAGTCAAGCAGCTGGGTCCTCGGGGCATCTCCCCAGCCCTCTCGTCCATCCCTGCACTCATTCCCTCACAGAAGCCTCCAGTCATCCATCTTCCATGGCCACTCGGGCTCAAAGGCAAGTGTCCCAAGACTCAACGAGCCAGGTGCAGACTGGATGCCTTAACACTGGTCCAATCACACAATGCCGCTTTTGCCAGAGCCACGGGCACAGCCAATCAGGGAGGAGGGAATACAACCCACCTCTGCACCCCATGGAGGGTGGGGAGGATCAACATCACACTCTAAGAAGAGCATATGGGCGGGATATATTTATGCAACCATCTCTGGAAAATACAGCCAGTGTTTGGCAACACGCCTGACGCTTAATAGTATCTCTATAAACATAAATGTCTGAATGAAGGAAGGAATGAGGCTTATCTTCCTGTGTAGACCTTATCATCTTTCTCCCTGCTAATGGAAAAGCGTCCATTTTGCCACTTTCCCTGTAGGCTTCCCATATCTAATTCATCATCTAGCCCATTTTCTGAAGACCCTACTTTTCTCATGTCTCATCTGTGAGAGCCTCAGCAGCCCCTAACTGTCATTTCAGCTCAGAGGCTGTGGGGTCCCAGTGACTACATCACGACATATGCGTGTCCATGTACGTCACACGGCTTACATGGGCTGACGGAAGAGCATGCCTGGCACATGTATGTGCTGTTGTGTTTCAGATGAGCAGCTGCCCTATATTTGTAGAAGTTGTTCTGTGTTCTGGTCCAAAGTGATGGATTAAAACACGATGTTTGGGACTGGCAGGTGGTGAGGCGGTTGAGGCACTGGACTCCCACATGGTCGACCACGGTTCAAGTCCTGGACCTGGCGGCTTGCTTTCTCACTTTCTCTCTCTCTCTTTCTCTCTCTCTCTCTCTCTCTCTCTCTCTCTCTCTCTCTCTCTCTCTCTCTCTTTCTGGTAAAATTGAAAAATGATAATAATAAATAAAATTAATTAAGTAATTCTTTCAAAAAAGTACATAAGGGTTGGGCCAGCAAGTGGCATGAAGGTAAAGGTGGCTGGATCCCACATGGCTGACTTTGCAGTTCAAGTCCCAGATCTGGTGGCTTGAAAATTATGCTAGGCGCATGTGCATGTGTGCCCAAAATCCCAAGAGGAGAGTGGAGAAGGGATTGTGGTGTGCCCATCCACCAGAGGGGTGATTTTTCACTTTCTCTCTCTCTCTGTCTCTATCCAGCAAACACACAAGCCCTAGAGCAAACTAAAAAAAGGAAAATAAAAACAAAAATGATGTTCACTCCTGCTACAAAAAATGAGATGCCACAAAACAGCAGCGGAAGGACAGAAAGGACACACACCCTTAGAAGACTGGAGGAAGAAACTGCCTCGAATGTTTAGAAGCTAGAAGCCCAGCAGAGAGAGGTTACTGACTTAGTAAAATGAAATAACAGTCAAACTTCAAAGTCGAAGCTGCTTTGTATCAAAGAACTAGTTTGGGGCTAAGGAAATGGAAATGCAAAATGCCTCTGAACTTGGGTGGGAAGGTGGGGTTGAAAATCAGAATGAGTTAAAAGGCCATAGAAGAAGCAAAAACTTCCCCTCCCTCACATGGCAGAAAATGAGAGGTTTATTCTCTGGGAGAAAAATGAAACAGGAGGATTCTGACCAGCAGGCAAGCTGATGATGGAAATGTGTTACTGAAAACAGGAGGAATTGGGGCCAGCAGGTGGCATAGTGAGTGGGTAAGGGGCTGAACTCCCGCGTGATCGATTGTGGTTTGAGTCCAGGCCCCAGTGGCCTGAAATTCACACCAGACATGTATGCATGTGTGCCCAAGATCCTGAGAGGAGAAGGGATTGCAACATGGCCATCTCCCCACGGGATCATTTCTTACTTTCTCTTTCTCTCTCTGTGTCTCTCTCTGAGCAAAAATCTCTCAAAAAATATTAAAAGAGAGAGAATAGGGAGAATTACGTAAAAATCTGTGCATGGCACAGCAAGATTCCTGGGTCCCTTTTCCTACTAGCCTCATGAATGCTAATACACAGGTTTGGCCTGACTCCTCCCTCATACCAGCCAAGAAATTGGTAGATTTGGGCCAAACGGTTGTGTGGTATTTAAGGCAGTTAGATCCGATGGTTTGAGTCCCAGACCTAGCAGTTTGAAAAACACACCTAGTGGGACCAGCAAGTGGCATAATGGTTGCATTGCTGGACTTCCA
Source organism: Tupaia tana (assembly GCA_026018925.1). Classification (NCBI taxonomy): domain Eukaryota; kingdom Metazoa; phylum Chordata; class Mammalia; order Scandentia; family Tupaiidae; genus Tupaia; species Tupaia tana. The sequence goes on along the minus strand of JAKSZU010000015.1, from coordinate 65,787,954 downwards.
CATAGTTGACCACAGTTTAAGTTCCAGACCTGGTGGCTTAGAACTCACATCAGGCACATGTGCGTGCATGCCCAAGATCCTGAGAGGAGAATAGAGAAGGAACTACAGCATGGCCATCTCCCCAGAAAGTGATTTCTTGCTTTCTCTCTATCTCTTCAGTGAGTGCAGTCTCTCAAAAAAAAAAATAGAAAAAAGAAAGAAAAGCATGCAGAGCACATATGCGTGCATGCCTAGAACCCTGAGAGGAGTATAGAGGGGAAGAGATGGAGGAAGTGAGTCCCTCTCTGTTTCTCCCTGGCTCTCTCCAGCAAGTGTATGTGCCCTTTAGAAAATAAAAAAATAAATAAAATAAATAAAAATTTAAAAAAGGAAAAGAAACTGGTAGAGCACTAATGCTCTTTGGGGCATTAGTGGAAACAACACAACTTACCAGCCCATGAAGACCTTTGGAAAGAGTAAAGATGACAGCAGAGATAATGTGTTCACCTAAGAGCTAGAAATTAAAGTTGAGGCTGTCTCACAGAAGGCTTAATTATTTATTTAATTCTATTATTTTTATTATTATTTTAATTTGCTATGGGGCACATGTGCTCACCAGAGAGAGAGAGACAGAGAAAGAGGGAAAATGAGAAAGCAAACTGTGAAGTCTGGGACTCCAATCACGGTCAGCCACATGAGAATCCAGCACCTTAACCATCATGCCACCTACTGGCCCCAGAAAATTTTATAACAATAGGAACTGAGAGGACTCATGGCCATTTACCATCTGAATAAGAAGAAAGAGTTCCAGAAAGATAGGAGAAAATAGAAGAGAGCAATCATCAAAGAATTAGTTCAAGAAAAATTGCCAGGACAGAAAGCTATGAGTCTTGAGACAGAAAGGGCTGTAAGTACCCAGCAAAATTGACCACACTCAAGGAGGCCTTTCTGCAAGCTTCTACAGAGATAACCAGGAAACTCTAAAAGAAGGAAGGTCTGACTAACATAGGACTCCTCACAGCAACACTGGAAGCCAGGAGGTTTTAGAAAAATACCTTCACAATCCCAAGAAGGTTGTAATCCCAGGAGATCACATGACTTAACTGTGAATTAAATAGACATACTCCTAATGACATAAAATTAAAAAATTAGGGGCCAGCAGATGGCATAGTGGTTAAGGGGCTGGACTCCCACATGGCCGAACATGGTTTGAGTACCAGGTCTGGTGGCTTATTTTCTTACCTTCCTCTCTCTCTCTAGCCACATTAAAAAAATAATAATCAATAAGATGAAATCAAATAGGTCTTTAAGAAAAAGAGTCCAAGGAAAGTGATTTCCAATCGAACATTCTGTATTCACTGTCACTTAGTGAAATGAAAATAGAGTTAAGATGTTTTCAGACGAGGAACATCTCAAGAACACATCGTTTCTCTCCACTCCTTCTGAGGAGACTGGAGGCTGTGCCTTCTCAGAATGAACACATAAGTAAGAAACAGAGGAAGGCACGATCCAGGAAATCAGGACTCTAACCTAGGCCCCAGGTTAAAAGAAGATCCAAAAGGACGGAGGAGAAATGCCAGAAAGACTCTGCATATCAGGTCTCGAAAGCATCCAGTTTAGATTGGGCCAGAGGCCCAGAGGGCACCTGAAGTCCTCCAGAAAACAGAACAGAGAGTACTTAATATGTCTGAACAAAGGTTTGAGGTGATTTGGTCCGTACACGAAGTCTGGGGGTAAATCACTGGTAGGTATAGCCAAACTGAATTAATCCAGTATAATCCTTAATTCCAAGAAAAAGGAAACGTTGTCGAAAAAACTAACCCCAGAATATCACATGACCTAACTGTGAATGATATAGTCATAATCTTAATTGCATAAAATTTAAAAATTAGGGGCCAGCAGACGGCATAGGGGTTAAGATGCTGGACTCGTACATGGCTGACTGCGGTCCAAGTACCGGACTTGGAGGCTTAAAAAATTACACTGAGCACCTCTGTGTGCATGCCCAAAGTCCCAGGAGAAGAATGGAGGAGAAAGGATTGTGGTATGGCCATCCTTCCAGGGAAAGTGATTTCTCACTTTCCATCTCACTGTCTCTCTGTCTCTCTAGGAAACACACGTGTCCTATGGCAGAAACAAACAAAAAATTTTAATTTAAATTTAGAAAAGTGAAAGAGAAAAGGAAGAAAGAAAAGAGAGGGAGAAATAGGAAAAGGGAGGAAGAAAAAGAAAAACATTTGAAAATGTCGCCGATATTATCCTGAATCTGGATCTGACAAGCAGAGTAGGAATTGGAGCATGGAGGCTATAAGTAGAACTAGGAGTCTTTGGAGAGTGGATGAGTAGTTGGGGTGCCTCAGGAGTAAAGCCCATGGTCTTAGAAGAGGTAAGTGATGCTGCCACGACATCTCTGTGCAGGAAAATGTGATTCAAAAAACCTCTCTAAGGCTTCTTTTGGTATGTCCGGAACCACCCTTAGAGTCAAGAGTCCTATTGCTTTTCCTCTTACAGATTTTCTAAAACAAAATTCACACCAATAATAGTGTGGTTACTCCATCTACATCCAAACCTTCCTCACTTCGTGGGCTCCCAGATTTGAGCATGAGGTGGTGCTCAGAGAAGACAGGATAGGTAGTCACAGTCCAGCAGCCACAGGAAGGAGAGATAAGTGGAAAGTTACAACAAACCCCTAACACTCAGTGGAAGAAATAGCAAAAGCCTAGCATGAAACCCAAGGTGGAGTAACTTCATTATTAAGTAGCTAATTCGTTCCAAAAAATGTGAATGTTCTTACCATGTAGACAGCTCTGCAACATGACATGAGCCTCTATAGGAGACTCCATCTTCAGGAAACTTGTAAGTCTTTCCATGAAACATACTATGTTGAAAGATGAGATGCAAAGAGTCTAATTAGCTGTCCAAGTGTGGACAGAAACTGCTGTGGAAGAGGGAACCAGCAGTTAGCGTAATGGCTATGTCGCTGGATTCCCACATAGTTGACCGCGGTTCGCGTCCCGGACCCGGTGGCTTAAAACTCACGCCGGGCGCGTGTGCGTGCCTGCCCAAGATCCCAAGAGGAGAATGGAGGAGAAGGGATTGTGGCGTGACCATCCCCCCGGGGGGGGTGATTTCTCACTTTCTGTCTCTCTGTCTCTCTCTGACTGTCTGGCGAGCGCACACGCCCTATAGCGAAAACCTCTCCAAAAAAAAAACAAAAAACCAAAAAAACAAAAAAAAACTGCTGCTGTGGAAGGGACAAATCCCTCCAAGGGGGATGGTCGAGACTGGCTTTATGGAGGTGGTAAGAATGCGTGGGACTTTCAAGGATGAGTAAAGTCTGGCGCAGACAGGTGACAGAGAGAATTCCAGGGTGAAAAGGACAGGTTGAGCAGAGCTGTAGAATGAAAGTCGGTCAATAGTGAGTGAGCAGGAAGCTTTCGGGAAAGCCCTGAGAGCTAGGCAAGAGGCATGTGCCCGTGATCTGGGGCCGGCTGAAGCCAGACGTGCAGGGCAGCATCGGCACTCTTTTGGGGTACCTCTCTCTCACTCATGGAAGAAGCAAAGTTGTCTTCTGTTTTTTGGTTTTTTTTTTTTTTTTTTTTTTTTTTTTTTTCAAGAATAAAATGCCTACTATGTGACCCAAAGCTCTTATTTCTGGGTCACAGTTTACTGGGTCCTGGAAGTTTGGAGTTGGAAGAACCCAGAGACCATCGCGAACAATGTCATTCCCTTTCTTTGCTGATAACAAGTCCCCACTGCTTTTTCTCAGATGTTACCATGAGGAGAAAGGACCTCCTTCAGCGTGTCAATGATGAGAGATCTTTGTGGCAAACGACAGCAAAGGAAAAAAGAAGACAGAGGAAGGGAAGTAAAAGAAAAATACTTGGAAGTGTGACTGGTATTAAAAAGCTCTGGAAGCTCTTGCCTATGAGAAAAAAGACACTAAATCCCTTGGCCTGACTCTCAAGGCTTCCACAATAGATTTACGCTCACTCATTCCTGGCCAGCGTTCACACTCAGCCGCTTTGCTCATCTGTCCCCTTCCATGATTACCTGCAGTTGCCTCTACCATCTGCCTTCCCCAGGCTTTACTCATGTTTTGTATTGTTTTATTATATTTTTTTGGAGAGATTTTTGCTATAGGGCATGTGTACTCGCCAGGGAGAGAGACAAAGAGACAGAAAGCGAGAAATCACCCCCAGGGGGGATGGCCACGCCACAATCCCTTCTCCTCCATTCTCCTCTCGGGATCTTGGGCATGCACGCACACGCGCCCAGCGTGAGTTTCAAGCCACCAGGTCCGGGACATGAACCACGGTCGACTACGTGGGAATCCAGTGACATAGCCATTACGCCAACTGCTGGTCTCACTGCATCTATTTCTAAAGTCATACGTAGGTACTCTGTTGGCAGAGGAGTAACTGAAGTGAGTTTCTTTTGAATACACTGGTGGTTTATATTTTCCAATCACAACTCCTTTACCCTCAACCAGGAGAATATGGAGAAAACTTTTAGACCATCTCCTCTAAAAAAAAGCATATAAAGGGACCAGCAGTTAGCGTAATGGCTATGTCGCTGGACTCCCACGTAGTCGACCGCGGTTCGAGTCCCGGACCCGGCGGCTTAAACTCACGCCGGGCGCGTGTGCGTGCGTGCCCAAGATCCCAAGAGGAGAATGGAGGAGAAGGGAAGGGATTGCGGCGTGGCCATCCCCCCTGGGGGGTGATCTCTCGCTTTCTATCTCTCTGTCTCTCTCTGTCTGTCTGGCAAGCGCACGTGCCCTATAGCAAAAACCTCTCGGAAAAAAAAAAAAAAAAAAAAAAAAAAAAAGCATATAAACACGATATTCTGACCATCATTTTATCAAGTTCAAAGACTCCTGAAACTCACCCATAGCTGTCAAGGTAAGAATCCCTACTCCGGGCCAGGCAGGGGTGTGACAGTAACAGAACTGGACCCGTATAGGGAAGATCCTGGGTTTACATCTGGAGTCCTGCCTGGGTATGCCGGCACATGGGAACCTGTGATGCCAGTTGGCTGAGACTGGGGTAGATTGTGACCTGAGGATCCTATTCTGGGAGTGTCTCTCTGTCTCTCTCTCATGGAGGAAATAAACACATAAACTTTTTTTATTTTTTGAGAGGTTTTTGCTATAGGGTGTGTGCACTCTCCAGAAAGACAGAGAGAGACAGAGAGACAGAAAGAGAGAAATCACCTCCCAGAGGGGATGGCCATGCCGCAATCCCTTCTCCTCCATTCTCCTCTCAGGATCTTGGGCATGCACGCACACGCGTCCGGTGTGAGTTTAAGCCTCCGGGTCCGGGTCCAGGACTTGAACCATGGTTGACTACATGGGAGTCCAGTGACGTAGCCATTATGCCAACTTCTGGTCCCTAAATGAATAAACTTTAAAAAAAAAATGAAATGAAATTGATTTCTAATGTTGTTTTGAGGACTAAAAAAATGGTATTGGCCCACGGACTAAAACAAATTATTCTGGCCTTGAGGACAAAAAAAAAAAAAAAAAAAAAAAAACTCAAGCTTCAGGGACAGGGCATTTCATTTCAAATCGTAGCATTTCTCTCGACGCCCACCTGGACCAACTATGTCTGGGGGACATTGAGAACGGTAAAAACCCTGAAAAGAAGAGCGGCAGCCTTGCCAGTTGGTTTGTGGAGCTGAATATTTCCTTAACACGCTTGCCACACCGTGTGTAGAAATGCCACGCTCTTCACCATGGTTTTGGCAAGTCCTCGGATTTCGAAGGTTAATGATTTTATGGGCCCAGACCTCACACGTGTTACACCTTTCAAAAGCTTCATTTCTCTTTTGTTTGGAGAATTTCCCAATGACTTTTAATTAAACGTGTTCTCTGTTGGCAGGAGTGAGACAATAAAGAAAAGGGTTTGTGCATTTTTCCTTACAAAGCCAGACCTATGTGTATGTGTTGGTTGGTGAGTGAGTGATAGGTGGAAGGCTTACGGCTGGAGTGGCAGAGTCAACCCCACTGCTCAGTGCTGCCTATGACAACAAGCTTGGGAAGGGGGCTCCCATAGCACCTGCATGGCGGAGTCCACGCTTTATTTGGACCCCTGATGCTTTCTGGGGTGCGGGGCTCTTGATCCAGAGAGGTCTGTGCTTCTCGATGAACGCATGAACAAGGAGTCAGACCACTTGAATGAAAAATGGTTGTAGAGAGCTGGGCCAGAGGTTTGGGCAGAGCAAGAGGTGAGGGGACAGTGATCCGAGTGGAGGATACGCATGTCACTTCTCGCAAGCATTGAAAAGAAGTTTTCTGTTATATGAAGCGAGATGAGAGGTGCAGCAGATCTCATTTCTCAATATTAATTCCTCGGTCTGAAAGGAACTAATTATTCTTCTGCCTTCGGGCAATGCAGCACTCACATAGATTGGTTTTTTGTTCTTTTTTTCCACCAAAGAAGGACATTCCAGACTTCCCCAACCTTGCATTCCAGAGGCTCATAGTGCCTATACTCAGGAAATACTTCCTCAGGTTTAACTTAAATCCCTCTCCCTGCAATGTGAGACCATTGCTATTCTCCAAGGACTTGGAAGAGCAGCTGCCTGGCACCTTGCCAGCCACACCGTACAGTTCCCATGGCTCAGAGGAGGACATGGCTGGGCACTTGTTGACTGGATCCCCACCACCCAGCAGGACGCTAGGCCAGAACTTCAGGCTCCTTTGAGAGTTTCTTTGCTGCTGCCTCAGTATTGACATTGGGGAGTTCTTTTCCAGGGCTCGGAAATGATCCTAAGTGACTTATCACCCTCTGAAAACAAAACTCTGTGAAGGTCTTTGAGAGATGATGTGTAAAATAAAAGTTTTAAATCTCAAAGGTGATTTACCTAACATTTGTACCTAGCTAAGCTCCACTATAGGTATTGGAATCGTCATGTTATTTACTTTATTTCTTTAATTATTTATTTTAATTTTATTTATTATTATTATTATTATTATTATTATTATTTAATTTGACCAGAGAGAGACAAAGAGAGAGAGAGAGGGAAAGTGAGAAAGCAAGCCACCAGGTGAGGGACACGAACTGTGGCTGGCCACATGAAAGTCCAGTGCCTTAGCCACCACATCACCTGTCATCCCCTATAACCATCATTTTAAAGACAAGGGACAGAGACCAGCAGATGGCATAATGCCTGTGTCACTGGATTCCTATGTAGTCGACCATGTTCAAGTCCTGGACCTGGTGGCTTAAACTCATGCCAGGCATGTGTGCACGCAAGCCCAAGATCCCGAGAGGAGAATGGAGGAGAAGGGATTGCAGTGTGGCCATCCCTCCAGGAGGTGATTCCTTGCTTTCTGTCTCTGTCTTTCTGGAGAGCGTACGCACCCTATAGCAAAAACCTCTCCAAAAAAAGGAAAGAAAGAAAGTAAAGACAAAGGACAAGGAAATGGGTTCAGCAAGACTGATTCAACTGGAGTTTGCACAGACAAGAAGAGGGGAAGTTAAGAGTGGGCCCTTAAGCTCTTTCCACTGCAGCAGAGCTGCTTCCTAGCAAGGAAATTAAGCTCCAGACCACCAGCCATATTTATCTTGTCTGTGTGATCCTTAGTCTAGTAAACAAAAGAGGCAGATACACAAGGAAATTAACATCAAGATGCACTGGAAACTATGAGCAAATGTAAACTCTTCAGCCAAAAGAACCGTGGAATCGGTTGGGGGGTGGTTGAAGAGACTGCAAAATACTTCATGGTGCAGGTGGCCTTGCAGGGAGCTCAAGGGAAGGTTTGGAGCAAGAAAGACTTGACCTTTAGCCTTGACTTCACATGGTCTATGACACCCGACCAGTTCACTCACTTCTGAGCTTCAGTATCATAATGCATGAAATGAAAATATTAATATTTTCATAGGGGGTTCTTTTGAGAAGTAAATGAGGTAATCGATATCAAATACTTAGCACAAGGCCTGACAGATAGAAAGAGCTAAATAAATGCTTAAATAATAGCTGTTCACATTGGACTGAATAGAGCAAGGAAACTGAATGGAGTTAAGTTAGGAAAGGTTTCATGGAGAGACTTGAAGTGCCATCTGAATTGGAAAGCCAGATTTGGGGCTTAGGGAAGGCAAGAGAGGGCATCATTTATCTGTCATCAGCCTTCTAAAGAGAGGCTATGTTGGTCTTTGGGTGTGACTGCCCGTACTGTCTGTCTTCACAGATTTTCAGATTTTTAAGCCACATTGTAGAACAGCAAAATAGCAATATGTCCTGGGACAAACTGTGGACAGATGGTTTACAGGATACATGGGGAGATGCTAGCATTAAAGCAAATTCTATTCCAGAAGGAAGAATAGCTTCAGTGTAACTCCATTAAAAATTAAGTGTGCTGTAAAGTTGAGCTATTCTTAGTGTGGATAACTCCTTTAAAGGTTAAGTCTAATGGCTTGGCTTGCTTGCCATGGAGCTGCTGTTTCTGATATAGATGAGAGACATGACCTCTCCAAGACTCTGCAAATGATTGGAAATAGGGAGATGGCAATTCTTGGAACTTGCCTATTGATTGGTTAAGTAAATCATCTGCTAAATGGAAGCTGAATTTGAAAGGTATACATTTAATAAAATTAATAAGTGAGCTGATTAGGCAAAATATTAGAAGTAACCAAAAAAAAATACCCTCATTGGATTGGAGTTTTACAAACAGGCCCCAAGAGTAAGAAGCACAAGAGAGAAATTACTCATGCTCTTCGGAATTGTGGCGACACTGATTTTGATGTCTGCCCAACGTTGTATGGATTTGTGGAGCCCAAACCACAACGCCACAACTATTTCCAAAGCTGTGTCAATCAGGACGCATTTCTTGGTGCTGTGTGACAGATCACTTAAGGTGCCCAGACTGAAGGGTTGTGGGCTGTCCATCCTGTGTCCTGGTGCTGCCAACTCACGATGTGGGTTTCTGTGGTTGGTGAAATGAAGCCAGATAGTTTCACAGGCTGCACTGCCTTCAGTGTTGTTCCTGCTTGGACGGCTGGAAATCCAGAGAGAAACACAGAGCTGGGGAACCCAGATTTGGAAGAATACTCTTCAAAAACAGATGCTTAAACACATTCATGTAAAAATGCACTTTCTATGTCAGTCACCTTTTATATATGTTTCTGTTGAATCTTCACAGAAAATTACAAGATAAGATTTACTAAATGTATGTTCCAAAGCCTTAGTGAAAGAGCTAAGGTTTGAACCTGGGCCTCATTGACTCCAACGTCTACGAGTCCAAGTATACAAGTGTACTTGGTTGCCTCAGGGAAATGGAATATCATCTAACTTCATTGAGACATTAGAGTGTATGTATTAGACTAGAATGAACTAAGGCTGCAAAACTGGTTCTAGATCACTAAGACTTGGAACCAGTATTGTATTAAAAGATTGGAAGCTTATTCCATAGGTAGAGTGAGCCATAATTTGAATTTCCCTTCCCATTCTTAGAGTGAAATTCAGTATGAGGAGAGTGAGGAGAGATCAAATAGAAAACAAACACAAATGAGGAAACTTGTCCTAATCCTATCAAGTCGGTAATAAAGTTTGACCCAAAATGATAATCAAAAGACTTGGGAAAAAAATTAAGTTGTGGAAAATTAGATTTTTCCCAAAATACTTCCCAACCTACATATTCTTCCAGAAACTTGTCACTCCCTATGAAGAGGTTAGAGTCTATGTCCCCTTCCATGAACCCGGGCAGGACTTTGTGACGGCCTCAACTAAAGTAGTGACAGAAGGGAGGTTCTTTCTCTCAGGATGCTTGCTCTGAGAAGCCAGCCGTTACTCTGTGCGAAAGACCAGGCCTCACAGAGAGGCCCATGTGGAGAGAACGTGAGGTCCCCACCCATCTGCCCCAGGTAGGCTCCCTGCCAATGTGGACCACACATTACTAGAATAGAATGAGTCATTTTGGAAGCAGGTCCATTAGCCTTTAGTTTTTGGCCCAAGTGATGCCACATGGAACCCTTCAGACCAAGTCCTGCCCAAATCACAAATTTGTGAACAAAATAAGTGGTCATTGTTATTTTAACTTACTAAGTTTTGTAGTGTTCTTTTTTTTTTTTTTTTTTTGCTTGTTTTTAATTTTGCCAGAAAGTACATGCATTCCCTGGAGAGAGAGAAAGAGAGAAACCTCCCCATGGGGGAATGGTCACGCTACAGTCCCTTCTCCATTTCTCCTTTCTTTCAAGATTTTGAGCATACACACACGTGTGAATGTTTTTCAGGCTGCAGGGTCGGTGACCCAAATGGCACAGTGGGCCACATTGGATCAGCCACTTTATCCACCACATAATGGGTTTTCCCAAGGAGTAGTTTTTAATGCAACAAATGATAAGAGTCAATGGGAGAAAGATTCCCTGGTATATCTACCAACGCACATGCTAATAAATCCTGGCAAAATGGTAACAAGGGTGAATTTTATTTACTTGATAATGTTTTTATTGCCCTGGGGAGTAAACATTTTAGAGCTGGGAAATATGTGTGCACTTACTCATAACCAAATACAAAAGAACAGATCATGGGGCTGGCAGACGGTATGGCGATTTGGGGCACTGGATTCCCACATGGCCAACTACGGTTCAAATCCCAGATGTGGCGGCTTGCTTTCTTTTTTTTACTTTTTTTTTGGAGAGGTTTTCACTATAGGGCGCGTGCGCTCACCAGACAGACAGAGAGAGACAGAAAGCGAGAAATCACCCCCCAGGGGGGATGGTCACGCCACAATCCCTTCTCCTCCATTCTCCTCTCGGGATCTTGGGCACGCACGCACACGCGCCTGGCGTGAGTTTTAAGCCACTAGGTCCAGGACGCGAACTGCGGTTGACTACGTGGGAATCCAGCGACATAGCCATTACGCTAACTGCTGGTTCCCACGGCTTGCTTTCTCACTTCCTCTCTCTCTCTCTCTCTCTCTCTCTCTCTCTCTCTCTCTCTCTGTGTGTGTGTGTGTGTGTGTGTGTGTGTGTGTGTGTCTGCTCAAATTGAAATAAATAAATAATAAAGTTAAATAAAACAATTCTTTAAAAAAAGTACCGATCATTACATTTCTATAGTGGGGTAGGAGAGGCAGACGATTATCCATAATGATGGGTGAGCCAATGAAGAGCAAATTTACATTCTTTTTCTTATCTAATCCTCATAAAACTAGTCTTGCTCCCATTTTACAGGATCAGAAAAAGCATCTAGAAAATTGATAAGAACTCCAACACCAACGAGTGACAGAGATCAGATGGAAAATCAAGTCTGAGTCCAGCACTTAGTCTCTTTCCACTACGTTGTCTTCCATGTTTGCCAAAAATGACTTCTCTTTGATTCAGACATCTATGCTTTACTGGCATTTCTTTTGGAGTTGGGGTGGGTTCTTTATCTTTCAGCAGCAGCAGATTTACCTTTCTCACCTGCTATTTAAAGCTGATAAAGAAAAGAGTTTGCATTCCTGAAGCATACGCGACCCAATGACTTTGGAAGCAGATGGTCCACGAGTGTGCCATGAGACACGAGGCACCCAAATTAAAAGAAAAATTTGTCTCAGTCATGCAATGCTGAGGTGCTATGCGCGTAAATACATGTAACACAGAATATGTCGTACGTAGAAGTGGCTTTTTATTAGATTGCCGTCATCCTTATTAAAGGTGATTTTGCAATCAAAGCTAGGACTTTTTTTTTTGGAGAGGTTTTTGCTATAGGGCACGTGCGCTCACCAGAAAGAGAGAGACAGAGGGACAGAAAGCAAGAAACCACCCCCCAGGGAGGATGGCCATGCTGCAATCCCTTCTCCTTCATTCTTCTCTTGGGATCTCGGGCAAGCACTCACACGCGCCCGGTGTGAGTTTAAGCCACTGGGTCTAGGACTCAAACCGCGATTGATTACCTGGGAGTCCAGTGACATAGCCATTACGCTAACTGCTGGTCTCAAAAGCTAGGACATTTTGACCTGATGCATGAGTAGCCTATCAGTTAAAGTGTAGAACACAAAGTTGTATAAAACATGCAAAGGTCTTCTCTGATTGGTCTGCTCTGGAATTCTGTCAAGGACTTGAGATTATTTGAATGGGAAGAGCCCCCCTCCCGTCATTTCTTCGAGGGTGAAGTCTTGTGGACGGCAAGAGGAGACAATCTCTCCCTCCAAGCATCAGAGGTTTCCCTGACTGGCAGGGTGGGTGTCCTGTCTTGGTACTGCACTGCACACTGTGACCTGGCTCAAGTCACTAACTGTCTTTACTTATTGGTTCCTAGGGGACAACACTGTAAGTCTGTTCTTCAGACACTTGCACAAACCCGAGTGCCCTTTATTATAAACAACTCTCTCTCTCCCTTTTCTTCCTGCAGTAATACATTTCTTTCCACAGCACGCCATTTGCAAAACCTCTGACATTTCACCACACCTCATCATTGCCTTCATCATGCATCATGCCAATGTGTCAGGGTTAATCTATCTAAAATCCTGCATCTGCCAGCATACACCTTTTTCTTTCGTATATGTTGATACAAAGATTTCACACATTGATTTTTGTGTAGCTCTGATTTCATGCAAGCTAAGCAAACAGTGACAGGTTGGTACTTGGGGTAATGAATGCTCAATCAGATTAATGCAAATCAATGGCATTGGCAAGTTTGGGATGAGGCACAGGAGGTGGGGTCTGGACAGCGCGCGCTGCCAGAACAAGACAGATGGTCAGAAGCTGACACTCTTACCTCTTTATCGTGATGGACTCATTAGCAGATTTCTCTCCTTTGGGTCTCATTTGAGTTTCTTGGCTTTAAATGGCACCCCATAGACTGCCTCCCATCCTGGAAAACTATTGGCATACCCTTCTCACAAGCTGGCACAGAGGATATCCTTGTGCCCAGGGTCTGTGGAGGAGCCTGACAGGCTAGGGTGTAAGTAAGTGGGTGCTAGAACTCTGTACATCCAGGACAATGGAGGGCCAAAGAGTTATGTCCTTGTTAAGAACCTACTTTTCTAAAAACAGCCATTTATAGAACGTCGAGTCCTACACTAGGCACATTATTGTATTTAATCCTCACAAAAACTCTGAGAGATGGATTCTGATTGCTGTTGTTGTTGCCGTTAATGCTATGATTATTATTCTAGAGATGAGAAACTGAGGGCTGAGTGATCTGTTCAATAGGGCACAGCTGGTGAATGAAAAGGGCAGAATTTGGCTCTGAGTCTGCAGGACTCCAAAGCCCTGTGGTTAGCGACTGGTGTAATGTCACATGGACATTGCCACTGATCTTGTGTGTGAGGGCAGATGGCTATGCCTTTGGACAGGGTTTTTTGCCCTGAACTGTTTCCTACACACAATCCCATCCCTCCTTTCTGCAGGCCTCAGAGACTCTCAGCGGTCTCTTTCCTCCCTTTTTTTGAGACATAGCTTTGTCCTCCAGCTTTTTCCCCTCTTAGAGTTCTCTAGGGAGATAGGACCAACAGAATATATAAAGATACAGAAGAGGAGATTTATTGGGAGAATTGGCTCACATGATTATGGCAGCCGAGAAGGCCCACAATTGGCTGTCTGCAAACTGGAGACTTTAGGACACTAGTAGCATGGCTCAGTCCAAGTCCTAAGACCTCAGAGGCAAGGAAATTAACAATGTAATTCAGTCTGAGACTGGAAGCCGAGGAACCCAGGGGATCTCTGGTTTGAGTCCTGGAATCCAAAGGTAGGCAAGCCTTGAGTTCTGATGTGTAAGGCAGCAGAAGTCTATCCTTCTTCCTCAAAAGAGACCCCAAACGTCTGTACTGATTCTTTCCAGGTATCCTGTTGATTGCACAGTGCCCGCCCACATTCAGGGTGGCTCTTGCCCACCTAGTCTACTCAGTGCATGTGCTCTGGAGACACCACACAGACATGCCCAAAATAATGTCTGATCAGGTTTCTAGGCATTCCTTAGTCCAGGCAAGTTGATGCCCTCAAACTGACCATCGCACCCTCAAGGCTGGCAGTTGGGCAGACCATACACAGTCTCCTTGGCGTCCCTCTTTCCTTCTTTTTCTGAATAAGCACCATCTCAGAAAAAAAAAGAAAATAGGTAGTCAAGGGGTTTCAGACATCCAGGGTTTTTATTTTTTATGATTATTATTATTATTAGAGCTTTTTGCCTTAGAGCACATGCACTCACTGGAGAGAGAGAGAGACAGCGAGAGTGAGAGGGAAAGTGAGAAATCACCCCCCAGGGAGATGGCCACACCACAAACCCCTCTCCTTCATTCTTCTCTCGTGGTCATGAGCACACACACCTGGCATGAGTTTTAAATCACCAAGTCGAACCTCAGTCAACCGTGTGAGAGTCCAGCAAGTGACATAACCATTATGCCATCTGCTTGTCCCGCCCCCTTCAGGTTTTTTATAGTCATTGATATAGCAAATAGAGAGTCTGACTCATGTGTGTGTGTGTGTGTGTGTGTGTGTGTGTGTGTGTTTGCTATTGTTGTTATTTTTAATTTTTTAGTTTTTTTAAAATATTTTCCTTTCTTGATGGTATTGAGATCACAATCTCTCTTTTTTATTTAGATATATTTTTGCTATAAGGCACATGAGCTCACCAGAGACAGAGAGAGAGAGAAAGTGAGATATCCCCTGGGGGGATGATCACACTGCAATCCCTTCTCTTTCATTCTTCTCTCTCGATTTTGGACATGGATACACATGCATCTGGCATGACTTTCAACCCTCTGGGTCTGGGATTCAAACTACGGTTGGCCATGTGGGAGTCCTGTGCCTTCACCACTATACCACCTGCTGGACCATTGAGTTCTCTCTTACTTGACTTGGTACTTATATTAGGGTTGAGAGAGATTCTGTTTGAAAGAACTGATAAATGCAAGATTCTATGGCTAATCTAAACCTGCTTCAAAATCTTTACTCCAGGTTTGAATTACTTCAGCATTTCTTAACTTTTCTGCTCCTGATCAGCTTCTCTGATGAAGACCACTCCCATCTCAGATCCTGAAAGATCATCCACATGGCTTCAAACTTCAGCTCCTCTGATGCTTCTCCATAATCAGAGCAATCTCCTTGGCCATATCAGTGCCCTATCCTCTGTCTGCATCCCGGATGCTTGTCTGCAGAATGCTCACTAACAGACCCCACACTGCCTCTGCCCTGTATCAGTGCAATCCTTGATTGTCTAAGGAACATGCTTTTCAACACACTCAACCTGTCATCTTGGCCATGTTTTATAGTTACCTTTCCCACTACAAAACATTTTTAAATGCTTTCCTATCCTCAGATTCTTTGACATTACCATCTATTTTCAGAAATTCCATGGTTTGGGGCCTGTAGGTGGTGTGATGGTTAAAGGCGCTGGACTCCCACATGGCTGACTGTGGTTCAAGTCCTGGACCTGGAGGCTTGCTTTCTCACTTTCCCTCTCTAGAGGCTTCCTTTATCGCTTCCTCTCTTTCTCTCTGGAAATATTTTTAAAAAAATAAATAAAGTTAAATAAAATAATTTAAAAAAAAGAAAAAGACTCCATGGTTTCTTCTGTATCTTATTTTTCTATCACCGCCTCAAGTGTAAACTCCACTTCTCAGTCATTTCCTTCTGCTTCTCAGCCTTTATATTGACTAACCACAAGAGTTTGCCTAGGCTCACGGTTTCCACTACCATTTTAATAATGATTTACAAGTTTCTACACCTAGGCACACTCTCCACTCTCTTCTTAATTCCTAATAGTTTTCTATGGGAAATTTTCACACAAAGATTCTATTATCTCTACTTCATCATACCTAAACTTCCCATTTCTGTCCTTCCTATCCTGCCAGGCTCATGGGCTTTAGCTTCAACACTTTCTCTCCCAGGACATTTAACCATTTATCCATTTATCTACTCAGTCACTCATTCACTAAACATTCACCAAGTGCCTATTCTCTGTCAGGTTCCGAGTAAGGCACTGAAGATACCAAAGTCAATGATTCTCCCGTCTAAAATCAACATTTCCTTGTCAAGAGTCCTTTTCGCCAAGATGGCGCCGAAAGCGAAGAAGGAAGCTCCTGCCCCTCCCAAAGCTGAAGCTAAAGCGAAGGCTTTGAAGGCCAAGAAAGCAGTGCTGAAAGGCGTCCACAGCCACAGAAAAAAAAGAAGATCCGTACATCACCCACCTTCTGGAGGCCCAAGATGCTCAGGCTGCGGAGGCAGCCTAAATATCCTCGGAAGAGCGCCCCCGGGAGAAACAAGCTTGACCACTATGCCGTCATCAAGTTCCCCCTGACAACCGAGTCTGCCATGAAGAAGATAGAGGACAGCAACACACTTGTGTTCATCGTGGATGTCAAGGCCAACAAGCACCAGATCACACAGGCTGTGAAGAAGCTCTATGATACTGATGTGGCCAAGGTCAACACTCTAACCAGGACTGACGGAGAGAAGAAGGCGTATGTGCGACTGGCTCCCAATTATGATGCTCTGGATGTTGCCAACAAAATTGAGATCATCTAAAGCAAGTCCAGCTGGCTAATTCTAAATACACACCTTTCCACCATAAAATAAATAAAATAAATAAATAAATAAAAAATAAAATCAACATTTCCTTCAAATCCCATGTATTTTCAAAGTCTTCTCTTAATGCTTCTTCCTTTCTGTGAAGGTCTAGAGGATTTTGTGATTCAATAGTCACATCTTGTCATTGTGATCATAGGAAGTAAGAAGACATGGCGTGCAATAGTTAAGCAACAGGAATGCTTTAGATTTCTTTGATGAAGTTGTCATATATACTGGGCCATATTTTCTGGGCAAGGACAAGATGAGTTAACTCCTTTACTCCCCACCTTACTCCCCATTTATTCATTCATTACTGAGCTCCAGGCAGAAAGACATGGATTCCCAGAGGGCCCGAGGCCAGTGCTGGGTGGCTCTCCATGATACTGCTCACCACAAGCCCTGGGCTGGCCTGGTTCTGCTGCACTGCAGTCTGGGTGACAATTGCTGACAAAGATCAGGTTTGGTGAAAGGAGGGGCAGTGCAAGATATAAAATACGTCATAGCAAAGGAACTTCATCATGAGAGTCTCATTCTAAAGCCCATTCCAACTTCATGG
Organism: Tupaia tana; assembly: GCA_026018925.1. Taxonomy (NCBI): domain Eukaryota; kingdom Metazoa; phylum Chordata; class Mammalia; order Scandentia; family Tupaiidae; genus Tupaia; species Tupaia tana. Next base: position 65,770,923 of record JAKSZU010000015.1, on the reverse strand, counting down.
TAGACCCCTTCCAGAGGATCTATTCCAGCAAAGTCACCAATGATCCCAACAAACTCAAAGGCAATAAGCTTCAATATATTAAGAAGAACAGGAACGTCAGTCAAAACTACATTGTTAAAGCATCTTCCCATTGAGCAGCCATGAGAAGTCTTGAGACTGAGTTCAAATTTCAGTACGTGTGTAAGCCCCTGCCCGTGATAAGGCCTTCCGTCATCACCAGTTACAGGTCCGTAAGCTCATGGAGTCATGCTATAATCAGCGTGAGGAAGCCTAATTTTGTCCAGAAATCTTCCTCTGTCCTCCGAAGACTTCCAGAGACATTAGCTGCACAAATGGGAACATCTCATGGCAAGGCTCTCAAGTCACTAGTGGCAAAATGAACGGTTCTACTCTTTGGGTTAAAAGTCAACATCAAAGATTCTGTTACCATATTCTTGTACACAGCTTCACTGACCTGGGGATGTGGAGAGGGAGAAAATGAGGAGGATGGAGATGATGTCCATTATAATGCTGGCAGCTCAAGGTTTTCATTCTGATTCAGAGTTTTCATTATATATATATATACACACATATATATTATACATGATTTACACATAAGAGGATTGTCTTTGCATCATAGGATGTTCAGGAGTCTAGAGAAGGCACAGGGAAGAGAGATCACTGGGAAGTCTGGGCTGCGGTGGCTCCCGCTTGTCTCGTAGCTTTTTCTGAAGTAATTATTCACCATTCCATTCAAGGGACCTAGCAGAGTGAATGGTACACAGTTGGCACTCAGTACACCTCAAATGGAAAAAAAATAAAGTTAAAAGATGGCTTCATTGAGGCTTTTGCAGCCATTCATATTCTCAAGGACTATGTATGAGTTTCTTCCAAGCTGAGAGAATATCTGTATCCTTTACTTCCTTCTCCGGCACTCAGTTTACAAACACCATGGCTTGGACCAAGGCTGTGCTGTACACCCACCCACTAGGACTACCACCACCCACATGCGGCTGTGAGGCAGGTATTGTATGTGGTTGGCTTGGTGCGCTGGTAATTCAGAGAGGCTAAAGGAGGACTCTTAACATCATTTCTGTCCTGAGATTTGGAGGATGGATCAGGATGGAAGAGGAGAAAGACTGAGAAGTTGTAGTTGGAAGTGTGGGTAGAATCCAAGAGCTCTATGCTCAGTTCAAGCCCAAGCCTCAGCTGGCTCTCTTGAGTCTAATCCTTGGGAAGCTAGGAGAAAGGTGAGGGTAAGGGATGGAGTCAGTGGGAGAAACCTGAGCATGTTGACTGGAGAGAGTTCCTCCAGCTTCAGAAGCTGCTATGCCTCTCACCAGCCTTCTTATCTCTTAGTGTACCATAGCAGAAGACCCAGGACTCACCTATGGAGGTCTAAGTGGTTGGGCACCTGCTTCTCCCCTTGCAGGTATGGCTGAAAAGGCCATTTTCTTGGCTACTATGCTTCCCCTTGGCATGGTCTTTACAGCATTTCTGTTGAGACTGCCAGGGCTCTAACTAAATCAGAATCAGAGCTCTTGTTTTGTCATTAAGCTTCCTCTGTGTTTCCAAGTGTAGAGAAAGACAACGTCTCCTGCCATCGTCCATTGTGGATGGATAGCATGGTTTAGATTTAAGTGAAGCACACTTCAGAAATGAAGAACTCCTGCCAGAAAATCTCTGTGTGTATGACATCATTAAGAAACCATTTCATTTTTCAAAGAGATGTGATTTAAATATTAAACTGCAAGGAACCAGCTAATGAATGATAATCGATACGTGGCATCCATCCAGCACAGGAAAAGCTATGGCGTTATCTTTTAAAACACAGATGCAGAATATATAGAAAAACTATCTATGGACTGCTTTTTGCCATATTTCGGTTTCTTATGTTTCAATGGTTACAATTGGAGCAGTGCTATCCTCACTTACTCCCCCTTTACCAAATGCTCTATAGAGGAGAGAAATGTAATGACCGTGAGAAAGGACAGACCCCATGCAGCATCTTAACTTACATGCTGATATCGTTTTGGTCTTCAGGGTCTTACCTCCCCACTATGCTGTAAACACACTGAAGTCAAGAGTTATGTCTTGTCCCTCCTTTCCCCCCACAGCACTGTGTTTAGGTATGAGTGGAGGAAGCTCTATCCCACCTACCTGACTGTGATTCTAGTCTCACCCTGGCAGCTTGAGAAATACGCCTGGCATGTGTACCCATGTGCCTGGTGGGAAGGAGAAAATGAAAGAAAGGAGGTCGCAGTGTGACCCTGTCTCATAGGAAGCTCTCTCTCTGGTGAACTCATATGCCCTTTGGTTAAAATAAAAAATTTGTGTCTTCATCTCCACTCACAGGAATTCTTCACACACTGTTGGTCTCAATAAATAATTACTTAGAGGGTTCAGTTCTTTATCACCAAAATCACCCCACTGTTTATGTTTACATTATATAATCGCCAGCCAACCTCTATAAACCAAAATCATTGGCTTTCAACTGGCTAACTAGATTTGTTAACACAGTGAGTAATTAATCACCGTAAATGAATCGGCTTAATTTGTTTAAGTGCATGTTACAGATAAAACATCATGTACCCACTATTTTTTTTTTTGAGAGGTTTTTTCTATAGGGCACAAGCACTCACCAGAAAGACAGAGAGAGACAGAGAGACAGAAAGTGAGAAATCAACCCCCAGGGGGGATGGCCACACTGCAATCCCCTCTCCTCCATTCTCCTCTTGGGATCTGGGGCATGCACGCACACGCACCCGGTGTGAGCCTAAGTCACCAGGTCCGGGACTCAAACCGTAGTGGACTACGTAAGAATCCAGTGACATAGCCATTTTGCTATCTGCTGGTCCCTACTTTAAGATATTTACATGAACAAGAGATAAAGTGAAAGGCCAAGGATTCAGCACTAGATGAAGGACAAGTTAATTTCAACACAAACCAATGAGTCCAATACTGTGAAGCTTCCATGAGAGTCAATAAAAGCACAGCACTCTGTCCTCAAAGAGCTGTGAGTCAAATCAAAGAGTCTAGACGTGTGTGGCATTAGGAAACAACAAAGATGTTATAGATTCGGGACAGAAAGATGTGGAATAAACCAGCCTTTTCAGGTAGAAGAGGATATGAGGGTATAAAATTATCCATCTTTTGGGACCAGCAGACGGTGTAGTGGTTACGTCATTGGACTCCCACATGGCCAGCAGTGGTTGGAGTCCTGAAACAGTGGCTTGAAAATCAGGCCAGATGTGTGTGTATGTATGCCCAAGATCCTGGAAGGAGAATGGAGGAGAAGGAATTACAGTGTGGCCATCCCTCCTGAGGGTGATTTTTCACTTTCCCTCTCACTGTTTCTGTCTCTCTGGTGAGTGCATATGGCCTAAGGAAAAACCCTCTTTTAAAAATTATCCATATTTTAAAGTTTTTATATCTTGAACTTTTTCTCTTAAAAATATATCTTGAATTTAAATTTCTCCCCCCCCCCAAAAAAAAAAAAATAAGTAGAAGATGAAGAAAAAAGCCTGCTTACTTCTCCATAGTGTAGAGGAGAAAGGCAGCATGTTTGAATTCCAGCTTTGCTTCGTACTGGCAGGGCGACCTTGGGGAATAAGGTTAAATTCTTTGAGTCTTATTATCCTTATTTCAAAAATAAAGGTACAGGGACCAGCAGTTAGCGTAATGGCTATGTCGCTGGACTCCCACGTAGTTGACCGCGGTTCGCGTCCTGGACTCGGTGGCTTAAAACTCATGCCAGGCGCGTGTGCGTGCGTGCCCAAGATCCTGAGAGGAGAACGGAGGAGAAGGGATTGCGGCATGGCCATCCCCCCTGGGGGGTGATTTCTCGCTTTCTGTCTCTCTGTCTCTCTCTGTCTGGTGAATGCACGTGCCCTATAGCAAAAACCTCTCCAAAAATAAAAAAATAAATAAATAAAGGTACAACACACAGTGAAAGGAAGGCTGAGGATTAAGTGACTTATACCATCACACTGCCTGGTACACATTAGGTGCATAACAGTAAGTATGAATATCACTGTTGTTATTATTATTATTATTATGGCCTTCCCTCTCCCTTTCTCAGCACCCTCTTTCGCCTCTTTTTCCCCAGTCTTTCTTCTCACTCTCTGACTTTATCCTTCAAGGACCCGTTGGCTATCTCTGTGTCAATATACATCTATCCCATCTCTGTTCTGACTCTGTGGTGTTTAAAGGAGATTATACTGGCAGGGGTGTACAGGGTATAGAATGTGAACAGCACAGCACAAGAGAGAAAATTCAAACAAGAGCACAGGATGAGAGCATGCCAGTTCTTTTTTTGCCTTTTTTCCTCTACCCACCTCCCCCCCACACACAAAGGGAACAAAAACAGGAAGGAAGACCTTCAGAGGAAAAGATATCAAGAGAACAGGAGTAGAGACACTGGGTCAAAGCGGAACTCACCCTGGAAAGGGTCAGAGGGAAGCAAGAGACGAGACATCAGGCCCAGAGTGAGTAGAATGTAAAAGATAGATGGTCTTAAAAAAAGATAACTAACGAGTCTCCGATAACTTTAATTTTCTGGGCCTCGGTGAGCTTTGCTTAAGCTACAACTAAATGGAAATATAAATAGCTGAGAAAGATGCTAGTGGATAGGAACTGACATAATGGACTATATTGACTCTCTGAGAGATATGAGGGACCCTTCTTAAAAGCATAATATTTTACACGATCATTTGTCAGGCTTCCTCTGGGCGAACGATCTCCTTCGGGGGCGGTAAGTGGATTGGCTAATCTTACTGTTTTGTTTAAAGTGCACCCCGTGTCGTGTAAGAAATCCGTTAGCTGTACTGAGCAGATGGAGAAGAGAAGAACAGGAGCGCTCACACCTTCTTCCTTGTTCCGAAGGGGCCCTCACTAGCTGCCTGCCCAGTGGAAGATCTGACACCCACTTGTTTGAAGGAATGGGAAACTTTCTCCTCGCCGAGAGTGGAACTAACCCACAGGCCATGCCAGCATTTACCCAACGGACACCACTTCTTCTTAAAATCCTTCTCTCCAGTCCAGTCGTCTACTCACTGGTTTCCCTCTGCTCTATGGCTCATCTCTTCCTTGTGTGCATTGAGTGCTGGGAGCTCCCCTCCCTGTCCCAGCCCGTCTCTCTCATTATCGCCTCTCTACTAGGCCCACCAGTTGGCCTAAGAGCTCACATCTAGGACCTAGGTGAACTACCATCTTTGAAAATTGACCAGTTCTAACTCTAACCCATGCTCTACGATTCAATTCAAATTTTGCCTTCCCTTCAAGACTGAATGAATCCAGCAACAATTTTGACATACAAGAAGTCTTCGAAATGTTATGGAAAATGCATATTAGGCAAAAAACTATGCACGGATTTCAATTTTTTGTTCTTTTTCTACATCTATCCCTCTTTAAATTCTACCTTTACTTATGTTTAGCTGCAGCAATATTTTTTACAGGGCTTTCTCCAACAACTTGTCTTCAAGCCAATCACACAGCATTCTTTTAAACAGCATGGCACTGAGTCAACCACGCAGGTTACCTGATTTTCAGGGCTGGGTGTATGTGCTTTGTCTTTTCAAGTAGACTTCAAATATGTCTTCATTTTGATAGCAGCCAGCCATACCTTCTCTGCACAATCATTTCACAACTTTAGTGCTTTCCTATGCCTGCTTCCTAACAATTGGGTTGTTAGAAAAGTCATTTTTTGCACAGAAAAACATAGAAACAACCTGTCATGACTTTTCCAACAGCCCAATATAAAATGGGGGTAATAGAACACTTAGGTCCTAGAGTTAAAGCGAGAATTGATTAATTTCTCATTAAGGGCTAGATGTTATTAGTGTTAAGCTGTTCCTGAGACAGAGGTGCCCAGCTCAAAGTCGCAGTAATAGAGCCTCACAGTCCATAGTTAAGCCTCGAACTGCAATGACGGTTTCCTTCAGTATCTGATCCCGTCTGTGAACTTCCTGTACGCTTTCGAAGCTCATAAAGTTTTAGTGGAATAAAGTCTTTCCATACATACATAACACAATGCACACACACACACACACACACACACTTGTACATAATATGGATATCCACATATATACAAATTAAATATTAAAAGTGGAAACTCAATGGACCAACAGGTGGCATGGTGGTTAAGACACTGTTCTCCCATGTGGTTGACTACAGTTCAAGTCTTGGGCCCGGCAACTTGAAACTCACACTAGGTACGTGTGCATGTGTGCCCAAAATCCTGAGAAGAGATTGGAGGAGAAAGGATTGTGGTGTAGCCATCAGTCTTTGGGAGTGAGTTCTTGCTTTCTGTCTCTCTGCCTCTCCCTGTCTCTTTAACAAGTGCACATGCCCTATAGCAAAATTTTCTTAAAAAGAAAAAACAAGAAAGAAACTCAAGTTGTCAGATAGAATGAAAATGACTCCTAAGGAGGAGGGGCACATGACTTGGAGAATTCCCTGCACCTATTGAAAGTGCCACCTTGGCTCTTTAGAAGTGATAAGACTGGAATTTTTATAAGTTTACTTGCTTATCGCAAGGAGACTTAGAACAAAAATCATTGGTTGTTCAGATGGAGCATCTTTTAAAGGGAAGATTTTTTTAGTCAAAGAGATGCGAATTCAAGAGTAGAAGCCTCGGGGACCAGCAGTTAGCGTAATGGTTATGTCGCTGGACTCCCATGTAGTTGACCGTGGTTTGAGTTCCGGACCCGGTGGCTTAAACTCACGCCAGGCACATGTGCATGCATGCCCAAGATCCCAAGAGGAGAATGGAGGAGAAGGGATTGCGGCGTGGCCATCCCCCTGGGGGGTGGTTTCTCGCTTTTTGTCTGTCTTTCCGGGGAGCACACTCGCCCTATAGCAAAAACCTCTGAACAAAACAAAGAGTAGAAACCTACATCCATAACACCTTCCTCATTTGCCCAAGGGGATGCCTTCTTTTATTGCTAATGGAGAGTTAATGCCCTGGATAAAGCTGAAAATATCTTTATTCAAGAGGGTCTATCTAGGATATTATTCTGGACTAAATCATGTCCCCTCAACATTCATGTTGAAGTTCTAGCCCTCAGTGTGACTATATTTAGAAATTTGGCCTTTAAAAAGGCAATTAGGGGAACCAGCAGTTAGCGTAATGGCTATGTCGCTGGACTCCCACGTAGTCGACCACGGTTCGTGTCCCGGACCCGGTGGCTTAAAAGTCACGCCGGGTGCGTGTGCGTGCGTGCCCAAGATCCCGAGAGGAGAATGGAGGAGAAGGGATTGCGGCGTGACCATCCCCCCTGGGGGGTGATTTCTCACTTTCTATCTCTCTGTTTCTCTCTGTCTGTCTGGCGAGTGCACACGCCCTATAGCAAAAACCTCTCCAAAATAAAGGCAATTTCGATTAAATGAGGTCATTGGGGTGGGGCCCTAATCCACTATGGCTTGTGTCCTTATATAGGACAGATACCAAGAATGTGCATGCCCAGATGAAAGGGCGTGTGAGGAAGTAGCGAGTAGCTGGCTATTTGCAAGCTGAGGAGAGAGTTTTCAGGAGAAACCCACCCTGCCAGCGCCTTGTTTTTGAACTTCTAGCCTCCATAACAGTAAAAAAATTAATTCAATGTTTAAGTCACCTCATCTGAAATTCCATACAATATAAATTCTTTTTCTAAAAAATAACTTTTTATTTAACTTTACTTATTATTATTATTTTCCAGTTTGGTCAGAGAGAACAGAGGAAAGGAAAGTGAGAAAGCAAGCCACCAAGTCCAGGACTCGAATCGCAGTCAGCCGTGTGGGAATCCAGTGCCTTCAACCACCACACCACCTACTGCCCCTGTACATGCTTGATATTACAGAAATTTTTTAGGTACACCAAAGAGAGAGGCCCTGGACAGCCACAGCACAGAGCACCCAATAGCGAGGCTTTCAAAACAAGCAAGTTAGCTGGACAAGGGAGTCCTGAGAGCAGGTAGGAAAGAACATTTCAGCACACGAGAGTGTGGCCCAAGGAAAGCAGGTGAGACAGGGCATGCAAGTGGGCAGTCCTGGGCAGCTCCTGCGTGGAGGGACCCCAGCTGTCCGCAATGGGACAGTCAGACGTAGCAGACTCGACACCACTTCTCTTTCCACCACAAGACGTGGAGCTGTGGGATGGATTCCTGCTTCCCCTTCACTGCGCCTCTTTTCTTCAAAAGCTCTTCTTGTCAAAGCCTGATTCCCAGAAACTGGTTCTGATCAGATTCACGGGCTGCACTTAAGCTGCATTTCGGAAGTTATTAACCGCCGTGACCGGAAGTGCTCTGTCAGACCGCTTACTCAGTGGCTGTCTCAGCAAACTGAGCTGTGCTCTCTGCGGTCTCTGACATTTGGAGGAAAAATATAGCCTGCTATCTTTCTGGGGCTGATGGGATCAGGGCTTGAAGGGGGCCAGGACTCAAGGAGTGTGGTGGTTGGAGAATTTTTGAATTGTTTTCACCTCACTGCTGCTTGTTCAAGTACGTCTTAGCAGCACCCAAGAACCTCTCCCACAGAATGATCCTGGTCTGGGAGTCTAGAGACGGAAGTTCAAGATCTATCTATGCAAATGACTTCGAAGTCAATTGATTGCTAAATACAACACTGTACGTTGTCAGCTTTTTAAGCCTCTGATTCCTTTCTTCAAAAGTGAGTATTTTAGGTGCTGACATGAACAGAAAACACTAGCGCAGAGAGGCTAAATTTGTATTCTGATCTCTGTGCTCTGACTAGCTGGGTGGCCTTTGGCATTCATGGCCCTTTCCTTGTCTAGGCCTCGATTTCTTTGTCTATAATTAATGAGGATAAAGTTCGTTATCTATAATGTCCCTGCCAATTACAGAATTCTGGTGTGCTATATATTAAAAGTAAAATCCTTGAAAGCAGAAAACAGATCACGTGAATGCGTATTTATGTATGTGTGTGTGCATCCTTTTAGCTCTGCAAGAGGTACATGGACAATGCAGTGTGTTCACTGGAATGGTGCAATAATTTTGGCTTTGATTTGTTTGACTCTGGGCACCACCTCTACCCACACATTAAATAATGTCAGCCAGCAAAATGAGTAGCCTTGGGTTAACAATATACACATGTAGTGCAGAAAGTCCATTTGGGGAGACCACTTGGAGGAGAAAAGCCCTAAATTGTATATGACAGAATAAAAGAAAGAAAGAAAGAAAGAGAGAGAGAGAGAGAGAGAGAGAGAGAGAGAGAGAGAGAGGAGAAAGAAAGAAAGAAAGAAAGAGAGAGAGAGAGAGAGAGAGAGAGAGAGGGAGGGAGGGAGGGAGGGAGGAAAGGAAACTCACCCCTGTTTGCCCCTCTGCTGTACTGAAATGCCAGAGCACAACACGGTCATCCTGAGAACTCGGTACCATCCAGGGGTGGCATCTGCTGCTCAGCACTACCCACTGTGCCACAGTACTCAGCACGAGGGTCTAAGGTACCTGCCAACCCCTCAACTACAGTCAACTCGAAACAGCATTTACTGGAGAGCAAATGAAAATGTACTGGGTAGAACCCAAGTGTGATAAACTTTCTGAAAGAAGGTTTAGAAAAGTATATTAAAATTTAAAAAAAAGAAAAGAAAGAAAGGAAAGAAAGGGCCTAGCCAAAACAAGGCAGCCATTGAAATGTACCAAGTGACCTCTTTAATTAAAGATGGTCTCCTTAAATTACATTTATTTCTCTTATTCTTTTCAGGGAAGTCCAGAGTGAGTAATATGTTTGTTTCTGAAGAGGTGTCAAGTTGAAGGTAGATTTTATTTAATAAAGCTGGTCTAGAAATCCTGGCTACTTTTAGGGAAAGTAGTTTAATTGTGATCTTCCAGAACAGCAGGCTACATTAATCCATAGTGCTTTCTTCCTTCATTTTTTTAAAGAAGGGTTTCCATTTTATTTATTATATTTTTGTTTTTCCAGGGGCATGTATACTTGCCAGAGAGAGACAGAGAGACAGAGCTATTGAGAGAAAGGAAGAAGGAGAAAGCATCCCCAAATTTGGTGCGGACATGCTGCAACCACTTCTCCATTTCTCTACGTTAATATTTGGAGCATGTACACATGCCCAGGCTGTTTCTTTAAGCTGCCAAGGATGGAATTTGAGCCATGTAAGATCCAGTTTCCTTAACAACTAGCCCACAGGGACAAGCCCTCTGTAAGACTTTCATTTTAAAGAATATTCAGGTCAAGTGAAAAGAGTACATTATGTTTAGACCTACTTTTCTGTTCCTTGAGCCTTCTTTTTTTAAAAAAAGAATTATTTATTTAAGTTTATTTATCATTATTACTATTTTTAAAAATTTTTCTACAGAGCACATGGGCTCACCAGAGAGAGACAGACAGAGAAAGAAAGAGAAAGCAAGCCACCAGGTCCAGGATTCAAACAGTAGTCTTAACCACCACGCCACCTGCTGGCCCCCATTGAGCCTTCCTTTACCTGGGTAAACAGAGGACTAACACCCAGGCTGTTACGACCATCCAGTGTAGTCTGGGCAGTAGACAAATTATCTGGGAAACCACTTAAATTATTTTTTTATATACTCAAGAACTAGCAATGGCTTCCTATGATCTATCAGGCCAAGAAAAAAAAAAAAGCTTGCATTCTTAATATTGATAGTAAAACTTTGACCAATCAATTGCCTTATCTCTCCTGTCCCCCCTCCTGAGCTCAACACCCCCTCTATTTTGAACATAGCCCATAGCACCAATGAGACCAACCTCTTCAACTGCACCCTTGGTCAGTTTCCCACAGTCGTGTGCTTGTTCATGCTAGTGGGTGGTCATACCTTGTGTGTTCAATTTACTGTTCACTCTTTATTCCTAGCAGAGAACCAGGCACATCAAAAGCACATAGTAGCTACATGATGAAGAAAATTAGGAATAAAGAATGAATGAAAAAGAAATGGACAACAGCTTGAAAAACATCCCCTTGCTCCTACTAGTCTATATCCTAATATTCCTATAAGGTCACCTCAAGAGCAGCTCCTCCACAAATCATCAGCTCCCTGCCCCCTACCTGCCTCACACATGCCCCTCCTGTCCCTCAAAGTTCTGAGAATTTCTCAGCCCTCTGAGAGCTACTTGGCTGCTTCTTATTTTTCTCACAGTGACTTACAAAGAACTCGTCTCAATTGTTCTCCCAAATTTCTACGTGAAGAAAGAAATTAAAACAGACACTTAGAACACCGGGATGCTGAATTTAACTTTCAGTGTTGCCCACATGGACTGAACTAAATGATCTTTCCTCTGTTCCTGATTTGTGTGATGTGATCTCCATCTTTGCTATTTCCACCATTTGGTGCTAAGTTCAGAAGACAGAGTTGGTTCTTATCCCAGATGTGGAATGTCCTAGCTTTAAGACTCTGAACACGTTACTTAGCTTCTCTGTGTTGTCAATTTCCTCATCCTAGACTCTTTTGGAGGGTGAAATAAACTAAACTACTTTGAACATTGCCAGGTATGTACATTGCCAACTTGGTTTGCCTACTATTACACTCCAATCTCGCTGGTCTTTTGTTACTGGATCACACTGCTTTGGCACATTTTTCTGTTGCTCTAACTAAATATTGAACTTCGATAATTTACAAAGAATAAAGGTTTATTGAGTTTCTGGTTTTGGAGTACATGGTCAAGGGACCTCATCTGGTGAGGGCTTTCTTGTTGGTGGAGACTCTGCAGAGTCCTAGGAGGCACCGAGAATTAGATGACAGGCGAGAGGGAAAGAGTGTGCACTCATTCTGGGTTCTCCCTCTCTTCTTACAGTGCCACCAGCTCTCAGACATGGTAGCCCCACCCTGATGACTTTGTCTAATACTAATAACTTCCCAACAGTCCCACCTCTCATTACGGTTATCAGATTAAGTTTCCTCCCTCCTGATCCCATCACAATAGCAACCAAATTTCAACACATGGATTTTGGGGGGGGGGGGGACACATTCAAACCACAGCACACACCATTCTCCTTTCTCCCTTGGTATATTCACACATGTAATTCCTCTGTACCTGGAACCTTTTTCTTGTTCACCTTGCTCATTCTTTTTCTTCAGATTACACATTAAATTATACTTTGTCAGGCAAAACTTTCCTGACCATACGCAATGTAAGTTGGATCTCTTTTTAATATGATCCCACAGCTTCCTTCCTGATGTTCCTTACACTTGTGCTTTCTTGTTCAATGATCATTTTTCAGGTTATGCTATACATTCTCAAGGCAAAAAGAGCTATATTTGTCTCATTCATCCTTGGCAATCCCAACATCACAAAACCTCACACAGAGATTACAAGTAAATATTTACTGGATCAATGAACTATGAAAAAGGAATTGACGAGGTTTCACAGAATCATAGTCCCAGACTTTGAGATAAGGTTGCATCTGATGATAAAATTATAAAACACAAAATAAAACAGATTAGATTATCTGTGTGGAAACCAAAAACTACACAGGTAGTTAAGGAGGTGGAGAAACGCACAAATTAGGTTCACTGGAATGTAGTGGTCCTTAGCATTTGCTCTGCAAAACAGATACAGAAAGCTCCGTGATGTGTCAAATATTTTTGGTTCCTATAATAGATCACCATGGCACGTATTCCAATAGCTTTCCTCTCTGAAGGGAGCATGGGAACCAAGTTGCCTGGATAACTTTGATAATGTCACCTTCGGGTACATGCCTGAGGGACAGTTATTCTTCAATGTTGTTGCTTTTTTCACTTATGTGGCTGAAGGGGAAGAGGAAGGGTCTGGGAGTGGGACCAACTAGGTTAGCAACACATGTCAAGAAGTACTAGAGCTGAAGAAAATCCATGTTCATGGCTAGCAAATGGCCCCTTCCACCAATCTAACTTTAGAATAGAAAAACAGCTTAGTATTAAATACTAAATAAGTGACCTTGCTACTATCACCCACAGACTAGTTTCCAAAACACACTTTCTAAACTTAATCAGAGGAAGCTAAAGACACCTGGCATTGTAGATAGCTCTAACACGCTTGTTTTAAAGGAGATGTTGATGAGACCAAATCAGGTGCAGTAACAACATGGATAATGTAACCTCAGATACAGAGGGCAGTTCCGTAGTGACAATAGGGGGCCAGCCAGGTGACTGGTACGTTTCTCCAGAATCACAGCCCTGAAACATACCTCACTGAACCATTGAATAGAATAGGGAAGCACCCACAATTGCATATTAGTTTTGCTCCTTTCCCAGACTCTGTCCAATGAAATGAGTCGGATGGAGTAGGAAGTAGCAGAGACAAGAAGTACGGGCCTTGAGGAGTGGCGCACCCCCTGACAGACCTCAGAGCCATTCAGACAGGGGGAAAACCATCCCCATCCTTTCTGCACTTTGAGAAAGAAGGGCAAAAGATCTGCAAATTGATTCATCTTGACAACCTTTGTGAAGAACTTCCATGTTTGATCTTGAAAAGATTTCATAATTCTTTAGATAGCTTTGAGAAGAGAATGAGTAAAAAGTTCCCTTTCTTTTGATTAGCTTATCAAGAGTAAATAAAGTTCGACTTTGCATGTTCTTTGTGCAGAGAGTACCCCCTCCCCTTCCTTGGTCCCAGAGAGCAAATCTGTGATTGAGAGAATTCAGTAAACATCTCTGTTGGCAATGAAGATCTCAACGAGCTCCTCTCCAAAGGGAACCTGATTCTCCCCCTGACTCCTTTAGAAATCGCAGCTAGAGAAATGTTCTTACCGGGACAGGCAGAAACTGAGCCACCAGGTGAGCCCACCCTGACCTCAAGACCACAGAAGGCTTTCAAACTAAGCCTACCCAGAAGACAAGAAGGAAGATAAAGTCCAAGAAAAATGAGCAGTCAGGCTAGCTGGCTTTCCAAACTGGGTTTTGTCAGTGTCCCTCTAGTGACCCTGTCTACTTTCTGTCTCCTGTCTAGGCCTTGGTTTCCTGCTCTGTACAATGGGGGTAACAATTTCACCCTTAACCTGTTCACTGGTTCAGCATCAAGTTACACAGCTGCATAGCAATCTTCCCTCCATTCAAATGTTATAACATCAGACAGGATTACAAGTATTTCCATTCAGTGCATACCTTAAAAGTAAGTACACTTTTCACCCAAATAACTAACAGCTTAGAAAAAGAAAAGTAGATCATTAAAGTTATAAAAGCTTTTAAATTTTATGCTCTGCATGTATTACCTATTTGAATAATTATTTATGTTTTGAAAATCTGAGCAAGAATTTGGAAGCTTTCCCATTAATTTTTTAAAATATTGATTTAGATTGTTGGTATTGGGCACGTGTGCTTGCTGGAGAGACAGAGAAACAAAAAGTAAAAAATCACCCCTCCACCCCAGGGGGAATAGCTATGCTGCAATCCCTTCTCTTCCATTCTCCTCTTGGGATTTTGGGCATTTATGGACTTGCTCATGCACATCCACCCAGCATAAGTTTTAAGCCGCCAGGTCTGGGATTTGAACTATGGTCAACCACTTGAGAGTCCAGTGACACAACCATTACACCATCTGCTGGTCCCTAGTTCTTAATAAATTATTTTACATCAAGACCCAAAATAATACATCCATTTTTACTACACTGATGCTTTGTAATTTATTTGTAGTCTCCTGCTTTATAATTACTCTTCCCCAAGGCAGCTCAACTCAGGAGCTTCGACTGTCCATGGTGATGGAATGTTTCTTCCATTCCCTTCAGTCAGGGGTCTTTACCAAGAATGATCTCAGAATACACGAAACACCCTCTAGGGACTTACTTAAAACATTTTGTGTATATAAATTTAGAGCAAATAATAGCCTATTCCATAAATGTCATGAGGTCTTAGAGATGACCTCATCCGATTACAGAGAAGACAACTAAGGTCCAAAGAGGTTAAATAAATTGCCCAAATGCACACGAGGTAATGGGTGACAAAACTAAGTTTAAGATTCAAGTTTCTTGAAACTCACGAGTATGTTTTAAGACAATGTATTATATTTCTACTCAATTAAGTTAATGAATGTTTACTGAGTGTCTATAAGGCAAAAGGCACCATGCAAGCTGCCACAAGAAATTCAAAAGTGAATAAGATATACTTTCCATTCTCCAGGGGTTCTCAGACTTCAGGAGAGAAGACATAGCTATAATTCAACACAGCTTTAGGAATATTCTAGATGAAGCAGTAAAGAGAAGAAGAGAAGAAAAAAAGTAACTATGACTCTGGATATTTGAGAGATCCAGTAAAGAAGATTTGTTTGAGTTGAGCCTTGAAGGTTGAGTAGAATTTTGGTAGAAAGGCATGGAGATGGAGGATTCTAAGCAGCCCAGGACATCTGTAAAGGTAGATGTATTGGGTTGTTGGGAAAATTACGATGCATTTTTGCATAGGAAAATAAGCCATGACTTTCCCGGTGACTCACTGTCTCTGACTCTCTGCTGATGTTGCTGGTTAATCAGAAAAGGTGGCCTGTGACTCTCTAGGGCCTGGGCATGATTCAGCACTCTTTAGAGGGGCTCACCTATCGAGCCTCTGATCCATATCAGCAGCTGCACAGGCCTTGAGGTTAACGAATTGCATTTACTAGCAGTGTGATTTTATGAAAGCTATTTAGCCTCTCACTTCTTTGGCTTCCTCATCTATAAAGTGGGGCTCATAATGATATCTAGCTCCTAAGAGTGTTGTCACAGCTAAGTTAGTTCAACGAAGTCACTTTAGAACAACATCTGAAACATGGCGAATGCTAGGTACATGTTTATGAGAACAGTTCAACTGTTTTCCAAAGGCAGAAGGTTCTTTGAGAGCAAAGAGCCTCTGGACAGGCAAGAAATATCTATGAAATGCCCTTATTCTGTTACTCAATTAAAAGTGAGAGAGAGAGAAATATGTTGGTGTGCAATTCCATGACGGATTTGTGTGTGTGTGTGTGTGGGGGGGAACTGCTTAGTATAGTGTGTCCTAGGTCACTGTCTCAATGCCTTGGTTTACCTCTGCTAGCACCCCCAGTCATACGAGGTGACCCCAAGATGCTCCTCACTCTGAGATGATGGATCTGACCTTCCCCAGAACTGTCGTGTGCTCTTGGTGACGCCATGAAGTCACATGGAGTTCGATACTCCAGGGCTCAGAATAGATCCTGACCTCGCTGTGGGCTCCCCTGTGCTAATGGTTTCATGTATTCCAGATTGCATTACAACCAGGAATCGATTTTTTCAGCTCTTTAAAAACACTCTATTTTGGTCATCTTTCCCCCACTCCTAGAGATATATTTATTTCCCAGAAAGTGTAGTGACTCTTAGACAAAATAAATTCTGATTATTGAAGTGGAAGCAATCTGTCGTCCAGTTGTGGGGAGAGCTGAAAGGTTTTCCTTGGGAAATTCTTTTGTAGGTCAGAGCAAAGGAGATTTGTTTCTCTTGTGTGGAGGCCTGCGTGAAACCAACAGTGTAACATCCTGCCGAGATTTGAGAACTTCAGGAAAAGCAGATGTGTATAGGGCTCAGCAGTTCATCCAGTGCCACTGTTCAAAATGGTAACCACAACTGACATGTGTCTAGTAAGCACCTGAGATGCATCTAATGTGAATGAGCAATTGAATTTATAGTTTTATTTTGTTTTAATTTAAAAATACTCAATCCAGTTTCTTAAAGCTTTTTTTTTTTAAGAGAAATATTTGCTATAGGGCATGTGCACTTATTGGAGAGACAGAAAGCGAGAAATCACCACCACCATCCGCCACGGGGGAGATGGCCACACCACAATCCCTTCCCCTCCAATCTCCTCTCAGGATTTTGGGCAAGCACACACACATGCCCAGTGTGAGTTTCAGGCTGCTGGATCTAGGACTCAAATCACAGTCAACTAAATGGAATTCCAGTGACATAACCATTACACCCATCTGCTGGTCCCACTTAAAGCTTTCTTATGTTTGGGAAATTTTTGAGATATGAATCTATTTAATCATCTGTAACTATTAAGCAATCTGAATGTATAGCAAGTATTTCTAATGAGAATTTAATATCCAAATTGAGACACGCTGTCAATGTAAAATACACTGGTTTTCATAGACTTAGTATAAAAAATATAAAATACCTTTTTAATCATTGAAATGATAATATTTTGATTATGTTGGATTGAATAAATAATATCATTAAAATTAAGATTGCTGTTTTGTTCTGACTTTTATTTAATGTGGTTAAAAATAATTTCTATTGGACAGTGTTATTACAAAGCAATTTCAAACATATCAACCCATTTTTATTTTCTTTACAATAACCCGCAAGTTGGTTAAAATAGGTATTACCATCACTGTTTTAAAGATATGGAAACTAGAGCCAGCAGGTGGTATAGTGGTTAAGGTGCCGATCTCCCAGATGACTGACTGTGGTTTGATTCCTGGACCTGGCCACTTGAAATTCATGCCGCCCATGTGTGCGTGTGTGCCCAAAATTCTGAGAGGAGAATGGCGGAGAATGGATTGCAGCATGGCCATCCCTGGGGAGGGGGAGGGGGTTCTCGCTTTCTGTCTCTCTGTGTCTCCAACTAGCACATGTGCCTGATGGGGGAAAAAAAATTCCAAAAATATTTTTAAATAAATAAAGATAAGGAAATGAAGGTTCAGGCTGTGAGGCTCAGCAAAACTTGGAAGGAGAGCCAAAGCCTAACTCCATAGCTTTGTATTGAAATCCAAGGCTCTGCAAGTGAACCGAATTAGCTTCAGATTAGTGATGAAAATTCAGAAGTATCTCTTGGACTCTCAAACTGAACCTATTAATTCTGTGCATGACCAGCTGAGCTGACACTAATATACAGAAGCAGCAGACTCCAAGTGAAGATCACATGAGTGTGCACAGAGCCATCTGCAACAGCATGCATAATGCTTTTTTTTTTTTTTTTTTTGGGAGAGGTTTTTGCTATAGGGCGCGTGCGCTCGCCAGAAAGACAGAGACAGACAGAGAGACAGAAAGCGAGAGATCACCCCCCAGGGGTAGGTCACTCTGCAATCCCTCCTCATCCATTCTCCTCTCTGATCTTGGACATGCACCCACACACGCCTGACGTGAGTTTAAGCCAACCGATCCAGGACTCGAACAGCGGTCGACTACATGGGAGTCCAGCGACAGAGTCATTACGCTAACTGCTGATCCCTGCATAATGCTTTTATCTGGCCTCCCTGCCTCTTTGGGGTCCTTCAGTAAGCATTTACACCCTATAGAGAGCGTCCAATATCATAAGGCCATTCCTCTCTATCCAGTGAAGGAATCTGGACAGTGAAGTTTATCCAACAGTTGAAATGCCAACAGCACACTGACTAACCAAAGAAGTTAACATGTAGACTAAACACAGCAGTAAGAGAAAAACTATAAAGAACCAAAGGATTAAAGGAACCAATTTACAGGGATCATTAAAGCAACGAGTACGTTAAATGACGCCATAGGGATACAATGTGCAAAATGCAAACCGAGAGGAATATCCAGGAGAAACAGGACAAATATCCAGATTTTTCAAAATGTATATATTTCAAGAGGAAAACAAAAGAAACAGAAAATGAACATGGGGATTTGAAGAGTCTTAGTGCGGGCCCTGTGGCCTAGTGGTTAAGGAGGTCAAATTTCCCCAGCCAAGGGAAATTTGGTTCAAATTCCAGTTTTGATGGCTTAGAAAACATACCTGACACATGTGTATGAGTGTCCCAAATCCTGACAGGATGGAGAAATGGAAAAGAAAGGATTGTGACGTGACCGAGCGCCATGGAAAGGCTTCCCCCACCCCCTTCTCTCTGGTGAGTACATGTAACCTCTGGCAAAAAAAAAAAAAAAAAAAAAAAAAAAATTAAAAAGTCTTAAATGATAGATAAATAATTAGAATTCGAAAATCTTGTTTTAAACCTGATTTTTAAAAACTATTAAAAGAAGACATTTATGAAGCAATTGGAAATTTGATCATTGGCTATTTGAAGATATTAGAAATTATTGATTCCTAATGATGCTGTTAGTTGAATTTTTTAGCTATGTAAGTGGGATTGTGATTGTTTTTTAAAGAATAATTATATTTTAAAGGCGCACAGCAAAATATTTACAAATCGAATGTCTGAGATTTGCTCCAGAATACTACCAAAGAAGTTTAATCTTGGCACAATTATAAATCAGTGTCAGTTTTATACAGATAAAAATAATTGAGTACGTGGTGGCTCTTATGACAGGAAAAAAAAATTAAAAAAACAGCTTACTATCAGAAATTTTAGTTTACCACCACATAGTTCTGCTTTGGGACTATGATGAATAATCTGAAAAGTTATATCAGATTAATTTTTACTTTAAATAACCAGAAAATTGATCTAATTATAGGGAAAAAAGTGTAGTACTCATACAGTCTGTGACTCCAGGAGAAGAGACAAAAACGAGATAAGCCTAATAAAGTCTTTGCTTTGTGACTGGAGGCACATTTCAGGGCGTAAAACTTGGAGATAGGTTGCTGAGCAGCTCAGAGTTCTTACTGAATTGAAAAGACAGAGATTCAAGTTTGAGGAGGCTGTGTAGCTAAAATATAAAAGATTGGAGTACTTGAGAGAGGGCCTTCTATGGAGAAAGAGCTCCATAAATCTGTAAAGTGGTCCTCTTGAGTTTGGGATGAATGCTAAGTTGTGTATGCTTAGATGAGACCATACAAAGCTGGGTACATAATGACTATAAGAAATGTTCCATCAACAGGAAGTATAAGCTAAATAGCTACCAAGGCAAGACAGAACTGGTAAATATTCTAATTCCATCCAGGTAAGAGAGAGGTCTTATGAAATACTTAGAGAATTCTAAAGAATCCACAGAAAGCTCATGCCTTTGTGGTGGGGTTCAAATCACCCCAGAGTAAAGGCTTCAGAATCAGTCTGTCAAAGCTTAAAATCAAACCTCAAAGGCTGAAGCTGATTTAAAAATACACTGACTGCTTTCCAGAATAAAGTCCAATACTATTTATATAAAGGTAACAAAATTCAGACACCCACCAAGCATCATTTTAAATGTTTAGCATCCAAGCAAGAATTTCTAGACATGAGAACGAACAGCAAAATGTGATCCAGGTCCAGGAGAAAATCAGGCATTAGACACAGGTCCAGTAACGATGTATAATTGAAATTAACAGAAAGCACTTTCAATAGACATTATAAATATGTTCAAGAATTTCAAAGAAAACATGAACACAATAGAAATTTCATGTTGGGTTTTAGAATGAACCTAGAAATCTAATCTGTAGTAACAGAAGGCAGATTAATGGTTGCCTGGGGGGATGATTGGAGGGTGACTGGAATAGAGGTTGAATGATTATTTTGAAGTAATGGAATGTGCTATAATTTGATCGCAGTGATGATTATATTCAAAATTCATCAAAATATACACATCAAATGGGTGCATTTTATTAGATGTGCAAATTATATCTTAGAAAAGATCATTTAAACTGCTCAAAAATAAATAAAAGCAAGGAAAAATAAGTGACTAGGTTGTGAATAGGACTGGATTGTTTATAGATTAATAATTTGGGGGACTGAATTATGACTGCATGGGGATTTGCAACCTTATACAATATACATTTTTTAATGTTTAGAACACTTACGCTTTTTTTTTAAAAAAAAGATGAAAACTAAACCAACTACTAGTTCTATCTGAGGGAATATAAAATTGAAGTATTTTTTCCTAACAATAGATTTTTTTTTCTTTATATAAAGTTTTTTATTTTTCTTTTACAACTCAATCATTATTTTTTCTCACTAGCCCCCATAGACATCTACTCTAATTGGCAAAAATTCTTGAGTTTTTGTCTTTGAAAAAAATTTATTTTGGGAGGAGGCCAGCCGGTAGCATGGTGGTTAAAGTGTTGGACTTCCACATGACTGGCCATAGTTCAAATCTCAGACCTGGAGGCTTGCTTTCTCACTTTCCTTCTCCCTCTCTATGTCTCTCCAGGGAGTTCATGTGCCCTGTACCAAATTTTAAAAATAACAGTAATGATAAATAATATGAAATTATTCTTTAAAAATTTATTTTTGTATACAGATGTGCCTTGACTTGCAATGGTGTTACATTCTGATAAACTCATCATATGTTGAAGACATTGTCATTTAAAAGTGTATTTAGGTCCAGATGCAGTAGCATGTGCTGGTTTACACTACCACTCAGCAAGCTGAGGCCACAGGGGATCCCGAATTGGATTTATGTCCCCTCCTTCCCCTGAAAAGCCAAGCATAATGGCATATACCTGTAGTCCCAGAAACTTGTGAAACTGAGGCAGAAGAATCATGACAAAGTGAGACCCTGACTCAGGGGGGGAAAAAACATTTAATACACCTAACCCACCTCAAAGCTTAACCTAGCCTATGTTAAATATGCTGAGAAAATTTGCACTAGCCTGCAGGTGGGTAAAATAATCTAACACAAAGACATTTGTATTATGAAGTGCTCAATATCTCATGTAATTTATTAAGTATTGTACTAAAAGTGAAAGACAGAATGGTTCCCTGCTGCTGCCCTGTCTCACAAGAGAGTGTCACGTATGGCTAGGATAGCATGGGGGAAAAATCAAAATTCAAAGTACAGTTTCTAATAAATGTAAATCATTTTTGCACCATCATAAAACCCTAAGCAAATCATTGTAACTCTAGAACCATCTCCATATATATTTTAAATGTACATATATTGTATTTTGCAATGGATTTTATTCTGTTTCTTTTTTTTTTTATTAACCCAACACTACTTAGAGTTATCTATGAATCTATATGAGAGCACTTCATAAAGTTTCTGAACAATGGAATTAAAATACAAATTTATTTTGGTACTAAAAAAATTGATATCCATGCATAGGTTTCTCATATTAAATATGTTCCACAATTTTTTGAAGATGCTTTGTATGTATCTCGTTTATTGCTTCTGATCATTTTAAGAGTTTTACTTATTAATTATCCTAGGAGTTAGCTGTTTTAAAAGATAAAAAAAATCGATATACATTTAGTTAAACTAAGGAATAAAAGAATGAAGACTCAAATAAAATCAGAGATGAAAAAGGAGACATTACAACTGATATCACAGAAATACAATGGATTCTGGGACCTGCAGTTAGCATAATGGCTATGTTGCTGGACTCCCATGTAGTCGACCGTAGTTTGAGTCCCGGACCCAGTGGCTTAAACTCACACTGGGTGCGTGTACGTGCGTGCCCAAGATCCCGAAAAGAAAATGGAGGAGAAGGGATTGTGGCATGGCCATCCCCCTGGGGGGTGACTTCTCACTTTCTGTCTCTCTGTCTCTTTCTGTCTTTCTGGCAAGCGCACGCACCCTATAGGAAAAAACCTCTACAGAAAAAGAAAAGAAATACAAAGGATTCTTAGAGACTACTGTAGAAAATTATATGCCAAGAAGTTGGAAAATCTAGAAGAAATGGATAAGTTTCTGAACACACACAACCTACCAAAACTGAATCATAGAAACCCTGAGCGAACAGACCAGTAGCAAGCAATGAGGTTGAATCAGTAATAAAATGTCTCCCATCAAAAAAGGCCCAGAACCCAATGCTTTCAATGCTGATTTTACCAAGCACTTCAAGAAAAATTCATATCAATTCTTCTCAAACTATACCAGAAAATTCAAATGAAGGAAAACCTTCCAAACATTCTATGAGGCTGGTATTCCCTTGGTACACTTGGTACATACACCCACACACACACCCACACACAGGAATAAAAAAGAAAACTACAGGCCAATATCCCTGTTAAACATAGATGTAAAAATCCTCAGCAAAATACTAGCAAACCAAATCCAACAGCACATTAAAAAGAAGGGAATAAGGAAAAAATAGAGAGGCAAGACATGTAAGGGACACAAAAATGGAGGATTGTCTACTGATAACGAGTATGATAATATCTTTAACTGGGCTGATGTGCAGTATGTTCATGCTGGGAAAATGTGTTTTACAAGATGTGGGGATGTACAGTGGTTGAACATACAAAATAAACTTTAAAAGACATTTTTCAAAAATCACTCATCATGATGAAGTGGGATTTATTCCAGAAATGTAAGGATGGTTCAACATATACAAATCGATAAAAATGACACATCACATTAACAGAATGAGGGACAAAATCATATTATCATCTCAACAGATGCAAAAAGAATTTGATAAAATTTAACATCCTTTCATGAGGAAAGCTCTCAAGGAGAGCAGAAGGAATGTTTCTTAATGCAATAAAAGCCATATATGACAACCACACAGAAAACATTATATTAAACAGAAATGCTAAAAACATTTCCTCTATACTCTAGGATAAGACTGGAATGCCCATGTTTGCCATTTTTATTCAATATAGTAATAGATGTCCTAACCAGAGAAATATGCAAGAGAAAGCAATAATAGAGAGCATCTAAATAGAAAAAAGGAAGTCAAATTGTTCCTGTTTGTAGAAGGCATGATCTTATATAGAGAAAAATGCCTGAAGACTCCACCAAAAAATTGACTAATAAATTCTGTAAAGGCACAGTTTATAAAACCAATATACAAAAATCAATAGCATGTTCTATACACAAATAATGAACCAACTGAACAATAAATCAAGAAAATAGCCTTATTCACAATAACTAAAATAAATAAATAAATAAATAAATAAAATACTTAGAAATCAACTTAACTGAGGTGAAAAAAGATCTCCACAACAAAAACTACAAAACATGGATGAAAAAAAACTTTAGGAGGACGTAAGTAAATGATCTATGATCATGGGTTGGAAGAATTAATATTGTTAATATGTCTACAGTACCCAGAGCAACTTACAGATTCTTCTCCAAATCCTAATGACATCACAATAGCCAAGACAGGGGAGCAAACTAAGTGTCCATCGAGGGATCAATAGATAAGATAAAATGTGCCGTATACTCATAATGGAATATCAACTATTAAAAGGAACAAAATTCTATCATTTGAGGCAACATAAACGAGACTAGAGGACATTATGTTAAGTGAAATAAACCAGAAACAAAAAGACAATTATCTCGTGTTCTCACTTATATGTGGAAGCAAAAAACTTGACCTCAGACAAGTAGAGAGTAAAATAATGGTTACGAGAGATTGGAAAGAGTGACAGGTGGGACTAGGAAGATGTTTGTAATAGATACAAAGTTATAGTAAGGAGGGAAAAATTCTAGTGTTCTATAACACTGAAGAGTGACTATAGCTAATAACTTACAGGATATTTTTAAATAGCTGGAAGAGAGAATTTTGAATGTTCCCAACACAAAGTAATGATACATATTTGAGATGATGGATATGATAATTACCCTGATTTGATCAGTGCACATTGTATTCATATATCAAAAGATGACACTGTGCCAAATACGTACAATTATTGTGTCAATTAATTTTTTTTTTCAGTTTGCTCTAGGGAGCGTGTGCTCATGAAAGAGAGAGAAAGGAAGAAATTTGGTTCCTAAGTGGGATGGCCACACCACTGTCCCTTCTCCTCTAGATTTCTCTTGGGATTTTGGACGCACACAAACATGTACTCTGCATGATTTTCAGGCTTTCAGGTCTAGGACTTAGACAGTACAGTCAGCTATATAGGATCTAGCTGCCTTAACTCCACACCACCTACTACTGGTCTGCAATTTCCTCCCAGGATTTTGGGCACAACTGCACATGAGCCCGGGGTGGTTTTCAAGTTGATGGGTCTGAGACTCAAACCATGCAGTCAACTATGTGTGATCCAGCAGCTTAACCACCATACCACCTACCTGGCTCTGATTTTTTTTCTTTATAAATCAACGTTATCGAAGTGCAATTTATATACAGTAAAATGCACCTTTCAAGTGTACAGTTCAATTATCTTGGTAAATAAATCACCAATGCAGTCACCACACAATCATGTCACAAAACATGTTCATTGTTTTAAAATAATTCCTTGGATCCCTCTAAAGTCAATACTCCACCTTCACCCCTGGCCTCAGGAAACTAGTGATCTACTTTCTATTAGTGTGGTTGGTTTACTGGAAATCCATGTACATGGAATCATACCACATGTACGTTTTTGGCTTGCATATTTTACTCATCATAAGGGTTTTGTTTGTTTTTAAGTTTTACATTTACTTGTTCCTTCTTCAAGTGAGAGACAGAGGGAGACAGAGCAACGGAATACCCAACAGGGTCTTTTTTCTTTTTTTAATGTTTTTGCCATAGAGTACGTGCACTTGTCTGAGAGAGAGATAGAGAGAGACAGAGAGAGGGAAAGCAAGAAATTGCTCCCCAGGAGAGATGTCCATGGCATTATTTTCAAGTTGCTGGCTTCATATGTGAGTCCAGAGCCTTAGCCATACCATCTGCTGGCCCCAACAGAGTCTTATTGCTATGACCCACCCCCAGCTTCAGCCAGCCTCAGATCATGAACACGTGCCTGCCTGCCTGCCTGCCTGCCGTACTCAGACAGGTCTCTGGACACAATCTCAGGACCTTCCCATGCCAGTCAACCTTACACAGCATCATGTTTTTCTACCACACAATCATCCAGCCTCCCTCTGCATTATTTTTTAAGCAAATTACATTGTATATATAAGCATATTTAGCTATTCTCCTGCTGATGGGCATTTGGGTTGTTTTCCATTTGGGGCTTTAATAAATAAAACAGCAAGAACATTTATGAACAATTCTCTGTATGGACATATGTTTTAATTTATTGAGGGTAAGTACCTAGGAGTGTAATTGCTGGATCATATGGTAATCATATGTTCAACTTTATAAGAAACTGCCAGACAGTTCTCCAAAGTGGTTTCACTCAAATTATCAACTTTCCATGATCTGCATTATGCTTCTGTGGTCTTGTTTAAGAAGTCCTTTTTTACTCCGTGGTCATAAAAATAGTGTGCGAGGATTTTTTTCCTATTAGGTTTGCAATCTTACCTTTTACATTTAGGTCTTTTATTCATTTGTCATTTACATTTTTAAATGGCATTGTTGACAGAAATAATCAACTCTGCAAAATAATAATTACCCTAGGTTATTTATTTTTTTAAATATTTATTTATTTATTTAATTTGTTATTATTATTATTATTATTATTATTATTTTTGGAGAGGTTTTTTGCTATAGGGCGCGTGCGCTCGCCAGACAGACAGAGAGAGACATAGAGACAGAAAGCGAGAAATCACCCCCCAGGGGGGATGGTCACGCCGCAATCCCTTCTCCTCCATTCTCCTCTCGGGATCTTGGGCACGCGCGCACACGTGCCCGGCGTGAGTTGTAAGCCACCGGGTCCGAGACGCGAACCGCGGTCGACTACGTGGGAGTCCAGCGACATAGCCATTATGCTAACTGCTGGTTCCCTAATTTGTTATTATTTTTTTAAAATTCAACCAGACAGAGACAGAGAGAGAGAGAGAGGAAGGGAAAGCAAGAGAGCAAGTCACCAGGTCCAGGACTTGAACTGTGGTTGGCCATATGGGAATCCAGTGCCCCCAACCACCATGCCTCCTTCCAGCCCCATAACCTGGGTTATTTCTAAACATGAGTATGTGTGACTAACCCAGAGAAAAGTAAACATGCCAGATACAGGGATTCCTCTTACTTGGTTTTGACAATAGGAGACAAGGTTTGGAATTTGGTGAAAAGAGTTCTTCCATTGGTCTGGCCCAAAAAGGTGGAACATCTGAAATCAGGAGAGAGGAGGGGCTTGCAGGCCATGGGTGGGTTTTACAATTCTTAAGTTGGTGGTTGGAAAAGAATATCTGTGTTTCAGGAAGAGATCAGCAGAGAGTGTATTTTAATAGAGATAAGGGGACTTGTATGGTCACAAGATACTGTCCCAAGGGCAGGATGTAGGAAGAGTCCTGTAATCAATGAGTCAGATGGTCTGTTAACACTTGTGGGCCTGACTGACCCATTGTAAAGATACCATGCCAGGGACAGGATGTAGGAAGATTCCTGTTATTAAATAGGCCAAAACGGTCTGTTAATATTTGTGGGCATGTCTCACTCCAGGCCCTCTGGAAGGGATTTTTGGAAATAGGACAAAGCAGTCAGATTTCTGTCTTCAGCATGAGGTAGAATCCCAACTTTACCCTTCTGCATAGATTAGCCAATTTTCCCTACTCTCTCTATTTTATAATCAGTCCTTTCTCTCCTCTACTTATTTTGCTGACACTTGCACAATTTATCATTTCTATGTAGACATGGTCCACATTCAGACCATATAATATGTTTTTTTTTAAGATTTTTTTTCCAATTTGCCACAGGGAGCATGTGCTTACCAGAGACAGAGAGAAAGAGAGAGAGAGAGAGAGAAAAGTAAAGTGAGAAAGCAAGCTACCAGGTTCAGGACTTGAACCACAGTCAGCTATATGGGAATCCAGTGCCTTAACCACCATGCTACCTGCAGGTCCCCCATATATTATGTTTTACTTGTATTTTTCTGTACAGTATCACAAGTTTGTTTTGAATTTCTATACCTTACAGAATGTCTTCACATTGGATAGGTCATATGGTAGTTATATTTCTTTGCTTTTTTTATAAAGTTTATTTAGTCATGGGTTTGTTCATTCATGAATGTCTCATTTTAAATAGTAACTCTGGTTTCATTTTGTTGATTTTTTTCCAAAATGTTATAAAAACTTTATTGAATAAACTTGAGAGAAAAATTACACATCTATCTATAATATTAACTCACTCAAACATAGTACCACTGTTAATTTTATCCTTTTGAGCTTTTGAATTTAAGACATAAAGCTTTAGAGTTCCATTAATTCCTGGACATTTTGTGTTTTTTATGCTGTTTCAAGTGGTATTATATTTTCTGTTCTTTTGTAATTATTTACAACCTATGTAAAAGAAAACTATCATTTTTATAGAACTCCTTTATTGGTCCTAATAGACTGATTTTTCTGTTTTCTAAGAATATAGTTTTATCATCTGTGAATAACAAAAATTGCATTTCTTTTCTTTCTTATGTTATACATTTATTCCTTTTTCCTTCTGATTATGTTAGCCAGAGTCTACAAATTTCATTGAATCATAGCAATGGTAATGGGCATCTTTGTTTTGTTCCTGATATTAAAGAAAATGCACCTAAAGTTCTCCTGTTGAATATTATGCTAGATGTATATTTTTATATTCTTTATGAGAATGTTTCTTTAGTTCCTTGTTATTTGGTAATTTTTAATTAATACATTTTGAACATCATAGTATTTTTTTTTCTGAATCTACTGAAATAACCATAGTTTACCCCCTTCATTTCAGATAAAAATCCCACACAATATTGATGCATTTGTTTAAAAATTTTTTGATCTTTATTTCAATTAACTTACAGTTTATTTAAAATCTCTACACTTATGTTTATAAATAACATAGGCCTACAATCTTTTTTATGGTACTGCCTTTGCCAACATTTTAGAATAAAGGTTATATTTCTCTCATAATACTACCTGGGAATATACTTGCCTTTGTATGTTGTATAACACAGATTGTCTCTTAAACTAAGTTATAAATTACATGAGCCTATGGTTTGTAGGAAGGAGCATTTGTGTACAATAAGAATCTAGTAAATGTGTCATCAAGTCACAAAAAAAATAGGACAAAAATGGGAACCAGCAGTTAGCGTAATGGCTATGTCATTGGACTCCCACATAGTCGACCGCAGTTCACGTCCCAGACCCGGTGGCTTAGAACTCAAGCCGGGTGCATGTGCGTGCGTGCCCAAGATCCCGAGAAGAGAATGGAGGAGAAGGGATTGCGGCGTGGCCATCCCCCCTGGGGGATGATTTCTCGCTTTCTGTCTCTATGTCTCTCTCTGTCTGTCTGGCAAGCGCACACGCCCTATAGCGAAAACATCTCAAAAAAAAAAAAAAAGGACAAAAAGAGTTGGCATAAAAATATATGTAAAGAAATATGGCTGAAAACATCTTGCATTCGATAGAGGAAATAAACCTAAGATTCAAAAAGTTGAGTGAACCCCAAACAAAATAAGTCTCCCAAAAAATATGTATCAAGATACATCATAATCAAATGTTTGAAAACTAAAGACAAAGAAAATGATCTTGAGGGGACAGCAGATGGTGTAGCAGTTACGTTGATGGAATTCCATATTGCCAACCAGTTCAAGTCCTGAATCTGGTGGCTTGAAAATCACACTGGGTGTGTGTGTGTGTGTGTGTGTGTGTGTATGTGTGTGTGTGTGCCCAAACCCTGGGAAGATAATGGAAGAGAAGGGACTGTGGCATGACCATCTCCCTGGGGGGAGATTTCTCACTTTCTGTCTGTCTCTCTCTCTCTCTCTGTCTCTCTCTTTCCAGCAAGCACAAGCAATCTAAAAAATTATCTTGAAAGCAAGCAAAGAGAAATTATGCATTACTTATAAAAGAAAAAATTTAGAATGACATCAGACTTCCCATCAGAAATCAAGGAGGCTATAAAAAAGTGGTAGAACACTTTGCAAATACTGAAGAGAGTCATTCTTAAATGGAGGAAATCAAAGAGGATTGGCTGTCAGTATACTTACTCTAAAAGAACAGGTAAGAAAGTTCTTCAGACAGAGAGGAAATGATAATAGAAAACCATAAGAATAAGAAATGAAGGAAAGGTCATGGAAAAAAGAAAATATAGAGCTGAATATAATAAGCTATCTCCCAATTAGTTTTTTAAAATTTCTTTAGCTATTTAATTAAATAATTTATGTTAAACATTGTATTATTTTTAATGTAATATTTAAGACAACTGTATCATAAAGGAGAGAAGGAAAAGGGAACCACTAGTAGTAAGGTATTTATAATTGACTCGAAATGGTATAATACTGATACCAGTATACTGAAAAGAAAAAAAAAGCAACTTTTTCTCTCTGTATTATAATTCCTAAAACAACCATTAAAAATATAAAACTAGATATACTCTTAAAATTTATAGATTAAATATCAAGATGGATCTTAAAAAGTTTAAGTATCCAATATGAAGATAAGAAAAGAAAAACAGAAGAATGAAAAACAAACAGAAAGAGAAAATAAGATTGCATATTTGAATTCTAACATATAAGTAAATTAACTAAAAATAAATCAACTAAAGATATCTATTAAAAGACAAATTTGGCAGAATTGTTTATCAGTAAATAAATAATAATCCAATTATATGTTGTGTACAGAAAGCTTACTTCAAATGTAATTACAGTGGTAGATTAAAAATGAAACTGAAGGCTAGGGAAAATACCACACAAACACTAATCAAAACAAAGCTGAAGTAGTTATATTATTATCAGAAAAAGTATACTTCAGAACAAACCACAGCTCTCTGAGAAGATTCCTCATGGATACTGGGAACTAGATATTTCAGGGCACAGGAGAAATGAAGATTTTCTACTCATAATTCAGCCTCCAGCAAGCAAAGCTAGAGTGGCAGGAGAGTTGAGCCCTTCTCTGAGAAGATTCCTCATGGATACTGGGAACTAGATATTTCAGGGCACAGGAGAAATGAAGATTTTCTACTCATAATTCAGCCTCCAGCAAGCAAAGCTAGTGTGCGATCACAACAGAACGGCAAACAGATTCTAGAACACCTCTGTCTGCTTGCTCCTGAACATTGAGGCTTAACTTCAAGAATTTGAAAGAAACACGCCATTCATCAGATGACAAGAAATCACCGTCGGATCACGAGAAATATGGGAAAACGAGAAAATACCTCTCCTCCAAGGGAAAAGAGTAACTCTCCTTCATCCACAGGCAGTTCGGTGAAAGTCATGGAAATGTCTGATAAGGAATTTAGAACATTCGTAATGTCGAAGCTAACAGAGATGGAAGAAAAGAGAGATAATGAACTGCTAAAGAGAAAGGAGAAAGAAGTTGCCGAGTTCCAGGAGATGAGGAAATTCTTGCAAGATCTAAAAGAGGAATTACACACTTTACAAAAGACTCAAACGGAACTGCTAGAGATGAAGTCTATAATACAGGAAGTCAAAATCTCCCTTGAAAGTATTAAAAGCAGACTAGATCATTCAGAAAATAGAATCTCAGATGTAGAAGAGAAAATGGCTGGCTTAGAAAAGTCCACCACGAAGACTGAGAAAATGGCTCAAAAATTTGAGAATGATATGTGAGAAGTACTGGATACCATCAAACGTCCAAATATCCGGATAATTGGCATTCCAGAAGGTGAAGAGACCCATAAGGGCATTGATAATCTATTCTATGAAATCTTGCAAGAAAACTTTCCAAACCTAGAGAGGCATTCGAAGATCCAGTCCCAGGAAATACAAAGGACCCCAAATAGAATCAACCCAAGAAGATCTTCTCCAAGACACATTATAGCCAGGTTGACCAAAACCACAGACAAAGACAAGATACGAAGATTGGCAAGAGAGAAACATCAAGTTACCTACAAAGGACATCCCATCAGGCTAACAGCAAATCTCTCATCAGAAACAATGCGAGCGAGGAGAGAATGGGAAAATATATTCAAAGTGTTACGAGAGAAGCAATTTCAGCCAAGAATACTGTACCCGGCAAGATTATCTTTCAGGTGGAAAGAAAAGACAAGAACATTCTCAGATAAACAAAACCTGAAAGAATTTACCAGCACCAGACCAGATCTCCAAGAAGTTCTCAAGGGTGTGCTGTATCAAGAAAATTAAACACAGACACACGGAAATAACAGTCCAAAAACTATGAAAGTGGCCAACTTAATCAGAGGGACAAGTCTGGAGTTGAATATTATATCCCAGAATTTAATCAGGAAAATTGAACCAGAACAGAAGATAAAAGTACATGAGACTGATAGGTTCATGCACCTTCCATTTGAACAGAATCCTAACTTGTTTCCTGGCTTTAAGCAAAGTTCCTTGGCACTTCTTTGAGTTAAGTTAAAACTGGTTTTCTTAGTAGTAATGAGTGAACTCACCATTGAAAGTAGTTAGATTATGTAGGAAATTGTGTGATCAATGCAACGTGGGTGGGAAGGGAATGAAGGACAATTGTAGACACTGGAGGTGGTGTGAGAGGAGGGTGGGAAGGGACAGAGGGTCAGAAAGAGGGGTGGAAGTAATTCTAGGAACTAGTAATGGAAAATTTTTTGTAATGTGCATGATTGTATCACTATGCAGTGTGTACTGGATGGGAGATTGCATTTTGTATGCTGTGATGAAGCTTAGGGAAGGAATGTAAATTGAGTTACAAAAAAAAAGTTTCAGAAAAAAAAATATATATCTATTCAATGACTGCAGTAGGATATGTAGCCACAGCTAGGTGCTACTTTATAGGATGCGTAAAGTAAGACTTGTGTTCATGGAAATGTGGGTATCAACTGTGTTTGCTATGAGGGTATTTGGATTGATTAGGGTCTTTGGCGTTATAATAAAATGTGAGGAGAAAACAGTATAGAAAGCAAACATAGATACCAGAGACTGTGGGAGGAGAGTGGGAGATGGCAGAGGGTAAGAGACAGAGAATCTAGGATGGGGGGAAAAAAGCAAAACATACAGAAGACAAGAAATGGAAGATCATTTGCTGACAATAACATGTTTGTTGATGTGCTTGATTGAGACAATATATACTGTAATTTGGATGGAAAATCTCATTTTGTATGCTGTAATGATGTTCAGAGAATGAATGCAAATAAATAAATTGAAAAAAAAAAAGAACAAACCACAAAAGGCAAGTGGTATAATGATAAAAAGGGTCAATTTCCTGAGAAGACATAACAATTTTAAAAATATATTAAATTGTAGTGAAATGAATATATGACATATTAGAATATATGGAATTCAGCTAAAGCAATCCTGAAAAGGTAGTGTATGGCACTAAATGCTTATATTGTGAAAGAAATGTATCAAATTAGTAATCTGAATTTCTACCTCAAGACACTAGAAGAAAAATAAACCCAAAACAAGCCAAAGGAAAGATACAATAAAGATAAGGACATACATAAATATAATTTAAAACAAAACAATAAAGTGAAACAAAAGAGAAAATCAGTCAAATCTAAGTCTAAAAAAATTAATTCTGCCAGCAAGACTAACAAATTACAAAGAACAAAGACCCACGTTACCAATACGAGGACTAAAAGAAGGGATATCACTACAGACCCAACAGACATTGAGAAATACTATAGATAACTCTGCACACAGAAACTTGGCAATTTTGATTAAAAATAACTTTTTTTTTGCTATTTCTCTAAAAGAGCACACCACCATAACTCACTGAAGATGAAAGAGGAAAGCTGTATAGTCCTCTAATATTAGAGAAATTGAAGTCAACAATGAAAGAAAGAATAAATTACTGGCTAACCTCCCTCTTGAACATACATGCAAAAAACATCCTCAACAAAATATTAGTAATTCAAATCCAGAAATCCCGATAAATAATAAAACATCATGGCCAAATGGTGTTTATTTCAGGAATGCAAGAAAAGTTCAAAATTCAATAATCAGCCAGTGCAATCCATCATTGTCAGGATCTCAGCTAATCCAAGAGACAAAGAAAAACTCTAAGCTATCAGGAGTCAGAAAATCCAATTAAAGTAACAAGT
Source organism: Tupaia tana (assembly GCA_026018925.1). Classification (NCBI taxonomy): domain Eukaryota; kingdom Metazoa; phylum Chordata; class Mammalia; order Scandentia; family Tupaiidae; genus Tupaia; species Tupaia tana. The sequence goes on along the minus strand of JAKSZU010000015.1, from coordinate 65,737,480 downwards.
AAAAAAAAATTTTAAATAAATAAACAAACACGGTCACTATGTGGTGTAGCAGTAATGCATTGGTCAAGACAATCTGGGTCCTACATGGAACTGAAATCCGAATGCCTAGCCCAGTAAACTCGAGAAATGCAGGGCACATACACAAGTGCCAAAGATCCAATGGACTAGAGGACTAGAGAAAGGGGATTACAGGATGACCAAACCCATGGAAGGTACTCACTTCTCTCTCTCTTTCACACACACAGACATACACACACATGTATGTGCTCTATAATAATAACAAAAATTAAAATAAAAGCAACATGTCAAAGATTAAAGACTTAAACCTTTAATCACTTATTGTGATGATAGAAGCAAAAGTCTAATACCAGAGAATGCACCAAATATCACTTGGTTTTGCATTTCTCCCATGGAACAATTGTCAGATGGATCAGCACAGATGTGGAGCTCATCTCACTGATGAGAGAGCCCCAAACAAAAGGCTTTGGCAATATTATGAACTCCAAGTTTGGGGAGATGGTAAGGGAGAATGGCTAGGAGTCAAAAAATACTGGATACTGAGTCAGAGTGGGAAAAAGTGTCTTTCCCCATTCTTTCCCCATAAGGAGGCTCCTGTAGAGGCTTCCTGAACAGGCCTTCTGACCAAAGCCTCAGATAAAGAGACATAGAATGATGGCACCTGGGCTAGGAATGTTAAGTATGTGGCTGACCAAGTTCTTGACTGCAACTCTCTTTAGAGATTCTAGTGCATTGGTTCTGCACTTCTGGTATGGAGAAAAGAGCTTTCTTCTGAGAGGCCTGCCAGGTAAACCTATGTAATTGCCTATTTTCAGGCTTGAAAAATCACATACAGGTTGGTTATTTTATATGTTTTGTTTTGTTTTTGTTATTGCCATAGGGCACATGAACTTGCCAGAAAGAGACAGAAAGAAACAGGAGAAGGTGAAAAAATCACACATGCACACACATACACACACACACGCACACTCACACACCCAGGGGTGGATGGCCATGCTGCAATCTTTTCTCCTCCACTCTCTCAGGATTTAGGGCACAAGTACACACAGTTCCAACATGATTTTCAAGCCTCCAGGCCCAGGACTACAACCGAGCTTGGCCATGTGAGAGTCCAGTGCCTTAATCACCATGTCACCTGCTGGTCCCCACATACAGGTTTTATAACCAGGGAATAGACTCCTCAACTATGCTAACAGGCTAAAAATAAAAAGAATTTAAAAAGTGATTATACCACTTGATACAGAAAAATAAAATTTGATGAATTTCAACATTTCCTTATAGAAACTCTCAGCAGACTAGTAATACCGTTGGCTCACCTAATCTGCAGTTTCCACATATGGGGATTTAACCAACCACAGATCAAAAGTATTTTATTGCCACTAATGTGCACTGTGTAATTAGATCTATAATGGTTAATAATTGGTCTGTACTAAAAGTGTACAGACATTTTTCTTGCCATTATTCCCTGAAAAATGCAGTACAACTACTTACATAGCATTTACATTGTTAATATACAATAAGATAAGCATAGGTTATATGCAAATATTACACCATTTTATAGAAAGGACTTGAGCATCTGCAGAGTTTAATATCAGTTAGGGGTCCTAGAACTATTTTCCAGGGATAGCAAGGGATAGACTGAAATTTTCTTAACCTACTAAAGAGTTGATATGACATCAGCAAGAAGATAGAACAGTGATTATTCAGGTTTTCTCCCCTACTAACAACTATCCACAGGCAACAATACCACTGTGAATATGCCAGAATTGAAGAGTGAGCGTCAACACATGTTGGGCCACAGAAATGAAAAAAACTACAACTGAATGGTAAGAGAAATGGTTCTCTTTCACCATATTACCCTACCCACAGCCTGGCATATTTCTACATAGAGACAATTTTCCTGGGACCATGATTTCTGCTGTGACAGGGATGATCTGACACAGTACAGATGCCAAACAAAAGTGACCAGGCAGCAGCTCCAACAGATGGCAGAGTCCAGCCAGTTGTGTCACCAAAAACACCATTCATAAACTGACCCAGACTACTAGAGAAGCTGGTACTGATGCAGGAAGTTGAGGTGAATCTGGCCAAACATCAGTGTTGAATCTGGAGCCACAAGCTGACCAGCCTCTTGTCTCACAGTCATGAAGAATTAGAGACATGGACAAAGAGAAGAGTTAGTAAAGTGGAGTTTATTAAAAGAGGAGAGAAGAAACAGAGCTTCCAAGCAGGAAGGGGACCCCTGGAATGCATTGCCAAAGAGAAGCTGGGGTGAGGGGTTTTTAATTCCATAAAGGAGGGACTTACACATGCATTTCCTTCATGGGGGTTACATGTCAGATGATTCACATCATTCTTATCCTATTTGGGAGTGGCCTCACAAAACCCAAGACTTTAGACATTCAAACCTCAATTAATTAACATTCAGCTGTAGATCTTTGTCTGAGGACAGTGTCCCATAAAGTTTCCAGTTTTTATCATGTTTTCTACAAGTCTAAGATGAAGCTTTATTCTTTGATGTATCTTTCCCTTGTGCTTCTAAAATGTAATCTCATTTAGACCCCTTATCATACAGGTGTAAACCTACATGTCATGTTCTCATTTCTCAAATGGTAGTTCATGGAAAGTTATTGCTCAAAGTCCTTTGCTCTCTTGCTCTACAGACCAAGAGAGACTACACTCTTTGTTTAGAATGTAGCAGTAATATAGAAAATATTAGTTTTAGCTGTCATTATCTCAAACAGGCTGTAAGCAGCTTTGGCTATGAACAGTTATCTGTGTGAGCAAGCAGTGACAGCTAATAATTGATCTCTAGTGAGAACAGTGAATGACTTCTATTAAAAGTTTGATGAGAATGACTCCATAGTGTAAGTTGGATTCATCTTATAGGTCTATGCCCTAACTATATGTGTGTGCCTCTCTTACCTCAGCACCAGGACCTACCTGTCTGGAATTGACACCAACTAGCTCATCCAGAATCCTAGGCTAGATTAAATAGTAATGTCTAGCAAAAAAAAAAAAAAATACATATGCAAAGGTCAGAGGAGATGGCTACCTCTTTGTATGTGCAGGTTATCAATGTAAATACACAAGAAAATCAGGGAACTATGAAACCACCAAATAAAACTAATAAAGCTCCAGAATTGGACACAGAAGAAAAGGAAATCTATTAAATGGTTGACAAAGAGGTCAGAATAGGCCTCTTCAAGAATTTGAGGGAACTACAAGAAAATACGATAAAAAATTAAATAAAATTTGTAAAACAACTTATGAAAAAAGGGGAGGTTAACAACGAAGTAGAAACAATTTTTACATTTCAGAAATTACAGAGCAAAAGAATATAATAATCAAACTGAAAAATATAATAAAACTTACTTTCAATAGCAGACTTGACCCAGCAGAAGAACCAGTAAGTTTAAACACAGGACATTTGAAATTACCCAATCAGAGGAGCATAAAGGAAAAGCATACAGGATATATGGGATAGCATCAAAAAAGCAATGTCTGATTATAAGAGTTCCATCAGGAGTAGAGAAAGACAAAGAGGTAGAAATCTTATTTCAAGAGGGACCAGCAGTTAGCGTAATGGCTATGTCACTGGACTCCCATATACTCGACCACAGTTCAAGTCCCGGACCCGGTGGCTTAAACTCATGCCAGGCACGTGTGAATGCATGCTCAAGATCCTGAGAGGAGAATGGAGAAGGGATTGTAGCGAGGCCATCCCCCCTGGGGGGTGATTTCTTGCTTTCTGTCTCTCTGTCTCTGTCTTTTTGGCGAGTGCATGCGCCCTATAGCAAAAACCTCTCCAAAAAAAAAAAAAAAAAAGAAATCTTATTTCAAGAAAATTTAAACATTTTCAAGACTTGGGGAAAATATAAGTATCCAGGAATAGAAGGATCAAAAGATGCCAAGCAGATTTAACCCACATAAGATTACTCCAGGACATATTATAATCAAACTGTCAAAGATCAAAGACAAAAAGAGAATTTTGAAAGCAAGAAGAGAAAAAACTCTCAATAAATTAGGAATAGAAAGAACACCTCACATAATAAAGGTCACATGACAAATCCATAGCAAACATCATGCTGAATAGAAAAGAGTTTTACACATTTTTCCTCTAAGAAATGGAACAAGTATGCCCATTCTAGTCATTCTTGATTCAGTATAGTACTAGAAGTTTTCAGCAGAGAAATTTAAGCTACATAGAGCAATAAAAATTATCCAAATTAGAAAAAAAACAAAGTCAGGACCTGCAGGTAGCATGGTTAAAGAGCTAGATTCCATATGGCCAATTCCACAGTTCAAAACCCGGACCCGGTGGCCTAAAAATCATCCAGAATGAAACTATACCCTTATCTTTCACCACAAACTATACCCTTAAAGATCAACTCAAAGTAGATTAAATGTAAAACCTGAAACTGTGAAAATACAAAGAGAAAAGAGAAAAAAAAAAAGTCTAGTTACATTTACAACAGCATGGATGAATCTGGAGAACATTATATTAAATGAAATAAGCCAGGCACAGAAAGAAAATACCACATTATGTCATGTATATGTGGACTTACAAAAATTGATCTCATAGAAGTAGAGAGTAGAATGGTGGTTACCAGGGAGAAAAGGAGTTGGGATATGTTAGTTAAAGAGTAAATATTTATAGGTAGATAGGAAAAATAAGTTCAAGAAATCTATTTTACAGCATAATGACTATAGTTAATAATGGCTTTGTTCTTGAAAAATATGTTTAGAAAGTGGATGTTGGGACCAGCAGTTAGCGTAATGGCTATGTCGCTGGACTCCCATGTAGTCGACTGCGGTTCAAGTCCTGGACCCGGCGGCTTAAACTCACGCCGGGTGTGTGCGTGCATGCCCAAGATCCTGAGAGGAGAATGGAGGAGAAGGGATTGCAGCGGGACCATCCCCTCGGGGGGGGTGATTTCTCGCTTTCTATCTCTCTGTCTCTCTCTGTCTTTCTGGCGAGCGCACACGCCCTGTAGCGAAAACCTCTCAAAAAAAAAAAAAAAAGAAAGTGCATGTTAAGTGTTCTGACCTTTTCACCACAAAAACAATAACTATATGAGGTAATTCACTTGCTAATTAGCTAGATTTAACATACAATACATATATATATATGTATATGTGTGTGTATGTATATATATATATAGTCACTCCACGATATAGATATTCCAAAACGCCATGTAGTACGTGATAAATACCTATAGTTTTATATGTAAATTTTAAAAGTATACAAGCAAATTTTGGGGGGAAAATAGTTGCTGTTAATTTGAGATTAACATCATACTTAATGGTGAAAGACTACTAAAAAATTCTTAGAAGCTTATCCCTGGAGATCAACTATAAGGTAGGATGTATCTGCTCTCATCACATCTATTTGTCATATTACTGGAAGCCTTGGTAGTACAATAGTGCAGAAAAAGAAAACAAAGGGCATACAAATCAGAAAAGAAGAAATAAAATTGTCTCTATTTTCAAATGACATAATTTTGTATATTAAAAATTTTCCAAAGACTTCATAAAACTAATAAAGAATTTAACAGCTTCACAGAATATGAAGTCAACATATCAATCATATTTCACTATGTCAGCAATGAAACCTTAGAAAATTAACAATATTATACCAATTGTAAATACTCCAAAAATGAAATACTTAACCATAAATCCAATGAAACAAAAACAAAATCTATATGCCAGAAACTACAAAATGTTAATGAAAAAAGTCAAAGAAGATCTAAATAAATGGAGAGACACACTATGCTCAGAAATTAGGACAGAGTGTAAACATATCAATTTTCCCCACCCCCAGATAATCTATAGGTTTAAAGCAATTCCTATCAATATCCAGAAGGATTCTTTGTAGATGTAGATAGGCTGATGCTACATTCTATATAAAAAGGCAGAGGAACTACAATAGCCAAAACAGCAATTAAAAGAAAAAGATAGGGGGCCAGCAGGTAGTATGAGGCTGGATTCCCATATGGCCAACCAAGGTTTGAGTCTCGAATCGGCAACATGAAAATCATGCTAGGCACATGCGCATGCATACCCTAAATCCCAGGAGGAGAATGGAGAAGAAGGGATTGCAGCATGGCCAGTTCCCCTGAGGGGTGGTTTCTCTCTTTCCCTCTTACTATCTCTTTCAGCTCCTCTCCAGCAAGTAGAGGTGCCCTATGGCAAAAGTCTTTAAAAAATGCATATACACCATAAAAAAATGTTAGAACATGACCTGATTTTTTATTTATCCTATAGTTACAGTAATCAAGACAGTGTGATATCAGTGTAAAGGGACAGGCACATGGACCAATGGAACACAATCAAGAGTACTGAGAGATAGAATATGGCCAAGCAAGAGCATTTCCATGGAGAAAGCACAATTTTTCAAAAAAATGCTGTTGGAGCAGTTAAACATTCAGACAAAACAATGAACCTCAAACTAAACTTCATACTTTACACAAAAAATTAACATAAATACCTGTTAACATATATAAATATAAAGCTATGAAACTTTTGGAAGAAAACATTGGAGAAAATCTTTAAGACTAAGAGTTAGGAAAAGAATTCTTAACAGCAAAGAACACTCTGCAAAGAAAAAGGTTAATAAATCGGACTTCGGGGCCGGCAAGTGGCATGGTGGTTAAAGACGCTGGACTCACACATGGTCGACCATAGTTCAAGTCTCGGATCTGGTGGCTTGCTTTTTCACTTCCTCTCTCTCTCTCTCTCTCTCTCTCTGTCTCTCTCTGATCAAACTGGAAAATAATAATGATAATAATAAATAAAGTTAAATAAAATAGTTCTTTTAAAAAAATAAATCAGACTTCATCCAAATTAAAGATGTTTGCTCTGGAAAAGACCATGAGAAAATATTTGCAAGTCACATGTTGCAACAGAAGTATTCGGGATACATGTAGAATTCCCCAAACCAATAGGAAGAAAACAAACAAACCAGTTAGTAAATAGGCAACAAACTGGAACAGAAGCTTCATTGAAGATGATACTTATATGGCAAGCATGCACATGAAAAGATGTTCCATATCATTAATCACTGAGAAAATAAAAACTAACGCTCCAATAAGATATCATTATACATCTATTAGAATACCTAAATTTTAAAAATACTCATAATACAGTATTGATGATAAAATATTTCTAATAACCATGTGCCATGGGGCTAAGGCATGTCTCATCCATTGCTGATACAGCCCCCAGAGAAGTTTGTCAGTTTCTTGTCAAGTTGAGCATGCACTGATCACATGATTTAGCAGTCATCCTGCTGGGAACTAATCCTAGAGAAATTAAAAGTTTTGTTCATACAAAAACCTATACACAAATGGCAGCTTTACTCATAATAAGCAAAAAATGGAAATAACACACACTTACTTCAACAGGTAAATGGATAAAGAAAGAGAGGTATATCCATTCATGGAATACTGTTCAGCAAAAAGGAACACATCATTGATATGTGTATCAACTGGCAACAAATTAATTAAACAAGAAAGCCAAGTGCCCAGTGCACTTGGTAGTATGCTGAGTTGCACTACTGAAAGTCAGATGGTGACCATGGTTCAAATTATCCCTGACTAGGTTGCCTTGAAACATGCTGAGTGTTCACAAGAGTGCCCAAGATCCAACTAGTTGAGGACTAAAAGGAGAGGATTGCATCATGACCAGACCCTGTGGAGGGTGTTCCTCTCTTTCTCATGTGTGTGCACATGTTCTATTATAAATAAAGAAAAAATATTTTAAAAGCAAGCCAATACCAAAGATTTATGTATTATACAATTCCACTTGTGTAACATTCTGTGAAAAAATTATAGTGAGAATAAATTGGTGTTTGTCAGGAGCTGAGGGAAGGATTTGACTCCTAATGTGCACTGTGAGGCAATTCTGTGTGGTGGTGTAGTAGTTCCCTATCCTGACTAGTGCTCATTCATCCAACCTAACATGTGATAAGAGTTCAAAGACCTATGTACCGTTCTCCAAGAAAAAGCCAGTGCCTATAAAAGCTGGTGAACTCCAAACAGAACCTGGACTTAAGTAATAGTATTGCACCCCTGTCAATTTCCTGGCTGTCATGGCGTTACCATGGTTATGTAAAATGTCTTCAGGACAGGGGGTGAAGGGGACATGGGGGCTTTCTGCAGTACTTTTGCAACTGCACATGAATATTAAAATTTTAAAATAAAAATTGGGGGGACCAGCAGATGGCGTGGTGGTTAAGGTGCTGTACACTCTCACATGGCCAACCACAGTTCGAGTCCCAGACCCGGTGGCTTGCTTTCTCACTTTCCCTCTCTCTCTCTCTCTGGTCAAATTAAAATAAATAAATGAATAAATGAAATTAAATAAATAATTCTTTTAAAAAATTTTAATAATAAAAATAAATTTAAAAATACTACTGACTCTGGAATAAAACATGACACTATCAGGTTGACCCACATGGGAACATGGGGACATTCTGGATTCACATCTGGAGACCTCCATGAGTATACAAGACACAGGTGCACACACGATTTTGGGCTGTCTGAGGTTGGGTGGTGGGTCACAGCATTTAGACCCTGCCAAGGCTGCTGTCTCTCTCTGTCCCTTTCTGTTTCTCTTGCTTATGGAAGAAATAAACTAACTTTATGTACTTAAAGTTTCTCTTTCTCTCTCACTCTCTCTCTCTCTCTCTATATATATATATATATAGATAGATAGATATAGATATAGATTTCTATTTTCTGCCATCTACTCTCTCATTTTCTTTGTCATAGCAGTTTGTGCATTTTATATTCTTCTGCTGCCTTTGAGTGAGCTCTCATTTCTGTTAAGGATCAATGGTATAATCACTAAGTACTCAATGTGGAATAACAATAAATGACGTTAAATCCAATTTCTCTCATTTTACTTTCCTTCATGAACTTTCACATTGAAATAGAAAATGTGGGAAAAATATATACGCACATTATATCATATATACATAATCATATAGATGTATATATAACTTTTCACAGAGTGGACACAGCCACATAGCCATTGCCTGGATCAAAAAATTAAACATGACTGGTGCCCAAACTGCCCCTCCCCCATGGCATTTCTGAAACCACTCAAATGCTACTCACAGAGATGACAAAAATCTTGTTCAGAGACCTGAGGTTAAAAAAAATAAAAAATAAATAAAAAAAGAGGGAGGATTTTTCCAAAACACGCAGTTAAGTGGCAGAGCTAGGATTCACATTCAAATCTAATCTGTTAAAGATATTTCGTAGTTTTATCAACAGTACTAGGGAGAAATGTTCACCTGTTTAAATATCCATTTTGTAAGACAAATAATAATGTGATTGAATGTATGGAAGAAAATGAAATGAAAAAAAAAGAAAAGAAAAAAATTAAAAATAAATAAATAAATAAATAAAACCAGAGCTTTTTCAGCTTTCATTTTTGTTAACATTTTTTCTTAGCAATCTTTCTCTGAATATTGGTTACATAGTCATATTTTATAAGACCTCTCTCCCAAATTAGTGCCCATTTTTTGCTTACATTGAAAACCTTTTTAGGGGTCAACAATGAAATCAAGTACGTGGTTGTTTGGTCTCCTTGACAAACACAGAAACTTTCTAAACTAACACTGTGTTAATAAATTACTTCATTCATTAACTAGCACACTCTATGAGAGGAGAGAAAAGAACAATTAAGTAGATCTTCCATCTACCAAAGTAACTGAAAGGCCATGGACTTTAATATGAAGTAGAATGATAAGGGTACTAAACAAAAGATTCCCCTCCATCTGACTTATCCTCCACATGACCAACAAAACAATCTTTTTAAAACATGAATCTGGGGCCAGCAGGTGGTGTAGTGATTTAAGGTGCTGGACTCCCACATGGATGACTGCTGTTTGAATCCTGGACCTGGTGGCTTGAAACTCACACTGACTCCAAGTGCGTGTATGCCCAAAATCTTGAGACGAATGGAGGAGAAAGGATTGCAGAGTGGCCATTCCCCCTAGGGGGTGATTTCTCACGTTCTCTCTCTGTCTCTCTGGCAAGCATATGCACTCTCTAGCAAAAAAAGAAAACACTGATCTAATCTTACCACCTTCCCTGTTGCCTAAAGATAAAGTCCACATTGCTCTGGTGGCATGCGGCTCCTGCTGAAGGCCACAACCTGTCCCCCTACCTCTTTCATCAGCAGCATTGAGACCAGATATCCCCAGATTTGAATGCCATAGCTATCCCATACTGAATGACAGCCCTTGAGCAAGTGTTTCATCCACATTCAGTTTCAGTGTCCATTTTTATAAACTAGAGATAAAGTTTATTCACAGGGTCGGTGAAGTAAAAGGAGATCACAAATACTGTGCCCTTTGCCCAGTGTGTGGGATGCAGTACTTTGTGAGTGGTAACTCTGTTAACTATCACAGCATGCTCAGCTGCTTACAATTCCCCAAACACAGTATTATCTAACTATTTCTTCTGTTTCAAATGTTCTCCTTCGCCTTGGCCTCTTGCCCTTTTTTGCTTGGTTAATTTCTATACCTTTTCAAAACCCAATACAGACATTATCTTCTTGTGCAAGATTGCCTGTACCTGCTCTTCTTCCATCCCCACCAATCCACAGATAATCATTCTTCCTTCTATATTACCTATTCACCTTTTTCCAAAAAAAAAAAAATGTTTATTTATTTCTTCCATGAATGAGAGAAAAGGCAGAGAGGAGAGAGAGAGAAAGACATCATCCTCAACATAGTCTCCGCCATTCTGATTCACCCCCAACCTCAGCTAGCCTTGGATCAGGAACAAGTATGTGCATGGTGTACTCAGGGAGGTCTCAGGACTTGAGCCAGGAACCTTCCCCTGTGGTATTCCCTCACAGAGTGTCACAAGTTACTCTTGCACCATCATCTGGCCCCCATGTATTTATCTTATATTTATTTCTGGTATGGAATAATTATGTTATATTATAATCTGCTTACATGTCTTCTCCCCTACTAGATTATGAACTCCCTCAGGACAAGGACTCTGCTAGGTCACGAATATATATAGAAAGGTCTCAAGAAATATCTGTTGAATATGATTGAATTCAAACTGATATGGTCACAATATAGAGAAGTAAATGTTTAAATCTACCCGAGGAGACAAGAAGAAGTCGTCAGGGAGGGAATAGCATTTTAGCTCAGTCTTTAAGTATGAGTACGATTTAGCTGCTCAGAAGAGAAGGGGAGGAGAATATAAGTTTAGGAACACCATGAAAAAATGCAAACCAACAAGAAAGCCCATTGGTCCAGAGTAATAGGCTGTGGAAAGAAAAGAGGGAGATGAGACTTTAAAGACAGGTTGCATTTCTGAACTTCATGCTAAAGCAGCAGTCCTCAACCTTGCTGGGATCAGGGACTGGCCTCATAGAAGACAATCCTTCCATGGAAGGGGGTGGGTTGTTCCCAGGATAACCCAAGTACACTATATCCACTGTGCACCCCATTTCTACGACTACCACACTGCAATATGCAATGAAACAAAGACACAACAAGAGGGTTCACACTCCCACCGGAATCCAGTACCACTGCTGATCCAATGGAGGCAGAGCCCAGAAGACAAAGTGAGTGAAGGGGAGTGGCTGCAAACACAGATAAAGCCTCGCTTGGTTGCCCACCGCCCAATCCCTGTGGCTTGGCCCACTGGACCAGCACTGGCCTGCAGCCCAGCCCTCAACAACACTGGTCCTCAGCCCAGGGTATGGAGACCCTAGTGCTAACGCATCCTTTCTTCATTCTTCAAGCAATGAAGAGATATCTATGATTTTAGTAGATGTTTCTTGGAGTCGTAAGGTGAGGAGAATACTGAAAAAAAAAAAAAAAAAAACGAATTAGAGATAGGCAAACCAATTAAGGGAGTTGTTACATTAGTCCAGGTATAAAGCAATGAAATATGAAGTAGTATAAGAGCTGTGGGAATTAGAAGAATGGAACTGGCAGATACAGAGCAGTGAACAGACATGAACTGGTGACTTGACTCCCAAATAAGTGCTGAGAAGATCATCAAGAAGCAACTGTGCCAATGATTATGGTTCTAGTTTGAAATGCGGTTTCTAACTATTTAAAACTCACAATAAAATCATACACAGGAATATTTCAACTGTCGACGATCACTTCTATGGATCCATTCTTTTGTTCCCAGATATGACAGGCCCTTCTTTGTTACAAGCACATCTTGTGAAAATGGCAACTATTACTAACTGAGCAACTACAGTTAAGCTGTCCCTTAGATAATATAAAGTCACAATATTATTTAACCACCTGTATACATTGGATACTATTTTCCCTTTTTAAAGGGATAAGAAATCTGAGATTCAGATGACTCATTCGCCTGGGGTCACAAAACTGGCACATGGCACAGCTGCAATCTAAACTCAGCACTGCCTGTGACAGAGACTCTATCTACTTCTTCCTTAGAACTTCCAACACCGCGGACTACATTTCCCAGTTTCCTTTGCATCTGGGAGTGACCATGTGAAAAATTTCTGACCAATAGGGTGTTAGCATCCTACCCGGACTTGTTCTCAAGGGAAAGAGCTGCCTTTTCTTCTTCTTCCTCCTTCCTGCAGGCCAGATGAGCATGATAAACTTTGTGCTGGAGCACAGGTAGATCGACTGGATTGTGAGGTGTAAACTGGAAGTTGTGGAAGGACAAAAGGAGCCCAGATTTTTGTTAACTTCTGAAGCTAAAATGCCAGTTTCCAACTACTCACCTACACATTTTTATGACACAAAAATAAATTTATCTTGCTGAAGTCATTGCTTTGGTGAGTTATACTGGGTTTCTCATAACTGAGCCTGTTGTATCTTAACAGACTCCAAAATCTGTATTACTGACTTTTACTTATAAGTTCTCTCAAACAAAAGAATATTGCATGGCAGAATACACAGAACTTCTCAGTGTGGGCTTTCTGCTATGTCATAAGGAATTTGAGGATAGGGGACAATTTAAATTACAATTATTCTTAATCCTTGCACAGTGCTTATTACAGAGAAGAACCTCAACCAATACTGTAAATTAATTAATTAACTAATGTGAAAATCAGTATTTTTAATGATCTAGAACCAATATTTACCCACCTGCTGGCCTCCACACGCCACCCACCACTCCCTCTTGTCCTTTGGCATAGATGCTAAAGTGCAAACAGACTTGATATTGACCATGGCAAAACGGAATTGGAAGATAAAATTGTCTCCAACCAAAAAATATGTTTGAAAACACTCCTTTTGGATTTCCAAGCTTCTGTCTAGCAGCCCCAGCTTTATGAAGATTCTATCCAAGAATTACTTAAATGTTCCTGCCTTGTTGTGGTCCTGACATGAACCTCTGAGGCATTTCCTTAGAGCAAACGAAGGCTCACGAGCTAGTCCAATGTCTGACTTAGAACCAGAAGCTTCTGCCACTTCATCGCAAATAAGAAGAACTCACCCCAATTGGCTATGTGTGTATGTAAGAGAGAAAAAGATTGAATAACCTTCTCCCAAATCACCAAGGGAAAGGACTACCTAAAAAAGTCACCTTCAGATTTTGTGCCCCCAGTGAGGCGAGACAATGGAGATGTTCTATATTTTAAGACAAAGAGGGAAGATTAATAAGATTCAGAACCCAGAAGTAGAGTTCATGATGTTTGTACTGAAGTTTCTATTCTGTGCGAGCACTTAAAAATACCAGATAATACATGTTTTTAAGGGCAGATGTGGATATATACCTACATTTGGAAAGAAAAGGCACAGGGCTCTTCATGCAAGGAATTAAGCTGGTATTTGTGTTTGTATTATGGCATTGGCTTTACCCCTCATTTTGCATAATCTCTTTTTCAATGGTGAGGAGTGTAATTTCCCTTCAGTTCATAGAATGGTACTTGGAGAGGACAGAGAGGAAGTCTCTGCATTTTGTGAAAGAGAAAATTACCGGCATCCCTTTTGTTCCCTTAGGCAGGATTTGGATGGATTACTCATACTTAAAAAGGAAGGCAGCTTTTAACCTTAAAAAAAAAAAAAGGAAAAAAAGAAAGAAAAGAAAAAGAAAACTCCTTGCATTAACACAGTGCATTGACATGTTACTAAATCTAAGGAATTTTGAAGGATAAATTCCCAGACTTTATCCAAAACATGAAACAAATTCTTCAAACACAAGCTGCCAAACTCATCAACTTGTTCAGATCCCTGCAACTTTGGTCTCACCAAACTGCTCGCTTAGCTCCTTGATTGGCTGCTTACCCCTTCCAGGCTGACCGAGGTGGGCGAGGGGAGTGCCGAGGGGGCAGTTCAGCAAGCTCAGAGCCTTGGCCTCTAGGAAGATCAGACTTCTGGAATCGATTTGGGTTCAGAATTGCATTACCCGAGGAATGTGGAGTATGCACGGGCCTTGATGGTTTGTGAACCACACTTCCTGAAGCTGGCCAGGAGCCAGTGCTGAGGCCATCAGCATCTTAAAAATGAATTCTTTATGAGACAAAGAACAGTCCACCCAATTTCTGAAATCACTGAAGTGGAAAGCTTGTCTGTAAGTAACCTAAAATTTGGTCGACATTTAGACTCCTTTGTATTTCAAGTATATGGGGAGATCAAATGTCACCCCAAAAGGTCTTTTACTTTTCACAGGCAGGCATTGTAAGGTCTTGAGTAGCCTGGGATTACATCTGGCTGAAATGAAAGTGTTCTGGTCAGAAGTCTGTTTTTCTGTTAAAAATATTGTCGACTAACTGCTTACAAGACGGGACAGGTAGGTTGGTAGGTGTGGTAATCCTGTCTTCCCAAGAAACTAAAGTCCAGTGGGCAATCTGTGAAGGATTTTTAGGAATCTGTGAAGACTGCCTTAAAATGCAAATAAAGCAATAGTTCAAAGCTGTGTCATATAGAGCTTTTATAGGAAAACGTGAGTGGTGACTGGACGATAGTGATAATGACATTTTGACATCAATGCATATTTTCACATGTATTTTCTCCTAAATTCCATTTTCTGCTTAGGAAGACATCTAAGAAAATTCTACATGAAAGATAAATTCTTGTTTTCTTTATTACCAGAATCACACATCTATTTAGGCAATGGCTCATCATATCAGTAATAACAAGTAACATTTCCAAAGCATAGAAACAAGAACATTCCGGTTGAGAAAAGATAGGGATGAAGACTCAGAGGAAGGAGTCAGCCAAGTTAACTGTGGGAATGCCTGGCTGAAGTGGACAAATCTAGGCTGAGAGGAGGATGTAGGAGAGCCATGTTGGGGGCTTAGTTTTGCAAGTAGATTACAATTATTTTTAAGGTTCTTTTCTTTAAGGTTCTCATATCAATTCCATGAGAACCTTGAAGGCCAGCCTTACTGAGAGATTCACCAAAACAATGAATGGATCTTTCATACTTTTTTCTGCCCAGATGAAGTAAGATACAGGACAAGGGGAACATGAAATGATGTTGGCAAAACCATTGGAAGAAACAGTGCTGAAACCTAAAGTCATGGTGGGGCAGCTACAGGTGGCAACAGCGGGTTGTGTATCTCAACATAACTAAAAGTGAAGATTTTTAATGTTCCCAACGTAAGTAATGACAAGTGGTTGAGGTGATGGGTACGCTAATTATCCTATTGTATTCTTGTACTGTGAAATCACATTGTGCACCCACAAATATGTACCATGATCATATATTAATTCATTTTTTAACTTTATTTATTTAAGATTTTGCCCTAGGATGCGTGTGCTCACCAAAGACAGTGAGAGGGAAAGTAAGAAATCACCACCCAGAGGGGATGGCCATGCCATAATCCCTTCTCCTTCATTCTCCTCCTGAGATTTTGGGCATGCATACATACGCGCCTGGTGTAAGTTTCAAGCTGTAAGATCTGGAAGTCAAACCAGTCAGCCATGTAAGATTCTAGAATCCTAACCACTATACCACTACTGGCCTTAATTTATTGTGTTAAATATTTAAAAAAAAAAAAAAAAAAAAAAAAAAAAAAAAAACAGTCAGTGAGCTTGACCACTGCAAGGACCTGTCCAAATCACCCCCATCACCCCATCAGTGGAATTTGGATCTCCTTTGCAGTCAGCTGAGAGGAGGATCAAGTGTCTCATGTCTTCATAGCAAACATTACTAAGTGAGGAGCCATCGTTTCCATGATGCCAGAGCACAAATAAAACCGGAGACCACAAAGAAATGACAGAGTGCTTAGATCCAAGTGGCACCAAAGGGCAGAGAATTTCCAGGAGTTGTTTTAGAGGAAAAAATATCTTCACCCGAGTGTCAAGGATAGC
Organism: Tupaia tana; assembly: GCA_026018925.1. Taxonomy (NCBI): domain Eukaryota; kingdom Metazoa; phylum Chordata; class Mammalia; order Scandentia; family Tupaiidae; genus Tupaia; species Tupaia tana. The sequence goes on along the minus strand of JAKSZU010000015.1, from coordinate 65,721,177 downwards.
AAATCACAAAGACGAGCAAAGGGATTGAGTTAAGATCCACCCTGACGTGCTACGGTGCCACAGGACAGCATGGCAGCAGAGTGCTATGTAGAAGACGATTAAACAATCTCAGAGCACAGAAAAAGGGATCTGAAGTGGGATGTGAAGGAAAGGCTTTAAATCCTAGCCTAGAGTTCGGGAGATTGAATGTCTGCGTATCCCACAGGGAGGAAGGACGGGGTTGTGCTGCATTCCACGGGGCAGGGTCAGCAGGAAGCCTCTACAGGAGCTGCAGGCCAGTCATAGAACACAAACGCTGCATGAAAATATTAAAATTCCAATTGGGCCCAGACACGGTAGCAGAACATAACACAAAGGAGAGAAATGAGCCTTCCTCAGAAGGTGAACTGGCCTACATCAGGCAGTTGAGCCCTCTTGGTTCAACCACATAGTGGTGGGATTGGCAAAGGTCAAAACACTGTTACTCTGGAGCCAGGGTTGACTGGTTTGGCTGAAGTGGTTCGGTAGCATTTTGGTTGCCATGTGTTCAGAGGCAGCTTTGGTTAATTATCTAGATTTTTGGGCTATGTGAGGTCAAATATTTGGAGAATTAGAAAAATCCAAATAATAAGTAAGATTATTTTTCCTTTGAGTTTCTGTCCAAATGCTTTGGCATGACCATTCTTGAGTCAAGGAAGGAAAGTATGAAGCATGGAAAACTACAGTGAAAAGACAAATGTACATTTCTGTTTCTTTTTCATTTGCTTGTTTTTAGCTCAATGAAATGCTATGAGCCAGAATTATGGTTCTCTGTTGAGGGGTAAAAGGAAGTGTAGCCTTTAAGTTGTTAGAGAAGAAATTGCCTTCAAGTTGCCTTCATGTGATCTCATCTACCCGAATTGACCAGAAGCAGGATCTTTAGGCAAATCAACCTGTGCATGATCCAGAAAGGATGATGCAGCCTTTTTCTCTGTGCAGGAAGTGGTCTAGAGCACAGAATTTGAAGTCAAATAGAGCTAGCTTCAAATCCCAGTGCTCGTGTGTGTCCAAAGGCAAATTGCTGAATTTTGCTGAGCCTTAGTATGTACATTGTTAAAAAACAGTTGAAAAATAGCACCCAGTTTTAAAAACTGTATAAGAATATCATGAGTATTAATTGACCTCACAGATCTAGAGCTTACAATATCTGGAACAAAGTAGGTGCTCAGTAAATGTTAGATGTGACCTAAACAAGGTTGGACCGAATTGAGGAAGAGGACCTACCACACATAGATGGTGTGTTTTGTTTGTTGGCTTACTTTTTGTTTAATTGCAGGGTAGTACATGGAAGATATAAAGCATCTCATAAAGCACTCAGCTGCATAGCCTAGAAGGACCCCTCAATTCTGTTTGCGTGTTTAGTATTTCATAATTAGCTATCTGAAGTCCTCATTCATCTTTTCTATGCTTGTCTAATCATCATTTCTTTATGAAGAGAGGATACCCAACAGTGCTGAGCCAGAGTGGGGGCCTTGCAGGCTTACCAGGGCAGGGGAAGAGACTGATGAAGGAGTGGTCACTGCAAACAAGTCAACAGAGGCTGGAAACAAATGAGACGCTCAGTGTAACTGTGTTATCCACGCAACACGGCCATCACCTACAGATTGAATACGATGATACACATCTGATTGAATCTGGTGTTTTCCATGCGTTATCTCACTGAAATCTCATAACCCTGAGATAGGTATACCTAGTATTCCCATTTTATAGAAAAGAAAGCTTAGGCTTAAAGAGATTTAAAAACTTATCTTAGGCTATATAGCTAGGAAGTGGCATAACCCCAGACTATCAAAGCCTGTGTTTAATCATTCTGCTACCTCTTAATCATCCCTCTTCTAGCCTTTCCAGAGAATAAATGGCTCACTGTTTTTCTTTTTCTTTTTCTTTTTCTTTTTCTTTTTCTTTTTCTTTTTCTTTTTCTTTTTCTTTTCATCTACCCAGTGTTCTGTACTGTCTTTACGAAGTGGGGGATTAGCATGTGCTATGAATAAAGAAATGCACTGGAAAAACAATTTAATCCTCAGTACCAAGTAGAACACAGTCATTTAAAATCTCTGGCACTGGGACCAGCAGATGGTATAGTGGTTACATCACTGGACTCCCACATGCCCGAGCACGGTTCGAGTCCCAGACCTGGAGGCTTGAAACTCACACTGGGTGCTTGTGTGCCCATGTGTGCCCAAAATCTCAAGAGGAGAATAGAGGAGAAGGGATTGTAGTGTGGTCATCCCCCGGGGGAGATGATTTTTTGCTTTCTGTCTCTCTCTGTCTCTGTCTCTCCGGAAAGCACATGCATCCTATAACAAAAATCTCTCTCTCTAAAAAAATAAATAAATAAATCTCTGGCCCTGCTTGTCCTCTGCTTTAAAATAAGGTTATAATGTTTTACCTCTACAATACACTTCAAATACACAAATTCACTCAGACAAAGAGTTGGCTCTGTGAATTAAAAGTCTGTTTCTGGGATCTGATGGTGGCACAGCAGTAAAGCACAGTGCTCTGCAAGGCTGACCCATCTGGGAGGGTTCCAGGTTCATGTGAGATCCCCCTGAGAACACCAGGCATGTGTGTGAGCATGACCCAAGGCTGACTGAAGCTGGGAGTAGACCGTTGCATCAAGACCCTGTCTCTCAGGACCAGCAGTTAGCGTAATGGCTATGTCGCTGGACTCCCATGTAGTTGACCGTGGTTCAAGTCTCGGACCCGTGGCTTAAACTCACGCCGGGCGTGTGTGCATGAGTGCCCAAGATCCCGAGAGGAGAATGGAGGAGAAGGGATTGTGGCTTGGCCATCCTCCCCTGGGGGGGAGTGATTTCTCACTTTCTGTCTCTCTGTCTCTCTCTGTCTTTCTGGTGAGTGCATGCACCCTATAACAAAAACCTCTCCAAAAAATAAATAAATAAATAAAAGACCCTGTCTCTCTGTCTCTGTCTCTTCCTCTGTCTCAGTCATGAAAGAAAAAAATAAATTTTTTTCTAAGTGTACATTTTCCAGAGCATCACAAATGTGTCTAGAGGACAGCTTGTTGAGGAGATTGATAAGACAGAGCATCATCCCTTCTACTATCCAAGACCTGGCACTTTTTTTCTTGGTGCTTTGCTTCCAGGGCTTCACGTTCCACTGCTCAGACCTGCAGCGTGTCTTCTCCCAGAGCTTCTAGGTAACTCTTCCATTCAGAGCAGCCTCACCTTCTAACCAGACACAAGCCAAGAGAAAATGTTCTAACAATATTCATCTGCTTTGCTGATCCAAGGCTGCAGTCTTTCTTCAAGGCCAAGGACATCACTCAATTGTTGGCTACCCTATCTCACCCTTGGCATTCCTGAGAAACTATAGCATAATAACATTCATGGCAACCAAATCATTGAGATTAAAACAAAAATAAACTCATTTCCAGACCTGGACATAGGAGGAAGGGGAAGAGAAGAGGTCCTCTTAGTCACCCATTATTCGTGCTCTTTTTTTTTTTTTTCTTTTACCTTCAAAAAATCTTAGCTTCTGGTCATTAGGAATGGAACAGGACATACAAAGCGATGTCAGTCCAATGGCACTATTTTTATCCTCTTCCAATATCACGGGTGAATTCTCAGCTGATAAGTAAGTCACAGTGTTCAAATTCCTCCAATGGAAAATCCTTTGGATCTGGCTATTGAATCTCCGTTAATGTTGACAAGTTGACAGCCTTGTTGTCTGGGAAAGATCCATGTGCAGGCCACCACCTACACAATGGGGAAAAGACCAACACAACCATATTACAAAGCAATTTTCTCACTCTGGTAAGTGAGTACATGGAAGGAAGGCCAAAAGGCACAGAACTTTTCCACAAGTTTTGAGAGTACACACATCCTCCCCAAGGGATGCTGAATAGAAGGAAAGGCAAAGAGAGGTGCTGAAGATACTACAAAGAACGAAACTTGGAAACCAGGATTTCTTTTTTAAAAATATATTTAATTTGGGAACCAACAGTTAGCGTAATGGCTATGTCACTGGACTCCCACGTCGTCGACCACGGTTCGTGTCCTGGACCCGGTGGCTTAAAACTCACGCCGGGCATGTGTGCGTGCGTGCCCAAGATCCCGAGAGGAGAATGGAGGAGAAGGGATTGTGGTGTGACCATCCCCCCTGGGGGGTGATTTCTCGCTTTCTGTCTCTATGTCTCTCTCTGTCTGTCTGGCGAGCGCACGCGTCCTATAGTGAAAAAACCTCTCCAAAAAAAAAAAAGAATTAAAAATATATATATATTTAATTTAATTTATTATTATTATTATTATTTTTAATTTGTCGAGAGAGAGAGGGAAAGTGAGGAAGCAAGCCACTAGTTTCAGGACTTGAACTGCAGTAAGCCATGAGAGAGACCAGCGCCTTCACCTCCACACCAACTGCCAGTCCCCAAAACTAGTATTTCAATGATTGCCACCTAAGAAAAGTTTACTGATTTATTTTTAATATTGTTTAGTTTATTTTATTTACTTATTTTTTTAGGTTTTTGTCATAGGGTGTATGCACTCGCCAGAGAGACATAGAGAGGGAAAGTGAGAAATCACCACTCAGGGGGACCCAAATGGGTCATGCTGCAACCCATTTTCCTCCATTTTCCCTCCTGGGATTTTGGGCACGCACATACATGTGCCCAGCGTGCGTTTAAAGCTGCTGAATCCAAGAGTCAAACCGCAGTTGGCCATGTGAGAGTCCAGCACCTAAACCACTACCCCACTGCCGGCTTTGAAGTTTACTCACTTTTTACAGAAGCTGTTATTGAGTCTTTGTGCCAGGGAATGCGATGGCACACGATGCTGTGTTTGCCTCACGGGGCTCACGGTGTGCTGAAGGAGAGGGAAAGATGACCCAGGTGAGTGCTTCTCCCACAACTGAGCATGCCACCCACACAGCTGGGTATGTTTTTGAATTTACTTATTTATTTCTTCTATAAGCACGAGAGATCCAGAGAGATCTAAGCACCAGCAGCAGCGTCTGGAGGCTGCCCCAGGCAGCCCCAGGTCAGGGGCACACACCTGCTGGGAATGCTCAGAGAGGTCTCCAGACGTGAATGGAACTCGCCCGTTTGGACCAGCCTCAGAGTGCGGGGTTTCCCTCCGCGTGGTAAGCGGACACATGAGGCATCGGCCCACACCAGCTCCTTGCACAGTGCTGGGTCCACGCCTGGGAGCCACAGAGAAGTGACACTGTCCAGACACCTCTGAAATGGCAACTGGAGCTATGGTGAGCCCACAGAAGGCTGGGACTGTGTCAATGACGCTGCTGCCCAAGCTTCCTGCTGACTCCATTTGTGTCATCAGAATCAACGTCACACCTGCTTGGCCTCTCGGGGCAGGACTCCCACCATGTTCACACTCGCGGCCAATAGGATTCTGAAACACTGATGCTGCTGGCATGTCGTCTTCTCCTAGCCTTATTTATTTTTTAAAGGATTATTTTATTTAACTTTATTTATTTATTTTAATTTGACCAGAGAGGGACAGAGTGAGAGAGAAAGAGAGAGGGAAAGTGAGAAAGCAAACCTCCAGGTCTGGGACTTGAACCACAGTTGGCCATGTGGGAGTCCAGCGCCCTTAACCACCATGCCACTTGCCGACCCCTCTTCTAGCCCTCTTACATCGGGCCGTCTGCTGTGTCTTCCCTCCAGCACCCCTCAGTGTAGACCACAAGGGTATGAAAAACAAGAAGGAGGTAACCCCAACATCACAGACTTCATCCAGATGAGTAATTTACAGGGAAATAGTGTGCTGAGTGTCCTGGCCCCATCCTCTTCTTAGTTCAAGTCTTGTTAACCACGTATTTGACTCCTTCACATCATCTACCCTAAGAAAGAGAAGCCAGCTTTGCAGCCCTGCTCTGGGACATGCCCTTCTTAGCCACTGCCTGCTAGCCCTTCAGACAGGAAGTAATTGTTTTGCTTCCTGTGTCACCTTGAAAGTGTCCCCTCACAACGTTTTTCCTCAAGATAGTCACCTTAAGTTCATAAGATGATGCTTCAGACACTTTGTAATGGATAAGCCAATGCTGCCATGTTTTTTTAATTCTATGATTGTTTTCAAATCACAAATCAATATTATTATTATTTGATATAAATACATTTGATTTACATTACCACATATGTACTATTTTCTTGACTCTTTACTCTTGCACTTTGAACCTTCTCTCCATGGTCTGCTTTCCTTCTACATAAAGAGCACATTTTAGAATTTTCTTTAAAGAAAATATGTTTGCAAGAAACACGGTCTTGTTTAGTTGAAAATATTTGTATTTCTCTTTTTTAAAATTTCATTATTACTATTTTTATTTCACTATAGAGCACGTGCACTCACCAGAGACACACACACAGAGAAAGAGAGGGAAAGTGAGAAAGCAAGACACGTGTCTGGGTCTCAAATCAGGTCAGCCATGTGGGAGTCCAGCACCTCAACTACCACGTCACCCACTGTCCCCTCTACTTTTATCTTGAAAGATACTATTTTTAAAAAAGTATATCTTCTTTCCCTGGCTGTATTTAAGATGTTTTGTTTGTTTCTGGTTTGGTGTTGTACAGTTTGTTTTCTTAAAAAAATAATTATTTTATTTAACTTTATTTCTTTTAATTTGTTCAGAGAGGGACAGAGTGAGAGAGAAAGAGAGAGAGAGAGAGGGAAAGTGAGAAAGCAAGGCACCGGGTCCAGGACTCGAACTGTGGTCAGCCATGCGGGTGTCCAGCGATTTTAACCACCACACCACCTGACAGCCTCCATGTTATATAATTTTAGTATGATATGCCTAAATGCAGGTGTCATTTTATTTATCCTGTAGGACCCAATGCACCCTTCTAAAATTTGATATCTTTCAGATGTTCTGAAAATCTCTAAGCAATGATCTCTCCAAATATTGCATCTGACACATTTTTTTTCCTCCTAGACACACATTAATGTCACCTGTTCTTCTCAAGCAGATCTTTGCATCTCAGACCCTTTCTTCTGTACTTCCCATCTTTCTGTCACTCAGCACTGAACACTGTATAACTTTTTTTGTTTTGTTTTGTTTTACACTTACCTAAGTATTTCTTCAGTTATATCTAATCCACTGGTAAAACTTTGAGATTTTCACTTCTGGCATTTCTGTTATTCCTAGGAGTTTTCTAGTTGATTCTTTGATCAATTTGTGGTACTATATATTTTTATAATATCCTATTACTTGAAGTCATTTTTAATATTTTTTAATTTTGTGAAGTATACTAAATGATTGTTTAATAGTCTGTGTCTGGGGCCAGCAGATGGCGGAGCAGCTACACTACTGGACTTCCAAATGTTGACTGCAGTTCGAGTCCTGGACCTGGTGACTTGAAACTCACACTGACTGCATGTGAGTGCATGCCCAAGATATCAGAACAAGAATGGAGGAGAAGGGATTGTGGCATAGCCATCCCTCCTGGGAGGTGATTTCTCACTTTCCCTCTCACTGTCTCTGTTTCTCTTTCTCTCCAGTTAGTATACACACCCTAAAGCAAAAATACCTTTAAAAAAAACAGGCTGTGTCTAATATTTCAATATCTGAAGTCTTGGCAAGCCTTTTTCTATTTTGTTCTTTTTGTTTTGTTGATTCTTATTCATGTTAGCTTGTCTTCTTGAAGGTTAGGTTATCTTTGGCAGTGTGCTGGTCTTTCTATTAAAAAAAAAAACATTATGTAGGAATGACCTCAGACCTTCTCCATAGAATACTCACACTTTCTTCTGTCAGATGCCCTGGAGAGCCACTGTTCCAGAACCATCTGTATTGTCTCCCTGTAGTCTTCTCACTTCGTTGGGGACATGGATTTTTGTGTATTCCACACTTCACATCAAAATAACAGTTTAAATATGCAAGGATATCCTTAGGGCAAAAGAAGCCTCCATGTTCAACTTTCCTCTCAAGATTTCTAGTTTTTCTTCAACTTCTACTGTTAGATCTTTGATGTTTTAAGATTTTTACGTTGTTTTTAAATGTTGTTTGTTCACTATATGGTGTGTGCACTCCCCAGAAGGGGAGAGAGATAAAAATAAAAGAAAAATGAGAAATCATTTTCCCTGGGAAGATGGCCACACTGCAATCCCTTCTCCTTCATTCTCCTCTCAGGATTTTGAACATGCAAGCACACGTGCCCCGCATGTTTCTCAAGCCATCAGATCTGGGATTCAAACAGGACAGCTGGCCATTTGGGATCCAGCTGCCTTAACCACCACACCTCTAGCTAGCCCAGTTTTAAAAATTTTTCATTGGTTAATCTGTGTAACCTACAAACAAAGAACTTTAGGTGTGAAGGGCTTTTACATTATTCAGTTTTCATAAAACCATGTAACTCTGTGGATATTTAACAATGTAATCAAATTATGAGGACTTTCTCAGATCTGATAACATGTGATGTACAGTCAGAAAGGGGGGAAATAAGAGCATTTGTTGTGTACAACCAAGTGATACAGATGATCAGATATGTATTTAGAGCATTTGTCTCATAAATTCAACTCAAATTCTTTATTTTTAATGTCTCCAAATGATCTAATTTTATAGCAAAACCATCCTTACTTAAATATTCCCCTACCATCAATTATTTTATTCTCCCATTTTTTCCTACCATCAGCGATTTTACTTTTCCATTTTTTTGCTATATTAACTAACATGGTGCTGTATTTGTTAGTACATCAATCTATGTGGGAATCTCTAATACCCTGCAGTGAAAGAGTTATCAAGGAACGCGAACATATATAGCTCTTGACAACTGTTGCTAAATCATCCTCCAGTGAGGTGCTCCAATTTACACTCTCCAACAACAAGACCTGAGTTTTTGTTTTAACAATCCTTGCTAACATAGATTATTAACACCAAAGATACACGCACTTACGTATTGGAAATGTTTGAAAAAAATAGGGGAGGTATTTTATTGTTTCAATTCTAGTTTCTTTTATTAGTTTAGCCTTAAACTTTTCATCTAAGTTTATTGGCCATTCAGATTTATTTCAAATGATCTGTTCACATCCTAGGCTGTTTCTAAATTTGGATGTACATCATGCTCTTATTAACTTATTACAGTGCTTTACAAATTAGGCATATCGGTCCATTGGCTTTCACATCATTTCAAATATTTTTAGACTTTGCCTTTTAGATTGACTTACAATACTTTATCATATACAGAAATTGTAGTCAAATATCTTAATTTTTTTCTATTTTGGGTTTAATAATGATAATTTATTACCAGAATATTCACTTACATATTTGATTAAGCAACAATTTTTGCAGACTCATAATAGCCAAAGCAATCTTGAAACACACACACACACACACATTTGAGAGGATTATACTATTTGATTTCATAGATTCTAAAAAAGCTATAGTAATAAAGACAGCATGATACTGGAATAAGAATAAGCATATAGATTAATGACATAGACTTAAGAGTCCAGAAATATATATTTCTAATTGTGAGACAGGAGATTCAAGACAATTCAATAGGGAAAACAATAATCCAAAAATCTTCACAACAAATGGTGCTAGGGAAAAATAATTAGTATTTACATTTTTAGAAAACAAAGCTGGACTTCTTCTTGACATCGTATACAAGATTAGTTAAGCATGAATCAAAGATGTGAATGTAAAATCCGAGATTATAAAACTCTTAGAATAAAACGTAACAGTAAATCTTCATGAGCTAGGGTTAGACAATAATTTTTTAGAAAGAACATCAAAATCACTAGCAACAGGGACCAGCAGTTAGCGTAATGGCTATGTCGCTGGACTCCCACATAGTCAACCGCAGTTCGAGTCCTGGACCCGGTGGCTTAAACTCACGCCGGGTGTGTGTGCATGCGTGCCCAAGATCCTGAGAGGAGAATGGAGGAGAAGGGATTGCTGCGTGGTCATCTCCCCTGGGGGGTGATTTCTCGCTTTCTATCTCTCTGTCTCTCTCTGTCTGTCTGGCGAGCGCACGTGCCCTATAGCAAAAACCTCTCCAAAAAAAGAAAAAAAAATCACTAGCAACAAAAGAAAAGTATATATAAACTAGACTTTATCAAAATTAAAAGCTTTAAAATTTTTCTACAAATGATACTACCAAAAAAGTAAAAAGACAACCCACCAAATGGGAGAAAATACTTTCAAATACTATGTCTAAAAAAGCCCTTGTATCTAGACTATATAAGGAACCCTTACAACCCAATAATAAAAGATAAATAATGTGATTAAAACTGGGCAAAATAACCAAGTAGACATTTTTCCATGGAAGATGTACAAATGGTCACTAAATATCAAAAAAATACATTCAACATTATTAGTCATTAGGAAATACAAATCAAAACCATATAACTGCATACTCACTAGGATGGTAATAATCAAAAAGACAAATAAGGATGTAGATAAACTGGAACCTTCTTCCACTGATGAGAATTTAAAACGGGACAGATGCTTTCGTCTGGAATCCCTCAAGATGTTAAACACAGAGTTACCATATGACTCCATAGTTCTACTTCCTGTTTTACTTTTAAGTATCTACCCAAGAAAATGAAAACAGGTCCAGACAACCCTGTTCAGAGAGCGCAACCAAAAAGCAGAAACAACTTAAATGTCTATCCACTCATGAATGGATAAACAACATTTAGTATAGTTATACAATGAAATCTTGTTCACAAATAAAAAGAAATGAAATACTGATACAAGTTGCAACATGAATGAACCTTGGAAATATGCTAAGTGAAAAAATCTGGACACTCAAGCCCACATATGGGATTTGCAGAAGAGGCAAATGTATAGAGAAAGATTAGTAGTTTCCAGGCATAGAGGGAGTTGGAAATGGGGAGAGACCACAGATGTGTATGTTGTATAACTGTGAATATATGAGAAAAAAATTGAAGTCTATACTTTAAATAGGTAAATAGAATGTATGCAAATTACATTTCAATAAAATTATTAAAAATAGGTGCTGGGTGATCAGCAATGGTATAATGGTCACATTGCTGTTCTCCCACGTAGTCAACCACAGTTCACTGCCGGGCACTTCTGCGTGTGTGCCCAAAACCCAAAGGGGAGAATGGAAAAGGGATTGCAGTGTGGCCAACCCCCCTGGGGGGTGGTGATTTCTTGCTTTCTGTCTTTCTGGCAAGCACACATGCTCTATACCAAACATCTCTCTAAAATAAATAAATATATATTCATGATGAAAATAAATCTTTTTGGGACCAGCAGTTAGCGTAATGGCTATGTCGCTGAACTCCCATGTAGTCGACCGTGGTTCGAGTCCCGGACCTCGTGGCTTATACTCACGCTGGGTGCGTGTACGTGCATGCCCAAGATCCTGAGAGGAGAATGGAGGAGAAGGGATTGTGGCATGGCCATCCCCCCTGAGGGGTGATTTCTCACTTTCTGTTTCTCTGTCTCTCTGTCTTTCTGGCAAGCACACGTGCCCAATAGCAAAAACCTCTCTAAAAAAAAAAAAAAAAAAAAAAAAAAAAAAAAAAACTTTTAAAATGAAATGTGATAGTTCGTTAACATAATAGATGATATTAAACCAAGTTCATAGTTCAATCTATTTAGTGGTGGAGAATACTTAGAGGCACCCTCATAGGGATAAAAGGGTGCACTAAGACCTAGCCTACTTATAGAATATAGAAATAATGCAAAGTTAGCCCCTGGCCTAGTGGTTAAAGAGAGCTAGATCCCACATGGCCTATCATGGTTCAAATATTGGTTCTGGTGGCTTGAAAGAAACACCCAGAGTGAGTTGCATGTACACTCAAGATCCTAACAGTGACCATTCCCCATTGGGAGGTATTTTCTCTCTGTTCTTCCTCTCACTTCATCTCTCTGGCGAATATACATGTCCTCTAGCAATTAAAAAAAATAAATAAATAAAATCAGGCAATAAAATGAGAAAAATAAGTGAGATCTCTTTCCACATTCACAAATGATATTGTCCAGCCGCCTTAACCACCTTAACCACTGACTGGCCCAGGGTGGGAATCCTTAATCTTTGAATGACATATTCTTTAACAAAAAGCTACTTTTTTAATAGAAAAGGGGGAGGGAGGGCATCCTAAAGCGGAAAAACAAGACTACATGGTTCATTTTACTAAGAAATATCAGAACTGCGCAATTAGAGTCTAATAAGGAACCTGGGACAAAACGCACCACTGGTCTAACCTGTTAGAAGTCATATGACCTCACAGTTTGGGGCAAAGTCCAGGAAAAGATCAATTCTCCTCAGTACCTATACAACGATTTTTCCAGAAACATTACATTATATATTTATAAAGAATGTTGTCTACCTGCCTAGAATACTTAGAATCCTGACAGTGTGACTTCTACTTGTCACCCTGTAGTCCTTGTATACAGTACGAAAGCCACAAATACATACTAAATTGAGTTCAAAATGAACAATAAGTTGATCTATGCTGAGCAATTTATACTTACTTATTCTTTTTTAAAAAAGGAATTATTGGAACCAGCAGTTAGCGTAATGGCTATGTCGCTGAACTCCCATGTAGTCAACCCCAGTTCAAGTCCCGGACCCGGTGGCTTAAACTCATGCCAGGCACATGTGCGTGTGTGCCCAAGATCTTGAGAGTAGAATGGAGGAGAAGGGATTGCGGCATGGCCAATCCCCCTGGGGAGTGATTTCTTGCTTTCTATCTCCCTGTCTCTCTCTGTCTTTCTGGTGAGCACACGCGCCCTATAGCAAAAACCTCTCAAAAAAAAGAAAAAAGAAAGAAAGGAATTATTTATTTAATTACATTTATCATTATTGTTATTTTAAAATCTACTACAGGGCACATGCACTCACCAGAGAGAGACAGAGAGAGAGAAAGGGAAAGTGGGAAAGAGAGCCACAAAGATCAGGACTTGAACCATGGTCGGCCATGTGGGAGTCCAGTTTCTTAATCACCACACCACGTGCTGGTCCCTATACTTGCTTATTCTAAGATAAGAGTGAGTGGAATTTATTTAAAGTATGTATGTTGCAGGATTCATTGGATAATCTGGCATCAAGAAATTATCTGGGGGAACAGCAGGTGGCGTAGTGGCTATGTTGCTGAACTCCCATGTAGTTGCCCGTGGTTCAAGTCCCAGACCCAGTGGCTTAGACTCACGCCGGGTGCATGTGCATGCATGCCCAAGACCCAAGATCCAGAGAGGGGAATGGAGGAGAAAGGATTGTGATATGGCCAGCCCCCTGAGGGGTGATTTCTCACTTTCTGCCTCTCAGTCTCTCTGTTTTTCTGGTGAGTGCATGCACCCTATAGAAAAAAAAAAATCTCAGGAAAAAAAAAGAAATTATCTGAAACTCAGAAAGTCCTGTGAATACCAGATATAGTGTGTGTGAAAGAGTAAAGTCTGAGGAAGGACATTTAGAAGAAAAATAGAGAGAGGCAAAGCATTAATGGAACAAAGAAGTGTGGTATTATCTGTTGAAGATAATTTTATAGTTTTATCAGCTGATCTAGGGAGAAATGTTCACATGCTGAAATATTCACTTTGTAAGCTAAATAATGTGATTGAATGTATAAAAGATAATGAAATTGAAAAAATAAAAATAAATAAATAAATAAAAGAAAAGTTCTTTACCTCACCAATGGTGATGCTTGCAAAATGAAAAAACGGAATAAAAACCGAAGAAACAAGACACTCAAACGTGGCCACCAAGGCATGCATCAGAGAAAATCAAGTTGGACTTTTCTTGCTGAGACTCAAGACTAAGACAAACCAAAGAACCAAGCATCTTATTTCTTGATCCTGAGACTTACTAGACAGATATCATCTATCACTCTCATAGCTTACAGAAAGTCGACCAGCCCTCCCTCAAACCAGTGCCCCTGTAAATATCAGAAGAGAACCTGGAGGGGGAAAAAAACATTGTCTAAGGTATTGCAGGGCTGGTGAAGAGAAGCTATTCCTTGCCTCACCTTGGAGAACTTTCTTGCTCCGTACCTGAGAGACAATCGCTGTGTAAAGTCTGAGGGTGTCAGCAAGATGGGGAGGTTACGTCATCCCATGGCTGAACACAAACTGGGAAGAGTAAGAGCTATAATCTCCCTGAGACTAACATAATGGGGGGAGAGGAGCAACCGGGGAAGTGAAGCAGATGTTATCGTCTGGAATCAGGAGACAGATATAGCCAGCTCTTACAGACAACATCAAGACTAAAGAGAGGTTTTGTATGTGTGTGCATGTGTGTGTGATTCTTTTTTAAAAAATATATACATAATTTTATTTACCTTTTGTTTATTATTACTGAATTTGACTCAGGAGAGAGAGAGAGAGAGAGAGAGAGAGAGAGAGAGAGAGAGAAAAGCCGTCAGGTCCAGGACTCCAACCACAATTGGCCATTTGGGAATCCAGCACCTCTAATCACCACACCATCTGCCGGCCCCAAGAGAGTTTCTCATCAGCAAGGCACATTAAAAAACTATCCAGGTACTGAAGAGTTCATGGACAGCGATATAGAATAGCCACCACGGCCATCTCAAAGCAAGTCTGTAGCATTGCTCAGTCATGAAAGATTTCTTTTTCTTTTTTCCCATCTCCCTGTCCCAATACCTGAGATGGTACTGCCAGTAAGAGGAACATACACCAATGCATTATCTATACACATGCAGTCCTAGAACATCTTCTAGAACATTCTCAACTTCCCTTCATTTCTCTCCACCTACCTGGTCTGTAAGCCAAAATTGACTAGGGGATAGAATTAAGTCTCTCAGACTTCTGTATTTACACAGCCTTAGCCCTGACAAATCTTGTATAAAACTTTTCATCTTAGTTTCAATCATGGGAGTTTTGTGCCTTTGACTCATCATTTACAACCTTGTGTAGCCCTCAGAGTCAATGTTTGGCACAATTTCCCTGGATATGACCTTTTGATTCTCTCTTCAAATACGATTCATGTTTTCCTCCAGTTCCTGAGCCTTCAATTACTGTGGGTCAGCTTCGGACCTGATTCAGCTTGACATCAGGGCTCACAGTACCAGGGCCACAAACAGCTGCCAAAGCTACTGATATTTCAATCTAGAGCAGGTTGGAAGAGTCAGCCTATACTGAAATATAAAGATGGCTATAGGGAAATCGTTTTCTTTTTGTTTTTGTTCTTAGATCAGGTCTTTTTCCCTTTTGTTTTTTCTTGGAGAGCTCTCTATATGTGCTATAGGGCACATGTGCTCATGAGAGAGACAGAAAGTGAGAAATCACCAGCTAAACTATCACCACAGATTAGCTATGCTGCAGTCCCTTCTCCTCCATTCTCCTCTTGGGCACACACACATGCACTCAATATGAGTTTTAAGCTGCCTGGTCTGGGACTTGAACCACGGTTGACGACATGGAAGTCCAGCAACATAACCATTATGCCATCTGCTGCTCCCTTGTTCTTAGATCTTAGGTTACTACAGTTGCTGTTCTCCCCAGCCAGTGCTATACTTGGGGAGTCAGTGGGTAGAAGGGGTCAGACAAGGTCTGCCTCCTTAGCACCAAGCCCGACCCTGCCATGATTGCTAACCAGAAGCACACTGTAACAGAAACCCTCGGTGTCACAGAAAATCGAAAGTCACTTACAATGTGATCGGAACTTACCAAAAGGTACCGTAAATTTTAAAATTTGAACTAAAACTAAATAGAAATGTAAATATAATTACCAATCTTATAATAATAGGGAAACTTTTTCTTTGAGTATGAATCTTCTAATTAGATCTCAGTTTAGTTTTTAAAAAATAATTACTTACTAATTTCATTTATTATTATTATCATTTTTAATTTGCTATAGGGCATGTACACTCACCAGAGAGAGAGAGGGTCTGGGATTTGAACCATAGTTGGCCATGTGGGAGTCTAGTGCCTTAACCACCATGCCACCTGCCAGCCCCTAGTTTAGTTTTTTTTTTTTAAGTTTGTTTTTATTCATGATAGAGAGTACATGTGCACACACAAGAGAGAGAGGGAAGAGAAACAGAAGCGGGAGAGGAAAAGAAAGCACACCCCAGGGGCCTGGGCATGCAGCAATCTTTTCTCCTCAAATTGTCCATGGGCCAGCCTCCCAGAACGTCACAGATCCCAGCCATGTGAACACAAGCCTGGCCTGGAGCTCAGGACCAGGAATCAAACCCCAGTCAGCCACGTGGGATCCAGATTCCTCTGGGCAGTGCCCACCTGGTAGCTTCCAGGCCAGCCCTGTCTAATTTTTATTATATAAACAGTACACTTTTAAGACTCAGCCTCTATTTCATTTTTGTCTCCTTAAAGTGAAGTCAGAATTTAGAGTCATTTATAATGAAAACTAAGTGCAGAATTATACCATTTTATATCTTATAAAATATTTTATAGTTGTCTCACAATTATAAAATCAGTAGCAGGTTTTAAAAGTTCTTCATCTTTTGAGTCTTTCCAACATTTTCAACCTTGTTTTCATTTTGTTTTGAAGGACATTTCTTCCATGAGCATGAGAGGCAGAGAGAGAAAGACAGCACCCCCAGCAAGGTCTGGCAGCTGTGACCCACTCCGCAGCCTTAGCCAGCCCGGGGTCATGGGCGCACGCATGTCTAACACACGCAGGGAGATGCCCAGATGTGAACCCAGACGCTTCCCATCGGGGCCAGCCTCACAGAACACCACATTTTACCTCTGCAACATTCTTCAGGCCATCAATTTTGTTCTTAAATAAACAGCAAACAGGGACCAGCAAACCCATGCTGGGTGCATGTATGTGTGCCCAAAATCCCTAGAGGAGAATGGAGGAGAAAGGACTGTGGTGTGACCCTCCCTTCTGCAAGGTGATTTCTCACTTTCTGCTTCTGGCAAGCTCATGCACCCTGTAGCAAAAATCTCTAAAAATATATAAAATAACAATAAAAAAAGAAACAGCAAACATCTATTCACATTTATATTCTCCTGCTTCATATAATATCAAATTAAATTTTACAATTATAATTCCAAGTACAACTCACTGGAAGAAACAAGGTTGGAAATAAGCTCAACTGACTCTTGGCAAGCACACCACCCTTTTCAGAAAAGTTTTACAGGTAAACGAGAAGGTAGTCCACTCATTGTGAGTTCAGTCAGAATGTCTTCCAGAAGGAATGAAGGATTTTCAGGAATCCAGCAAGCCAGTGAAGTAAAGGTTTGTTAAAAGAACTCCAGTTACACAGTCTTACTAATGATCATTTTTAAAAGAATTAGTTAATTCTATCTATCATTTTTTTTTTTTTTTATTTGCCACAGGGTACATGCACTCACCAGAGAGAGAGTGAGAAAGCAAGCCGCCAGGCCCAGGATTCAAGCCATGTGGTAGTCCAGCACCTTAACCGTCACCCCACCTGCTGGTCCCAATAATGATAATTTTTTTTTTTTTTTGGAGAGATTTTTCTTTGTGCTATAGGGCACATGCACTCGCCAGACAGACAGAGAGAGACAGAGAGACAGAAAGCGAGAAATCACCCCCCAGAGGGGATGGCCATGCCACAATCCCTTCTCCTCCATTCTCCTCTCAGGATCTTGGGCATGCACGCACACACGCCCCGCGTGAGTTTTAAGCCACCAGGTCCAGGATGCGAACCGCGGTCGACTACTTGGGAGTCCAGCGACATAGCCATTACACTAACTGCTGGTCCCCAAAATGATAATTTTTTAAATGCTGTATAGCTTATAACATCCTATCATACATAACCAGGCACATCCATAATCCACTCTGTAAATTCCTTTTCCCAAATGTGTACTGAATGTAACAAACTACAATCAAACCAATCATAAATGGTTGTTTTCATAGTTGTTTCATATTCTTTTTACTTCGTTTTAATTTTATTGTATGAATTGGGGTGTGTATGGCTTTGAACTTTTGTCAAGTTCTTGAAATTTGCCCCCACTTCCAAAACTGAGATGATTTCTGACCAGTTGTTGGCATAATGGCTATGTCGTTGGACTCCCACGTAGTTGACTGCGGTTCGAGTCCCGGACCTGGTGGCTTAAACTCACACCAGTCATGTGTGCGTGCGTGCCCAAGATCCCGAGAGGACAATGGAGAAGAAGGGATTGTGGTGTGGCCATCCCCCCTGGGGGATGATTTCTCGCTTTCTGTCTCTCTGTCTCTTTCTGTCTTCCTGGCAAGTGCACGCACCCTATAACAGAAACCTTTCAAAACAAAACAAAACAAAAACTGAGACAATTTAAGGTTTCTCGTGGATATAAGGAAATGAGAAAAACTGAAATGGAAATGAATAAATAAGTAAATGTGATGGTATGTTGAGAATTAAGATACTTATATGGGATTATGTATTTAGCTTTTTTTTAGAATTATTTTATTTCAACTTTATTTATCATTATAATTATTATTTTCTGATTAGACCAGAGAAAGACAGAGAAAGAGAGAGGAGAAGTGAGAAAGGAATCTGCCAGGTCTGGGACTTGAACCGTGGTTGGTCATGTGGGAGTCCACCACACCACCTGTTGGCCCCTGTATTTAGCTTTTTAAATCAAGAGCGGCTTCATTAAAGATGAACTCTCTGTATTAAACTTTAAGTAAGGTAATGGCAATTGAAGTTAGACTCTGAAAAATGAATATGATTTCTATAAGTAGGGGGAAAGGGGAAGGAAAGTTATTTCCACCAATGTGAGCAGCATGAACAGGACACAGGAAGGTAGATTATGTATTTTAAAGTGGAGGGTAGGGCCCAGTGGTGGTGACACAGCATTGGCACAATGTCTGTGCTAATGAGACCACATGGAAAGCCCTGGGTTTGTGTCTAGAGACCTCCCTGTACACTCCAGGCCTGCCTGTGATCTGGACTGACTGAGGCCAGGGGCGGATCATGACATGACCCCATTGGTAGTGCTTGTTTCTCTCTCATTCGCTTTCTCTCACTGTCTTTATCTTTCATGGAGAAAATAAAATAAACATTTTAAAAATAAATGAGTGGGAACCAGCAGTTAGCGTAATGGCTATGTCGCTGGACTCCCACGTAGTCGACCGCGGTTCGCGTCTCGGACCCGGTGGCTTACAACTCACGCCGGGCACGTGTGCGTGCGTGCCCAAGATCCCGAGAGGAGAATGGAGGAGAAGGGATTGCGGCGTGACCATCCCCCCTGGGGGGTGATTTCTCGCTTTCTGTCTCTATGTCTCTCTCTGTCTGTCTGGCGAGCGCACGCGCCCTATAGCAAAAAAACCTCTCAAAAAAAAAAAAAAAAAAAAAAAAAAAAGAGTGAATTCAAAATACAACAGAGGGCAAGTCCAAGGGCAGAGAGGGGAGGAAACTCAGAGTGATGGTTTAGAATTTAGAGTCACGTAGGGACCAGCAGTTGGCGTAATGGCTGTGTCGCTGGACTCCCATGTAGTCAACCACGGTTCGAGTCCTGGACCCAGTGGCTTAAACTCACGTCGGGCACATGTGCGTGTGTGCCCAAGATCCCGAAAGGAGAATGGAGGAGAAGGGATTGAGGTGTGGCCATCCCCCTGGGGGGTGATTTCTCACTTGCTGTCTCTCTATCTCTCTCCTTCTGGCGAGTACAAGTGCCCTATAGGAAAAAAAATTCTCTACCAAAAAAAAAAAATTTAGAGTCATGCAGCAGAGCACAACTCTGACAGTCTAGGAGAGAAAGAGTGAGAGCCCCAAAGGCCCATTCCTGAGAGACAGATGAATAACTCACTACAAAAGCCACCAACGTGGATTTTATTGGGTTTAGATTTTCTGAGGCAAACTGAGAGAGATTTATCTTTTCTGGGTCTGGCGGTTTTAAGTTTTTGAAACCATAGCCTCAAAGACAGGGGAACAGAAGCATCAGATGAGGCCACCCATGCAAAGTGTGAAGCCTCCGCCAGGCCATTTGTTCTGGTCATGTCTTAGGCATAAGACAATTGTTTGGGATGAAAACGGGCTTCTGCAGCAAGTGTAATATAATATAGACGTTATGGGGAAGGCAAGTTTGCTTTCACAGTGACCAAGCTTTCCAACAATCAAAGGGAGTGATGTGGCCACGGAGTATTATTTGGGGTTCCTTTTGGCATAACCTCTCAGTAGGCTATGTAGATGAAATATTTTTCTCTTCACAAGACATTTGAGAATTTAGTTTACTATAAAATACGAACTCTGAAGTTAATAAACAGGGTGGCATTTGGTGCCAAGGATTAAATATTTACTGGTAAAATATACAGTGATGAAAAGGGGTTTCAAACAGGCGATAAATCACATGGGCTGAACTCTGTATTAAATATTATTTTTACCAGAGGAAAAAAGAAAACAGCCCAAGAAAAAAATTAACCCATTGCTGTAACGCCTTGGGGCTGAGCTTGTGAAGAAATCATCAAGTATTCTGTTGAAAAACCAGGTAAATAGAGAGTTTATTTCATATTTGAAACAATCAATTTCTTCAGCAACAGAGACTGTGAACATCCCAGCATCCCGTACAGCCCTGGCTGGTTCTCTCTTCTGTGGGATCTTCCATTCAGTCTTTGCTGCTCCATCAACTTGTCTCCCTTCAGGAGACCGCCTGCCCAGAGATAAAGAACACATACCCTACCGCCAGCCTGCCCACGTTTAAATTCGAACTGCCAAGTGCTGGCTGGGTTACTTAACCTCTCTAGGCTTCAGTTTACTCATCCACACAATGGAGCTCTTACACTACTACATCCTAAGTTTCTATAAGAATTAAATGACTGGGGCCAGCAGATGGCGTGGTGGTTAAGGAGCTAGACTTCCACATGTGGTTTGAGTCCTGGACCTGGTGGCTTGCTTTTTCCATTTCCCTCTCTCTTTCTCTTTGTCTCTCTCTGATACGTGCACGTGCCCTAAAGTAAATGTTAAAAATAATAATAATAAATAAAATTAATAAGTCATTCTTAAAAAAATTAAATTAGTTAATATACATATACATAAAATGCTTAAACAATCTAGAAAGCAATAAGTTTGCCATATGATGGTCCTTCATACTTTAATTATTTAAAGATTACCTATCATTTTTCTTTTTTTTTTTTTTTTTTTGGTTTTTGCCATAGGACATGTGTGTTCTCCAGAAAGAGACAGAGAGAGGGAAAGTGAAAAATCACTCCTGGATGGGTAGCTGTGCCACAATCCCTCCTCCTCCATTCTCTTTTTGGGATTCACACATGCCCAGTGTGACTTTCAAGCCACCAGGTCCAGGACTTAAACTATTGTTGGATTGTTGGTCATGTGGGCGTCCAGAATCTTTTTCTTTTAATTTGTTATTATTATTATTTTTTTTTAATTTGACTTGAGAAAGAGAGAGAGTGAAAGAAGGGGAAAGTGAGAAAGCAAGTGGCCAGGTCCAGGACTTGAACCATGGTCAGCCATGTGGGAGTCTACCTGCCAGCCCTGGGAGTCCAGAATCTTCATCACCATGCCACTTGCTGGCCCCATGATTACTCATATTTTAAAACTCAGTTTAATTCTTTCTTTTTTTTTTTTTTTTATAAATGTATTTAAGTTATTTTCTTCATGAGAGGGACAAAGAGACTAAGACAGGCATCTTCACACTGTGATCTTTCCCCAAGCCCTGCAGACAGCTGGGATCCCGAGCATACCCTGCACAGTGAGGTCCCCAGTCACAAACCCAGAGCCTTCCCACACAGTGTCCCGCATCACGTAGCGACATCCTATTGCCTGTGCTGCGGTGGCTGGGCCCAGCCATGTTCTTCCGTGAACGTTATCGGTGCAAACATTCTCTGAATAGTTGCAGCCTTTTCAGCCTGTACCTGCCTTTGTGGTATCTGATTGTAGATTATGTAGTATTTCAAATGGGTTCACGACTTCCCTAATAGATTAATCTCTTGGGGAAAGGGACACGAACTCACTTTTTAAGAATCTCCCTAAGTGTGAGTTGCCTCTAGGAAAGAATGGTATCAATAGTACATGGCCACAGATGTTGCATTGACGGAGGGCCTACTGTCTGTATTTCGGTGAAAACTGAGCACCGCTCCCATCCTCCAGCGTGGATAGCAGCAGGGGTGGGTGCAAGGCATAAATCACGGCCCCTGTGTGTTGGCTAGCACTCCGCCGCAGTAGGTCTGCTCTCGAGACACCATCATGTAAGGTAAACAGGTGGATGGATGAATGGATCAAAATAGGGCCTGAGGGGGAAAGTCCTACAAAACAAGAGAGAAATTTTTGCCTCTGGAAATGATGTATTCCAGAAAGCAGAAGTAAATTTGAGAATTTATCTGCTTCACATTAAGGCACAGGAAAAGACGAAAGAAGAATGAGTTGAGATGAAAACCTGAGAGGCAAAATGTTGCTTGGAAACATCACCTCAAGGCACTCATCGTGATCAGTAAGTGGAGAAAAAAAAAAGAAAGAGAGAGAGACAAAGAGACAGAGAGAGAGAAAGAGAGAGGGAGAAAGAGGAGTGAGAGAGAGAGAGACTGATAACATGAAACTGCTCATTGCTGAGATTTTAGTTCCCTTAAACTCAGTATTCATGGAAGGCAACTAAGTAATTTTCTGTAGTCTGAGACGTGTGTTCCTGATTAAACTCATGCCACAACATTAAAACCATGCAGCGGGTGAGGCAACAGAACAAGGGTGGGGGGCATGGGGAGCAAGTCAAAGGCCAATGCTTGGGGCCAGGAGATGGCATGGTGGCTAAAGCACTGGACTCCCACAGGACCGACTGCAATTCAAGCCCCAGACCTGGCAGCTTGCTTTCACATTATTCTCTCTCTCTCTCTCTCTCTCTCTCTCTCTCTCTCTCTCTGATGAGTACACATACCCTATAGCAAATTAAAAATAGTAATAATAATATTAATAAATAAAATTAAATAAATAATTTTTTTAAAGGCCAATGCTCAGCAGTTGAAGGTTAACAGAAGCAACACGAAGGCTGAGCGCTTTGTTTCCATTTTCGGTATCATTGTGGACAAGAAACCCTACCCAACAGAACACCAGGATCAGAGCTGATGATCAGGATCATTTTAGACATATCCTCTGCTTCAGGATGAGGACGCCTTCTTTTAAATCATCATCTCAAAGACCGTTCTGGTAGATTTTAGTGTTCAGTGGAACTGTTCTGCTCAAAATTCTGCATCCGGCATGGGGGCCTCCCAGTGAGTGAAAGCGGCATCCAGACTGGTGAGATCTCCTGTAAAACTCAATGAATATAAAATCATGAGACCTCGATTTTAGTTCCACTCATTTCTGTTCGTTTTTGTTTCAGTCATTTTGCCCAAATCACCAAATTTTTGAGGCTTGATTTCTAGAGGATGAAAAACACAAGCATAAATCTTACCTCCCAAAACAAAGTGGGAATTCACTAGGGCTTTCTAAGGTACAAAGCATTTTGTATTACTCTTTCTAAAGATGATAGGTTGGAGGGGTAAATACCGTCGAGTAAGGACAGAAATTATGCAGTTAGGCTGGTTTTTGTCAGCACCGCTTCCCACAGCCTCACCCAATGCCTCTTGCGAATCCAACTCCCACAAATATTTACCCTTCTAACTCAATTTCAGAGTTTTCTGGTTTCTTTGATGCATCCTCCCTTTATATCAACTTATTTCTCTTTGACCATATCAGTACACATTCTGAAACAGTTTCTCTACGAAGCATAACTCCATGCTTTCATAATGGCGACTGAAGTCTCCAGAGCCATGGCTGAAAGGTCTCATTACAGCGGTAATCACCATCGCCAACACCGTAGAGAAAACGGTGACACCGGACAGCGGGATCTGATCACGGCTCCAGTGGCAAGTAGCTCTAAAGCTGCCTTTGTGACTCAAGTTTCCCGATCTCCCATGAGGTTCCACTTAAACCCACAGCAGATGCACACGAAGCCTCAGCCATCGCCAAATTACATTATTTTAACTAGCAAACCAAATCGAAAAGCCTTAGGCAAAAGTTCGCACAAAGCGCATTGGGGAAAATGCCAGCTCAGATGATGGTAGAAGTTTTGATTAGGGGTTTGCCCACATCTTAAATAAATAAATAGTGACCCTCCTTACCACCCAGAATGGTTTTTCCTTGAGTGGAATTATTACTCAGTGGAAAGACAAACACTGAAATTTGAAGCAGAACTTTCTATGCATTGATATTCAACTATGAGAAAAGAACCTAGAAAACGAAATCGCAGAGGGGCAAGGCCTCCTTGTGGCTTCTCATCCTCCTCTTCCCCACACTCAGACTTCTTCCTGACATTTTCTATGCTCTCTCCTCACCCTGAACTGGATCTTCAAATGTCCCCTCCTCTTTTTTTTTTTTTTTTTTTTTTTTTTAAAGAGATTTTTTCTATAGGTAGCACATGCACTCGCCAGAAAGAGAGAGACAGAAAGTGAGAAATCACCCCCAGGGGGGATGGCCATGCCACAATCCCTTCTCCTCCATTCTCCTCTCAGGTTCTTGGGCATGCACACACATGCGCCCAGTGTGAATTTAAGCCACCAGGTCCAGAACTCAAACTGCAGTCGACTACATGGGAGTCCAGCGACATAGCCATTATGCTAGGGACTGCTGGTCCCGTCCCCCCTCCTCTTTGAAACCTGCCCCAGCCCTCTAATCACTGTCCTTCTGTATCTGACACTATTAGAGATCATCTCAGGCAGCAAAGACTCCAGGCTTCCGGTCCAGGCTTCTTCTCCTTTGGGCAGATTACTGAAACTCTGGGCTTCATTTGTAAAGCTGGGATAGTAATTACTGCCTCCTCAGTGGGGAGTGAAGGAAAAAGGCACAATCTCCATGCAGGGCTTTGTGTAGCGCTTGGGGCAAAATAACCGAGTTGTTTGCTTTCACCATGTTTTCTTCATTTCTATGCTCAGGCATATTTTTGTTTCTCGTAGTATTCCCAGTACCCAACATGGTACCCAGCACAGTGTGGCCACTTAAAATGTTTTGTTCATTTAACAAATGAATAAATATTCCACTGCTTCACACTTTAAAAAGACGGCAGGCCTGGCTTGTTGGCACAATGTTAACCTGCTCAAGCGATGTGGGATCCCTCTGGAAGGTTGTTTTCCTGGACAACCTGTACACGTGGAATGGGTGTGCCCGTACCCTGGCTGGTTGGGAAGGTTGGGAGAGAGAGCGGTGTGAGTTCCTGTTGAGGGTCTTGCTTGCCTTTCTCTCTTTCTCACTCTCATCAAAAAATTAATTAATTTTAAAATTGCACTTTCATGGAATCAGCAGTTAGCATAATGGCTATGTCACTGGACTCCCATATAGTCAACCGCTGTTCGAGTCCCGGACCCAGTGGCTTAAACTCACGCCAGGCACATGTGCGTGCATGCCCAAGATCCTGAGAGGAGAATGGAGGAGAAGAAATTGCAGCGTGACCATCCCCGCTGGGGGGTGATTTCTCGCTTTCTGTCTCTCTGCCTCTCTCTGTCTTTCTGGCAAGCGCACGAGCTTTATAGCAAAAACCTCTCCAAAATCATTAAAGAAATTGCACTTTCACATGTGTGGTCTCATTGGTTCCTTACACTAACCTTCCAGGAGCAGGAAAGGCAAGCCCAATACTCCTTCCTACTTAGTCTCCATGAACATCTGCTAGTTTGCCATAGGCACCTTCCTTTTGAGTGCAAGGAAAAGCACAAGACCAGATTTAGCCAAATAAATGATGTCTGGTGATACTGCACTATAAAGAAAGAACCAGTGTACAGAACACAGCTGGAGCTATTTCAGTCAATGGTAGCATTGCTGGAAAAATGTACCAGCTCCCGGTATCAAAATTCCAGAAGCTGCTCTGACCCAGCCCTTCCTGAGTCTGTGAATGACACTAGATCCTTCCAGCAAATACCTTTCTTTTTTATTTTTTTTAAATTTTTAATTTATTTCCCCCATGGGCACAAGCACTCACCAGAGAGAGACAGAGACAGCAAAAGGGAAAGTGAGAAATCTCATCCCCCTCCCCTGGGTATGGCCACATCGCAATCCCTTCTCCTCCATTCTCCTCTTGGAATTTTGGGCATTCACGCACATGCACCCAGGGTGATTTTCAAGCTGTCATGTCCTGGACTTGAATCACAGTTAGCCATGTAGGAGTCCAATGCCTTAACCACCATGCCATCTGCTGGCCCATGAATCTCTCTTTTTAGAAGCTCAAGATCAGTTTCTATAGATTGCAAGCAAAGTATCCTAACAAATATAATTAGTGTCTCCAATTTACACAGAAGATAACTAAAGCTCTACTCAGAGCTGAAATCAGGTAAAGTCAAAAACATAGAATTCAATAACGTATTGTTTAGGAACACTTGTATATGCAAAAATATTATTATTTAGAAATTATAGGGACCAGCAGTTAGTGTAATGGCTATGTAGCTAGACTCCCATGTAGTCGACCTTGGTTCGAGTGTCAGACCCAGTGGCTTAAACTCACGCCGGGCACGTGTGCATGCGTGCCCAAGATCCCGAGAGGAGAATGGAGGAGAAGGGGTTGCAGCGTGGCCATCCCCACTGGGGGGTGATTTCTTGCTTTCTGTCTCTCTGTCTTTCTGGAGAGTGCACGTGTCCTATAGCAAAAAATTTCTCAAAAAAAAAAAAAAAAAAGAAAAAGAAAGAAAGAAAGAAAGAAAGAAAGAAAGAAAGAAAGAAAGAAATTATAAAAATATTATAACAAAAAGAAAGATTAAGCATTCACAATTTAATGGAGTGCTCATACTGGGGCCCGGGTGATAGAAAATGATCATAAGAATTAAATAAGTCATCAAAGGCACTGCTAATGTTCTCTGAAGTTAGGAGGTAGGCAGAATAGTATGTGTTGTAATCATACGTACATATGTGTACACACATGCACAGGTGTATATCTATTGCATGTATGGAATATTTCTAAATGAAATAGTTGTTTTTCATAAATGAAAAAAAAAAAGGAGCAGCAGATAGCATAATAGTTATGTCACCAGGTTCCCATGTAATCAACTGCAGTTCAAGTCCTGGACCTTGGAATTTAAAACTCACTCTGGGTGCATGAGCGTGAGCCCAAGAGGAGAGGGATTGTGATGTGGCCATCCCCCCTTATTTCTCACTTTCTATCTCTCTGTCTTGGTCTCTCCAGCAAGCACATGCACCCTATAGCAAAAATCTCTCAAAATAAATGGGAAAAAAAAAAGCCCAAGGCCAAGGAGGTTAAGTCATTTGTAAAGAACAAATTAAGTAGAGGGCTGGCTCTGTGGTCTGAAGGTTAAGGCAGTAGGATCCCTCAAGACCGACCATGCAGTTTGAGTACTGGATCTGGCAGCTTGAGAAACACGACAGGCACATGTGCATGTGTGCTCCAAATCCCAAAAGAAGGGAGAGATGGAGGAGAAGGAATTGCAGCATGGCCATTCCCTATGGGGGTGCTTTCTCCTCTTCCTCTCTGTCTCTCTCTGACAAATGCACAAAATCTCCAACAAAAACAAAAAAAAAACTAAAACAAACAAACAAAAAAAACAGACTAAGTGGCAAATCATGACTAGACTTGAGACTCCAGAACTCTCTTGCAGCACTCACTCCATCTGGCCACAATTTGCCGTGACTCTCCGCTGTTACTCCTGCATGTGGAAAATCAGAAATAGCCGATGAAATCTTTCCAAATGAATTCAGCAAAAAAAGTTGGTGAGAAGTAATAGCTGAGCCATAGTATTACAAAGACCTAAAATGGGCTTTTCATTCCTTGAGAATCAGAAATCACCTAGTTCAATCTCAAGGCAAACTGTCCTCTGTCCCATTGACGGTGGACCTAGAATTCACTAGGCCGGCATGTCCATCACAGCTTCTTCAGGTTGTCTATTGACTGTAAGACACGTGTCCTACCCATTCCTGTGATCAATCAGAGTCAGACAGTTGCCCAGTATGCATGTGTCTACACGTAACAGGAATTCAGTTGTCACCAATAGCATCCCCTATACCCTTTTTGGGGAGCAAGTCCGGACATTCTACCAATCCCTGACCTTGCCTTCTTCAGTGGAGACAATAGCCCCACAGTCTGAACCCCTAACTCTTTCTCTCCAGTTTCTTCCTCATTGTGGACCTTCTTCCTAGTATTCTCCTAAATTTCTAATTCAAAACCCTGAATTCTCACCTAACTGGGGAGTCACAATCCAGGAATGAAATGATCTTTGATCGTACACATCAGAGGCGTGGATGCGTTCACCCTGCCCATCGTTTTGCCTCTGACTCTTGGTCTCTTGACATGAGGCCTGAACTGATGCCCCATCAACCCTGGGAGAAACCTTTCTCTCTCTCCATAGTGAGTCCCCGTTTCCACGTAGCATCCACTGAGAAAATTTGGGTTTCCTGTCAAACACATCCAATATTCTACAATATCACCTGATCCATATTTTCTGGTTCATTGGTCATGATCTTAGGACAGGTTTTTCCCAATGTTTTTCTAAATTTCAGACTTACATTGTCTAACAATTTTCCTAATCTACCAGTCAAAATACTTCATTAAAATTGTATCACCTCAGGGGACTGGCAAGTGGCGTGGTGGTTAAGGGCACTAGACTCTCACATGGCCCACCGTGGTTCAAGTCCCAGACCTGGTAGCTTGCTCTCACTCCTCCGCCCACTCTGTTCCTCTCTGGGCAAATTAAAATGAATAAATAAATAAATAAAGTTAAATAAAATAGTTCTTAAAAAAATGTATCACCTCAGCCAGCAGGTGGCATGGAGGATGAGGCACTGCATCCTACATGGCTGACTACACGGCTCAAGTCCTGGATGAAAGGCTTGAAAATCACTCTTGGTGGTGTGTGTGTGTGTGCATATGCCCAAAATCCAAAGGGGAGAATGAGGGAGAAGTGGAGAAGCAACTGTGGTATGGTCATCCCCTCGGGGGGGGGGGGGGGGGAGTGATTTCTCACTTTTTCTCTCTGTTTCTCTATCTCTCTCTCTCTCTCTCTTCCTCTCTCTCTGTCTCCGCTTCTGTTTGGTGAGTGCACATACCCTATAGCAAAAAGAAAGACTTTAATTTTTTTTTTTTTTTAATTATAGCAGCTTGATGCTGCAGTCCTCCAGCCTCCATAGGTTTTTACCATCGGACAGGTGCCACACTCAAAGATCCAATCCCAAGAAATACAAAGGACCCTAAATAGAATCAACCCAAGAAGATCTTCTCCAAGACACATTATAGCTAGATTGACCAAAACCACAGACAAAGACATGATACTAAGATTGGCAAGAGAGAAATGGCAAGTTACCGACAAAGGGTATCCCATCAGGCTAACAGCGGACCTCTCATTAGAAACAATGTGAGGGAAGAAAGAATGGGAAAATAGAATGAAAGTGTTAAGGGAAAAGTAATTTCAACCAAGAATACTGTACCCAGCAAGATTATCCTTTATATAGGAAGAAAAGACAAGAACATTCTCAGATAAACAAAACCTGAAAGAATTTACCAACACCAGACCAGCTCGCCAAGAAGTTCTGAGGGGAGTGTTATACCAGGAAAATTAAATATAGGCACTCAGAAGTAGAGTTCAAAACTAAGAAAAGGGCTAACTTAATTGTAGGGACAAGTCTGGAGTTGAATTTTATATCCCAGAATTTAATCGGAAAGATTGAAGTACGACAGATGATAGATTAAGTACATAAGACTGAACTGGTGAAATACCATTTTATGAATTTGACTAAAATATTGCTGATTTTCTTTGAGGCTTTGTTTTCCGGTTTTAAGGATTTTTGTCCTGTCTTGAGCTGCTGATACGTTCATGTACCTACTATTTGAATAGAATCCTAACCTGTTCCTTGGCTTTAAGTTTTAAGCAAAGTTCCTTAGCATTTCTTTGATGTGTTAAAGATAAAACTGCTTTTCTCGAAATTAAAAAATATATTTTAAAAATACCTATTTAACGGGACCAGCAGTTAGTATAATGGCTATGTCGCTGGACTCCCATGTAGTCGACCATGGTTCATGTCCTGGACCCAGTGGCTTAAACTCACACTGGGCACGTGGGTGTGCGTGCCCAAGATCCCGAGAGGAGAATAGAGGAGAAGGGATTGCGTGGCCATCCCCCCTGGGGGGTGATTTCTTGCTTTCTGTCTCTATGTCACTCTCTGTCTTTCTGGTGAGTGCACGCACCCTATAGCAAAAAAAAATTAAAAAATAAAAACCTATTTAATGACCGTAGTAAGCTATATAGTATCAGCTAGGTGCTACCTTATAGTATATTCATTCTACTCAGAGCATGTAGTCACAGATATGTATATACCAGCTGAACTTGCTACTGAAAGTAGTTAGATTATTTAAGAAATTTTGTGAATCAATAAAATGTGGGGGGGGAAGGAATGGAAAACAACTGTAGACACCTGAGACAGTGTGGGAGGAGGGTGGAAAATGGCATAGCGTGAGAAATAGGGGTAAAATATACATATACATACATATATATATACACACACATATATATGTGCATATATATATATATATATATATATATATATGAAACTAGAAATGGAAAATTATTGACGATAACATGTATGCATGATTAAGCTACTGTGCAGTATATTCTGGATAGGAAATTACATTTTATATGCTATGATAATGCTCAGGGAATGAATGTAAATTAATTAATTAATTTTTAAAAATGTTTCAGAAGAAAAAACAGAAACAAAACAAAATTACAACAGCTCACACCTTCATTAATCATTCCAGTAAACCCATGCTCACTCCCAGTGCCAGGGACCTCTTTTCTGATTGCTTGAGAATCACATATTGAACCATCTATTTAAAATGTCCTGGGTGTCAATGTTGAATTTCCTAACTATAGTTCGCAAACTGTTCCCCTTTATGAAAATGGGACAGTGTTGCCTGTCACAAATGTTTCTCTAAGACTTCTTAATTCCTTAATACTTGTTCACCCTTCGGATCATTGTTTTCAGTTGTAACTTTCCTTGGGACTTTGAGGTGTAATTTGTCTAAATCGGGACAATGTGCATAGCTAGGGGCTTCCTTACCAAGCCCTTGCTCATCTAGTGTTGCAATTCTGTCTAACAATGCTACAGAGGCATGTGACAGAGTCAGAAAAGCATCCACCACACCCAAGTTCTAGACTAGATGTGCCATCAGTAATTGTAGGCAACCCTTAGTCGGATTTTCAGTATCAATTAGGAACCATATCAACTTACCTCATGGGATTGTGCAATGTTCAAGTATTATGGATGCCACAATGGGGAAGGATACTCATTCAGGGGACCCCAAAGCAGGCCCATGCCCTCGCTGCAGAGACAGAACTTGGTAAATAAAGAAAAGAATGTGTTCAGTGAGGCCAACGCCAGGGAGAGAGCAGGCCAGCGGCCATAGGTGTCTCTGCTATACTGGATAGGGTACGAAACTTCATGTAATGGAAAAAATACATCGAAAAACAAAGGTCAAGGTAGCCATTGTCACGGGGAGAAAAAATGACCAGGAGATGAGGATGCAGTCATTGTCCTAGGCAGGATCACCAGGAGATGTGACGGTGTTGGGGACAATCACTGCTTGAGGGGGTAGCTTCACTTCAGGCTGCAAGACAAGGCAGAAGGACTGGTTTCCATTCTCTGTGCAGGGCTTCAGGATAAGCAATGATGACCAAGGCAGCAGAAGCAAAATGGAGTTGATCAAGGCAACTCTTAGATCCTGGTTTAGAAGCTAGATGTGGCTTTGTAGTGTTTGAGAGGATAAATATCTCGTCCTGTCATATGGGCTGGTGGCATCTTCCCCTCCCCTATCTCCATAGCCCATGTCAGCAAGGTTAATGTTAACTTCCATTAGCTAAACTTTAGGCTCTATCCATTTTGAGGGAGGCAAAAGGCTAGGTCCTGAAAGACTCATTATGAGAGAAGTGAAGGTAGAGGTTAAAGACTGGTTTGCCTAAGGTTTATGACATTAAAATAGACTTGAAGGGGACCACCAAATGGCATAATGGTTATGTCACTGGACTCCCATGTAGTCGACCCAGGTTCATAGTCCTGGACCTGGTGGCTTAAAACACACCAGGAGTGTGTGCATATGTACCCAAGATCCCAAGAGGAGAATGGAGGAGAAGGGATTGTGGCATGGCCATACCCCCCAGGGGTTAATATCTTGCTTTTTTTCTCTCTGTTTCTCTGGCAAACACATACACCCTACAGCAAAAATATCTCTCTAAAAAAATAAATAAATACATTTGAAGACTAAGTATAACAGAGTCGCTTTGGTTCTCTTAAGGCTTGGTTACAAGATGATTTATGCAGCAAGACTTTGTAAACCACAAAGCCTCACACAAATAGAAAGCATTAGTGTTCCCCGCTTCCAGGCCAGTAGGTCATTTCCCTTGACGTGGAAGAGAGAAAACTGGGCTGGTCTCAGCACTTCTATGACATAATCTAAAAGGTGTCAGAAATCTCTTCCTCTTCTAGGCTCTCAATTTATTTTCCTAAACCTTGTTTTTTTTAAGATTTTTGCCATAGGGCATGTGCACTCACCAGAGAGAGACAGAGAAACATAAAGTGAAAAAACGCCCCCAGAGGGATGTACATGGTGCAATCCCTTCTCTTCCATTGTCTTCCTGGGATTTGGGGCACACACACGCATTCACCCAGTGTGATTTTCAAGTGGCCAAGTCTGAGACTCAAACCATGGTCAGCCATGCAGGAGTCCAGCATCTAACCACTACACCACATGCTGCCCACGCCCTAAACCTTTCTGCCTTTGACCATCCTACAGTCCACCAATGGATCTAATGCTGACCTCCGGTGTCCTGAGCCCTAGACATACATGGTCTGGACTTCCCCCCTTCCTCCACTTTAATATTTAATATTACCCTTCTGGCACTGACAACTTTGAATGGTAGTAGTGGCAGGAATTTGGCTTTTCTGGGTACTTCCTGTGGCAGGAGTTGGGCCTGGGAGCTTGAGGCACAGGCCAGGGCCTGCAGTCAAACAGGGATTCCTCTTCGTCTTTTGTTAGCCTGTGCCTTTCTGTCTCCTTGCCTGGACATGCTTTTCTGTTTTGTCTTATGCCAGAGCGTGTGTGCGCAGGCACAAGAGACAAAGAGAAAGAGTACCCCCAGTGGGGCGTGGTCACACAGTCTTTTTCTCCAGTTTCTCCATCAGGACCCTGAAACGAACACACCTCCATGGTGCACATTCTTCGGTCCCCAGGGCCTAGACTCGGGCCTGAGTCGGCCACGTGTGGTGGACTTTCTCTACATAACACTGAACCACGGTGCTGCAAGGCTGGCCCTCAGGGTATTTTATTTTTTTATTTTCTTTTAGTTTCTTGGGTATAGGGCAGGTGTACTCACTGGAGGGACAGAGACAGACAGAAAGGGAGAAATCACCCCCAGGGGGATGACCCAGACACATTCGCTGCTCCTCCATTGCCCTCTCAGGATGTGGGCACGCGCACACATGCAGCCAACATGAGGTTTAAGCCACTGAGTCTGGGACACGAACCACGGTCAGCCACGTGGGAGTCTAGCACCTCAACCACTACACCATCTGCTGGTCCCATCAGGATGTATTTTTAAAAGCGCTTTCTACCTCTTGTCTCTCCAGCAAGTGCACAAGCCCTGTGACAAAAATCTAAAAATCATAATATACTTTCTTTTACACAAAAATAACAAACTCCAAAAGCAAAATCTAGGGACAATTTATGCCGGGAAGTGTGATTAGTTGTCTCTGGTGCTGTTGTTTGAATACGATGTGTTCACACCCAAACTCACGGTGAGACCTGGCGCCAGTGTGACAACGTTGCGAAGTGGGGCCCGGGGGAGGGGGTTTGTTCATGGCAGCTCTGTTTACATTAGTGCGATTTACTTGGAAGTGCATTACTCTGAGAGCAGGCTTCCCCCTCTGCACACGTCCACTCACCTTTCCGTTTCTCCGCCATGCTGTGACCCACACATGGCTCTCACTGGAGGTCAAGCAGTGTCTGGCCTCACACTCTTGAACTTTGCAGTCACCAAAATCATGCATAAACAAACCTCTTTTCTTCTTAAGTTCCCAGCCTCAGCTATTCTGTTACAGCAGCACAAAATAGGCTAAGGCACCTAACTATATATTTATTTTTTATATTCATGATGAGAGAATTTCCATGAAGCCAATTCTCTGGACCACAGTTCCAGAGCTCAAGTCACTGTTTTCCTCTAGGAAAATTGAACAGCAAGAGATGTGTCCACTCCCTCCCCACGCCTGGGGCAAATACTTCAGCAGTCATGGGGGGGGGGGGGGGGCTTTCACTGGCTGCCTCACTCTCAGGAATTCTCGGGCTTTGCAGTGTTTTATCCTATTTCTACTGGAGCCCACAAAGGTCATCCTCTAGGAGTTGAGAGCCAGCCTTCAAGTCAGAGAGAGCCAAAGGGGTTCATACGAGGACACAACCATGACACTATGAATGGAAATGAAAGGTGGAATATATATATGTAAATCATGGAAAGATGGAGGGAGGGCTCAGCAAAACCTGCTCTGGTTCTTAAGTAATTTCATTCTGGAAGTTCTAATCATCAGTTGGCTCCCTCAGATAAATGCAAAAGGAGAAGGACGCCCTGGCCACACCAGCAAAGGCAGAAGCAGACTCTGGGAGCTGACAAGCCTTCCCACATGTGGCCTCTGGGCCTGCGCCTTACAGTTCCCTCCTCCAAGGATCCCCTTACCGTAGCAGCCCTCCAGATGTCTGCAGCTGTGTGCCTTCCAGCTCCTCACAGCTGGCTTTCCGATAGAAATGGCCTCTCCCTACAACGGTTTACCAGAAGAGATCGCATCCAGTCATCCAGGGTGTTCAAACACTATTCTGAAAGCCGTGATTAAACTAAATGAATTGCAGTACTCGGCGCAAAGGCGCACTTGGCCTAGACCGTCAGATGCACGAGGTCCCTCTCGGGGAGAGTACATTTGTCCTTCATTTTTGCCTGTGGCACCTTCTACTCAGGCTGAATTGCCTAACAGTTGTTGGGATACTGGAAGCTTTTTCTCTCGGGAGCTCTAGACATTTCCCCAGATATGCTTCTTTGTGCTTGCATGGTGCATGCTTCCGTGGGTTCATGAGCTTGTGGGGAAAACCAGCCGGAGGTGCAAATGCTCCTGCAATTATACGTGTACGTGCATACATACATCATTGCCTCGGTATTTTCCAGTATCAGTCATGTATGTCCTAAGCTGGTAGTTCAAGACCATGCAGGAGAAAAAAAGCTTTCAAGGACTTTGCCTCATAAAAATAGCCTAAGAGTTGAGTTTCCAGCTTTTATGAGGTGGACTAGGTTAGATCGAAGATAATAATTGAATTAGGAGTAAGTCATGGTGCAAACAATAGTTCATGCTGCATCCTTTTTTTTTTTTTTCATCTCAATTCAAGGTTTCTGCTTTCATCTGTCTTATTGACATACAGTTCAACTATTGACTTATTGGTGTGAATGTAAAGCTCAGAGGCCCAAGGGAATCTCATTGCATAAACAAGAGAAATTTGTCTTTGTTTTTGTTTAAAATGTCTTGAATCCTAGGAACTTCCAACCTGGTGGGGTTTTTTGGTTGTTTTGTTTTTAGGTTTTTGTCACAGGGTGTATGTGCTCGCCTGGGAGAGACAGAGAGAGACTGGGAGAAGAAAAATGAGAAATCACCCTCCAGGAGTGTTGGCCATGCCACAATGCCTTCTTTTCCATTCTCCTCTCGAGATCTTGGGCACAGGTAACCAGAGTGATTTTCAAGCTGCTGGGTCTGGGACTCAAACTGCAGTTGGCCATGAGGCAGCTCAATGCTTTAACCACTACACCACTTGCTGGGCCCTCCAACCTGTTTTTGAAAGCTAAGTTCATGCCTATACTAAAATGTTTGTTCAGAGCATTCTAACAGGGCAGAGTACTTTTGAAATATATATTAGTTCTTTTTACTTCTTTTTCCAACTACTTCCCTCCTGGGATTTGAAGCTATGATCCACTCATTATTTTTTCCTCTTTCGGTTCTTCTCTCCTTTCCTTCCTTCTTTGTTTCCTTCCTTCTGTTCTTTTACTTTATTTGTTTGTTTGTTTTGTTTCAGAATTTTATTTTACTCTAAGGTGTGTGTGCTTACTGGAGAGATACAGAGAGACAGAAGGCAAGAAATCACCCCCCAAGGGGGACTGCCACTCTGCAATCCCTTCTTCTCCATTCTCTTCTCAGGATTTTGGGTATGCATGCACATGCGCTCGGCATGAGTTTCAAGGCGCCAGTCCAGGACTCCAACCACAGTTAATCACATGAGCGTCCAGTGCCTTCACCTGCTGGCCCCTCCACTCCTCCTCCTCTTCCTCTCTCCCTTCCTCTTCCTTCCTGCCTTCCTTACTCTTTTTATTTTCTGAGAACTTGCTTTTGTCTCATAAAGTACCCTCCCGTTTGCCAGATTACATAAATCCTAGGCAGCGTCTCTGTTCCTTTGTGAAACATCTTCCAAACTGCGTTTTCCTTCTAACCTAACTCTTCCGAAGTAGCCTGGCTCAGGGGCTACTGAGAAGCCTGGCTTGAGAGGAGAGAGAGGAGAGAAAGACACAACGCCTTGTTTGGCAAAGCCACTGCTCCCCTCCCCTCCACCAGTGAATGTCGCCAGAGTTCTTTTTCAATCTGGAATTATTTTCATGTGGCTGAAGAAGGTTGAGTTGGTGGTTGTTCCTTTCGCCTTCACTGACCCTCTCCCCTCTTGCCACCCCCCCACCTGTCTTCCTCACTGAGCAGAGAAAGAGAGACCACAGCACGCTAAAAGGAAGAAGTGGATAGTGTAGCAGAGGAGTCCAAACCCAAGGGGAAATAATAAAATATTCTGAAGTTTGGGGGTCAGAAACAGAACCCCAAAACGAGGTGGTTAGCATTTTCTCTGCCTTGCAAACCCTTTGTCTTTCTAAGCAACCCAGACTGGCCTGCTCTGGGACTGTGAGTTCTGTTATCCCGGATAGAGCCCCAGCCTCAGCGAATTCCACCTACATTCCTTCGCTGCCCTGTTTAGGGGGGCCATAGGGGGACTCAGTCGATGGGGAGGAAGGGCAGACCCTGGGGATTGTCGGACATACAACACCGCTCTGCACCGCAGCTAGAGTTTTAGCCTATTCGTTTTGAAGTTCACCCAAAATTTGCAGAGTTGAAATGCATGAATTTAACACCCTTTCCCCTCACCGCACACTCAGCCAAATGTCCTTGGCTTTTTAATAGCCCTAACCTCTTGGCACTACTGAGTCTTAACGTTTTGTGTTCTGTTTTTCTTAGATTTTTAACCCTCAACTTGCCCTTCTCTGACTTAAGCTTCGTAAATCACTTGAACGCCCTACTGCCTGGCTGTGATTCTTCTGATCTCCCACCCCGCTTCCCTCCCTAAGATCCTTCCATCCGTCTTCCTTCTCTCCCATCATGTTGCTTTCTGTCTTTATTTTACCTTTTCTAAGAAGGGGAAAGAAAAGCAGTGGAGGAGCCTTGGAGGTACCCAGAGACACAGTGTCACAGAGCTGGAGTTGATTCGATGCAGGTGATGGGACGCGGGCAGGTGGGCTAGGTGACAATAACCACACCACCCAAGAGCAGAGCACTCCTGCCCCACACCCCATCTCCCTGGTTCCTGTTGTTCTGTTTGTTGGAGTAGCTTCAGATAAGCTAATATCCAGGGACCAGTAGTTGGCATAAAGGCTATGTTGCTGAACTTCCATGTAGTCGACCGTGGTTCGAGTCCCGGACCCGGTGGCTTAAACTCACGCTGGGTGCGTGTACATGCATGCCGAAGATCCCGAGAGGAAAATGGAGGAGAAGGAATTGCTGTGTGGCCATCCCCCCTGGGGGGTAATTTCTCGCTTTCTGTCTCTCTGTTTCTCTCTGTCTTTCTGGCGAGTGCACACGCCCTATAGCAAAAACCTCTAAAAATAAAAAAGAAAAGCTAAAATCCAGTCCTTGTCCCTAGAACTGTCCCAGCCTTGGCACTGAACAGTCTCCAAGTACTGCGCCTGAGTAGCAAAAGGGAAATACTGTCCAGTTGTGCCCTGGGTCCCTACAAAGGTCTTTCTAGAGAAAGACCTGTCTGTGATGGCCTGTCTATGACGGCCATCTTTCTCAGTGCGTTTAGCTGCCAGGGCCAGTGTGACTCTATAAAGTTTAGATGCTTTTCCTAACCTCGCCTCCACTTTTTAACCACCCTGACTTTCTCCCAAGGAAGCCCAGTGGACTGGCCAAGTGCACAAGCAGCAGAAACACTTGCTCAAGCACCCTCCTTGCACACTCACTCAGTTTATTGGTCAGTTATAGTGAGTGAACCAGCAAGTGAGATTTTTACACACAATTATTTTCAGAAAACGGTCTGGTTGTGAAACCATATCATTATTTCATTAAAGCCGCAG
Source organism: Tupaia tana (assembly GCA_026018925.1). Taxonomy (NCBI): domain Eukaryota; kingdom Metazoa; phylum Chordata; class Mammalia; order Scandentia; family Tupaiidae; genus Tupaia; species Tupaia tana. Next base: position 65,682,962 of record JAKSZU010000015.1, on the reverse strand, counting down.
AGTTTGGGAGGGTTTTTGTTTTTGTTTTTGTTTTTAATTTTACAGAGATTTTTGCTATAGTGTGCATGCACTCACCAGCGAGAGACAGAAAGTGAGAAATAACTCCCCAGAGGGGATGGCCAGGCCACAATGCCTTCTCCATTCTCTTCTCAGGATTTTGGGCATGCATGCTCACACATCCAGCGTGAGTTTTAAGCCTCCAAGTCTGGGACTCAAATCGCAGTCAACCACATGGGAGTCCAGTGACATAACCATTACACCATCTGTTGGTTCCTGGTTTTTGTTTTTGCTTTTGTCATCAGAGAGCCTGAGTTGAGTCAGAGCCCCAACTTGGTCTTCCTGGATCTCCATGGCTCTTCAGTGAGAGGCTATTTCATGGAGTTGGCCTGGACCAGCTTGCTACATTCCATCCTTTACGCACACTCTCAATTGTGATTACGACGGCACTTCCTGAGTACTTGCTTTGAATCAAGGAAGTTCTAAAAACTTTACACACATTATCTTGTTTAATCTTCCGAATAATCCTATGAAGTGGGTATTATACTAATTAATTTTGCATATGAAGTTATACCACTTGTCTAATGTCTATGACTTGGTCCCTTGTAAGAAGCAGAACACTCTCTTCCCTACTTCCGTCCACTGCATGGCATATACCATCAGCTGTGCACACAGGAGAAGCTAGTCAATACCAGGGACTGTCCAAGTCCCAAGAGGAAATTTTACACCAAAAACCAAGAGACATATTGTATTGAGTTGTCAGAAAAGTCATGACGTATTTTTCTGTGCAAAAAAAATGCATCATGACTTTTCTGACAATCTCATATTATTATTCTTTTTCTAATCTAGTGTCTATAGCCCTCCACAAGCTCTAGCCTGGGCGGAGTGGTGTTGATTCTATAAGAAGCTAACAATCAACTTTGTGGTGTCTTTCTTCAGATCTCAGTGCCACGGGTAGGGGCTGCGAACTCATAGCTATGAAGGTATAAATACAAACATTCACCACCCTCTGACAGCTAATAATGTTGACTTTCTTGTGGCTCAAATCATGAACCTCTCAACTCTCCGAGGGGAAAAAGGTACATGAATGGATGTGGCACATCCTAGGAGTTCTCAAGCCTCATAAACCCTGCGTGTTGACTTTGTTCCAAAACCTGGCACTCTGGTTCCATGTTAGAAAGTTTCTTATGCCTAGAAACCCAGATTTCACTGGCATTCAGTCTACCAATAGCCTTGAAGTCGCTCTCCCTTCCTTCCTTCCCCCACCGCATGGCATATACCATCAGCTCTGCACATAGGGGAAACCAGTTAATACCAGGGACTGTCCAGGTCCCACGAGGAAATTTTAAACCAAAAACCAAGACACAGATTGTACTGAGTTGTCAGAGCATTCTTCAGTGCTTCAGAGTTGGGTGGAGAGCCTGCTGTAGTGGGATCTATGTTGTACTAGTTCAACAGAAGTTGTTAGGGTGCTCCTGAATGATCTCTTCCTCCCGGCTACCATTTCCTCTAGCATTTCTGGGTCTCTGTGCTCCAGAAAGCTGATGTGTGGAGTGCAAAGTGATCTAGGCCTTCCTGATGGGTGGTTCCCTTTCATTTCAATCCCAGTTAGCAGCACTGGGCCTAGCCCCATCCCTTTTTGGTCACTCAATCAGTGGCACAGAGGGAGGTGTTCGAAGCAGGTTTTTAAGATGGAAGCGCGAGAAAAAGATACAATGGCTCTAAAGAGAAAGCCATACAAATGAGGGGGGGAAAGTCCTGAAAATAGGAACTGTGATGCAAACCTACCTGAAATGGGATAAAAGGACAGGCCGAGAGAGCAGGGCAAAGAAAAGTTCTAAGAGAGTAGTGGAAGCAGAATAAGTCCTTTCTCCAACAACAGCGGTTGCTTTTACTGTCACTAAGACACAAATAAGACTTTTCAAAAGACCAACACTGGGGGCCAGCAGCTGGCATAGTATTTGTGGTGCTGGACTCCCATGTGGCCAACCACGGTTCGAATCCTGGACCCAGTGGCTTTGAAACTCAGGCCAGACGCACGTACATGCGTACCCAAAATTCTGAGAGGAGAATGAAAGAGAAGGGATTGTGGTGTAGCCATTCCCCCTGGGAGGGTGATTTCTCATTTTCTCTCTCTCTCTCCGAGTCTCCTGTGAGCACACATGCCCTGAAGGAAAACAAAACAAACAAACAAGAAAACAAAAAAACAAAAACAAAAACCAACACTAGAATCTGGAATACTGGTTAGGAGCTCAGGCTTTTGCGACAGGTTGACTTGGTTTGGTTTCCCAGTCCTGCCTGGTGACCACAAGGAAGCTCCAGGTTCTGGTCTGTGAAATGGGGAGACTCACATTTATCTCACTGGAGGATTCTGAGGTGCACGTGAGATCATGATACTAGCCCTTGTCTAGCACCTACTACGTGCCAGGCATTGCTGATTAGTTACCTTGGCCAAGGTCACCAGGTAGAAATGGCCAAGTGGCGACCCATACCTGGTCTGTGCTCTCAGCTGCCATGCCACCCAGGAAAATGCTCCCAAGTCACTCAGCCCAGGGACCTGGTACCTGATGACCATGTTGCAGATGTCAGCTGGCATTCTGTTACTATGTTCCTCACACAGGACAGGAAAGGTATCCTTGTCAATCGAGAAAAGGCGAGGGAAAACAGAACACCTGAAGCTCTTGAGTGCCAGAGTAATTTTTCTGGGAGAGCGGAGAAAGGACCCACCAGACAGAAGTTGCTTTTCTCTGAAGAGATGTCTGGCTCATAGGCATGTCCTTAGTTTAACAGGATTATCTCTTTTGTTTTTCACGATCAACCCAGAGCTCTAAACCTCAATGTAGAATGGTCGATTACCCTCCCCTCTTCGTGTTAGAAACAAGTTGAAGATCCAGACTACAGTATCCTATTGCAGAAACTCTGTAACTAAGCCACAGAGCTGGGGCTTGACCTAAAGTGTCTTGATCCCCAGATGGTTCTCTGTCTCCGAAGTCCAGAGCTCACTCATACACAGTAGTGGGTATACTGGGTTTTCTTTTGTTTTTGTTTTTGTTTTTGTTTTTGTTTAAGGTTTTTGTCATGGGCCCCATGAAATGAGAAGAGAGACAGAGAGAGGGAAAGTGAGAACTCCCGAAGGAAGTGGCCATATGGCAATGCCTTCTCCTCCATTCTCCTCTCAGGAGTTTGGGCATGCATGCACATGCGCCCGGCGTGAGTTTCAAGCCACTAGGTCCAGGACTCGAACTGCAATCGGCCATGTGGAAATCCAGCCTTCTTAACCACTAATGCCACCTGTTGGCCCCCAGTACCACATATTCTAGATTTCAAGGTTTCTTCTCCCTTGTCTGCCTAAGTACAGCCCTATTGGCCAAATAAGTGATTTAATTATTGATTTGGAAAACATGGTTACAAGGATGATTCATCACACCAGACAGTTAGAGAGCTTCTCTCTCCAGTTGCTTCTAATGACCTTGGGGTGGCAGGGTGAGAAGTGGCTTCCATCAGAATGTCCCTAATTATCTACCACAATTCCCTGGGTCTTCAATGATCCTGAGGTTTGGCGACTTGTTGGCCAACACCGAGACCCAAAAACTCAGGGTGAATTAGGTCGTTAAAATGCTCCAAAGGACACATGAAATATTGAAATCAGGGTCCCTCCCCCACTTCCACTCCCCCTTCTAAATATCCTTTGGCTTTAAGGGCGCTTTTAAAAGCAGGCTGGGTTTTCTCTGATCCTAATAAAGTGCCCCGCAACAGCAGCAGCAGCGCCCCTCTCCTTATTTGAGATCTGTGTAGTCTCATTAAATTTGATGTGTCACAGAGGGCTGGGGTACAGGAAAGGCAGAGGCGGCAGGAGCAGGACCTGGTTGCAGCTTTCCTAAGGACGTGGAATTCATTACGGCTTTTCAAAATGGACGCCCCTCCGGCTTCCTGCTCCCTTGATTTTTTTCCCCCGGTTTGCAAGTAACAATCTGCAGCTCGGCCTGCAGATTTAACCCTTATTAACAGCTGTTGAAATTAGAGATGCGGTTTGATGGAGAGACAGGAGCCTTCTTGCACCGGCACTCAAAGGAACCTGGGAGTTGATTAAAGATGAAAGCGTGCAGGCGGCTGGTGCCCGGGCTGGAGAGGCGGCTTCCACCCGCGGACCAGGAGGAGCCAGCGTGGCTATTAAGTAGTTTATCCAAACAACGCGTTCCTACTTTCCACCGTTAACTATGCATGAGCCGCGCCTGCCTCCCTGCCCCCGCACCTGAAACAGTGACGGAGGACAGCCTGGGGCGGGGATGCCAGCCCGCCAGCGTGCAGGCTGCGAGGTCCAGGCCAATCCAGCAACCTGGACGCCGGCCTCGCTGGGGCCTGCTGGCGCCCTCGGGACGACCTAACCAGGCCAGCCTTCCCCGCGAACAGAGCTTCGGTCCTGTCTATGGGCCCCGTGCGTGCGTGGGGTCCCACAATTCACCGGAAAGCAGGGCAAGGACGAGGGCCCCGCTAGGGTAGAGGGAGCTGCCTGGCCCCTGCCTGTGTTCCTGAGTTACTGGGAACCTCCTAGGATTTGACACTTCTGTTTGTTTGTTGTTACCATAGGGCTGTGGGTTTACTGGAGAGAGGCAGTAAGAGGGAAAGTGAGAAATCCCCCCTCCTTCCCCTCCCCCCCCAATCCTTTCTCCGTTCTCCTCCTGGGATTCTGGACATGCAGGCACACCTGCCAGGCATGATTTTCAAGCCATCAGGTCTGGGTCTCGAACTGAAAGTCAGCCATGTGGGAACCCAGCACTTTAACCACCATGTCACCTGCTGGCCCCATTTCTTTTTAAGTTTATTTATATTGTATTTCTTCCATGAGTGAAGGAGAGGGAGGGAGAGAAACGGAGACAGCAGGACAGTGGAGTTTTGAGGCTACGATCCACAGCAGCCTCAGCCAGCTGGTGCTCAGTGCTAGGGTGCTCAGGGAGGCTTTGGGAATCCAGTCCAGAACATTCCCGTGTGGGCTGGCTTTGCACAGGGTCCCATTTTACTGCTGAGATGCATTGGGGCCTCCAGTACTTCAGATTTCTTAGGCCTCTGAACGTTGGTTCTTAAGGGTGGTGGTGTTCTCCAAACTCCTCCCTCAGGAGAACACGTGGGTTTCCAGGGGCAATCAAACCTAGAGGCCCGTTGTGAGAACACAAAGTGGCAAAAAAACAACATGGAGAAGGAATGGGGACAGTGAGCTCCCCTCTAAAGGGTAAAACTCACATTGTTAAGATTTATTTATTGGGAACCAGCAGTTAGCATAATGGCTATGTCGCTGAACTCCCACGTAGTCGACGGCGTTCGCATTCCAGACCCGGTGACTTAAAACTCACGCCAGGCGCATGTGCGTGCGTGCCCAAGATCCTGAGAGGAGAATGGAGGAGAAGGGATTGCAGTGTGGCCATCCCCCCTGGGGGGTGATTTCTCGCTTTCTGTCTTTCTGTCTCTCTCTGTCTGTCTGGTGAGTGCATGCGCCCTATAGTGAAAACCTCTCCAAAAAAAAAAAAAAAAAAAGATTTATTTATTAATTTTTTTAGGTTTTTGAGATAGGGCACATGACTCATTGGAAAGAGACAGAGAAAGACAGAAAGAGGGAAAATGAGAAATCACCTTCCCCGGGCGGATGGCCATGTTGCAATCCCTTCTCCTCCATTCTCGTCTCAGGATTTGGACATGCATGCACACATGCCTGGAGTGGTTTTCAAGCCACTGGGTCCAGGACTCCAATCCTGTCAGCTATGAGGGAATCCATCACCTTAACCATCACACCTCCTGCTGACCCCATTGTTCAGATGTTTTTGCCCCTTTACTTCCTCTACCAATCACAGTCTTCCGCCAAAACATAAAGAAAAGAACACTAGTGTCCGGGTTATATCCTTTGCAAACACACACAAGTGCTGCTGAAAGGAGGAGAAGGATCAGGATCACTCCCCGGCCCATACTTTATACATTTATTTTAGTGACTTGCAGCATCTAACTCAAGGAATCCAAAAGAGAAACATCTGATGACAGAAACAAAATAAGACAGGCCTTAGTAGGTCATGCGCCAACAAGACTGACATTTACATAGTAAAGGAAAGAAGATGTCACCTCACAGGATTCTCTTTATTTTTTTTTTAAAGAGAGATTTTTGCTATAGGATTTGTGCACTCGCCAGAGAGATGGAGAGACAGAAAGAGAAAAATCACCCTTCAGTGAGGATGGCCACGCTGGGGTCCCTTCTCCTCCATTCACTTCTCCGGATTTAAGGCATGTGTGTGCACGCACGCTCAGCGTAAGTTTTAAGTCACTGGGTCTGGGGCTCAAACTGCAGTCAACCACATGGGAAACCAACACGTTAACCACTACACCACCTGCTGGTCCCTCATGGGATTCTTAATCCATTTTCAATTAAAGTACATAGAAGGTCTTTTTTTTTTTGAGTCTGAAATTTATCATAGTAATTCATAGTGCAAACACTTTGGAACCTCTTCCATAAAAAGTTTTAATTCCACAGGAGGAACTCTCCTCCTGAAAGTCCCAAAATAGGAAAGAAATACATAGGGAACATGGCTGTGTCCTGCCCTCCTCAGTTCACTTTGGTAAGTTTTACCGAAGTTTTCCTGGAAGCCTCAAAGTATATACAAAGTTCGTTATAAATAGGGTTTTCTCCAAACTGTTTTAAAACAAAGTCTGAAAGTGTTCACACTGTCAGAGAACGTTACTGCCAACTCGCTCACCCAGCAGTGGCGAGCATGGGAAATAAGGGCCTTTCCCTATTTCACTCATCCACGCCATCAGGAACATTCACGAAGATGAAGCTTTGGGAGAATAAAAGTCCACATTTGCAACGTCCATCCCGTCCAGGGACAGATTAAAGAGGTGCGCACTGTGAGGGCTGCCAGGAGCTTTCAGGTTCAGGACGAGTGTCCGCGCACGATGTAGACTTGGCAGAAGGCTTTTCCTCAGTTTCAAGTTCATGTCTATATACGGGGAAACGTAATCCTTGTTATTTCTGAGAAACGTTCCCTTTCTAGAACACCCAAGTCCTGCTTTACGAGCACGTACAGCATGAAAACGGAGCTAATTATATGGAGGAGACTTTGCTGCCGAACAAGGCAATTACTCCCCAGTAGTTAGACGTAATAGGTGGTGGTGGGCGCTCCAGGGGGAACGGAGTCTGCCCACACCTTGTGCCCCACACAGTGAACAAGTTCTGCAACCCTGAAAATGGACAGCGTGGTAAAGAGAACAGAGGAGACTGGGGAAGCAAAGAAAAGAGCTAAGCACTCAGTGGGTCCTCGCAGCGTCGAAGACCTTTCGCTAAGCTGTCAGCCTTTGTGACAATCCTAGGACATCAGTTATCTTTATACCCTTTTCTTGTTTTCTTTTCACTTAAAGATGAAGGCATGGAGGGCCAACAGCTGTCCTGGAGGTCAAGGCACTGGATCCCATATGACTAACTGTGAGGTTCAAGTCCTAGACTCGGTGACTTAAAAATAATGCTGGGCACATGTGCCCAAAATCCTGAGAGGAGAATGAAAGAGAAGGAATTAGAGTAGCCATCCTCCTCTGTGGGGGAGTAATTTCTCACTTCATCCCTCTCTCTCTGATGAGTGCATGTACCCAATAGCAAAACTTAAAAAAGTAAAAATAAAATAAATAAATAAATAAGATGAAAGCATTGAAGACCAAACAGGTTAGGTAACTTCTTTTTTTTTCTTTTTGAAAAGGTGTTTTTCTTTTTGTTTGTTTTTTTTTTTTTTTTTTTTTTTTTTTTTTTTTTTTTTTTTTTTTTTTTCTATAGGGCGTATGCGCTCACCAGACAGAGACAGAGAGACAGAAAGGGAAAAATCACTCCCCAGGGGGGGATGGCCATGCCGCAATCCCTTCTCCTCCATTCTCCTCTCAGGATCTTGGGTATGCACGCACACATGCCCGGCATGAGTTTAAGCCACCGGGTCTGGGACTTGAACCATGGTTGACTACATGGGAGTCCAGCGACATAGCCATTACACTAACTGCTAGTCCCAGGTTAGGTAACTTCTTGATTATAATGGTTAAGGGAGCCAGAGCCCAAGTGGCCAATGCTATGTCCCCTTCTAAAATGTGTCTTGCCTTCTCTGACTGCAGTTCGCAACCTCATACCGTACACGATGGACACAAGCCAGACTGTGCAGCAATGATGACAAGGCCTTCAATCATATGGGTAGATTATTTCAGCAAATATTTATTTGTGTTTCCTAAAGCCTTAGAGTGAAAATTTTAAAATCCTATAAACAGAGCCTTAGCCTAGCCACAAGTCCCCTTGCCTCCCTTCCACCCGATCGTGCCATGACCATCAGACGCTGAGAAGAGTGTCACACAGACGTTCACACAACACAGCTGAGGGGTGGCTCCACTTCCCACCTCGAAGAGAGATGCTCAGTCAGCAATGGTGACTAACGCAGGTCTGAGGCTGTACCCCACCTCAATGGCAATCTTCCTTCAGCCCTGGTGTCCACACTGCCAGCCCTGAGCACAGACCCTGCCCACCTCCGCTTCTCACCTCTCCTTTCCCATTCAGTCAGCCCGTTTTCCAGCCACTCCTCGGACGTCATGTCACCTTCTCTAACCCGTTCTGTAGTGTCCTGTGGAACCCCATTTTGTTTAGTGTAAGCGCCCAGGTAGCCTCAAGCCCTTCCACAAGCTTTCTTTCCGCCCCATTGTCTAAACGGAAACACGGCTTTCCTTGAATTATATAATAGCTCTCAGATCCTTTTCCCAAAGAAGCTGGTTTTTTCTTTCCAGCCTCAGTGGAAGGTTACATTTGCTCTCAGCCCCCCGTGCAGGGCATTTCTGAGCCATGGCACACGAATCCTCTTCCTCCATAGCTCATGTTCCCTGTGCCTTGATGCACTCTGACCCTCGATGTCGTGGGCCTTCGCTTTCCCCAGCACACTGAGCTCGGAGGCTCTCAACCTGCTCGACGTCAATGGCCTCTTTTCTGTTTCCCATATGAAGGTCAGCGGCTCTAAAGGATGGTCTTCAGACCGGTAGTATCGGAATCACCAGGAGACTGGGTAGGAAGGCAAAACCTCAGGCTCCAGCCTGGACCTGTTCCATCACTATCCCTCGAGATGGGGCCCAGCAACTTGCACTGCAATGGGCTCCCTCAGAGACTCAGTAGCACACAAGTTTGGAACAACTAGTGCTGGTACGGCCACGTGGATCACGTCAACTGACCCTCATATGCGAACATCTCTCTGCTTCACGTTCTCGCCAACCCTTTGTCTAGTTTCTTGAATATGCTAATTTAAAAATCATCATATTTGCCATGATCCAAGGTGTAGCACTCTGGTCTCACCATCACCTGGACTGGACTCTGGCCAGCCGTTTCCACGATGCCTCTAAGTCAGCCACTGCTACTTTACTGGCTTCCTCCTAACTTGATGTCAGGCTAAAGCTATAAAATTGTGCTGACTGAATCTAAGTTATTTACCTTTTTTTTTTTTTTTTTTTTTTAAGGAAGTTCTCGCTATAGGGTATGTGCACTCACCAGAGGACAGAAAGTGAAAAAATCATCACCCATGGGGCATGGCCATGCCTCAATCCCTTCTACTCCGTTCTCCTCTGGGGATTTTGAGCACACATGCACACATACCCAGATGAGTCCAAACTGCCGTGTCTGGGACTCAAACCACAGTCAACTATGTGGGAGTCCAGCAATGTAACCATTACACCATCTTCTGGTCCCATCCAAGCTATTTATCTTTTTTGGGCCCTTGCAGCTTGTTTATAACCACATTATTTATGTCTTTTGAAAAGGCTACTTTGTTCTTCACAATATTTCTAACACGCATCCATTTTCTTTAAGCTGGCATGTTCACTAGTATGCCACGCTTCAGTTAGATGCCTTTGGCTCTTACTCTACTAAGAAGAGCAGAGTCTCCTAGCCGAGTTCCCTCCATTTTTACTTACTGCTCTCCAAACCATCTCTTAGGCTGCTCCAACAACTCCGGAATAGAGGTGAACCTCCTCCCTCACGATCCCACCAGAACATTCCTCAGGAATGACTCTGGAATGTAGGGTCTCGGAAGTTCAAGATGATGTTTTGTGAGAGGGCAGGAGGTTGTGAGTGATTAATAATGCCGTATGCCAGAAACAGATCAAGATACAGAGACCAAGGGAAGGTTTCGTTGTTGTAGCCATTAGTGTACAAAGGGTCTTCAGAAGTTCATGGAAAATGTACATTATGAAAAACTGATGGGACTGGCTCGATGGCCTAGTGGTTAAGGGAGACAGGTCCCATATGACCAACTGTGCAATTTGAATCCCAGCCTCGACAGCTTGAAAGATGCCAGGCCCGTGTATGTGGGTGCCCTAAATCCCAACAGGATGGAGAAATGGAGAAGTGAGTGCAACGTGGCAATGTCCCATGAGGAGTGCTTTTTCCTTCTCTTTTCCTCTCTGTTTTTCAGTCTCTAGTAAGTGTGTGTGCCCTCTGAAAGAAGGACAGGAGAAAAGAAAGAAAAAGAAAGGGAGAAAAGAAAGAAATAGAAAGAGAGAAAGAAAGAAAGGAAGGAAGGATTAGTAGGGGGAAGGAAGGAAGGAGAAAGAGAAAAAAGAAGGAAGGAAGAGAGAAAGAAACAAAGAGAGAAAGAAGAAAGAAAGGAATGGAGAGAGGAAAAGAGAAAAAAAACTATGCATGAATGTCAATATTTTGGAACCAAATAAACCTGTACTTTGATTCTACTTTCATCAACTTTTTGAAGTTCTCATATATGTTATTAGTTGATAAATGACAGCAGAAAACAGACTGTAGGAGGTTAATAGAATAATATGAAGGCATTAGGATATATATGGCCCACTGTTGAAAGAAATTTAAGACCAGATGGTGATGCATCAGTAGCAAAACTGGGCCCACATAGGAAGATTCGGTCACATGGACCCACACAGGAGGTCACCCTTTGAGGCCTCTTTCTGTATGACAGGCATGTGTACATCCATGATCTGAACTGGCTGTGGTTCAGGGTAGAACCCCAACTTTGTTGAGGACACTTGATATCTCTTTTAATTTCTTTCTTTCTTTCATGGAAGAAACAAATAAAATAATCTTTAAAAAATAGATTTAGTCACGCAGCAGGTGAAAGTATATAGAAATGTAGCTAAAGAGACTGAGGACTCAATGGGTGGTCTTCTCTTTACCACCAGTGAGTTCTTGATTGTTCTATGCAAAAGGAAGGAGATAGTAGATAAAAAGAATGTCTAAAGATACTATTAGTAGATAATAGGATTGTTGGAAGAGAAATATTTTGTAAAGGACAGAATAGAGAGCAAAATTAGAGGTGTCTGTTCAACAGAACTTTTGGTTGCAAGTGACAATGTACCTCATCAACTAACTTCAGCCAAAGTGGGAAAGTACTGGTCCACATATCCAGAAAATGCAGGAGTATAGATGGAGATGGCTGCACCTGGAGACCTGATGCGTCCAGAATCATTAGCTCATGTCTGCCGCTCTCGATGTATCTTCTATACTGTCTGTTATGAAGACAAGCATAAACTAAACCCATTTCATAGGCTGCTCCTGGTTCAATATCTTCCCAGCTTTTCCATCTGAAAAGAAAAGGTTTCTCCCCAGCTTCAGTTAGATGCCATAAATATTCTAATTGTCCCATCTATTTTGTACCCCATCCTAAGGATGGAGACAGAAAAAGAAGACAGAGCATTGCTATTGATAGTCTCTATTGGAAATAAATGGATGGAGGGACCAGCAGATGGCATAATGGTATGTTGCTGGACTTCCATGTAGTCAACCACTGTTCAAGTCACAGAGCCAGTGGCTTAAAACTCATGCCAGGCGCATGTGTATACATGTCCAAAATCCTGAGAGGAGAATAGAGGAGAAGGAATTGCAGTGTGGCCATCAACCTGGGGTGGTGGGGGGGAATAAGTTCTCACTTTAGGTCTTTCAGTCTTGCTTTCTCTCTCTGTCTCTCTGGAGAGCACACACCCCCTATAGCAAAAATTTCTCAGAAAGAAAGAAAGAAAGAGAGAAAGAGAGAGAGAAAGAAGAAAGAAAGAAAGAAAGAAAGAAAAGAAAGAAGAAAAAGAGGAAAGGAGGAAAGAAGAAAAAAGAAAGAAAGAAAGAAAGAAAGAAAGAAAGAAAGAAAGAAAGAAAGAAAGAAAGAAAGGAAGGAAGGAAGGAAGGAAGGAAGGAAGGAAGGAAGGAAGGAAGGAAGGAAGGAAGGAAGGAGGAAGGAAGGAAGGAAGGAAGGAAGGAAGGAAAGGAAAAAAGGAAAGGAAAGGAAAGGAAAGGAAAGGAAAGGAAAGGAAAGGAAAGGAAAGGAAAAGAAAGGAAAGGAAAGAAAAGAAAAGAAAAGAAAAGAAAAGAAAAGAAAAGAAAAGAAAAGAAAAGAAAAGGATGGAGAAGCCCTTCTTTACTTCTGCAAAAAAGGTAGGGTCCTTTGGCCAACAGACTTGGAAGAAATGATGTGCATTGTACACAGAAGCAACCGACAACAACTATTAGATCATCAACCCAACAGAAGTGATTAACCCTGGATAGGAACAGAGGCATCTCTTCTGAAACCAGAAAGGATGTTAATTTATGCATGTGTATGTTTGTATTATATTGGGTCATTGGAAAAGTCATGGGAACCAGCAGTTAGTGTAATGGCTATGTCGCTGGACTCCCATGTAGTCGAACGCGGTTCGCGTTCCGGACCCAGAGACTTAAAACTCACACCGGGCGCATGTGTGTGCGTGCCCAAGATCCCGAGAGGAGAAGGGAGGAGAAGGGATTGTGGCGTGACCATCCCCACTGGGGAGTGATTTCCCGCTTTCTGTCTCTATATCTCTCTCTGTCTGTCTGGTGAGAGCACGCGCCCTATAGCAGAAAACCTCTCAAAAAACAAAGTTCATGAAAAATGGAATTATTAATATTAACCAATAAAAATTAAAAATATAAACTTTGTTTCTCAACATAAGCTCCATCAAACACAAGACACTTTTGAAAGCAATACCATTTAGTTCATCCCTAAAGAATTGAGGCTTCTGGAAATGTAACCATGTCACTACAGTCCTTTTTACATTATTACTGAAAAAAAAAAATGGATACCCTTTAAAGACTTTTAAGATTAAGAAACAAATAAGAATTCAGAAGGAGGGACCAGTAGCTAGTGTAATGGTTAAATCACTGGACTCCCACATAGTTGACCGAGGTTCAAGTCCTGGACCCTGTGACTTAAAACACAATGGGCACAGGACCAGCAGTTAGCGTAATGGCTATGTCGCTGGACTCCCATGTGGTCGACCACGGTTCATGTCCTGGACCCGGTGGCTTGAAACTCATGCCAGGCACATGTGCGTGCGTGCCCAAGATCCCAAGAGGAAGACAGAGAAGAAGGGATTGCAGCGTGGCCATCCCCCCTGAGGGGTGATTTCTCGCTTTCTGTCTCTCTGTCTCTCTCTGTCTGTCTGGCGAGTGCACGCGCCCTATAGCAAAAACCTCTCAGAAAAAAAAAAAAAAAAACACTGGGCACATGTGCGTGTGCGCCCAGGATCCCGAGAGGAGAATGGAGGAGAAGGGATTGTTGGGATGATTTCTTACTTTCTGTCTCTCTGTCTTTCTGGTGAGTGCAAGTACCCTATAGAAAAAAATCCCTCTTTAAAAAAAAAAGTCAGGGGACTAGCAGTTGGTGTAATGGCTATGTCACTGGACTCCCATGTAGTCGACCATGGTTCGAGTCCTGGACCCGGTGGCTTAAACTTACGCCGGGCGCGTGTGCATGTGTGCCCAGGATCCCGAGAGGAGAATGGAGGAGAATGGATTACAGTATGGCCATTTCCCTTGGGGGTGATTTCTCGCTTTCTATCTTTCTGTCTCTCTCTGTCTTTCTGGAGAGCACACGCGCCCTATAGCAAAAACCTAAAAAAAAAAGTCAGAAGGAGCCAAGTCAGGGCTGTAAGGTAGATGCCTAATGATTTCTCATCAAAACTCTTGCAAAACTGCTTTTGTCTGATGACGAGATGAACAGGAACATTGCCACAGTAGAGAAGGATTCTCTGGTGTTTTTCTGCTAAAGCTTCAGCTAACTTTCTCCAAATACTCTCATACTGGGGAACCAGCAGTTAGCGTAATGGCTATGTCGCTGGACTCCCACGTAGTCGACCGCGGTTCGTGTCCCAGACCCGGTGGCTTAAAACTCACGCCGGGCGCGTGTGCGTGCGTGCCCAAGATCCCGAGAGGAGAATGGAGGAGAAGGGATTGCGGCGTGACCATCCCCCCTGGGGAGTGATTTCTCGCTTTCTGTCTCTATGTCTCTGTCTGTCTGTCTGGCGAGCGCACGCGCCCTATAGCAAAAAAAAAAAAAAAAAAACCTCTCCAAATACTCTCATAATGAGCAGATGTTATTGTTATTTGACTCTTCCAAAAGCCAGCAAGCAAAATGCTTTGAGCAGCCCAAAGAACTGTGCCATGTGTTTTGCTCGTGACCAGTCCACTTCTGCTTTAACTGGACCACTTCTACTCCTGGGTAGCCATTGCTTTCATTGTGCTTTGTCTGCAGGATCTTCCTGGTAAAGCCATGTTTCATCTGCTGTTAAATTCTTTGAAGAAATGCTTCAGCAACTTGATCCCACTTGTTTAATACCACTCTTTTTTTTTTTTTTTTTTTTTTTTTTTTGAGAGAGGTTTTCGCTAGAGGGCGCATGCGCTCGTCAGACAGACAGAGAGAGACAGAGAGATAGAAAGCGAGAAATCACCCCCCAGGGGGGATAGCCATGCCACAATCCCTTCTCCTCCATTCTCCTCTCGGGATCTTGGGCACGCACGCACATGCGCCCGGCATGAGTTTTAAGCCACCGGGTCCAGGACGCGAACTGCGGTCAGCTATGTGGGAGTCCAGCGACATAGCCATTACGCTAACTGCTGTTTCCCCCTAATACCACTCTTGTCTGTAGCTGATCTGGACACAAATCTTCTGTCACTCATTGAGCAGAAAATTTGCTCAACTTTGAATTTTTCAGTCAGAATTGCATAAGCTGAAATAATAATAACTGAGGTGTTTGTAGTGCTGACTATTCTTTCTGCTGTTACTCATTGGTTGTCTTCAATTAGGGTATGAACAGTGTTGATTTTTCCATTGCAAATTGATGTGGATGGTCTTCTGCTGGGAGCGTCCTTTTCAACATTGTTTTGTCCCTTCTTAAAACGAATTATCCATTTGTAAACTGCTGATTTCTGTGGGGCATTGTCTCCTTAAATGTTTTATAAAGCATTGGTGATTTCACTACCCAACTTTCACCATAAGTTTGACTTTGTTCTTGTTTGAATTTTAGTAGAATTCATGTTATTCTGATAGGGGCTCTTCTCAAACCAGTGCCGCCTTCTCCTTAGCGTCTCAAACTACAGCCTGCTCAGACACGTTATAACATGCTACTGTGGATTTATTTCGGTGCAAAAATGTTAAAATTCATGCATAGTTTTTTCTTAATACACATTATGTGGTGAACATTTTGAAGACCCTTTATATTTACAAAGGATCTTCAAACTTTTTATAAACTTTCTGAAGTCTTCGTGTGTGTCCATGTGCACACACACACACACATAGTATATATATATATATATAACTATGTATGTATATATATATAGTTATATGTATATATAGTTATATGTATATATATGTATAGTTATATATGTATACATATAGATAGATAGATAGATAGATAGATACATAGATACATAGATACATAGATAGATGATAGATAGATAGATAGATAGATAGATAGATAGATATAGTTAGATAGTTACATGGTAAGTGACCGACCAGGTGCTCTTGAGACAAATCCTGAGATAATTTGCACTAAAAGAATGAATGAATGGGACCACCAGATCTGTAATGGTTATGCCGCTGGACTCCCATGTAGTTGACAGTGGTTTGAGTCCCAGACCCTGAGGCTTAAAACTCATGCTGGGCACATGTGCATGCATTGTCCAAAATCCCAAGGAGAATGGAGGAGAAGGAATTATGGTGGGGCCATCCCCACTGGGGGATGATTTCTCACTTTCTGTCTCTCTGTCTCTCCAGTAAGCACACAAGCCCTATAACAAAAATTTCCCTCTTGAAAAAGAATATGAAGACAAGTCAAACATGTCCTTGTCTCAGGGTGTTTGCACTTGCTCTTTCCCCTCGCTGCAATGGTTTTCCCCCAGATCATTACATGACTGGCTTCCTCAACCCTTTCTTCAGGTCTCTGCCTGACGTTTCCCTCATCAGCAGACCCTCACTGGCCACAGCAACTGCCCCTCCAGCTGCTACCTCTATATCCTTACCCGATCCCAGTGCCATCTCAGCATGTATCACCACCTGATATCGGTATCACTTCTTCCTTCATTCCATCTCCTGGATCGTCTGCACAGTGCCCTGCTGAACCCCAGCACTGTAGATGCCCACTTACTATCTCTCAAATAAATGGACTTGACTCTCAAACATAGTCATATAAACCAAATATTCCTACATGTTGTCTTGTTTTGCCTGAGAAATCAAATCATTTTATCAACTTTTTACATGCTTCTGTGTTCCAGAAGTATAATCTTTCTAGGAAGAAAAGCTAAGAAATTATCTTTCTGTTTTCTAATGTATGTGTGTGTGTGTGCGTGCACGTGTGTGCAATGGGATTTGGTTAGGATGATATGCTGCTACTTTTCCTATCTGCAGGAGTCGGAGGCGGGGCGGGGGGGGGGGGAGTGGAGTCAGCTGTGTCCCTTTTCTCTCCTCAGTGAATTGAATGGTTAGCAGGCAAGCCTTTCACCTACTGAAAGGACGACGTCCTGTTTGCACCTCTTCTTTCCAACTCTTAACCACTTGTTGTTGGTAGTGGCTTGAAAGAGAAATACCATTTTAGCCACCATAATATTGAAAGAGGGAAAAGAAGGGCCAGCAGATGGCATGCTGGTGAAGGTGCTGGACTCTCACATGGCTGGCTATGGTTCGAGTACCAGATCTGGAATCTTCATTTCTTGCTTTCCCTCTCCCTCTCTCTCTCTCTTTGTCTTTCTGGTGTGCATGTATATCCTACAGCAAATTAAAAAGTAATAATAATCATTTTAAAAATTAAATAAAGAATTCTTTGAAAAAAAAAAGGAGGGAAACGTGATGGTGAAGGCTCTTGGATAGTTGGAAAAGTCATGATGTATTTTTTTTCTTTTTTTTTTTTTTAATACATAAAGGCATCATGACTTTTCTGACAACCCCATAATATTTTCTTCACACAAAAGAGCTATAAACAGCTCCTCTCAAATTCCCCCTGTCTCTCACAGATACCTTGCAATCAAAGACTTCCACTCTAAAACAAGGTCGTTTGCTATTTTACACAGACACTTTTTTGTTTTAGATAATTAGTTTGAGAAAGTATTCCTTTCCAGATAGCATGGAAACATAATACTGTAATAATATATTCATTGCAATGGAATTTTACCTTTACGATAATATTATCTGCAGTGGCAACCAATCTCATCCCCCAGTTCTCTGTGTCTCTAATTACTCAGAGAAATATCCTAACATTGTGATCTTCCAGTGTGGGCCTTATGTGACTAGGATGTGAACAGACTTTAATGCAGAAACTTTGGAATTAAAATAAACTAAAGCGACTGAGCTCAGAGTCCCGGGTGAAATGGTAATAATACAGTATGACTCTGTGCTTCTCAGCTTCTCATCACCACCCTCTGTGTTTGGAATAAGTCAAATATTTTCCCTAAATTACAGGTGTGAAACTTGAGACTCTAAGAAGGTCGACCATGTCTTTTGGTCACGCAGCTAGAGACAAAACAAGTAAAACTAAAGCCCAGGGCTTTGGGCTCCTAAGACCTTCTCTATTTGTTCTAAACAGCCCAGAAAAATGGGAACTTTGCCATGGACTGCAAGCCTTCCCTTTGGGGCTTACATTTCTGAATCTCCAAGTCAATAACAAGTCACCAGTAGAGCTGCATAAGGAAAAGTAGGATTTGTGCAGGAATTTATGACGAGAACTAACACGGAAATTGTACCCCTGGATACATGTCTGAGGCCAACGACGGTGGGGAGGAAGCCCCGACTCCTCCACTGAGCAGAGCAGAGCCTAAGTCCCCAGATGGGCCTCCCATGGCTGCCTGATTTCTAGTCTGGCCAAGCATTTACTCTGAAACCCTGATGGATTCAGCAATAAATCATTGTTCCCCTTCTTAGATTTCTTTTCTGCAACGAGGAGAGCTATTTGCTTTATGATTAATAGTTCCCTGGAAATAGGCACATAGGTGCATTTCTTAATCATCTCTTCTCTCTCTCTCCCTCCCCCTCTTTCTTTCCACTTTTCGTCTCCTGCCTCTCTCTTTTTCCTTATTTTACTCTCTCTCTCTCTCTTTATCAGTCTTTTAAATCTTCTGTCTTGCTTGGGGTAATGGTTTTCTAGTGCTGCATTCAAAGTCACCACAAAACTAGCATCTTCAGGCAACTTGAATGTATGATCTGGTGGATCTGGTGGGTCAGAAGTCTGAGCACAGGGTAGATTCTCTGCTCAGGGTCTTGCCAGACCGAAATCAAGGTGCCATCTGGGGTTGCAGTTGTCATCTGGGGTCTCTTCCCAACCCACCTTTTGTTGGCCGAATTCACGTCCTTGAGGCTATAGGATAGACGATGCCCGTTTTCCTACTGGTTGTTGGCCAGAAACTGCTCTCCAGGCCCAGAGTCCACCCACAGTCCCTTGCCATGTGATGGGGCCCTCTCTGCCATCCTCCTCTACCGCCAGCTGGAGGAAACTCTGCTTGAAAGGGCTCCTGTGGTTAAGTCAGTTCCCCAGTACAACCCTCTACCTTAAAATTAACCGTGGAGCCAGACCTACAGCCGAGGGATTAAGGGACCAGATCCTACACACCCAACTCCAGTTGAAGTCCTGGCCCTGGTGGCTTCAGAAACACACCCGGCATGTTTGAGCGTGTACTCCAAATCCCGACAGGATGGAGGAATGGAAGAAAAAAGGATTTTGATTTGACCACCTCCCATTGGGGAGGGTGCTAGCTCCATCTCCCTCCCTCTGTCTCTGTCTCTCTGTCTCACTCCGACAAGTACCTATGCCCTGTGGAAATGTAAAACAATGAATAAATTAACTGTGCCATATAGCATAACTTAATCAAGGGAGTGAAATTTTTCATATTCACAGTCCCAGGAGTCATGCAGGATTTATGAGGGGTGTGGAAAATTTGAGAAGCCAGCTTAGAATTCTGTCTACCATGCTTCGCAATCGTTTATCCACTGGTGTGAGCTGCCATGTGAAGCCAAGGTTCTTTTTCTTTCCAGGAAATTAGCCTGCCCTCCTGCTTCAAACGCCCTTACACGTCCTCTGAGAGGCCACGGCTCTGGCTCTCATCTACCCCTCCGGCGCCTCCTCCTTGAGCCGCTGGGTTGCTCCCTCCTCTCGCTCAGCCTCTCAGTGCTGAGCTCCTGGATATGCCAGTCCCTTCATCTGAAGGGCTCCCTAAAGAGCTCCTCCACCCCAGAGTGTTCAGAGCTTTGTCTACATGGATGGCTCCATAGTTTATGTCTGCAGCTCAGACCTCTCCCCTGAATTCCCACCTCGCAAATATCTAATCACTCCCTCAATATCTCTTCTTGCCGTCTGACAGAAATAGCAAAGTTAACAATTTTAAAAATAAACTTAATGCTGGTACTTTCCCAAACGGTTCCTCTCCAAATCCTCCCCATCTCAGTAAATGGCGACTCCTCCGTGCTACAATTTTTCAAGCCAAAAAGATTGTAGTTCTTTATAACATACCCTAGGCCCAATGCATCAGCAGAGCCAGTTGGTACCCTCCAGATACGAGCAGCCTCCACTGCCGACGGGGTCTGTTGTTCCTTGCTGGGGTGTTTGCAGCAGTTACCTAACTACCCTACTTGGTTTTTGTTTTGTTTTATTTTGTTTTGTTTTGTTTGGAGAGGTTTTTGCCATAGGGCATGTGTGCTTACCAGGAAGACAGAGACAGAGAGACAGAAAGCGAGAAATCACCCCCCAGGGGGGATGGCCATGCCGCAGTCCCTTCTCCTCCATTTTCCTCTCGGGATCTTGGGCATGCACGCACACGCACCTGGCATGAGTTTAAGCCACCCGGTCCGGGACTCATACCACAATCGACTACGTGGGAGTCCCATGATGTAGCCATTATGCCAATTCCTGGTCCCATAACTACCCTATTTGTTTCCATGTTTAGTCCCCTGTTCCCGATTCTAATCTACTCTTGATGTAGCAGCTAGAGTGATCCTTTCAAAAACTAAAACATGTCATGTCATCTTTCTGCTAAAAATGTTCCAATGGCTTTCCATTTCACCCAGAGAAAATAACAGTGTTTTTCTGGTTTGTTTTTGTTTGTTTGTTTGTTTTTAGATGTTTGCCATAGGGTAGGATGTGTGTGTACACCAGGCTTGCAGAAGAGAGAGAGAGAGAGAAAGAGAAATTAAGAAGTCAAACCCCCAGGGGAGTTGGTCTCACCACAATCCCTACTCCTCCATTCTCCTTTTGGGATTTTGGCCACACATGCTCACACATCAGCATGTTTTTCAAGCCACCAGGTCCAGGGCTCAAACTGTGGAGTCAGCCACGTGGGAATCCAGTGCCTTAACCACCACGCCACCTGCTGGCCCCAAAAATAGTTTCATGATCTGCCCGTCTGCCTCCTCATCTCCAGTCAGGGCCCTACCCCCGCCTCGCTCACTGCTTCCTACCACACACCCCCCATGCCTTGCCCGACATCAAGCCCCTTCCTTCTGCAGGACCTTTGCACTTACATTTCCTGCTGCTCTTCTTCCAAACACCCACCAGGCTCACTTTCTCACTCTTTACCAGTGTCTGGTCAAATAGTTCTTTGCCAGAGAAACTGTCTGTGACAGCCTTAGTATACACCCGTGGGACTCTCCACGTCCCACACCCTGCTTTCATTTTCATGTGGGCACTATCCCCTCCTCTTCCAGCAAGTAACCATGGTGTATGTTCATGCCCTATTGCCATATTTAAATGTAAAACGCATGACAAAAGGGGCTGGGTCAGCTCACTGCTGTGTCTGGATTAGTGATGTCAGGAACATAATTAGCATTCAATGAATAATTGTTGAATGGGTGAAAGATATCCAATCATTTACCCATCACAGAACACCATATTTTCCACATGATCATTTTTTTTAGCAGCCACTGTCATGGTGGGAAGGAGATGACTCAGGATAACTTTGTAACCTCTTTGGCGCATGGACAGACTCACACGACATCCAGGTGCAGACAGGGGAAAGCCTCCGTGGAAAAAGAAATAACTCTGATAAACTATATATTGCCTTTTCTTTCAAAGGCTGTAGAGTAAGTTGAGCTCAGATATTGATGGAAACCAGAATATGCTTTGCCTCTCTATTTTTTTGGTCATAAGCCAAATTAGATTCTCACTTCCACACTTCCACATTAGGTTTCTATGTCCTGGCCTGTTCTCACCTCACTTTCTAGAAATCCTACCCATCCGTCAAGCACCATCTGAAACATCATCCTCATCACCAGATGTTCCTCGATGCTCCCATGCCGCTAGTGATCCCTCCTGTCTTAACCCCCATACCCTCGCTTAGGTGAGGGTCCCCTGTGTACATCCTACTCCTTCCTCCTCCTACACTTGCCAAGCTCAGAGGACACGGTATTGTCTTACCTTTTTGTCCTCCACAGCACTTAGTAGGTGTGTTACCCAGAGAAGGGACTCACTATATGTGTATGGGACAGGACTCGATTGATTGGCATTACTGTGTTTAATAGGGAAATTGGGTGTTTAGCTAATGGACTGCTTTGCTGAACTTTCAGGCCAGAGGGATAGAAAAGCAGTTGTCCGGACTCTAGAAGTTGACGTGATGACCTAAGAACACAGTCACCTATCCAGTTTGATCGATGGACGCCCTCATCCAACCAAGGTTCTATGACTTTCGTAAGGGGAGGGCAAGAAAAAACAGGAGGAAAAAAAAATCCTTTTTAGAAGTAGTAAATGTTAGCTGTTTTCCATTTCATGCTCACTAGCTATATTTCTTAAAAAAAAAAAAAAAAAAAAAAAGAAGACTTCAACATTTTTTATGAAAAGCAACTTCTGTATTCAAGTGGAATAACACGATTCACCCTGCGCTGCCCACGGCCCCTGCTAATGCTTCCGTGGGAATACAGCAAAGGGCTACTTTCCTTTCCTGCCTTTGATTTGTTCTCTCTACATCCTGTAATTTCCATCCACACCGGAGAGCCAAGTGCTGTGTGGGGCTAATTAAACACTATAATTATCCATGAGCTATGGCCCAGAAGCAGAGAGAGAATCTAACACATGTCTGATTGTAATATCAGGTAAATACTCAAGATGTGTGACTGGTGAAATGCAAAATATTCTATTCATTTAATATTCTTGATGAATAGTGAATTAGTCTAATCACATTAGCTATTCTATTCATTTATTAGGTGAGAGTGATTAGAAGTGAATAGCTGCAGAAAAACCCTCTCAAGTTGCAAAAATTAGACTTCTATAGTTTTATTATGTTTATTTTCAACTGAGGGTAATTGTCTGTAGCTTTCTCTGAGACTAGTCTACACCCCTCCCCTGTCTTTGCCCCTTGAATTACTGAGTGCTGCTTATGAGTACAGAGAGAGCGGCAGAGACAAAGCAGATGTGGCAGACGGATGCTCACACAGCTTGTACAAACACATAAAACCACTCACACAAATAGTGCACTTCCAAGGAAATAGCCATACTAGTTCTTCTTGTCGAGGTGAAATTTACACACAATAAAATGTGCACCTCTCAAGAATCCAGGTCGAGTTTAAATACACACAACACACACACAGCACACACACACACACACACACACACACACACACACATATAAATGTAAGTTAATATGAGACTATACGGTTTTATATATATGTGTGTGTGTGTGTGTGTTTGTATAAAATAGAACCATATAGTCCCATATTAACTTACATTTATATATATATATATATATATATATATATATGTGTGTGTGTGTGTGTGTGTACATACATATGTGTATATATATGTTCGTGTGTGTATAAATATGTGTGTGTATATATATAAAATAGAACCGTATATTCCCAGATTAACTTACGTTTATGTGTGTGTGTGTATATGTGTGTGAGTGTGTGTGTGTGTGTGTGTGTGTATACATAAAATAGAACTATATAGCCCCATATTAACTTACATTTTTAAAGAATGTTACAGTTTTGTAATACAGGAAAGCAAAGAGAGACAGAGAAGTCTATAATCTCTACACGACCCTCCCCAGAAAAGGGTCTTACGATGAAAACAATTAACAGAAGTAATACATACATAGCATGAGATATTTCAAACACGACAGAGAAGTATTTAGAAAAGTCCTCGCCTCAGTCCTTCATCAAAAGTTCCTCGTGTTAAAGCCAACAAAGGTGGATACTCCTCATTGGCTCCTTCTGACCCTTCCTCCATCTCTCTGTACTTCCCTGGGTTCCGGGAGGCTGACCTCTGTGGGCCACGTCATGGCTCCCTCACTCCCTAGAGAGTTTTTCAGTTCCGCCAGAGATAGGCACTGGCTGTAGATAGGAGGGCAAGCACTGAGCTGGATTGAAGTATTTATTCCCTGGGTGCTCTTCTGCTGTTGGGTGACTTGAGATGGATCAGGCAGCCTTCTCTGAAAGCCAGAGACTCTCTGGGAATTGGAAGGGCTCCCTTCTCTTGCCTCTCCAGGCCTAGATGCTCACAGTGCATGGTTCTGCTATCCCCTGGTTGCTTCAACACTTCTGCTTGGCTTTATTTAATTCTTGCTTTGCAAGGTTCTTTCCTCTTCGAAGGGTGGGTTGGACAGACATATGGGGAGATGGAAAACAATACAAGGCCCTGATGTCATATTGTCTACCAGCTGAGTTTGGTGGGAGCTCCCAGAGCTCTAGTAGCCCTCACAAGGTACTTCCTCCCTCCTGAAGCATATAACACAGGTGAAGAGTACTCAGAAGCCCTGCCTCCCCCTTGGAGCTCACAGCACACAGCTAAGCTGAGATGAGCCAAGGCCAAACCAAGGCCATTAAGGCTGAGCAGGTTGAACCAAGGCCAAACAGAATAGGGCTAGCCAGCTAACGGGCTAGGTACTCCCTTTCTCTTAAAGGGGCAGTAGACAATAGTGGCTCATTGCCAAAATCAGACTGTCACACATGCACGTGGATGTTACAAGCGATGGCATAAAACTGCAAAAGTCATAGTTACATAACAAGAGCACAAGTGCTCTACAACTAATACCATAAGTTGTTAACCCTGTGGCCTTCCAACATGATAGGAAGCGAAGGAGCCAGACTAAACTATGCTGACTCCATTTTCTCTACAGGCTCCCACCGTCTTTAAATTCCTCCATTGCCTCATTTAAATGTACTCTCTATGGACTACTATCCACTCAACGTATTAAATAAACTCTAAAGGAAACACTTCATCCATCATGTGCATAGGCCCTGTGCTGCTCCAGAAATGATAAACGGACTGTTTCCAGAGGGTTTCTTTATTGGTCACCTCTTCCTAATCAAAGTACACTGAAGTCCCACCTCTTTCTAGTCAAAGTACACTTCAGTCACCCACACACCTACTTTATCCCAGTCTTTATGCACAATGACAAGTGATCCAAAATATGTAATATACTACCTTTTACTTTATTTATTTATTTATTTATTTATTTATTTATTTTTTTTGAAGAGGTTTTTGCCATAGGGCGTGTGTGCTCACCAGAAAGACAGAAAAAGACAAAGAGACAGAAAGTGAGAAATCACCCCCCAGGGGGATGGCCATGCAGCAATCCCTTCTCCTCTATTCTCTCGGGATCTTGGGCACGCATGCACACACACCCGGTGTGAGTTTAAGCCACTGGGTCCAGGACTCAAACTGCAATCGGCTACATGGGAGTTCAGCAGCATAGCCATTATGCTAACTGCTGGTCCCGATAATATACTATCTTGAAGCTAAGCTATTTTTTGCATTTGAACTGACTTCAGGTCTACTGTCAAATCACCCTTGTTTTAATTGTGCATACAGGTGCTTTAGAAAATGTATTTATTAAAAAAAAAAAAAAAAAAAAAAAAAAAAAAAACTCATTTATTTTCCCTGGCAAGCCTAGCATGTTCAGGGTATAGACAAGGCAACTTCTTTGCTGAAGCTCCACATGAACAAGAACAAGCTGGTAAAAGTAGATTCACTGCTTGATGTATAGGGTGGACCTAAGACAGAGAAGGTCGGAGAGACTGTGGTATTGGTAAGGGTCTGCTATAGGTCAGGCTCGGTGTTAAACACTTCGGAGACATTAATTCTCACATGAGCTACATGAGCTTGTAGTTCAGCATACTTCATAGCTGAGGAAACTGACAGGTATGAGATTTAAACCCACTGTCTGTCTTCCGAACTTCCTGTCAAGGAGACTAGTCTTCAGACTTAGGTAGATCCAACATGGTTACAGTAGAGCTGAAGCCAAAGAGGACCAGAAAATGATAAGAAAACAATAAAAAAAATTATCAACTTACTTGAAGTGTCCAAATCCCTAAATCCAAACAAATCCAAACATTGTGGAGTGTGGGAAAAAAATTCAGATATACTTTCAGAGCCACCAAGTTATTTCAAGAAGTATGCCAAGAACCAGAGAGGCTTACCATGAGCAAGCAGAGATCTGAGGGGAAGAGATAGGATGGAGCTCCAGAGATGGATTCAAAGTCGGGGAACGAAGGTTTCATGAATGGGAATCTCAACCTGGCAGCTTCATTCATTCATTCACTTGTTCGACAAATACTTTTGGAGAATCTGCTGTGTCAGGCACTGGTCTTGGTGCTAGTGAATGCAACAGTGAGCAACAGTGTAAGTTGTCATGGCACTTACATTTTTGTGGGGATAGACATCTAGTAAATAAACAAAGACCATACGATATATCAGGTATTGATAAGTGCTATGAATAAAATCAAGCAGTCAAGAGGTTATAAAGAGATAAGGGGTGCTGACTTTCATCTAGCGTGGTTGGGTTGAGATCTCTGAGAAGGTTTCTTCTTTCAAGAGAGAGAATAAGCCCTATGGATACTCAATAGGATTCATGTAACCATCCAAGAGAAAAATGTTCCAGGTGGAGAGAATAGCACCTACAAAAGCTCAGGACTGGGTACATATTTCAACATCTTACCAAATGTGAGGACTAGCAAGATGGACATTGTGGTTGAAGTTGATGCTCATACTCAAGACGGATAAAGAAAGTGGTAGAAATCAAGTTCAGAGAGTTTGCAGGAGACAGACCATGCATGGCCTTGGGATGTTAAAGTACTTCGTAGTTTACACTGAGGTATATAGGATGCTATCAGGAGGTTTTGAGCAGAGGAGAGGTGTGATATGACCAATGTGTTAAGCGGATCACTCAGGATATTGTGTTTAGAGACCCCTATGCTTGAGTGGAGAGTGAAGTAAGGGGACAGGATGCTATTAAAATAACCTACATGAGAGGGTGGTTAATTAGACTAGACCCAGCATGGCTGAAGGAGCAGGAAGTGGTCAGATTCTGGATATATTTCGAAGTGGAACCCATAGAGGTTTCAGTTGGTTTGGATACAGGATAAGATAACAAAGATGTTACAGACGATCCCAATTTTAGGGAGGAGTAAATTATAGACTAGAATGATCATTCATTGAAATAGGTATAACTTTGCTATTTTTTAAAAAAAATTATTTATTGGGACCAGCAGTTCGTGTAATGGCTATGTTGTTGAACTCCCATATAGCCGACCACAGTTCAAGTCCCAGATCCGGTGGCTTAAACTCACACCAGGCGCATGTGCATGCATGCCCAAAATCCTGAGAGGAGAATAGAGGAGAAGGTTTTGTGTTGTGGCCATCCTCCCTGGGGGATGATTTCTCACTTTCTGTCTTCCTGTCTCTCTCTTTCTAGGGAGTGCACATGCCCTATAGCAAAAACCTTTCAAAAAATTATTTAATTTTATTTATTATTATTATTATTTTAGTTTGCTATAGGGCACATACACTCATCAGAGAGAAAAAGTGAGAAAGCAAGCCGCCAGGTCAGGGACCTGAACCATGTTGGCCATGTGTGAGTTCAGCATTTAACTACCACATGATGTACTGGCCCCAAAATAGGGACAACTTTAAAATGAACAGATGGGAGGGAAATACCAGAAGTTTGATTTTAGATGTCTGTTAAACATCCAAACAGAGATTCCAAGTAGGCAGTTAGTTATGTGAGTCTGGCTGTCAGGACAGAGAGGCTGGACAAATGTATACATTTGAAAATTATCAATGTATGGGACCAGCAGATGGCATATGGTTACGTTGCTGGACTTCCACATAGTCGGCTGCAGTTGAAGTCCCGGACCCAGCAGCTTGAAATTCACGCCAGGCGTATGCATGTGTATGCTCAAGACCCCGAAAGGAGAATGGAGGCATGGCCACCCCACCCTGGGGGGTGATTTCTCGCTTTCTGTCTCTCTGTCTCTCTCTACCTCTTTGGTGAGTGCTCATGCCCTATTGCAAAAACCTCTCTAAAAAGAAAACAATCAATATGTAGATGATATTTAAGACCATAGGATTAATGAGCCCCTACCTTCTCCCCAAGGTTTGTAAATTGAGAACTGAGCCTCGGGGCACTCTAAAATTTAGATGTAAATATGATGAGAAAATAGACACATACACACACACACACACACACACACACACACAATGTTGAGGAGAAATTGTCAGTGAAGTGGAAGAACCAAGTGAGAGTGGTATCCCATGTGGAAAGACCACTTCAAAGTGAAGATGTGATCAACTGTGAGTAATGTCTCTGATAGACCAAGAAAGATGGTGACTGTGAAAAAAAAAAAAAAAAAAAAAAAAAAGCTGCAGTTTCTGGGAATGTGAAAGTCTTTTGCAATCTCAACTTGAATTGCAGGGAAGTAGTGGAGGGACAGTTCCTAATGGAATGGGTTCAAGAAAGAGCAAGAAGAAAGAACAGGATGTGTAGACAACTCTAGCCATGAGTTTTACTTTTAATATAAAAACAGAGAGAGAAGAGGAATCAGATAGCAACTGCAGGGCGAAGTAGGGTAAAGGAGGATGGTTTCTGTTGCTCAGAGGAGGGTTGGCTGTTTGGTGGAAAGATCAGGCTATTCCATCACATTTTCAGACTGACAGGAATGGTCCAGTGGAGCGGTGTAAAATGATGACTTGGGAGATAGGGGAAAAAATTGCTGAAGACATGCCCTTGAACAGGGTAGAGGGCAGGAGTTCTAGTGCACAAGTAAAAGGGTTTCCTTAGAGCTCACTTTCCAGAGTGATTCTTAACTATGATGCAGTTCCACTGAGAATTTCATTAGGGGAAACACGAGTGTTTTATTGTGAACTTTAAAAAAATGATTAATATCCATTTGTTTTATTTATCCCTTACATGTTCCTATGAGTCATGCTATCCCCATGTTATAATGAGGAAACTGAGGCTCCAGAAATGTACAAGCCTTCATCAGGGCCTCAAAGCTCATATGAAAACCAGATACAAACTGGGTCTGGCTGATTCCAAAGGCCACAAATGTTCCTCAACAAGCGTTCTCCCAGAGGGTCTACCAGCTAGTGACAGAGGGAGAACATCACCTTCAGATGCCAGGACCAGGTTTGCAGGTGGTGTGGTGGTTAACATACTGGACTCCCACATGGCCCACAAGTCCTGGTCCTGATGGCTGAAAATCACACTGGGCATGTATACTGCCCAAAATCCCAGGAGGATTGTGGCATGGACATCCCCGGGGCATGATTTCTCATTTTAGTGATTTCTCACTTTCCTTCTCTCTCTGTCTCTCTGGCAAGTGTACATGCCCTATGACAAAAAATAAGTAAAAAGAAGATGCCAGGCCAAGTAGAGAATAACTAACATAGACTAAAGAATGTACGTACAAGGGTTAAGGAAGCAGGATTGTGGGCCTAGACTTTCCTTGGGGAGACATTTGGAGAAGAAACGGTTTTATGGACAGCTTCTAAAGGCTCGGAGTGATGAGGGCATCAGTATTTGACAACGTCACAAAAAAGGCCCAAGAAGACCGGACTCTCAAGTCAGGCTGATCAGTCCTGTAAGGACGAGAGGGAGCAAATATTCCCTTCTGAGCTTAAAGTGCAGTGGCTAAAGTTGAGAAAAGCAGAGGCCAATTGTTGGCACAGCAATAAAATGAGATGCCCCGAGATGAAACCCCACATGGGAAGGTTCCCAGTTCATGTCTGGAGACCTCCTTGAATACTCCAGGCACATGGCACCTGTGATTCGGGCCTGGCTGAGGCTGGGGTGGATCAGGATGTCAGGACCCTGTTGGGGCGGGGGGTGCTGTCTTCCTTTCTGTCTCTGTCTTTCTCGCTCAGAAAGAAACAAATAACTTTAAGTCAACGTTGACTAAAGACTCTTTAGGTTTTCAGTCACTTCCACAAACACTCAAGTTCCCTGCCACATGCAGTGCAGGGTTTCATGCTAGGAATGCAAAGAGGAAGGTGGACATTGTCTCGGCCCAGAGACGCCCACCCAGCGAACAACTCAAACCCCGCGTGAGAGTGTACATACCATGCTATTCTGGGTCCTGCAGAAAAACAGCATTGGTAATACACAGACAGCGATACAAATATTGACATATTTATTTATAAAGAGACTTATTCCCAGGAATTGGCTCACACAACTGTGGGTGCTGGCAAGTCTGGAATTAGCAAGGCCAACCAGCAGGCTGGACATGCAGGCAGGTGTCCATGCTGCAGGCCTGAGGCAGGGCTTCTTCTTCCCTGAGAAACCACCGCTTTTGCTTTTAAAAGCTGTTCCGGATTGGATGAGGTCCACCCAAGTTTTTATTTGTTATTGACTTATTTATTTTTTGAGAGATTTTTGCTATAGGGCACATGCGCTAGCCAGAGAGACAGGAAAAAAAAAATATCAGCCCTCGAGGGGATGGCCACACTGCGATCCCTTCTCCTCCATTTTCCTCACAGGACTTTGGGTACCCATACACGTGCACTTGGAGTGAATTTCAAGCCACCAGGTCCGGAACTCGAACCGTAGTTGACCATGTGAGAGTCCTGCATTTAACCACTACACCACCTGCTGGCCCGAAGGTCCACCCACACTATGGAAGAAAATCTACTTAAAATAGCCAAAATAACCGTTCCCCACATTGATAGAACCCATCACTACAGCAACACCTAGACTGTGTTTGAGTAAATCATGGGGCACCGGAGGCTAGCCACATTGATACATAAAGCAAACCCTCACAGCACCCTCTCAGCTCCCAGATTTGTTCCACAGGCGCCCCAAGCAGGCACTTCATTTCAGAGACATTTGTCTTCTAGAATTATCGTTTCCTGATCAGACTTTTAAGCTGTAGACCCAAGACAGGACAGAGGAGGGGCTGTCTCCAAGCCATTGTACTGCTGAGAGTGGTTGATAAAGGTTCTAATTCATTGTAATTAATTTTTATTGTGCAGAAGCAGAAGGCTGGCAGAGTGAAAGGGAGTAATTTCACAAGTCAAAATAACAAATAAGTAAATACAAATAGTCCCCAGCTTTCTGAGAAGATAGCAGACGCTGTTCTTTCCTGGTCTGGTCTCTCTGAGTGAAACACAGACCTGACCCCTGGCTCGCAGGCCTCTCCTTCCCACCAGTTTTCCAGGAAGCTAAGCTGGTTTCAAAGGTCTCCTCCCCTACAACCTTCCATCCCCCTAAGTGGACAATGTTAGGGCTGCTGTCAGTCAGATGGGAGGGCTCGATGCTGGGTGTGGCAAATTACCCAGCAAAGACCAGGGATTCCCGGTCCCCGGCTGGGGAGAGAAGCCCGCGTTGATGGGGCTCCTTGCAAACAATGAAACGTCTGCGCGGAGTTTCTTTGTTCTACTGCACACTCGGAGGCCCTGCAAGCCAAGCAGCTCAGGCGCCTGTGTTGGATATGAAGTCTCATTTCAAACACGCTGCGTCGTGGAGCGATGTGGGGTGGGCTGGGTGCGGAGCCAGGGCCCCCACCCGCTTTGAGCACCTGCGTGGAGGAAGAGCGTGTAGGAACGAAGACTTCGGTCCCCTGAACTGTGGGCACCTTCGTCGTCAGGGGTTGAAGGAGGAAAGGGGCACTTTGTCTGGGACAGGGAGCTCTGGGTTGGAGCTGCAGGAGTCTGAGTAATGACCAGTGTGCCTTTCTCCTGGGGGACTCATTTATCTGGGTGCCAGTGGGTGAGCCCAGCTTCCCAAGCTTGAAAATTTAGATTTATTGGATGCCAGAAATTGGACTGGACACCATTAAATAGGCCCAGGCACCATGAAGGTGAGGGTGGGGTTGAGCATCAAGAGTGGCCCAGCGCGTGGAAGGTGACGGGGCAGGGAGGGTGTCTAGACCGTCCAGAGCCAGCTGAGGCAGGCAGGAAACTGAAGATACCAAGAAACCGGTGTTTTAGGAACAGCTCCCAGATCAGATAAGCCTGTGGGAAGAGAGGGCAGAGGGGAGTAAACAGTCTCCCTGAACTCAAGGAGGGGGTGACTGGAGAGGGGAGAGAGAGAGAGAGAGAGCGAGAGAGAGAGAGACGGACTTCTGAAGTCTGCATGAAGACAAACCTGCTGTTAAGAGGTAGATCGATAAAAAAGCCATTTGCTCGTTACAGAGACCAAAAAAAAAAAAAAAAAAAAAAAAAAAAAAGGCATGTATCTTGTTCAAGCTCTTGCTCTGAAACAGAAGAAAAGCACTGGGGTTTATGGAATGTAGATGTGCAGAGAAGGCCCTGGGTATATAAATACGCAGGCATCTCCCACGAAGAGAAAGGAGAGGGAGGAACTCGGGGGGCTGGGGAGCCTCTGAACCTGGGGCTCTTGCCTTACTCCCCAAGTGAACGCGGGGCTCTCATACCCCTTCTCCTGGGCCCTCGAGCAAGCTCTTCAGTATTTTCGTCTCTTTTCTCCTCCCAGCTAGGAGAAGTGCTGTAAAAATGACTTTGCAGATCTGAGACATTTCAACAAAAAACTATAAACACAGCAGCTCCAAACCATCTCTGCACTCACACATGTCGATGTTCATTCAATGTTTGTCGTGGGTTTTTTTCTTTCCTGTGCACGACACTGCCCTAGATTCATGGGGTATAGGATGGGATGGGAAGCGCTTCATTCATTCACCCATTTATTCAAGAACTATCGGGGAGTGAAAAGATAAAGCCATACGGCTTCCCCAAAGTAGCCCATCCCAGTGGGAAAATACAGACAGGTAAATTCTCACGTCTCTCTGGAGATGAGAGAAGGGGAGCTGAAAGAGACAGAAGAATCATGGAAGCCTTTCAAGAAGAGGTGACCATCATATCCAGTCATGAACTTCTGGAACCCAATGTTCTGCTGAACAACACATTCCTCAGTCAACAGCCAGACATTCAGGCTACACACATGTAGACATTTGGAAATGCCTGGGTTCCTGGTGATTGCATCCAAATGCCCAACAGCATGTGTAGATGGTGCGTGCATTTACTGTAAATAATGCAGGCATGTATCATGTGATCATTATTTTGATGAACTCTTCTTCCATGCAGACACGCACACACTGATGATCAAAATGCTTTGCTATTTATTATACATTCGTTTATTACTTTCCCTCAACTACGGGGTGAAATCCGTACCTTTGCACACGGTCAAGGTGGTAGCCCCTGTGGCCCGAGGCAATTAGATAAGGCCTTAAAGAAATCAGACTGTGAGCAAGGCTGAGGTTTAATAAGATGTGAAACCCACAGCTGTCAAGCTACGTGAAACCTCACGTTCACAAATATCAGGCAAACACCGCTACAGAATTGTTTAGTGTCAGAAGCCTAGGGAAAATGGCACCCCGTTTTGGTGATAGATTTAAAGATTATGCTGATGTGTGCGTGTGTGCGTGCGTGCATGCATGTGTGTATGCTTATACATTCATACGTATACCGCAAATGTGCATAGTGGATGTCCCCATAGTATATTTATATTGCTATAAAAATGTACTCAAGAAAGGAAGGAAAATCATGAAGGCAATGCTTCCTGGTAGCAGTCGCCAGTCACCTGTTCTATTTCTTACCTCCTCCCTCCCTGACCACCTTTCTATCTCACTCAATCCCCCAGAGAGCTCAGGTCTTCAAGCCCCTCCTCTACTATTCCTAATTCACATACATGTCCCTTTTCATGGAGCACTTTAATTCAAACAGCTAATTTAGTCTAAAGCTAAAAGATAAAGTCCTGACAATGATAGAGCTTTAGCAACAAGTCAGGGCTGGAAGGTGGCGTAGTGCTTAAAGTGCTGGACTCCCACGCAGTTGACTGTGGTTCGAGACCCAGACCTGGCAGCTTCAAACTCATGTCAGACGTGTGTGTGTGTGTGTTCCCAAAGTCCCAACAGGAGAATGGAGGAGAAGGGATTGCCGCATGGTCATCCCTGCTGAGGGCTGGTTTCTTGCCTTCTATCTCTCTGTCTCTCTCTGTCTCTTCATTGAGCACCTGCACCCTATAGCAGAAATCTCTTTTAAAAAAAGAATTAGCAACAAGTCAAGAGAGAGAGACTTTTCTAGCTTTCCTGGCCAGAAGAAAGGTACAGCAAAGAACGATGAGTTGGAACACAAGATACCATTTTCTGTGTGGCTTCTCTCTCTGTTGGACAAGTCGCTCTCACATCCTCTTGTTGGGAATCAGCCTGTCTCTTTCCTGTCTCCCACGGCCCCTGCAGCCATCCCAGAGTAGGTATCATATTTCATAATTACTGACTAGTTACGTGTTTCTGGCATCTCACCCTCTACACTGTGGGGAACCCAGGTGACCAGCAGGTGGTGTGATGGTTAAGGTGCTGGACTCCCATATGGCCAACAGGACTTTTGAGTCCCAGACCTGGTGATTTGCTTTCTCACTTCCCCTCTCTCTCCTTCTCCCTGTCTTTCTCTGGTAAACACACATGCCCTGTAGCAAATTTTAAAATAATAATAATGGTTTTTAAATTAAATAAATAATTCTTTTAAAAAAAGAGAGAGAGAGAGACAATCTTCCCAGGGTCTAATACGGTGTCTAACATGTACTCCATAAAAGTGTAAATGGCTTGGGGCCACCAGGTGGTAGTATGGAGGTTAAGGCTCTGGATCCCACTTGGCCAGCTTTATAGTTTGAGTTCCACATCCGGCAGTTTGAGAATCACACCGGGCTCATGTGTGTGCACCCAAAATCCTGAGAAGAGAATGGAGGAGAAGGGATTGTGGCGTAGCGAGGGTGATTTCTCACTCTTTTCCTGTCTGTCTCTGGTGAGTGCATTCACCCTGTAGCAAAAAGTAAAAAAGGAAAGGTGTGGAGTTTCAGGAAAGGTGTTCCGAGTCTGCCTCCTCCCCTGTAAGATGGAGGTGTATCCATTTATTCCTCCACATTCACCGGACAGCCTGCTAGGTTGGGAGCTGTGGGAGACACACGGATATGTCTCCTAGCTACATCTAGTAACTGGCCTAAATGAACATACTCTTCCTATCTCCCAGAACCATAAAGAACAAAGAGATGGTGGGTATGGACGAGCTTTGGCGGTGGTAAGGCACTACCGGAAGTAAAGGGTGCTTTTTATTCGTATTTCTTACCTGTGCTGGCCGGTGTTGTGTGCTCTCCTGGCCCTGCAAGGGTTATATTTGCAGATTCTCCTGGTCTCCCTTCTCTGTCGCTCCCAGCAGATGTATTAAGTGTAATCTTGGAACTGTTCCAGCCTTCCTCTTTAAGACTCGGAGTGTTCAATATTTCCTGCACGCAGCAGGCCGCTCTGGCCTGGCCGGGCGCCAGGGGCTGGAACGGGTGCAGCCCCCAAGCATCCCTGAGGTCTGGGCCTCAGCCCCAACTTGTCCAGGTTCCACAGAGCTTGCTTGGGAAGCAGGGACAAAGGCCACATTGCAACCCCACCAGCTTGTGTCCAAGATCCCTTGCTCTCTGACCCCACCCTCTCCCCCTTCCCCCATCCAGGCACCAGCTGAACAAGAGAAGCCTTACAGCTGACTGACTGCTCTCCCTGGCTGGGATGCCCTGCGACCCTCTGGAGGCAGGTGGGGCATCTGGGCTGCCCCAAGACTCTGGCTTGGTTAACTGTGGAATTAGTACCTTTGAGAGGTTTCTAGAAAGAACAGCCGTGAACTGAGTCCCTCGGTTCAGGTTCAGACTCTTGCTGAGATAATATCATGGGAGTTAGACAGACCCCACCTGCACAGTGGGGGTGATGAGACCCCAGCTGGTTTTGTAGCAGGAGTGCCTCTCCTCCATGGTTCAGGGCAAGCATCTTCCTCTTTCTTACAGCACCAGCACAGATGGAATCCACGTCCTTCTCCAAACACTGATGGGGAAGAAGGGGGTTCTAGGGTCTCTGAAAAAGAGCCCTTCCAGTTGGACTCACGCTCCCCTCCCTCTTTTCAATGAATTTGCATACTCTCTTGCACAGCTCGAACACATGTGACATGCTCTGGACTCATGTTTGCATTTACACAGGAGCTAGCTTTTACTTTTAAACGTGATCTTTTCCTGACTCTTTGCTCACTCTTTTTCTTTTCATTGACTCTCCTCTCCCCGCTTGATGTTTCGTTTTTTCTCCAATCCTTTCACCCTTGGTGAATTACATGACCACTTGCAATATCCCTTCATCAAATACCTACCCTCTCCCCCAGCCGCCTCAGTGCAACAGAACAAGTATATTCTGCTAGAGAAAAGGAGGGAACTGACACTCATCGAGCTCCCCCAAGGCACCATGGTACAGAACATCCAGAAAACAAACAAGCTCCCTGCACCCATAGGGCTCCCTGCAACCTAGGAGCCTGAGCTGGTGCCAAACGCTATCTGATGCCCAGCCTACTCAAGAAAGGGTAGGTCAATTACAAAAACAGAAGGCGAGAGGTTCTGAGGCTCTTAAAAGAGCCCAAGACCGAAAGTCCAGCCAATGAGAAAATTCTCCCACAGAAATTCTCCTCTGATGGATGATTACCTTCCTTGTGGAAAGAATTTCAGTCCCAGGTTCAAGTGCAAGCTCTGCCTTTAACTGACCTTTGTGAAGCTCTAACCTCTTCTGGCTTCAGTTTCATTTACAACCCAGGACAATTGAAGTAAACAACCACTAATGTCTTCCAGCACTGAAATGCTTTAAATTTGTGACTCTTTGAATAACCTTTGCTTTCTGCCTCAAGTCACGATAAAGCTGTGTTAAAATAGATCAGGTCCCTGAATTATTGTCATACTGGTCTGCATTTTGAGCTATGATATTTTATAATAGTTCAAAATAGATAGTCTGTGTCTGGTTACCAAAACGCATTGCTCCTTTAAGCATTTGAGTCCCATGTTCTTTGGAAAGACAGACTGTTATTCAGTCTGTAGCTATTCTTACTGGAATCCTGTTCAGACAGAGCTTGGCTAATGAGAGAGACCTTTTATCAAACCCTGGAGGTCAGCAGATGTGGGCTTTATGGGAAAAGTGAAAGAATGGGGGAAATTCCATCATGATCAAGAAAAGGCACTTACTGTAAACTCTGTGATCCGTCAGGGGAGAGCAACGGCCAGCCTGGTAGGTGACTAATTGAGAATCTAAAATGCCACTCAGATGATCAATGTTCAAAGATTGAAAGAAGTATGGAAATAGACCAAAAAGTTGCTATAAATAAATGAATTCTCTTTGAGGATTCCAAAACCCTTTGCACAGGCACTGCATAGCCAATTAGAATGATGAAATTTGGAAGATCATTTTTGCTCCTTCTGGCAAAAACATCAGGGCTCTTGTTTTATCAATCCTGTTACTTCCGAGAAACAAACAAACAACAACAAAAAAAAACAACTAATACTACCAAACAGAATCTGGCTTTCCCGACCATCCCTGTTTCCAACTTCCACCTTGTTTGAGTGTTTGAGTTCCAAGCTCTAACCACACTTGGCTACGATCATTTCTAGAAAAAGATGCTGAGTCTCAGCTTGCACGCCTGTGCTCATGGGCTTCTCCCCTCTGGCTGGAAGCCCTCCCTGTTCTCACTGCCCTCCTCCCTACCTGCCCATTTCCCTTTCAAGAAGCCAGCAAGTTGCATGGTGGTGAAGGTGTTGCACTCCCACAGGGATGACCAACTGCAGTTTGAGTCCCAGACCTGGTGGCTTGAAAATCACACCTAGTACGTGAGAAGACAAATCTTGAGAAGACAATGGAGAAGGGACTGCAGTATAATCATTTCTCCTGGGAGATGATATCTCACTTTCTCTCTCTGTATCTCTCTGTCTCTCTCTTCTCCAGCAGGCACACATACCCTATGACAAAAATCTAAAAAACAAACAAACACACAAAAAGAAACTGTTCAGAACATCCTCCAAAAGATGTGGTTATTCCCATTTCAGAATTTCCACAGTTTTTTGTTTTCATCTCTCTTAAGACTCTATCAATGCTGGGCTCTTTGGGCCACGTGCATCTCTCCGATTCTAGTGCTTTCCTTTGGAGGAAGTTTAACAAACAATCTATCCGAGGACATTAACATTCTCACTTGGGTTAACTCTCTTGATAGGAAGAGGAACATTTACCGTGGTTCAATTTTGAAAGTGTAGCTCATGGTCTGTATTCCTTACCCCTAAATGCCTGCAAGCATCTTGAGGGCAAGATCACTTCTAAGCAATCGCTGTCTCCCAGCACAGAGCCTGGCATGTCATGGGGAGCAATCAATATTTGTTGAATAAAAGGGAACATAATAAAATGACACCTTGGCACATTAACACGTTAACAGAATGCCAGAGTTGGAAATGTTCACCAAACATAAATCCCACATTTTCAGCTGGGGAAAAAGATCACATTTTATATTGGAAAGAGAAATAGTGGCATGTGCAATTTGGTTTTTCAGCTCAGACGGTTTACTTTAATAAAGAAGCATCGCCATCTTGTCATCTTTCAAGAATCTGTTGACAAAGGCCACTACGTGTTGAATCTATCGTTGGAGGTACAGATTTCTTCAACCAATATTCCTGAGCACCATCTATGGGCTAAGGGCTGTTACAGTTTTAGGGCTACAGTAGGAGAAAAAGACTCAGGGAGGCTATATTATAGAGGATGAAGGTAAAACAGTAATAAATATGGTTTCAGTGATATAAAGAAATCAGGGTAATGATATCAAAAGTGACAGTGACATCAGTAGTGACAGGATGGTCAGGGGGTGCTGCTACTCTGGAGGTGATGACTATTTGACTCAAAGGAGGTGAGTAGTGACATGAAAATGTATGAGCAAATTACACTCCAGGCAGAAGGAACATCATATTCAGGAGATCGCCTGGTGCCTGGGAGGGAGAGGATAATGAGAAGGGCCGTGTAGCAGGTAGATGAAGTGGACACAGTAGCAGTGCCCAGATGTAGAGGAGACCTGTGAGTAAGCGGAGGCCTTTGGAGAATGTGGAGCTGAACTGTGACAGAATCCGGCCTGCTTTAAAAGCATCACTGTAGGGAACCAGCAGTTAGCATAATGGCTATGTCGCTAGACTCCCACGTGGTCGACCGCGGTTCGCGTCTCGGACCCGGTGGCTTAGAACTCACGCCGGGCGTGTGTGCGTGCGTGCCCAAGATCCCGAGAGGAGAATGGAGGAGAAGGGATTGCGGCGTGACCATCCCCCCTGGGGGGTGATTTCTCGCTTTCTGTCTCTCTGTCTCTCTCTGTCTGTCCGGCGAGCGCACGCGCCCTATAGCGAAAAACCTCTCAAAAAAAAAAAAAAAGCATCACTGTAGATACTGTTTGGAAAGTAGACTAGGAAATGGTAGGAATGGTGGGTGAGGATGGAAGTACAGAAACCAATGAGGAGGCTGCTTCAACATGGGACTGGACAGTGGCATAGAAGCAAAATGAAATGCTCTGCAAGGCTGACCCACATGTGAAGGTTCCAGGTTCAAGTCTGGAGACCTCCCTGAGTATGCTGGGCATGCACATGGCCTTGATCCAGGGCTGGCGGAGGCTGGGGGTGGATCACAGCTTTCTGTTGAGGGTAATGTCTCTCTTTGTCTCTCCCTCTATGTCTGTCTAACTAATGGAAGTAGTAGATAAACTTAAAGCAAAAAAGGAAGACAAGACAGCTTCTGCAATAAGCCAAGATACTGATGACTTGAACTAAGGTAGTAAGGGGTGAGGGTCATATGAAGTGATTGGGTTCTGGATGTGTATTTGAAGGTAGACCTACAAACGTTGCTAAGGATTAGATACGGAGTTTGAAAGAAAGAACTCCAAGATTCTTAGCCTGGGCAACTAGAAGAAGAGCGTTGCCTCATTCTGAGATGGGAGGGAATGCGGAAGTAGTTTAGGGATAAGGAGATGAGGAGTGAGTACATTATGTATAAGATCCTTTTAGCCATCCAAGGAGAGATGTTGAGTAGACAATTATACATAGGATATTGGGGTTCAGGAAAGATATTCAGACTGGATAAATAAATGAGTTCCCAACCAAGAGTATTTAAAGCCACAAGACTATGCATAGAAAGGAAGAGAGAAAAAGAATAGTGAGGAGAGATGAGAGGAGAGATTGTTAGAGAACAGAGCTCTGGAGTTGGCACCATGGTCCCGTGGCTAATAGAGTTGGATCCCACTTGACCAACTGTGGAGTTCAAATCTTCAAATGTTTTTCAAGTGCGGGTGCCTTGAAAAACACACTAGGCCTGTGTGTAAGGGTGTCCAAAATACTGAGAGAGTAGAGAAATGAAAGAACAGGGATTGTGGCAGGACCACACGCCACTGGGAGTACTTTCTCTCTCTCTTTTTCTGTCTCTGTCTCTGTCTCTGTCTCTCTCTCTCTCTCTGACAGGCACATGCACCCTCTGGGGAAAAAAAAAAGAGAGAGAGAGAATGGAGGCCTGGAGTAGCAGGGGAAGATGAGGCAGGACCAGTAACAATCACAGAAAAGGGATGACCTTGAGAGGGAAGAGAACTGGGAACGTGTGGTGTCTGGAGTGCCAAGTACAGAAAGCATCTCAGAGAATACAGATGAGCGCCTGGGTTAGACACTGGCCATAGACCCCATGAGATAAGGATGCAAACTGACAATGCTTTTAGCAACAGGCAGGTCACAGTGACCTTGATGAGAGCCATCTTCTGTCCAGGGAGGGGAGTGAGATATTGACTATGGTGGGTTTAAGAGAAAATGAGACAGGGAAACAGAGCAACTCATCATACTTTAAAGGCATTTTGCTGTGAAGAAGAGCATAGAAAGGCGTGATAGCTTGAAAAAGCAAACATTTCTACTTTAGCTGAAGCATCACCCTGAGAGAAGTGGCTACCTTCTGAGAGGGCATCTTTTACTTAGAGAGTGGGGAGGCACTCCAAAGTCTGGTTGACCATACTCAGAGATGTGTCTATGCTCTAGAACCTCTAGCAACTGCTACACCATCTACACACTAAGGACACAGAAGATACAGCCTTACTGGAAGGCTCCAAGCCAGTAGTCCCTGGTCCACTGAAGTGACTAAACGCCACCTTTCCTTTTCCTCTTGCCTGGGTCATTCACGATTAGAATCTCTGGTCATCAGCACAATGACAACCCCCATAGGCTTATTGGAAAACCTACAAGAAATGTAAGATATGAAAAAGTCAAGAATCCAAAATCAATAGGAAAATTCTATTGTGAAGACATCTCTGTCAAAGGATGATGGAGTCGGGTTGGGGGCCAGGGTATGAAAAGGGGCAGATCGGTGCACGTGGATCTACTGCTCCCT
The DNA here is from genome assembly GCA_026018925.1 of Tupaia tana. Taxonomy (NCBI): domain Eukaryota; kingdom Metazoa; phylum Chordata; class Mammalia; order Scandentia; family Tupaiidae; genus Tupaia; species Tupaia tana. The sequence goes on along the minus strand of JAKSZU010000015.1, from coordinate 65,642,253 downwards.
CAATCTGAGTGTTGGGCCACTCTCAGCAATCTGGGATAACTTCAATATTATCTTTTCAATTTGCATCAAGTGATGCTGTGAACAGATACAGTCTTTGCTGACAAGTGTTTCCCCATTGAGCCTAGGGTCTACTTAACACTTGTTTGTGCTTTTTCTTTCTTTCTTTCTTTTTTTTTTTTTTTTTTTTTTTTTTTTTTGAGCTATAATGGTTTCCATTTAGATTTTGTTTTTGTTTTCTTTAATTCTTTTCATTTCCGTTTCTTTTATATATTCAGTCCCATGTTACTTAGCTTGCAAAGTGAATATTCCAACAATATTCCAACATTTCTCACCAGTCCAGTTAACAATACTATAAAGTTATCTTCAATAGATAATAACCCATTGCTTTGTCCCATAAATGACTTATCCTCTTCAACTGAGGCTTAAAAGTTGACAGGAGGTGGCATTTATGTTTAGTTCCATTTCAGCCATGCACTTTTTATTGAGCACCGACTAGGGTCAGGTACTAGGCTAAGTTAGTGCAAGGATACAACTTTTAAAAACATAGAACTTGGGGGACCAGCAGTTAGCGTAATGGCTATGTCGCTGGACTCCCACATAGTCAACCGCGGTTTGCGTCCTGGACGCGGTAGCTTAAAACTCACACCAGGCGCGTGTGCGTGCGTGCCCAAGATCCCGAGAGGAGAATGGAGGAGAAGGGATTGCGGCGTGGCCATCCCCCCTGAGGGGTGATTTCTCTCTTTCTGTCTCTCTGTCTCTCTCTGTCTTTCTGGCGAGTGCACGCGCCCTATAGCAGAAACCTCTCCGAAAAAAAAGGAAAAAAAACATAGAACTTGGAGTCAGATGTTGGTGCATTGTGAAGAGATGAGACTGAGGCTGACCCACAGGGGAGGATCCAGGTTTATGTCTGGATGCTTCTAGTATGCCAGGCACATGTGTGCCTATGAGCCAGACTGGCTGAAGCTGGCGGTGGATCGTGGCACCAAGACCATGTGAACATTCTCTCTTTCTGCTCCCTCATTTCTCTCTTTCTCTCTCACTCATAGAAAAAAAATTAATTAATAAAAACCTAAAATAAGGGACCAGGAGATGGTGTAATGGTTATGTCGCTGGACTCCCACATGGCTTACCCCGGTTCTAGTCCTGGGCCCGGCAGCTTAAAACTCATGCCAGGCACATGTGTATGTGTGCCCAAGATCCCAGGAGGAGAATGGAGGAGAAGGGATTGGGTTGTGGCCATCCCCCCAGGAGGTAATTTCTCGCTTTCTGTCTCTCTGTCTCTCTCTGTTTTTCTGGCAAGCACATGCACCCTATAGCAAAAATCTCTCTAAAACTAATCATTAAAAAACTTGAAATAATAGAACTTGCTTTCATGAAGCCCACAGTCTAAGCCAGTGGGAGGTTGAGCCCTTCAGAAGACATTTGGCAGTATCTGGAGACATTTTTTGTTGTTGTTGATACTAATAGATTATACTTCTGGTGCTTCGTAAGTAGATACCAAGAGTTATCCTAAACGTTTTATAATGCAGAGGATGGTATCCACGCACCAAGAATGATCTGATCTAGGGGCCAGCATGTGGCATGGTGGTTAAGGTGCTGGACTCCCACATGGCCAACTGTAGTTCAAGTTCTGGATCCAGAGGCTTGAAACTCACACCTGGCACATGTGTGTGCATGCCCAAAACCCTGAGAGGAGACTAGAGAAGGGACTGTGGCATGGCCATCCCCTCTGGGTAGTGATTTCTCTTTTTCTCTCTCTCTGTCTCGTTCTCTCTGGTGAGCACACACACCCTATAGTAAAAAATGTCACTTAAAAAAAAAAAAAAAGGATTGATCTAAAATGTCAGCAGTGCCAAGATGGAGAAACCTGGATCTTCAGCATCACATAGCACACGTGCAAATGACTCTAATGTGAGGAAGGCTGGGAGAAGCAGCAGATCCCATTTCTGGGAATCCGTGAAGTGTGTAGAGACACAGCTTAGATTCAGTAGCTAGACCCCAGCTCAAGGCAGCTCAGGGCAGTTCTGGGAATTGAGCTCCAGTGAGAACAAAGCTCCAGCAAGTTCTCACGTAAGTATTTGTATAGAAGACGTCATCTAAACATGCAAGGAGAATGCTTATTATGAATGGATTTCAAAAATGTTTGCACCAAAGTAAACTCATACTTCAATCCCATCTTCCCATGTGCTTTCTGAAGTCCCCTTATACATCTGTACAGCCTCTTAGAGGGAAGGAGTCTCCTGTCTATGCTCTCGTAGTCGATCCTCACAGAGATCTCAAAGGTCCTCCGTGTAGTCACATATCTGTGAATGATGAACAGCCCTCCTCTCTTTGGAAAGGACATTCTCATCAACTGAGAGAGATGGAGGGACTTCATCCTGGCCAGCCAGGACAGCCCAGTCCACCCTAGCAGTGTGCAGTCTGTTAGGAAAGATGTCCATCCCTTTTTTTTTTTTAGAGGTTTTTGTTATAGGGTGTGTGCACTCACCAGAAAGAGAGAGACAGAGAGACAGAAAGTGAGAAATCACCCTCTCCCCAGGGGGAATGGCCACGCTGCAATCCCTTCTCTATTCTCCTCTCAGGATCTTGGGCATGCACGCACACACACCGGCATGAGTTTAAGCCACCGGGTTTGAGACTCGAACCGTGGTTAACTACATGGGAGTCCAGTAACATAGCCATTACGCCAACTGCTGGTCTCGGTCCATCCCTTCTTAACAGCTGTCTTCAGCACACAGTATTGATGGATCTCCATTGTAGATTTAGAAGCTAAGGTTTACTAACATAACTAAGATGCCACTGCTCCTAGCTTTGCTCTTAGTATTTGTTTCTGCTCAAACCCGGGCCTTCTAACTCTAGTTGTAAAACCCTTTCTTCTACAAGATGCCTGCTCTCCCTATCGTAATAAGACGTATCAACTCCCTTAAGAAGCTTGACAAGTCATAAGATGATTTCCATGTACATTCTGTTCCTCCTCGGATATTAATTTAGGCAAGTGCATGGAAAGATGTGGAAGAGACGGTTTCCATTTAGGCTAAGGGAGAGAAAGACTCATCGTCTATGTTTTTTGCTTGTTTGTTTTTTAGAGGTTTTTGACTTAGGGAGTGTGCAGTAGCCAGAGAGAGAAAGGGAGACAGACACAGTGAGAAGGAAAGTGAGAAATCACCCCCTGGGTGGGATGGCCACGCCACAATCCCTTCTTCTCCATTCTCCTCCCAGGATTTTCGGCACACATGTGCATGTGCCTGGCATAATTTTGAAGTCACCAGGTCTGTGATAAGCCATGTGGGAATCCAGCCACACAACTGCCACACCCTCTGCTGGTCCCCATCACCCATATTTTTGATCAGTCACATCTCATCTATCTGTCTTCATACACAAACATGGCGGAAAACAGCTACGGAACCACCTTGCTCCAGAAGAGAGTCAGACTGAGGGGTTCAGCAGTGGGCACTCCCCACATTTATGTACTCTTAAAAAAAAAAAAAAAGAAAATGAAAGAAACTCAAGAAAATTCATTCAAGTATGGTCTGACTAACAATGACCAAGTTAAAACTGAGCCACATGCTTTTATTTAAATACAGATGGTTAGGTTTTGTTTACGTACACAGAGCCAACTGCTTATACAAAGCAGTACCCTACATATATAAACCAGCAAAGCCATTTCAGAACCTAGAGTCTGAAAGAGTCTATATAAATGTAAATTACCAACCAAAGGGAGCATAAAATCTATGGATGTGAAAATGAGGCTACTATCTTCCCTCCTCAGCTCCTATTGGCCAGCATGGGCTCACAGGGTGTTCTTTCATTTAGGGGGTCTCTGGAGCATGGATTTAGCTGAGCTTCTGTGTGCCAGCCTGTCAGCTGGCAGTGACTGGGTGACTTGTGCTTCCTCTGAGGTTGTTCGTCGTTGTCAGGAGTTTTCCAGATCTTACAGAGCCACTGAGGTCTTCGGGCATACAACTTGTCACCCCAGCCCCACTTTGATCCCTTAGATCCCTCAGCAGTAGTCCTGCAGGCAAATTATGGGAATGGCTTGGCCCAATAATTCAGTCTAATGTCTAGTGAACCAGCTTTGTCCAGAGCCAAAGCAGAGCTCAGATTGGAAATGAAATGCTTCTGAAACGGCATGAATTCTTCTTCACCACTGAAGCTATGTTTCATTTGGGACCCTCCAGTAGCCATTTCCTAAATGGGACTCTGAGGCATGAAAACAGCCTAAGTGAACTTCTCCAAGCCTGTCATCTCCAACAGGGAGGATGCGGCCCGAATGGGCTGGGGATTGACAGACTAAGACAGAAAGTCTGCACAGTGCTTTGAGCTCGATGCAGGAAGAACCTGGAAAAGAACAATCTAGCTAAATGAAATTGTTTTCTTTCTTCCCAACCATGGTGTATTAATTGGGTACAAATCGGTCCACTTAAGGCCAATTGACATGAAGCAATTTACCATTTGATAGCAATTGAAAACCCATGCTTACTTCTCCAGACCCTCTTGATTGTTCCAAACAGATTTCCCATCCTCAAGTGGAAATGGATTTAATTTGATCTCTTCAGTCTGTTCACCATTATGAGTGAAACAGTGAGATCGGTGGCAAGAAAACCAGCAGCTACCTGAGCAGTGGAGTGTTCAAAATGATGGTGTTCTAGTCGTTAGCGAAAATCTAAAGGGAAGAGTCACGTGATAGTGACAGACCTGGGACAGCATGGTTGTTTCTTGCCGTTTCTGTCTCATTGTTTTGGTTTGTCTTGTTTTGTTTTATTTTGTTTTCCCTTTGATGTTTCCTTAAAACCACAGAAGCTTCAAGTTTTAGAAAGCCACCTAGTTCCATTCCATCGCTTCAATGGAAAAATCAAGCCGGAGGAAGTTACATGACCTGCCCCAACAGTTAACAGCAGTAATCTGCTCTCTCCTCATTCCTGTAACTTTTTTATTCTTATATCCCCACTCCCACCCCCCAGGAAGCCCAGCTCAGAGATCTGTAAGTGGAGAGTTAATAGGAGTTAATGGGAGGAGCGTGTGATCTTGGAGCCAAACGACTTGGGTTCCAGTGCTATGCCTGAGCCACTTGGCTTCCCAGGGCTTCAGCTACCTTATCAATAAATAAAACGGGAATAAACACACTTCCCAGTGTTTTTTCAAGGACTAAATGAAGTAACTTATGCAAAAGCACGGTTAAACTGACAAGGGGACCTGAGTTGTAAGATACTGTTTGATGGCAGCCCAGCCTAGGCAGTCAATGGACAGAATGAGGCAAAGGTTGAAAGCCAGGAAAGAATGAACTCTGAACAAATAAATGAGGGCCATAGCACCCAGGTACTCTTTACTCATACCCCAAATCAAAGAAAGATGAGGGGCTAGAAGGCTCAAAACATTTGCAGGTGTTGGTTGTGGCTAGCCTTCTGACTTTGGAAACGAGTAACATCTCACAGTATTTGTTCCACTTGTTTTTCCTCTGTAGTACCTTGTCAGCATATTATTTGAAAACCTTTTACAATCTAAAGCTCTGTTTTGCAGAAAGAGATCTAATCACCTATCTGGGCAATGATACTGACATGGTCTTATGGGTCTTCCCCTATGATTGTGCTGTACAGTGAAATACAGAACACCTTACCGATAGTCTACAGACAACACACCCGAACCTTTGCGAGAGCATTTACAGAAGTACGTGCTGTAGGCACTGCATAGATATGGCATAAATGGAATGAGATCTAGCCAGGCCATGCACAAGGAGGCTCCAGGCTAGGAGACACAACGTGCCCTGGTAGCAATGTCACTTGGAGCAAGTCACTTTACCTCCCTGAGTTTTAAGGGCATAATAACAATATGGACTCCCAGATTAAAGGGGACCACCCCATCTCAGCTGAAATATTCCTTATAGAGGCAAGTGTGTGGCGTGGTGGTTAGAGCACTGGACTCCCATGTGACTGACCACAGTTGGAGTCCTGGACCCAGTGGCTTGAAACTCAACCAGGGCATGTGCACTCAAGATCTTGAGAGGAGAATAGAAGAGAAAAGATCGCAGCATGGCCATCCCCCCACTCCCCTTCGCGAAGGAGGGGTTGATTTCTTGTTTTCTGTCTCTCACAAGCACACTCACACTATAGTAAAATTCTCTCTCAATAAATAAATAAATATTTCTTACATAAGACTGGATCCCTAGCCTAGTGGGTAAGGGAAAGTGGTCCCACACAAATGGTTATGATTTAAATCCCAACCCCAGTGGCTCAAAAAACACCCTGGGCACACGTGCATGGGTAACCCAATAGGATGGAGAAATGGAAGAGAAGGGATTGGAGCATGACCATGCCCCATGAGGAAGGATGATTGTTGTCTTTTTCCTTCTCTCTGTCTCCAGGCTATTTCAGCCCCAAAGCTCTCTAAGGCTTTGGAGGCTAAGGATTTGCCACAATAATGCAACAGCCTGACTTCTTTCTCTGTCTACTCTGGCCTTCTCTACTTCCCCAAGGATGCTGATCCTGAGAGAGCTCCACAATGAACTCTCTGTATACTAATCTCCATTGCAGAGTCAACTTTCCAGAGAACTTGATCCATAGCAAAGGCCCTTCCTGGCCACCCTGGATGACAGAGAACCATCTCTCTTCTGGTCACTCTATCCCATGGCTCTTGTCACTATCTCAAACAAATCTTATTTATTTATTTGTGTATTTACTGTCTGCCTTCCCACCATTATAAGATTGGATCATCTGGAAAAGTCATGATACATGATACATTTTTGCATAGAAATATATGTCACGACTTTCCTGATAACCCAATATATGCCCCGTGAGGGCAGGGACCAGGTATGTCTTGCCCACTGTCTTAGGCCCTAGGGCCTAGCACAGAGTAGGCGCTTGTCGAATAAAGGAATAACAGATGTTAAGAGCTTCAAGTTCAGGAAATACAATGAGCTGTGCAAATGCTAGTGTATATATTTTGAAGAATGCAATTTGTGCTTCAGAAAGGATGAGTTAAAGGTAGCTGATAATATGCTGTAGGACTCTTCCAGAGAATCACTTAACAAATTAATGGATCCTGCCTTGGTTGACATTTCTGTTTGCAAACTAATGGCATGCTTATTTAACTGTCTCCATTATGGGTCCTCCATATATCCAAAGAATACTTTTAAACAGGAAAAAAAGCAAATTATAAAGGAAAAAAAAAAACCTGAACACATCACAGTGTGTTTATAGGCAGCAGCAAGTACAATTTAGATACACAAATAGCTCATAACTAGGGAAACAGCCATCAATAAAATGAGAAGATTATGAATTCAATAGCAGCAAGTGTGGTCACCGGCCAAAGAGATTTATGCGTCGCTCCTTATAAGGCTCTGAGTCATACAGGACTCAAGTCAGGAGATCTGGGCTCTGGTCCAATCTCTGTCTCTAACTCACCCAGTGACTTTGATCAAGTTGTTGTACCTCTCTGGCCCTCGTTGTTCTCATCTGTGAAATGAGAAAGGTGATTTCTATTATCCATCTTAACTCTGAAAGTTTATGTAGCTATATCAGCTGATCGATGTTCAACAGGAACATTCTGATGCCAAAGACATCAGGGACTGTACAGACAATTGCACGTAGGAAAAGACTAAAACCTGTAAGATATCTGTGGGGAAAAGTCAATGACCTATCGTCAATGATTAGGCGGTCTCTGTTTAAGATCACACAAACTTATTTTTAAGGAGACTGGATTAAGAACTGAAAAGACAAATAAGCTTGAAGTCAGTGGATGACAGAACGTGTAGGACTCTCTTTGATCTAGAAGCAACAATACCTGAACCTCATGAGGTAATGTTTTTGAGTGTTTCTTCCTAAAATCTTTTGAGAAATGCAACGGTCCCCTTCGCTCAAGTGTGTGAGTTAAGAGGTACAACACCCCATCTTCTATCCTTCTTTATTTTGAGCCCCAGTTTAGAACATGGTGGCCTACATTTCCTTCTCTCTTTTCCTTTGTGACTCCTCTTTGCCATCCTTCCCACTTTCTTATGGTGGGCACCCTAGATGTTCCATCTTCTGCCCTCTTCCCTACGTATCTCAGAATGACCTCATCTGCCCACATATTACAGTTTCCATTATGGGCAGATGGTTCCCATGGCAGTATCTCTAGCCACAGCTTCTCAATTTCTAAATCAAAACTACTTGCCTACTGAGCAGTTCCATTATCTGACCACTTCAAACTCATGTCTATATAGAACTTTATTGTTCCGCTGTATTTACCTCAATCAGTGCTTGGTTCTCACTTTCCTCACTCAAGTTTGTAGTAGCACTCCTATTTAAGTCCTTGCTTTCTGAATTGGATTATTCACTAAACACCTTGGCTTTTTTTCTTTTCAGTTTTCTGCATATGCCACGTCTCTACTGCTGCCACCCAAAGAAAGGTCTTGAAGAGTGTGGCCCATTTAAGTCAGCAAAATGCATCACAGGTCAGCTAGGGGCGTGGTGGTTAAGGCAGCTGGATCCCACGTGGCCCACGTGCAGCTCAAGTCCTAGACTCAGTGGCTTGAAAACACACTGGATATATGTGTGCCCAAAATTTCCAAAAGCAAAGGAAAAAGGAAGGGATTACAGTGTGACAATCATCCCTATGGGGTGCTTTCTCACTTTCTGTTTCTCTGTCTCTCTCTCTCTCTCTCTCTCTCTCTCAGAAAGCACATATGCCCTCAAACAAAAGGAAAAAAAAAAGCAAATAAAAATTATATATATATTATAAAAGCAAATAAAATTATATAAATATATATATATCACTTGTCTAATCACTATTCTAAGCTTAAAACAGGCAACAGCATAAAAAATATATAGACCAAATGCACTTTAAGCATAAAGAAATATTAAATAAAATATTAAGCAAGCAAATTAAGCAATAAATGAAAAAGACACTATGATGCAATTGAGTTTATACCAAGAATTTATATATGAGTTAACATGAGAAATTTGATTAATGTAATTCATTACATTAATAGATTCAAGAAGAAAAATCATATACTAATATCCATAGACACAGTAAAAAACGTTTTTAAGTGGACAAAATTTAACATCCGTTTGTGATTTAAGAAGGAAAACTCTTAGCAAGCTGAGAATAGAAGGTAACTTTTCACCTACCAAAGATAACTTTTCATCTACCAAAAACTTTCCTCAGACATCATTTTTAATGATAAAATGTTAAAAGTTTTATAGAAAAATAATGTGCAAATCTCCAAAGGGAAGGACTGTTGTGTCCTCACGTGGCAGAGGGCAGAAGGCGTAAGCTCCCTGATCCCTTTCCTGAGGAGGTGTCCTCCTAACTCAATCACTTTCCAATGGTGATACCCCCAATAATGTTGCATTGAGAATTAAGCTTTAACATGAATTTTTGGAGGAGACGAAAATCATTCAAACCATAGCATTATAAGAGAAAAAAAATTGATAAACTTGGCTAAATGAAAATCAAAGTATTCTGTGCACCAAAAGATATCTTAGAGGAAATCTTAATTGTGGCAACATGAAAAAGGCTATTCTTCAAAAATAAATATAATACTGGACGAAACTGTCAAAATCAACCACTTTAAGACTCTAGAAATCAAATACTAACAACAAATTGGAAATAATTTGTTCTTAAAAAACTGCTAGAGGTTTGGTAAGAATAGCAGGGGTCTCTGGCCTTTCTGCCTGAGGTTGTTCTCACCCCCTGCCCTGGCTTGGTTGGTGAACATTGAAGTTTTGCCAGGGCTGGGCTAACTGCAAAACCAGAAGCATGTTGAGAGAGGAAGCCAGCTTCATTTATGATGGGAGTTGGAGGGGTGGGAAGAGGAGCAAAATCCTGTGTCTTTTATAGCCAAGAGTGGTAAAGTCTGTCGGAATGGGGAAAACCCACAGCAGCGTGCTAGTCCAAGACTTGCTACCCCAGTTGCAGTGAGAGCATCTATGAATTTAGTAGGGTGATCCCAGAAATCAGGGAACCATAGAACATTCCAAATAAACTTTCTACACGTACTCTGGTGACTGAGAAGCAGACATGTACACGGGACACTGAAGAAAGCCTGGAGGTAAGGATACAAGTTTAAATGACTCCCCAACTCACACGCAGCTCAATTAGCATAGAGTTGAAGCCTTACCAAATGAAGCCCAGTCTTCACCCAAGTCATTGACTGGCCACTCCGCTATATGGCCTCAGGATTAACCTTCAGGAAGGCAGGCTGATAAAACATCCTCGGGTAACAGTTTCTCTACATTCTCGCCAACACTTGGTATTCACCTTTTTATTACAGCCATTTTAGTGAGTATTTAGTGTTACTATGATGAGGTTTTAATTTGCATTTCTAATTGAATAAGGATGTTGGACATCTTCTCGTGTTCTTATCAAACATTCACGTGTCTTGGGACCAGTAGTTAGCGTAATGGCTATGTCACTGGACTCTCATGTAGCCGACCACGGTTCGAATCCTGGACCTGGTGGCTTAAACTCACGCTGGGCCCGTGTGCGTGTGTCCCAAGATCCCAAGAGGAAAATGGAGAAGGGATTGCGGTGTGGCCATACCCCCTGGGGGGGTGATTTCTCGCTTTCTATCTGTCTCTCTCTGTCTTCCTGGCGAGTGCACGTGTCTATAGCAAAAACCTCTCAAAAAAAAAAAAAATTCACGTGTCTTCTTTAGTAAAATGTCTATTCAAATCATTGGCCCACTAACATATATCCACTGCTGGTGGAGATAAAAAATGTTATATCCGTTTGAAAAAAATAGTTGGCAGTGTTTTGAAATGTTAAGCATGGATGGGGCCAGCAGGTGGTATGGTGGTTAAAACACTAGATCCCACATGGCCGACTGCAATTCAAGTCCCGGACCTGGCAGCTTGAAATCCACTCCAAGCACATGAGTGTGCATACCCAAAATCCCAGGAGAATGGAAGAGAAAGGACTGCAGCATGACTATCCCCCAGGGGGTGACTTCTCACTTTCCATCTCTCTCCCTCTGTCTCTCTCTCTCTCGCTCGCTCGCTCTCTCTTTCTCCGGAGAGTGCATGCACTCCGTCAAAAAAAGAAAAAAAAAAGCATAGAATTAACATACTCAGCAAGTCCACTCTACATAGCTATTCAAAAAGGATTAAAATACATATCAGCTGAAAAACTTGAACGTGAATATTCACTGCTACACTAGTCATCATAGTATAAAGCTGGAAATAGCCCACTACCTGGTAAGTGGCTAAATAAAATGTGGGCTAGCCGTATAATAAAATATAGTCAGCAATAATAAGGCATAGACTATTACATGCAGCCTCATGGATGAATCTCTAAAATACTACATAAAAAGAAAGAAACCATACACGGAAGACGTATGCTGCCATTTCTGTGGCATTTCTAGAAAAGGCCGAGCTAGAGACCCAATCAGTGGCCGGCTGGAGCTGAGAGTCAGAGCAGCAACTGACTGAACATGGGCAAAAGGGAACTTTTGTTTTATTTTTTTGTTTGTTTGTTTGTTTTGTTTGTTTGTTTGTTTTTGCTATAGGGTGCGTGCGCTCGCCAGACAGGCAGAGAGAGACAGAGAGATAGAAAGCGAGAAATCACCCCCCAGGGGGGATGGTCATGCCGCAATCCCTTCTCCTCCATTCTCCTCTCGGGATCTTGGGCACGCACGCACGCACACACGCCCGGCGTGAGTTTAAGCCACCAGGTCCGGGATTCGAACCGTGGTTGACTATGTGAGAGTCCAGCGACATAGCCATTACACTAACTGCTGGTCCCAAAAATGGAACTTTGAAGGTGATGAAAAATTCTAAAACAGTACAATGGTAGTATAATGACTATGGGTAAATTTTAGATATGCAAAGTATACCTTAATAGCTGGGTTTGGGACCAGTAGTTAGCGTAATGGCTATGTCACTGGACTCCCATGTAGTCGACCACAGTTCGAGTCCCGGACCCAGTGGCTTAAACTCACGCCAGGCGTGTGTGAGTGCGTGCCCAAGATCCCAAGAGGAGAATGGTGGAGAAGGGATTGTGGCGTGGCCATCCCCCCAGAGGTTGATTTCTCGCTTTCTGTCTCTCTCTCTCTGTGTCTCTCTCTGTCTTTCTGGTGAGAGCACGCACCCTATAGCAAAAACTTCTCTAAAATATAAAAATAAATAAATTTAAAAAAAAATAGCTGGGTTTGTGGAAGTTTTTGTGGTATAACAGAAAACACGAATTTAAGTCATAAATTAGGAGAAGGTATTTGGAAGTTATGTTATCATAGAAGGCTTAAAGTACAGAATGTATACATATTTGAGAATATATACATACATTCTTACAAATCATCTAGAAACAGACAACACTTTAAAAAGATGAGGTGGCAAAAATTACGTTTAAACAATTTGCAAAGAAAATCTAAACAGATGATAATAAACATCTAAAAGACAATCAATCTCATTATCATTTTAAAAATGTAGATTAAAACCACAGCAAAGTTGGGACCAGCAGTTAGTGTAATGGCTATGTCGCTGGACTCCCACGTAGTCGACCACGGTTCTAGTCCCGGACCCGGTGGCTTAAACTCACGCCGGGCACGTGTGCGTGCATGCCCAAGATCCCGAGAGGAGAATGGAGGAGAAGGGATTGCGGCGTGGCCATCCCCCCGGGGGGTGATTTCTCACTTTCTATCTCTCTGTCTCTGTTTGTCTGTCTAGCGAGCGCACGCGCCCTATAGCAAAAACCTCTCAAAAAAAAAAAAAAAAAAACACACAGCAAAGCATCATGCAGTAGCCACTAAGTGCTGGCAAGAATACAGAGCAACAAGAATTCTTTTCTTTGGCATAGGGCAAGTGGGCTTGTCAGAGAGAGAGAGACAGAGACAGAGAACGAGAAAGTGAGAAATCAGTCCCCAGGGGTAGCACGGGAGTGTCCTCAGAACCATGGCCAAATACTGCTATGTGAAGTCCACCAAGCTCGTGCTCAAGAGAACCAAGGGGAAGAGTAAGAAGGAAAAGAACAAAGAGAAGAGAAAAAGGGAAGAGGATGAAGAAACCCAACTTGTTATTGTTGGAATCTGGTGGAATTCCAGGAACCATAGCCATTGAAATGGATAGAGGAACCTATATACACACACTCGACAATGATCTCTTCACACTGGGAGCACCGCATGAGAAGCGGATGAGGGCCCTAGTCCCCCAGAGCAGTTTCCTGCTGTCAAATTGTCTGATTCCAGAACTGCCTCTGGAAAGTTTCTTGGTATAAATTCTGATGGACTTGTTGTTGGGTGTTCATGCAATTGGACCAAGAGAACAACAGAAACCAGTCTTTCAAGATGGTAAAATGGCTTTACTGGCCTCAGATAGCTGCTTGATTAGATGCAGTGAAGCAGGCGATATAGAAGCAAAAAATAAAACAGCAGGAAAAGAAATGGTAAAGATCAGATCCTGTGCTGAAAAGGGAAACCAAGAAAAAGGATGACATCCCAGAAGAAGACAAAGGAAATGTAAAATGATGTGAAATCAATTATGTGAAGAAATTTCAGAGCTTCCAACTTAAAATAAGTAAAGAAGACAGTAAATTTTTTTTTTGGGCGGGGGGGAGAGGTTTTTGCTATAGGGCACATGCACTCGCCAGACAGAGAGAGACAGAGAGAAAGAAAGTGAGAAATCACCCCCCAGAGGGGATGGCCACGCTGCAATCCCTTCTCCTCCATTTTCCTCTCGGGATCTTGGGCATGCACGCACACGCACCCGGTGTGAGTTTTAAGCCACCGGGTCCGGGACGCGAACTGCGGTCGACTACATGGGAGTCCAATGACATAGCCATTACGCTAACTGCTGGTCCCGACAGTAAAATTCTTAAAAAGGCTCGGAAAGATGGATTTTTGCATAAGACACTTCTGGACAGGAGAGCCAAATTGAAAGCTGACAGATACTGCAAATTACCTGGATTTTTGTTTTGCTTATGTTTGTTTTTTCTCAATAAAATTTTCAGTGAAGTTCAAAAATAAAAAGAAATGAAAATAAGAGAAATCAACTCCCTAGGGGGGATGGTCATACCATAATCCCTTCTCCTCCATTTTTTTCTCAGCATTTTAGGCATGCAGACACACGTGCCCAGCCTGAGTTTCAAGCCACCAGGTCTGGGACTTGTGGGTGGAGTACACCCACCTGTGGTCCCTCAACAATAACAATTCTTAATCAATTGTTGGAAAGAAAATAAATGAGTATAAACACTCAAGAGTAATTTGGAATATCTCACAATGTCGAAGATGGACATTATTCATGAACCAACTATTTCATTTCTATACACACACACACACACAAACACACAAGCACACTGTATAATTGTCACACATATTTCACAAGAAAAAGCACACAGGAATATTTGTTTTAGAGTCAGAGACCTGGATTAAGTTTTGTCTAAACCATTTCTTTTGAGTGGTTTTAGGCAAATGTGATTTAAATCTCTCTCTCCTTTTATGTTGACATTATTAAAATAAGAATAACACCCAAAGATATCCCACAGTATCCCACAGAAACTGCACAGATTAAAACAGAAAAATGCTGGGGCCAGCAGGTGGAATGGTGGTTAAGGTGCTATAGACTCTCCCATGGCCAAACACAGTACAAGTCCAACACCTGGTGGATTGAAAATCACACCAAGTACGTGTGTGCACATGCCCAAAATCCCAAGAGGAGAATGGAAGAGAAGGGATTGCAGTATGGTCATCCCCCTGGGAGTGATTTTTCACTTACCCTCTCTCTGTCTCTCTCTGGCAAGAGCACATGCCCTATGGCAAAAAATTAAAAAATAAATACATAAGTAAAACTTTTTAAAAAGATAGAGAAAATGTTTATGGACAATGAAGCACCATGTCTAGCCCTTGCTAAACCTCTACAGGGCACTATTCCCACCTGTCTTTGTACTAAATGAATCTTCTTATCCTTAGCTGGCTGAAAAGAGTTCCTTGACTGTAGGCAAGACAGAAATCTACAGTGAGGGTAAGGGTGCCCTTTGAAATGTTTAAACTCCGTTTTCTTTCATCTAGTGCTTGCCCAAAAGTCCACAAAGCTATCCCACCCCACCACTTCCCACAACTCTAGTGAATTTAGGACCGGAAGTAAATGGCGTGTCAAGCAAAGAGGGAGGCAGACGCACAAAAAGATGGTTGCAAGTTTAAGAAAGTGTTGCTTATAACCTTCCCTCCACGTGGATCTCATATGAATTAAGTGGTTATGCTTTAGCGTAAGGTAGCATCTGTGTTATAGTCAAACGAGTCTCGGTAGCATTAAAGGGTAAACTAACTTTTATATATTCAATGGGATACACTGATTCCTGGCCCTTAAAGTCTTATAAGATTATCTTAGTTTTTCTTGCTAAAAAAAGAAAGAAAGAAAGAAAGAAAGAAAGAAAGAAAGAAAGAAAGAAAGAAAGAAAGAAGGGAAGAAAGAAAAGAAAAGAGAAAAGAAAAGAAAAGAAAAGAAAAGAAAAGAAAAGAAAAGAAAAGAAAAGAAAAGAAAAGAAAAGAAAAGAAAAGAAAGCACCAGTTAGGTTATGGAGGTCAAAGTAAATGTTTGACCCTTCCATATTTAATTATATAAGGAAGCTCCTAACAAATGAGTTTCAAGAGTGTTTGAATTTAAGGATATGATAGAACACCTTCCTTTTACAGGTGAATGGAAGACTGGAAGTCAGGTTGGCCAGAGTGAGCTCTAACTAAGACCCAGGTCGGAATCGGGAACCACACTGAGCCAGCAGACCTTTGGTCAAAGTAGAGCATCGTGGACCTGAAGAAGAGAATCCCAGCCTCTGATGCCAGCTTGGTCACTAATTTTCCATGGGACCTGAGAAAGCCCCTTCACAGGGACTCAATGATCTGCCCACTCTATTTCTGGGGCCATAGGACTCTCACTTCTTTCTCAAACCCTGGTTATAGAATTTATCTTCCAATGAGTCTGTTAGGACTTCCTGAAAACGGATAGAGCTGAACTGGGCCTAGGAGAAAAACTGGATAAGAATGAGAAATGGGAGACAGAGAATGAAAAGAGGAGATAGAAGAAAGGGACACATTAAGAGACTCCATGTGACTGGTATGTTTCATAATATGAAGTCAAATAATGCCTTTACAAGTCCTCGGAATACTAACACAAGATAAAATGCCTTCAGTAAAGTGCTCGCCCTTGAACAACCTAGCCATGTGACTTTGAATTAGACTGTTCCTTTCTTTCAGTCTCCATTTTCTTCTCCTACAAAATCAGGGGTTTAGGCTAGATGGTTTCCAGGCAAAACCATGTGTGAATCTAAGTGAAGGGTAAATAGCATGGACCGTGTGTTTGAGCCTTGAGGGAGCTGGGAGGAGCCAAGGCGTGATGAAAAGTGGGCAGGCTTTCTCTCCCCAAGCCTCTCCATCTGAGAGCCGGCCCCTCCCTGTCAGACTGCCCAGACCGCGCTGGCGTCGCCAAAGTGCTGCTGGGAATTTCTCTGCACCGCCTTGTTCCTAAATCAACTCCCAGGAGATTGGGGGATGGAGGAGGGTGCCAGTTTAAAGCAGGTCTGATATGATCCAGGACCTGATAGGGTTTCAGCTGCCTGCTTTCTGGCAATTTACAGAGAAATTAAAGAGATTCTTGCAGAGGTTAAATGGCTCAAGTCCTAGGGAGAGGACGCTGGTGCTCAGAAAGAAACACAAAGACTAGATTCATCTTGTTCAAGAATTATAAATAGAACAGTCAGATTAGATTCGGCACAGGAATGGGGGCACCCAGAAGGAGCCAAGTTCTCTCCGAATAAAGAGGCAAAATTCCAGACTCCCAAAGCCTGAAACAAACATAGCAAGCTTTCAAAAGAGAAAACAAAAAAAAAAAAAGATGGGAAAGAAGAAAACGTCAAGGAGTGGGCTTTTTCTTTTAGCCCATAACTCCTTTCAGGCAAGAAGGCAAAAATCACCAGTTCCTAAAAGAGAGGTTAAAAGTAAATTATCACCCCATAAGGGAGTCATTCACTCTAAAGGGAATGAAAATAGTTTACTGCTCTATGGAAAATGCAAGCTGCTTCCAAACTTTAGGTTAAAAACTTGGCAAAGGGATCCTGGCCTCCCTGTGCGTCTGTCTTGGAGATGTTTATCCAGCGGATGGAGATATTGAGATGGGCCTGGTTTTCAGGTTTGTTTTTTGTTCCACATAAGGTTTCCATCAGATACAGTCTGAAAACGGGTGCAAGCCAGGAGGCTGCTGGAGAAGCCCTGAGTTAACTGTAGCAGGTCCTGCCTAAACCAGAACTCCGCTTGGTAGAACAAAGCAATGCTGTTAAGACCCCGAGCTGGGAGTCAGGAGCTGCGCTCTAGCTCATGACGCAGAAGACCCGCTTTCCAGGTCTGCTCCAGCCTTCAAGGCCGTGTGGTCTTAGACGAGCCACTTGACCTCTCTGAGCTGCGAGTTTGGCTTCGACCTACCCCTTGAGGTTGTTTTTTTGGGGGTTTTTTTGATAGGTTTTTGCTACAGGGCACATGCGCTCGCCAGACAGACAGAGAGAGACAGAGAGACAGAAAGCGAGAAATCACCCCCCAGAGGGGATGGCCACGCTGCAATCTCTTCTCCTCCATTCTCCTCTCGGGATCTTGGGCATGTAAGCACACATGCCTGGCATGAGATTTTAGCCACCGGGTCCAGGATGCGAACCGCGGTCGACTACGTAGGAGTCCATCGACTACGTGGGAGTCCAGCGACATAGCCATTACGCTAACTGCTGGTCCCATCCTTGATGTTGTTTTTAGGAAGTGATATGAAATACAAGTTCTGTAGAAATGTCACTGGTAGTTTGACTCCTTTCAAGGGGACCCTGAGTGCTGTCCACAGAGCCAGAGATAATGGCGGCTGCTCGGTCACATTAGGCCATTTTCTGCTCCCAACAGGGTGTAGTCTAAAATGTCCAGCCTTCCCTCTCTTCAAAGGAAGCCCACAGAGGTGCAGAAACACGGGTTAAGAGCATGGGTTTTGGGACCAGCAGGTGGCATGGCAGTTAAGGTGCTGGACACTCCCACATGGCTGACCACGGTTCAAGTCCTGGACCTAGTAGCTTGCTTTCACACTTTCCCTCTCTCTCTGTCTCTCTCTTTCTCTCTCTGGTCAAATTAAAATAAATGAATAAATAAATAAAATTAAATATAAATAAATAAATAAAGTTAAATAAATTTAAAAAAAAAGCATGGGTTTTGGATTAAGATAGGCTAGGGTTTGAATCTCTCCTGTCCCATCATCGGGTCAATCCCATTGGAAAATTTTGTGAAACTATCTGTAGCTCTGTTTACATCATTGTAAATAGGAATAATTCTGGCCTCGTGGCTTTGCTAGGAGGATTAAAACAAAGAGAGGATGTATGGAAGCCATATAGCATGTGTTCAATAAAGAGAGGCTGGGTTGGCCAGTGGTATGGTGGTTAAGGCGGCTGGCTCCCACATAGCTGAGTATGAGGTTCAAGTCCCAGACCCAGCAACTTGAAAAATCATGCCAGGTACCTATGCATGTGTGCCCAAAATCATGAAAGGAAAATGGAGGACATGGGATTGTGTTGGGGTCATTCCCCTGAGGAGGGTGGTTTCTCATTTCTTCTCTTTCTGTTTTTGTCTCTCCCAGCGAGCCTATAGCAAAAAAGTAAAATAAAATAAAATAAAATAAAATAAAATAAAATATTAAAATAAAATAACACTATTATTCTCATTGTCACCCACTACCATGATCACCAATTTTAAAGCCTGGATTAAATTAGACAAATTCCCCCTTGAGTTACTCTCTTATCTCTAACTACAATATAAAACTTGAATTGCTTTATTTTTTTTAATATGTATTTTTGGGGACCAGCAGTTGGCATAAAAATTATGTCGCTGGACTCCCACATACTCGATCACAGTTCAAGTCCCAGACCTGGAAGATTAAACTCACACCGGGAGCATGTGTGTGCATGCCCAAGGTCCCCAGAGGAGAATGGAGGAGAAGGGATTGTGGCATGGCCATCCCCCCTGGGAAGTGATTTCTCGCTTTCTGTCTCTCTGTCTCTCTCTGTCTTTCTGGCGAGTGTGTATGCCCTATAGCAAAAACCTGTAAAAAAATGTATTTTTTGTATTATAAATATAATACATAGGTATATGTCTGCTTCAAGAAGATAAAGCAGGTATAACGGTCCCTAGTCTTCCTGGTAAATACAACAAAAAGCCTTGGATATCACATTTAAACCAAACTTAGATGGAGAAAAGATGGCTAACTGGTTGTGGACCTCAGGTCCCAAATGACAGCACAGCGTTGAGCTCCTTGGGTTTTCTTTTTGCTTTATGTATCCAAGACTAGGAGCTGAAGCAGCTAGCGCCCTGGAAAAAACAACAGGCAAGATTAAAAATAGTCTTAACAAGAGCTAGCTCTCTTTTACCCAAAGGACCAAGAAAGGAGTAGCCTAGCAAGACCAAAAAATTTCATACAATAACCAATCTGCTTCCCCAAAAGGCACAAAAGGCAGTGATCTCATTCCACCCACGCAGCAAAGGCCAGTGGGGAGCCTAGATTTTTATCCTGTAAAATGAGGCATTCCAATACTTCCATCAGGTGGTAACAGGAAAGGCCAAGTATAGAACCAGAACTTTCATCTCTGGCAGGCAGCATTCACCTCCTCAGTGTCAGTGGAGATCATATGGGGCACCTCGTCCTCTACTGCCACCCAGCAGTATTGAGGCACCTCTCCCTGTTTCTACTAGGGCAGTGTCAGAGGATAAGTTGTGGAGAATCGGGACTTCCCCACTACCCAACTACAACAAGAATACCTCTCCCCCACGGAGTCAGCTGAACAGACAGAGAATAGTAACAAGGCAACCAGCCGGAGAAGCTATCTGCGGAGGCCTAGAAAGGATGTAGAACCTCCATACACACCCAGCAGTAATAAGGAGCCCTCCACGCAGGGTGTCAACAGAGGCTCAGTGAAGAACTGAACATCTATCTCCACCTGGCAGTATAAAGAGAGGACACGCTCTTCCCTTACTGGAGAGGTATCAGAAGAAGCCACCTAAAACAGAGTGCTTACATAATATCAGTGTATCAGACCACAACTTAAAAATGAATAGGTTTTAATTAAAAATATATCTTTATAACAAGAATCAGGAAGATCTTAAATCGAATAAAGAAAATAAATAGGCATCAACACATGAAAATGACAGAGATGTTAGAAATATATGACAAAGTTTTTTTTTTTTTTTTGGAGAGGTTTTTTTTTTTTTTTTTTTTTTTTTCGCTATAGGGCATGTGCACTCGCCAGACAGACAGAGAGAGACATAGAGACAGAAAGCGAGAAATCATCCCCCAAGGGGGATGGTCACGCCGCAATCCCTTCTCCTCCATTCTCCTCTCGGGATCTTGGGCACGCACGCACACATGCCGGGCGTGAGTTTTAAGCCACCAGGTCCGGGACGCGAACCGCGGTCGACTACGTGGGAGTCCAGTGACATAGCTATTACGCTAACTGCTGGTTCCCATATGACAAAGATTTTTAAAGAGCTATCGGGTCGTTGGGAAAGTCATGACATATTTTTTGCGTAGATAAATATGTCATGACTTTCCTGGCAACCTAATACAATAAAAATGCTAAAGCAATTACAAAACACACTTAATTTTTTAAAGAATTATTTTATTTAACTTCATTTATTTATTTACTTATTTTTATTTGACCAAAGAGGGACAGAGAGAAAGAGTGAGAGAGAGAAAGTGAGAAAGCAAGTTGCCTGGTCTGAGACTTGAACCGCGGTCAGCCATGTGGAAGTCCAGTGCCTTTAAACACCACGCCGCCTGCAGACCCCAAGGTTTTTTTATAAAAGAAAAAAAATGCCTCCGCAAAGAAATAGAAGATATATAAAAGAATCAAATGGAAAATTTAGAAATTAAAATAATTAAAATAAAAACTCATTCATATAAATGAATTAACCTCTTCAATAAGAAGACAGATTGACAGAATGGGACCCAAAAAAAAACCAACTATATTCCACCTACAAGAAATTCACTTTAGATTCAGAGACACAAATAGTTTGAAACTAAAAGAATGGAAAAAGATATTTCATGCAAATAGTAGCCAAAGTAAGCAGGCATATTAATATCAGGCAAAAGAGATTTTAAATCAAAAAGGGTTATGAGAAACCAAGAAAGATGTTGTATATTAATAAAATATTCAATTTAACAAGAAGATATAACAATTATAAACATTTACATACCTAATAACAGACCATCAAAATATGCGAAGTGAAAACTGACAGAAGGAAGGAAATATAGACAGCTCTATAGTAATTGCTGGAGGCTTTACTACTCCTCTGTCAATAACAGACAGAACAACCAGACAGGAGATAAGGAAATACGAAACTTGAATAATATAAAACCAACTAAATCTGACAGACATCAGACATACATAAAACACTGCTTCACAACAGAAGCTATACCCTCCTCTCGGGGAGTATGGGGCATCCTATAGGCTAGACCATATATTAGGCCAGAAATAGAGTGTCAACTGATTTTTAAAGATATCTATAAAGTATCTTCTCCAATCACAATAAAATGAAGTGAGAAAACAGTAGTAGAAGAAAGTCCAAAAAGTTCACAAATTTGTAGACATTAAAAACACACTCTCATATAACTAGTGAATGAAATAAAATATCGCCAGAGAAAATAGAAAATATTTGGGAACAAATAAGAATGCAAACACAGCACAACATAAGAAAACTTAGGGACACAGTTAAAGCAATCTTAAGGGGGAAAATTATAGTTATAAATGCTTACATTTAAAAAAAGAAGAAGACAGGGACCAGCAGTTAGTGTAATGGCTATGTCGCTGGACTCCTAGGTAGTCAACTGCGGTTCGAGTCCCAGACCTGGTGGCTTAAACTCACGCCAGGCGCATGTGCGTGTGTGCCCAAGATCCCGAGAGGAGAATGGAGGAGAAGGGATTGCGGCGTGGCCATCCCCCCTGGAGGGTGATTTCTCGCTTTCTGTCTCTCTGTCTCTGTCTGTCTGGCAAGCGTAAGCACCCTATAGCAAAAAACTCTTCAAAAAATTAAAAAATTAAAAAAGACAGATCTCAAATCAACAACCTAATTTTAACGAACTCAACAAAGAAGAAGAAATTAAAGCTAAAGCTAGAATAAAGAAGACCATAATAAAGATTAGCGTAAAGCTAAATAAAATAAGGAATAGAAAACAAGAGAGGAAAACAATAAAACCAAATGATTCCTTGAAAAGATTAATAAAATTGACAAAACTTTAGCTACATTGGCTAAGAAAGACTTACATTACTGAAATCAGAAATCAAAGTCAGAATATTGCTACCAGGACCTCAAAAACAAAAGAGAGAGTACTATTGTATACCAGAAATTAGACAACCTAGATAAAATGAACAAACTTCTAGAAACACAAAACTTACTGAGACTGAATTATAAAGAAGCAGAAAAATTGAATAGGTCTAGAACTAGTAAAGTGAATAAATCACTAATTAAAATACTCCAACAAAGAAAAGTACTGGACAGTATGACTTCACTAGTAAATGCTACCAAACACTAAAGAAAAACGAATGTCAATCTTTTTCAAACATTTCCAAACAATAGAAGAAGAAGAAATATTTACTGGCTCATTCAATGAGATGGGCATTGCTCTGATATTAGATTCAGACAAAGACACTACATGTTAAAAGGATTATGCACTATGATCAAGTGGGACTTATTCTTGGAATGCTTCAAGGATGGTTCATCATATGAAAACTGATCAGTATAATACCCCACATTAACAGAATGAAGAGAAAAGCTAATGAAATAATGATCATAGCATCATCTTGATTGATGTAGGATAGCATTTGACATAAGTCAACATTCTTTCATGATTAAAAAAAAAAACCAGAATAGATACTGCCTCAACATAATAAAAACCATGAATAAAATGCCCACAGCAAATATGTTCAATGAAGAGAGACTGAAAGTTTTTCCTCTAAGATCGGGAACAAGACAATAATATTTGCTTTTCCCATTATGTTTGATAAAGTACTGTAAGTTCCAGGCAGAGCAGTGAAAAACAAAGAAAGAAAAAGAAAGAAGGAGGAAAGAAAAAGAAAAGAGAAAAGAAAAGTTATCCAAATTGGAAAGGAATAAATAAAATTATTTCTGTTTGCAAATGATATGATTGTATATGTAACAAATCGAAAATTCCACACATTAAAAAGAAAAATGCTAGAACTAAGAAATATATTCAGCAAAGTAGCAGGACATAAAACCAAACCCACCACATAAAAACCTGCACATTCCTATACATTCCTATATATATGAACAATCTGAGATGAAAAATTAAGAAAACAATTCTATTTACAATAGAACCCAAAAGAGTATATTTAGAGATTAACTTAAAGTGATGAGATTTACATAGTAAAAATTACAAAATATTGCTAAGAAAAATTAAAGAAATTATTTATATAAATGAAAGGACATTCCATGTTCATGGATTGAAAGTTGTAATGTGGCTATGTCAATATTATCCAAAGTGATCTACATGGGACCAGCAGTTAGCATAATGGTTATGTCACCAGACTCCCATGTAGTTGACCGCAGTTTGAGTCCTGGACCCGGTGGCTTAAACTCACACCGGGTGTGTGTGCATGCGTGCCCAAGATCCCAAGAGGAGAATGGAGGAGAAGGGATTGCGGTATGGCCATCCCCCCTGGAGGGTGATTTCTTGCTTTCTGTCTCTCTGTCTCTCTCTGTCTTTCTGGCGAGTGCACGTGCTATAGCAAAAACCTCTAAAAAAAAAAGTGATCTACAAATTCAAAGTAATTACCATCAAAATCTCAACAATTTTTTTAGAAAAACAGAAAAAAAAATCTTAAGATTGAGAAGGAATCTTAAATGACCCCAAATATCCAGAATAAGCTTGAAGAAGAAGAGCAAATATATATATATATATATATATATATATATATATATATATATCACATATTCTGATTTCAAACTTTACAACAAACAATAATAATCAAATTGCCTCTAAGATATACATATTGGCCTAGTGTGGATAGTGGTCTTGGCTTGACTGTGGTCCTGGAAGCCACATGATCAATCACCAGTGCAGATGCCCATTTCAGTTATCCTGAAACATGCTCATCATATATGTACATGTTCAAGATCTTAATGGGCTGGAGGACTGGAAGAAGGTAATTGCAGCATGATGAGACACTGATGAGGGTGTTTCTCTCTCTCTCTCTCTCTCTCTCTTTCTCTCTCTCTCTCTCTCTATCTCACATACACACACATACACACGCACATGTGCATGCATTATCTATCACAAATCTAAAAAAAATCATTGCATGACTTGTGTGACCTATTGGTTAAGGGAGCCATATTTCACATGGTGACCCCATGTTTGGATCCCAGCCCCAGTGGCTTTAAAAACACGTTGGACACATGTGCATGCATGCTCAAAATCCCAACAGGATGGAGAAAAGGAAAAGGAATTGAAGTGGCAGTGTGACAATGCCCCATTGAGAGGGTTGCTTCCTCACTTTCCTTCTCTCTCTGTCTCTTTGTCTCTCTCTCTGGCAAGTACATGTGGCCTCTGGTAAAAAAAATTAATTTAATTTTAAAAAGTTTTTATAAAATTTTCTCCTCAAAAAAGGCAGACATATAGAGCAATGTAACAGAATATAAAGCCCAGATATAACCCCCCACTCATATATGTGGTCGAAGGATTTCAGTAAGGGTTCCAAGACCATTCAATAAGAAATAGAACAATCTTTTCTGTGCTAGGAAACTGGATATCTATATGCAAAAGAATGATGCCATACTCTTATCTAACGTAATACACAAAAATTAACTCAATGAGTCAAAGGCTTAAACATCAGAGCTAAAACGATTAAAATCTTTGAAGAAAACACAGAACAAAAGCTTTACAACACTGGATTTGGTGATGGTTTCATGAACATGACACCAAAGGCACAGACAATAAAAGAAAAACATAGACAAATTGGGCTTTATAAAAAATAACTTAATGTATTAAAGACACTACTAGCAGATTAACTGTTAGAGATGAAAGCCATAATACAGGAAGTCAAAATCTCCCTTGAAAGTATTAAAAGCAGACTAGATCATACAGAAAATAGAATCTCAGACATAGAAGAGAAAATTGCTAGCCTAGAAAAATCCACCACGAAGACTGAGAAAATGGCCCAAGAATGTGAGACTAATATACGAGAAATACTAGATACCATCAAACGTCCAAACATCCGGATAATAGGCATCCCAGAAGGTGAAGAGACTCATAAGGGCATTGATAATCTATTCCATGAGATCCTGCAGGAAAACTTTCCAAACCTAGAGAGGCACTCAATTATTCAGTTCCAAGAAATACAGAGGACCCCAAATAGAATCAACCCAAGTAGATCTTCTCCAAGACACATTATAGCCAGATTGACCAAAACAACAGACAAAGACAAGATACTAAGATTGGCAAGAGAAAAACGGCAAGTTACCTACAAGGGGTATCCCATCAGACTAACAGCAGATCTCTCATTGGAAACTATGCAAGCGAGGAAAGAATGGGAAAATATATTCAACATGTTAAGGGAAAAGCAATTTCAACCAAGAATACTGTACCCAGCAAGATTATCATTCATCTGGGAAGAAAAGACACGAACATTCCCAGATAAACAAAACCTGAAAGAATTTACCAGCACCAGACCAGATCTCCAAGAAGTTCTTAAGGGAGTGCTATGTCAGTAAAATTAAATGCAGACACACAGAAGTAAGAGTTCAAAAACTAAGAAAATGGGCAACTTAATTGTAGGGACAATGTTTGGAGATGAATATTATATCCCAGAATTCAATCTGGAAGATCGAACCTTAACAGAAGAAAGATTAAGTACATGAGACTGAACTGATGAAACAACATTCTGTGACTTGACTAGAATATTGCTGCTTTTCTTCCACGCTTTGTTTTCCGGTTTTAAAGGATTTTTGTCCTGTCTTGAGCTGTTGATAGGTGCATGTACCTACTATTTGAACAGAATACTAACCTGTTTCTAGGCTTTAAGTTTCAAGAAAATATCATTACCAGTTCAAAACTGCTCTTCTTGAAATTACCTGCTGAACTTGCTATTGAAAGTAGTTAGATTACTTATGATATTGTGTGATCAACAAAATGTTGGGGGAAAAGAAATAGAAAACAATTGTATATAGCAGAGATAGTGTAATAAGAGAGTGGGAAAGGGCAGAGGGTCAAACATGGGGTAAAAAACATATATATACATATACATATGTATGAAAGTAGAAATGGAATATTATTGATGATAACATGCATGATTATTCTAGATGGGAAACCACATTTAGTATGTTGTGGTGATGCTCAGGGAATGAATGTAAATTTTAAAAAAATTTTCAGAGAAAAAAAAACAGTAAAACTTCATATCAAAATTTTTAAAAAATGCATATTTGATGACTGCAGTAAGCCATAAAGCCCCAGCTGGGTACTACTTTATAATATGTTCATTCTACTCACTGAGGTTTATGCCTAAAGTCAGACTTGGATTCATGTATAGTATACATCAGCTGTGCTAGCTATTGGATATATTTAGACTAATTAAGTTCATTAGCAAACCAATTAAATGGGGGGGAGGCTTAGAAAGCAATCATGGATACCAGAGACAATGTGGGAGGAGGGTGGGACATGGCAGAGGGTGAGGAATAAGGAATCAAGGAGGGCAAAATGAAAAACAAAGTATACAAGACATAAGAATTGGAAAATTATTTGCTGATAACATGTATGTTGATGTGCTTGATTGAGCCAATACACAGTGTATTTTGGATGGAAAATTCATCTGTATGCTGTAATGATATATAGTGAATTAATGTAAAAAATAAATAAATTTAAAGAGAAAAAAAAGAAAACCCATAGAGTTGACAAAAATATTGAAATTCATATATCTGACAAGGGATTAATATTCAGAATATATAGGGAACTCTTAAAACTCAACAATGACAACAAAAGCACCCAATTCAATAATAGACGAAGGACATAGACATTTCTCTAGAGATATACAAGTAGCCAATAAACACACAAAAAGTTGCTCAACCTCACTAATTATTAGGAAAATCAAATCTAAATCACAATGAGATATACCCATTAGGATGACTATTAAAAATAAATAAATAAAAACCAGAAAATAAGCATTAGTGAGGATGTGGAGGAAGATATTCCTCACTCTGTTAGTGGAAATGTTAATTGGTACAGCCATTATGGAAAACAATATAAAAATTTCTCAAAATATTTAAAGTACAATTACCGCATGATCCCACAGTTCCACTTCTGTGTATACATACTGTAAAGATTTTTTTAAGAACTCTTTTATCTAACTTTATTTATTTATGTATTTATTCTAGTTTGGCCAGCAAGAGAAAGAGAGAAAGAGAGGGAAAGTGAGAAAGCAAGCCGCAAGGTCCAGGACTTGAACCAGGGTCGGCCATGTGGAAGTCCAGCACCCTTAACCACCATACCACCTGCCAGACCCCCATAACTCTAAAGATTTAAAAGCACAGTCTTGAAAAGATTTATACATTCATGTTCATAGCAGCAGTATTCACAATAGCTAAAACATGGAAACAACTGAAGTGTTCACTGACAAATGAAAAAATAAGCAAAATAAGATATATACACAATGAACTATTATTGTCTTAAAAAGTGAAAAAAATTCTGATATATGCTACAACATGGATAAACTTTGAGAATATGCTAAGTGAAATAACCCAGTTACAAAAATAGACCAATATTTTACTTCTATGAAATACCTAGAGTATCAAATTCATTGTGACATAAAACAGAATGGTGATTTTTAGGGGTCAGGTAGGGGAGAATGAGTATTCTCATTCCCTAATGGATAAAGAGCTTGTCTTGCAAGATTAAAAGGGTTCTGGAGATGAATAATGGTGGTGGTTGCACAATAGTCTGATTGTAGAGATATCACTGCACTCTACACTTAAAAATGATTAAGATAATAATTTTATGTTATGTATATTTTACCATAATCAAACTGTATTATAAATAAGTAACATTCAAAATAAATAAAAATAGTGGATGATGCTAATATCCACTATTGGAGGAGGAGAGGAATGGAGGAAACAGAGGAAAATTTAGTGAATTTGAAGACAGTATACAAGTTATCCAATCAGAGCAAAGAGAAAATAGATTGAAAGAAACATAGTGATTTCTTGCTTTAGGGATTTGTGAGATAATTTAACAAATGTCTAGTATTTGTGTCATCAAAGTCTCAGAAGGAAAGGAGTAATGGGTGGAGCTGAGAATGTTCTCGAAGAAATAATGGCTACAAAGTTTCTAAGTTTCATAAGAAACATAAATATACAAATTCAAGAAGATTAACAAAAACAAGATAAATTTTAAAAGAAGCTACACTAAGGCACCTCATATTCAAGCTTCAGGAAGCTTAAGACAAAAAAAAATACTGAAAACAATGAGAATAAAATGGTATCACAGTAATACATTAACAGGGAAAACAATGAACTAACAGCAGATTTCTCATCAGAAACTATAGAAACCAGAAGGAAGTATCACATTTTTCCAGTGCTGAAAGAGAAGAACTGTAGAACTCAAATTCTATACTCAGTAAAAATATCCTCCATGGATAAAGAGGAATCAAGGTATAAATAGATGAAGAAAATTTAAGAATATTTTTTTGTCAGGAGACTTACCCTAAAGAATGGCTAACATCTACAAACAGAAAGGAAATTGAAAAAAAAAATAAAAGAAGACATTGTAGAACATCAAGAATAAAGAAAGAGTTCAGGAAAAACATATGAATAAATAAAGTAGACCTTTCTTCTCTTTTTGGCTTTCTAAATTATGTTTCATGGTGGAAGCAAAAATTATAATACAGTCTGTTATGGTTCTATATAGAGAAAATATTTAAGACAACTATTCATATTAAAGACATAAAAGGGTAAAGTGGGGTATTATACATTTTATTTGACTGGTAAATGATTATATCAGTAGACAATATGTCATGAGCAAATAATATAATACTCAAAGTAACCACCAACAAAAAGCTATATAAGGAGATACATTCAAAATCACTATAGAGAGAGACCAGCAGTTGATGTGATGGCTATGTCGCTGGACTCCCATGTAGCCGACTGTAATCTCAGACCCGGTGGCTTAAACTCACGTCAGGCATGTGTGCTTGCTTGCCCAAGATCCCAAGAGGAGAATGGAGGAGAAGGGATTGGGTCATGGCCACCCCCAGGGGTTGGTGATTTCTTGCTTTCTGTCTCTCTGTCTCTCTCTGTCTTTCTGGTGAGCACATGCGCCCTATAGCAAAAACCTCTAAAAAAAAAAATAAAAGTGCTATAAAGAAATCAAAATGAAATTCTAAAAAAATATTCAAGTAGCCCACAAGAATACAGGGGGGAAAAATAGAAATGAAAAATGTAGGCCAACAGAAATAAAAATGGAATATTTAAGCACTAACATATCAATAATTACATTAAAGGTAAATGATATAAACACACGAATTAAAAGTCAAAGATTGGCAGAATGGATTACAATGCAAGGCCCAACTATGCTTTTCAATAAGAAACTCATCGCAAAACTGGTAATATCAGGGGCCATTTCAATGGCAAAGCAATAAAGCACTACTCAAGAGAAACCAGATCCCACACAGCTACCACAGTTCAAACCTCTGATCTGTTCAGCCTGAAATATGCTGTGCCCAAGATCTAACAGGCTAGAGGATTGGAAGAACAGAATTCTGAAGTGACCAAGCCCTCAGGGAGGGTTCTTTCATCTCTCTCTCTTGCTCTCTCTCTTTCTTCCACTTATGCACACCCATGCTCTATCATGAATAAAAGGGAAAAATAACAATATAGGCAAGTTGAAAGTAAAAGGATAGAAAAATATATATCATGTGAACATTAACTAAAAGAAAGTATGAGTGATGATAGAAATATTAGATAAAGTAAACTTCTGGACAAATAAAATGACCAGAAACAGAAAGGGCCTTATATAATGTTAAAAGGATCAACCTTTGGAGCTAGATGGTGGTACAGTAGTAAAATATGACACTCTATGACATTGTCTTACATGGAAGGTTCCAGGTTCATGTCCAGGACTACCCTAAGTATACCAGGCAAGCATGTGACCATGATCTGGGGCTGGCAGAGGCTGGGAGTATATTGCTGCATCAGGACCCTGTTGGGAATGCAATGCTCTTTCTTTCTTTCTCTTTTTGATTCATAAAAGAAATTGATAAGTAAAACTCTTATTTTATTTATTTTTTATTTATTTTTTTTTTTTTTAGAGAGAGACTTTTGCTATAGGGTGTGTGCGCTAGCCAGAAAGACAGAGAGAGAAAGAAAGTGAAAAATCACTCCCTGGGGGGATGACCACACCGCAATCCCTTCTGCTCCATTCTCCTCTCGGGATCTTGGGCACACATGCACACACGCCCAGCATGAATTTAAGACATTGGGTCTGGGACTTGAACCATGGTCGACTACGTTGGTGTCCAGCAACATAACCATTATGCCATTTGCTGGTCCCAATAAGTAAAACTTTTTATAAAGTCAATCCACCAAAAAGACATAGCAATTCTAAATTTATATGCACTAAACAACAGAGCTTTAAAATACATGAAATGGAAACTGATAGAACTTAAAGGAGAATTAGATGAATACAAAATTATAATTAGAGACTTTAACACCTCTTTTTCTACAACTGATAGAACTAGACAGAAAATCAATGAGGATTTAGAATTCAACATCATTATCAACAATAGGACATAATAGACATTTGCCAAAAGATAGCGGAATGCACATTTTTAAGTGCAAAGAACTATATCGAAATTGATTATATCCTAGAACATAAAATAAACCGAAACAAACTTAAAATAATTGAAATCATATAAAATGTATTCACCAACCACTATAGAGTCAGGCTAGAAATCAGTAACAGAAATTTAACAGAAACATCTCCATACATTTGGAAACTAAACATTTAAAAAAAGAAAGAGTGGGAACCCGCAGTTAGCGTAATGGCTATGTCGCTGGACTCCCACGTAGTCGACTGCAGTTCCCGTCCCGGACCCAGTGGCTTAAAACTCATGCCGAGCGCGTGTGCGTGTGTGCCCAAGATCCCGAGAGGAGAATGGAGGAGAAGGGATTGCGGTGTGACCATCCCCCCTGGGGGGTGATTTCTCGCTTTCTGTCTCTATGTCTCTCTCTCTCTCTCTCTCTCTCTCTCTCTGTCTGTCTGGCGAGCACATGCACCCTATAGTGAAAATCTCTCCAAAAAAAAAAAAAAGAAAAGAAAAGAAAGAGTCAAAGGGAAATGCCCAGAGAAACTAAAAAATATATTGAACTGGAATAAAATAAAAATGAATATTCTTACAGCAGTAACAGTAGTGCTCTGTAATGCTGGGCCCACAGGAGGTCTCAGACTCCTGCCCTGAGGCATCCCTTTACATGGCAGGCCCCTCATGTGTCCTCGATCCTGGCTGGCTGAGGCTAAAGTAGTTGTGGCTGTTGGAGGTAACTGTCTCTCTCTTGTGGAAATAAACAAATAAATAAACTAAAAGAAAAAAAATTATGCAGCATAGCTAAAGTGGGCTCAGAGATCAATTTATAACCATAAATGCACACATTGGAAAAGAGAAAAATCTCAAATTATAATCTAAACTCCCACCTTAAGAATGTAAAAGAAGACGGACCAGCACAGGGCATGTTTGTCACTGGATTCCCACCTAGTCAACCATAGTGAAGTCACAGACCCAGTGACTTAAAACTCACGGCAGGAGCATGTGTGTGAGTGCCCAAAATCCCGAGAGGAGAATGGAGGAGAAGGGACTGGCAAAGGCAACCTCCCTGGGTGGGGGGTGTGATTTCTCATTTTCTGTCTCTCTATCTCTGTCTCTCCAGTGAGTGCATGGGCCCTATAGCAAAAACCTCTCTCTAAAAAAAATAATAAATGTGGAAAAATCACACCCACAGCAAATAAAATGAAATAAAAAACAAGAGCAGAAATCAATAAAATTGAAAAACAATAGAGAAAAAAAATAAAACAACAATAAACCTTTAGCAAGACTGAAAAGAAGAAAAGAGAAAAGACACAAATTACCAATATCAGTAATGCAACAGACATCTTTATCATTAAAAAGACAATAAGACAATAAAAGAATACTGGAAACGACCATACACACATGTATGACAACTTAGATGAAATGGATGAATTTTACTGTGAAAAACACAAACTATCACAATTCATCCCATACAAAATAGATAATTTGGATATTCCCATAACTGTTCAGGAAATTGAATTGAAATTGAAATTGAAACTGAATTCTAAGAAACCTAAGAGAGTCTCTAAAAATGAATCTCCATGCCCAGCTTCACTGAAGAGTTCTAACAAATTTTTAAAAAATTAACAACACAGCTAAACAATTTCTTCAAAAAAACATAGGAAATGTCCTAATTACTTTATGAAGCTAATATTACCCTGATCTCAAAACCACACCAAGACAAAATAGAATATTAAAGTTCAATATTCCTCAAGAATATGGCTGAAAATTTTCTGAAAAAAAGTTAGTAAATATAATTAAGCTTTTATAAAAAGAATTATTCACCATGATCAGCCAGGGTTTATTCCAGATATGTATGACTGATTCAATATTAAAATATCAATCAATGTAATTCATTATGTTAATGGGCTAAAGGAGAAAAAACATATTATCTTATCTATCAATGAGAGAAAGTATTTGATAAAATTTAATACGTAGTCATAATTTTTTTTAAAATCTCAGAGAAAAATATAAGTAAAAACTTCCTAAATTTGATAAAGAACATCAAAAACAAACCTATGGCTAACATTATGCTTAATAATGAAAGACTAAAACTTCTTCTAAGATCAGTTACAAGGTCAGGATATCTTTTCTACAGTCTTATTCAGTATGGTGCTGGAAGTTCTACACAAAGCAATAAAGCAAGAAAAAGAAATCAAAGGCATACAAATTAGAATGGAAGAAATGAATTGTCTCTACAGCTAATACTTCACAGTATAGAAAATCCCAAGAAATCTACCAAAAAACTTACAGAACTCTTAAGTGTGTTCAGTAAGATATCAGATTACAGAAAAGCATAAAATATTTTTTAATATTTACATATTAAATATATTTTATATTTCTATAAATTATCACAAACATGTAAACACTAAAATTTAAAATAAAATGTCAATTAAAATCACTCAGGGGAAAAAAAATGAAAATCTGGGTCTAGCCAAAGTGGTGCAGGGAGTAGGGCACAGACATACAATACTGGAGCCACATGGGAAGACCACAGGTTCAGATCCCAGGTTGACCTAAATAGGTCACACCAGGCATGCTCCCAAGCACCCTCATAACGCTGGCTGGCTGGAACACTGGAGGGAATGTCAGGGGTGGAAATCACAGTATGGTGAGATCCTGTCTTTATACCCAATAAACAAACAAATGCATTTAATAAAACATATGCAGAACTTACATACGGAAAAACGCCAACAATAATGAAAGAGATAAAAGGAAATCTAAGTAAATGAAGTGACATACCATTGTTATGATTTGAAAAACTCATCATAGTATAGAATGTCATTTCTCTCCAAAGTTATATACAAGCTTAACGCAATTCCTACCAAAATACTAGAAACATTTTTTGTAGATATTCACAGAATTATTCTAAAATTTACATAAAAGGAAAAAAAGTCAAATAGTTAACATGGATTTGCAATGGGGGAACAAAAGGCAGAGGAATCAGTCTACCCCAAGTCAAGAGTCTTTCTAGCTATAGTTATTAAGAACGAGTACTGGTGGAAGGATTGAAACTTAGCTCAATGAAAGAGCAAGAAAAATCAGAAATTGACCCATATGGATATGCTCACCTGATTTTCCACAAAGGTGTAAAAGCAATTAAATGGGTGAAAGTCAGGGTTTTCAACGAATTGTGTTGGAGCATTTGGACATCCATTGGTGAGAAGGAGAAAGAGACAGAGACAGAGGGAAAGAAGGAGAAACATAGAACGAAGAGAGGAAAAAGGAGGGGGGGAGAGAGAGAGGAAGAGGAGAAGAATCAGCTGCAACAGTATGAACAGCAACCCAACTCTGTAGTTTTAGCCTTTAAACCAAAACTCAGTAAATTAAGTCACAGACTTAAATATAAAAAATACAACAACAAAACTTTTTTTATTTTTTTATTTTTCTAATGAGAAAGAATCTTTGGGGCCTTGGGTTAGGCCAAGAGATCCTGAACTTGATACCAAAAGTCAGATCCATAAAAGAAAAACTAATAAATTGGACTGCATCAAAATTATAAATTTCTGGTTTGTGAAGAAAGACCTTGTTAAAAGGATAAGAAGACAAACTACAGAGTGGGAGAAAACATTTGAAAAGCATGTATCTGGCAGAAGGTTGGTAACTGGAATGTATAAAGAACTCTCAAATCTCAACAAGAGATTTAAAAAAGAAACAATCTTATCAGAATATGTGCACATAACACAAAGAGACATTTCATTAAAGAGAATACACAGATAGCGAGGAAGCACAGAAAAAGATGGCAGCTATTCAGGAAAGGCTGATTGAAACCAGAATCAGATAACATGACATACCACATCAAATGCGTGTGAGGGTACAGAAAAACTGGGTCATTCATACCTTGCTGCTGGTAGTGTAAAATGTACAGCCACTTTGGAAAACAGTTTGGTAGTTTCTTTGAAACTAAATAGACAAGCCCACCCCATAGCCCAGTGGTTAAAGGAGCCAGATCTCACATGATGGACTGTGGTTCAAGCACCAGCCTTGGTGACTTGGAAAACATGCCAGATACATGTGTGTGCACACCCAAACCCCAACAGGGTGGCGAAGTGGAGGAGAACAGATTGCAGCATGACTGTACCCTACTGTGGGGTGCTTTCATTTTTTTTTTCTCACTCTCTTTCTGGTGAGCACATATGCCCTCTGGCAATTAAAAAAATTAATAATCAAAAAGTGAAATTAAATATGCAACTACCATATGCCTCAGAAGTTACAACCCAGGTATCTTATGACAGTGGCGTGCTTGAACAACCTGTGGTCTATCGATACCATGGCATACTACTCAGCAATAAGAAGGATCCAATTACTGATGAATAGTCAATAATTCATTATTGATTATCAATCATTGATTGATGACTATCAGCAACACAACAATATGGAGAGTCACTTCAGAGAGTTACTTTGTGATTCCATGTATAAAACAGTTATAAAATGATACAGCTCAGAAAGGAAGAACCAATTAGTGGTGTCTAGGGTTGAGGAGGCAGTAAGGTAGAAGGATGGTGGATATGGCTACACAGGGGCAACTCCAGAGAGTCTTGAATGGCTTCTTGACTATATCGATGTCAGTATCCTGGTGGTGCTGTAGTCCCATAGTTTTGCAAAATGTTAGCATTAGTGGAAACTGAACGAAGAGTACATGGGGTCATCTGCTATGTCTTGCAACTGTGCGTAAAATTACAATTATCTCGATATTTAAATTAAAAGTCTAATTTAAATTAATTTAATTTAAACATAAGTAATCCATGGTGGGGGCTGGTCTCATAGCACATCAGTTAAGCACTATATCTAGAGAACTGTATCCCACGTAGTTGACCCCAGTTCGAGTACTGACTCTGGTAGATTGAAAAACACACCAGACACATGTATGCAAATGCCCCAAGTCCTGACACTATAGAGACATAGAGGAAAAAGAATTGAGCTGAGACTACACCCCATGGGGCAGTGCTTTCTCTCTCTAACACATGTGCCCTCTAACAATTAAGAAAAAAAGTGATACATAGTAATTTTAGAAAATTTGGAAAATACATATACAGAAGAATAACAAAAACCTGGGGGACCAGCAGTTAGCGTAATGGCTATGTCGCTGGACTCCCACGTAGTTGACCACGGTTCGAGTCCCGGACCTGATGGCTTAAACTCACGCCAGGCGTGTGTGCATATGTGCCCAAAATCCCAAGAGGAGAATGGAGGAGAAGGGATTGCGGCGTGGCCATCCCCCCTGGGGGGTGATTTCTCGCTTTCTGTCTCTCTGTCTCTCTCTGTCTGTCTGGCGAGCACATGTGCCCTATAGCAAAAATCTCTTCAAAAAAAAAAGAATAACAAAAACCATGAGTACCTCCACCTCCCATAGGAAACCGCTTTTTAACACTCAGGCATATTTAATCAACATTTTCTAATTCTCCCTTGGCACGTATCATTTCAAAGAAAGAAAAGGCTTATTCCATGGAAGAGGCCTATCTTCCCAGAATGAAAACTATTTTACTTTGGAAATCCTTTCTTCTCCAGAATGACTTGATGTCATTCTTTGCCCCACCAGTGACTTGCCAAGCCTTTGCCAACTTCCCAGAACTTTGGCTAATTCTCCGAGAGGTTTTTCATCTAAATACCAAGAAGATCCATTTCTGCTTCGTGTATTGAACCCAGTGAAATCATAGCAGTGATGCTGTTGTGTTGTTTACAGTGTTTTCTCTCCAAATTCCCTTTCATCTGGAATGTACCCCATGAGATGTACTGAGCAAGAGCAGCGAGGTGACCCCAAAGGGCACAGGGGTGCTATGGTTTGTTCATTTTCTCTGCAGCGAACATCTCAGTCTGGGTGGGGCAGACTACTATCAGGATATTTTAAATGGGTCCAGTCCATGAGGAAATTATTGTTTTTCTCCCAACCACTGCATACCTCAACTTCTCCAACTGAAAAATGGGTATCTTCGCTTCTCTTTGGTGCACAAGGCTATTAAGAACTATAGCGATATCATTGTAATACCTCAACGACTTAAAAAAAAGCTTCTATAAATAAATAAAAGGTCATTCCATAAGAAATGGTTTCGGGTTCATTCGTCATCCAGATCCTAATGAGATTTTCTGTAAATATTTCATAAAAATAGACGAACACTGGTAACTTGAGGATTCAACTTGTGACAGTTTGAAATGAGAAGAACTCAACGAAAACACACCCAAATGGAGGCCACAATAAAGTGACTCCATTTGGGTCATGCTGTTTTGTTTTTTCTTTTTTGCGGGTTTTTTTTTTTTAAATAATTATTTATTTAATTCCATTTGTTATTATTTTTTACTTTGACCAAAGAGAAGCAGAGAGAAAGATAGAAAGGGAAAGCGAGAAAGCCAGCCGTCAGGTCTGGGACCCGAACTGCGGTCTACCATGTAGGGATCCAACACCTTTAACCACCATGCCACCTATTTGTCCTGGCCCTGCTATTTTAAGGACCAACTTCCCAATGGCATATTTTTCATCACGTATATATCTACTCGAGGATTCAGCAATTTAGCTGAGTAAATCTACAAAAAAAAAAAAACCTCTCACAAATAGCAGACTTATTCATAAAATCTAGAAACAATCCAAGTGTCAATTAATAGCCCAATGCAAAAATGGGTTATAGTATGTTTATAAAGATAACTATTTTTTTTCTTGAGAAGTTTTTGCCATACGGCGCGTGCACTCGCCAGACAGAGAGAGACAGAGGCAGAAAGCAATAAATCACCCTCCTAGGGGGGATGGCCATGCGGCACTCCCTTCTCCTTCATTTTGCTCTTGGGATCTTGGGCACGCATGTACACGCACCCGGCGTGAGTTTTAAGCCACCGGGTCTGGTACGTGAACCGCGGTCGACTACATGGGAGTCCAGCGACATAACCATTACGCTAACTGCTGGTCCCTAAAGATTACTTAATGATAAAAGGAGCACACTACTAATATACTTGAGCCACAAGGATGAATCATTTAAAAAACAAAAGTGGAGGAAAAGAAGACAGACACAATAAACAGACTGCATGAATCCATTTTTCCATTTATAGGAAGTCCAGAGCAGACAAAGCCACCTGCTGTGAGAGAAATCAACAATGGTACGTTCTGGCAGGGAGTGGAGCAGGGTTACAGTGGGTGTGAAAGTATAATCACTGGAAAGAAGAATGAGGATACTTTCTGAGGGAATGGGTAGTGTTTTGTATCTTGTTTAAGGAGGTGGTTTTGTAATTATGTACAATTACTGAACTCCTCAAAATAGACACTTAAGATCCATGCACACTATTCTATGTAAATTATGCCTTTTTTTGTTTTTTTTTTTTTTTTTTT
Organism: Tupaia tana; assembly: GCA_026018925.1. NCBI lineage: Eukaryota > Metazoa > Chordata > Mammalia > Scandentia > Tupaiidae > Tupaia > Tupaia tana. The sequence goes on along the minus strand of JAKSZU010000015.1, from coordinate 65,604,131 downwards.
TAGTTTTGCTATTGAGCAGTTGCACTTGCTGGAAAGAGACAGAAAGAGAGAGAAAGAGAGAGAGAAAGAGAGAGAGAACTTACCCCACTACCACCACCACCACCATCAGGGGTAATAATCTTACTGCAAAACACTTTTCCTCCAGTTTCCTCTCGGGATCTGAGGCATGAACACACATGTACTACGCATGCTTTTCAAGTCACCAGTCCAGGACTCTAACTGTGAAGTTGACCATGCGGAGTCTAGCTACCTTAACCAACATGCCACCAGCTAGCCCAATAAACTGTATCTTAATAAACAGTTTGGGGTTTTATTGTATTGTTTTTAAGTTGTGGGAACCACTTCTAGCCAATGACAGGGAAACTTTATCCGCACTGAATGAATTTTGAGTGGACAATGAGAAACAAAGTAGTTTGGTTTTGATCACATCCTTCGATTGTGCTTGTTAAAGATATCAGTTAAATGCACTATTTATTTTGTCCAAAAAAAGCAGAAAGAAAGGAAGAACGAGGATGTCTGACGGCCTTCCTGACTTTTCCTGTTTAGTACACTTACTTCCCTCCCCCTCAGCCCCATTGTTCTACCCATTCCCTACCTCCACAAAAACTCCCACTGTTCCCCCATCCCCATCTGAGCTTCTGGTAGGGGAGGGTGGGGGTTGGGCAGGAGCATGTTCATGCTTGAAGCAAGCGCAGCATAGATCCGAGGGTGGATTTGCATGGCACCTGTTTTAATCCCTGGATTTTACATCTATTTCCTTATAGAAACTTCAGGACATCTCATTTTACAGATAAGAAAATGAAAATGAAGGATGATTAGGGAACTTCCTCAAGGTCGCAGACAAGCTGGTAAATGCAGTGGACTTTGAATCCAGGTCCGTAATGTATGCACTTGCAAAATATACCATCATGCCATTACCCCAGGTTGCTATAGATGAGATTACAACAAGGGCCTTTTTTTTTTTTTTTTTTTTTTTTTGAGAGATTTTTGTGCTTGCTAGAGAGTCAGAGAGACAGAAAGTGAGAAATCACACCCCAGGAGGGATGGCCACGCCCCAGTCCTCTCTCCTTCATTCTCCCCTCAGGATCTTAGGCATGCATATACATGCACCCAGCATGAGTTTCAAGTCACCGGGTCCAGGACTTGAACCACAGACGACTAAGTGAGAATTCAGCAACATAACAATTACACCATCTCTTGGTCCCTACAATAGGGGTCTTAAGTAAGGTCTTCTGAGCAAAAGTCAAGATATTAATGAACTTACTAATTAATTCAAACAGAATGAAGAGATTGCTTAGAAAAGTGGAGGTGACAGAATGAAAAGTGGAGGGCCCAAGACATAAAGAACTTTGAATAACAAGCTAAGTGATATCAGCTTGAATACCGATAAAGTCACAGACTTCTTAGAGTAACATCATGTGAATGTGAAAAAAATATTTTTTAATGTTATCTGTCTATGATGGACAGGGTGAGTTAGGCAAGAACCGACAGCAGGAACAGGACATAGGAAGATACTAGGATAGTGCATTAGTTCCAACAAGGGCCCATTTAAGTGTCTAAACTAAAAGGACAACAGTGCAGCCAGCAGGCAGCATGGTGGTTAAAGCACTGGACTCCCACATGGCTGCCCATGGTTCGAGTCCTGGATCTGGCAGCTTAGAAATCATGCCTGGCGTGCGTATGCATGTATGTGTGTGTGTATGTGTATGTGTGTGTGTGTGTGTGTGTGTGTGTGTGTGTTCAACATCCTGAGAGGAGAATGGAAGAGAAGGGACTATGGCATGGCCATCTCTTCTAGAGGGTGATTTCTCACTTTCCCTTCCTCTGTCTCTCTCTGGTGAGAATGTGTACCATATAGTAAAATTTTTTAAAAAATAGAGAGAGAGAGGATAATAGTAAGAATGGGATTTTTTGAATACTCAAGAGACATTATAAAATAAAGATGCTCAAGACCTAGTGCCTAGTAGGATGAATGATTAATCAAGGTGAGTGAAGGAAAGAGAAGAGAAGTCTAGGGACGAAGCATTCATCCAGGAGAAAATGGAAGCTGGAAGAAGGGGAGGGTGTTAAGCTCATCACTACAGTACATGTGAGACTTGAGATCTGGTGGGACGTGCAGATGTCATGAGTTCTGCAGGACAATGACAGAAGAGCAGGAGACAGAGATCAGAGAACCAAACACTTGGCCAGAGAGCAGCTGCCTACGTGCTAGAGCTCTACAGGCCAGCACTTGCACCCACCAGCTGTCCTGGCCTGGGGTTCTTCCTCTATAAAATGCAGCAGTTCATGTACCTGGTTTACAGGGTCGATGGGAGGATTCAGATCCACCATATGCACTCACTCAATGTCAGCTCTGATTATTGAGGCATGGGAGAGAGAGGCCAGGGAGACCCGGATGAAGAACAACCAGAAAACAGCACCACATGCCTAGAGGGTCTTAAGGAGAGGTTGACAAAGACAGGGCCCAAACAAGTCACCGACATCAGCAGTCAGTAGACTGGAGGAGGCAAAGTCAGACTTCAGGGAACTAAAGGGACGTGGGCAATATCACAATGGAGGCAGGAAATAGGATGGAGACAAACAAGGTGGGCAGTAAAAGGAAAAAGAAAGCTAAAAGAGTAACTACAAAAAGAACAGATTAGCTCAAATGAAGATTTATTTCAATACCAAAAAGACCAGACTACTGGGACCAGCAGTTAGCATAAGGGCTATGTCGCTGGACTCCCATGTAGTCGACCACAGTTCAAGCCCCAGACCTGGTGGCTTAAACTCACGCCAGGCACATGTGCATGAGTGCTCAAGATCCCAAGAGGAGAATGGAGGAGAAGGAATTGCGGTGTGGCCATCCCCCCTAGGGGGTGATTTCTCACTTTCTATCTTTCTGTCTCTGTCTTTCTGGTGAGCACACACACCCTATAGCAGAAACCTCTCCAAAAAAAAAAAAAAGACCAGACTGCTGGGCAGAAACAATTCAAGTCAGGGGCCATTGAACAAAGAAGGATATAATATACTTAGGAGAAATAGGACCATTAAAGAGCGGCAGAAAGCAGTGAAGTCAAGGAAAAACATGGATGAATTAGCCCGAGAAATACGGAGAAAGTCTCAGATCTAGAGGCAATGAAGAAGAGACAGAGGAGGAGCTATAAGAAAAAAAAAGGACTTTGGTGGTTCTGAAGCCCTGTGGATGGTAGAGAAAGCTTGGACCCCAAGGCTAAGACATCTGGGACCGGGATGGCCACCACTATTCCCCTGTGACAAGCAGAAGCAGTGGCCTTGGACCACAGGTGGGGAGCTGGTCACATCTCTCATTCCCACCTGGTCCCAAATTGAATACAACTCCTTGGGCTTGCAGACAAAGGAAGGATATTTTTGTTTCGTTCAAAGCAATAGAATCCAAATAGACTATTCTGGGAGCTTCTAGTTTCCACTTCCCCCAAAATATTGGCCCATCTGTCCAATAATAAAGAACCAAGTGACTTTGGTGCTTCCGAGGCTTTGTGGATGGTAGAGGAAGATTTGGCCCCAACGTAGAAGTTGACAAATTTAGATTGTAGACTGGGGTGTGTCCCTTCCTAAGCTCCCTCTAGATTCCCAATGAAATTGGAAAATTTTTGGCCCTTGTCCAATGATTTCTGTAGAAGTTTAAAATACCCCAATGCTCTGATGTATGTGGCCTTGAGATGTGGTCTCACGGGGGTCTAATTCAGCATTTGGCAAGCCATTGGAGTATGTGGTAGTTGGCATTTTCATTGCTTCATTATTTAAAGGGCAATTCATTACATGCAATGGAAACAAATAAAACTCTATTTCTGACATTTCTAAATCTGAACCTTGAACTCTCAATAAACCTTTCCAGTTTCAAAATAATTATTTAAGCAAAGCCCTGGTGTATTCACTCTAAACCATTGAGCCGTGCTCCTAATGGTCGGTGATGCAATCTCCAAGCTGAGACTTGGGTACTGGAACTTCCCTGAAGAATATTAAATAGTCCCCTACGCTCCAACCCATTAAAGGCAATCTAGTCCTTACAGGCCTCAATCAAATTTGCACAGCAATTAGTCCTGCGCAGGGTTTGATACATTTCTTAATTATAAAACAACTTTGTACTCTATTGGCCCTTCAGATGGGTTAAGAGAACATTAATTACCTCCTCCTGAGACATCAAAGAGTTCTCTTTTTTTTAATCCCTATTTTAGGGATGAATAAAGATATAGAAAGGAACAAACCTCTATTGAGCACCTACTATGCGTTGAGCTCTGTCTGGGGTGATTTACACAGGTATAAAAATAAAAAGCTGGTGGGTCAGTTGTTAATCCTGTTTTGCCGATGAGAAAACCAAGTTTCAGGCGTTTAGATTACCTGAGGTTGGTCAGATGTCTAGTACATCTGTGTGCTTGAAAATCAAAGTTCATAGTGCTGCATGCTGAGGTGGAAGATGCTTTCTCCCCTGGCCTTTTAAGAATCAGTATTTATGCTGCTTTTTTTTTTTTCTCTCTTTCTTTAGCATCTTCTGTATGCCAGACAGCGTGCTAGGTGTGGCCAAGAATGGAATGACTGGGTCTCTGTTCTCAGAGCAGCCCGGAGACAAGTAACTCCTAGGCCGTCCTCGGTAATCGAGGCAGTTCAGGGAGCTGTGGTTGAAGGAAGCCCGAGCAGGGTGGGTGTGGGTGCGGGTGCGCCAGGATCCCGAGAGTGCGCGGGTCTCCCTGGACAACGCCGCCGCTCTTCTAACCCTGGCTTGGGCATTCCGTGGGCAAGGAGCTGAGCGCACGTTAGGAACCAGCTGCACCCGCGGAAGAACCGAGGCTGCCGCCGCAGAGCTCTCCCGGCGCCTGCTTCCGCCGCTGCGACTGGGCCAACCCAGCCCCATGCCCTCCGCAGCATCCCTCCCCCTCCTTCGAGCAGTCTACATGTCGCGCGCGGTGTGTGTGTGTGTGTGTGTGTGTGTGTGTGTGTGTGTGTGTGTAATCTCCCTAAATTGCACATTTCATAAGACCTTCAGGAAAAAAGTCAGGAAATGAGCTTTAGAGGAAGAGGGAGGCGGTGAGTCGGAGGCCGGGTGGGGAGGGCGGAGGGGGACGCGAACTACAGGAGAGCACGTCTTGCATTATCACGACCTGTTCTGCGCACATCCCCGCGCTCTCCCGGTGCCACCCTCTCGCTGGACGCGAGCCATCCTCCGGGCTAATGAGCAGAGCACAGGAGATAACTAATCCTAATGCAATTACCGCTCGGCATTACACTGATAGGTTGGAGGCGCTCCCTGCGCGGCCGGCAGCCCGAGACAGGCGGCTGCAGATGCGCGGGAGCCTCCTGTCGGAGACGTTTTGACAGCTGTATACAGTCGGGGCCCCTCCCCCTGGCCGCATCCCGGGAGAGTGATCTTTTAACAGCGAGTCCCCAGGAAGCCTGTCGGAGGTGAAATGAAATCCTAGCAGCTGGGGGGAAGCCTGGTTGCGCCGTGCGCGTTTAGAGGCGATTTGCAGGGCGCGGATGGGAGAAGCGGAGACGCAGACCCCCCCCTCCCGTCTCCCCCCTGCCCACCTCCGCCGCTTCCTGAGAGCCTTGCGGGGTGTTTAAACTGCAGTGAAAAATTACAGCGCGCAGGCCGGGCCCTCTCCTGGCGGAGCCGGCGCTCCCGTGACAGGGGGGTGGTGTGGAGCACACATGTTCCTTTGTTTGGCCGGACCACGTGCTCTGTTTGCACAGCAGCATGTGGTACCACTGGAGGAAACCGAACCAGCCCTGAAAGTTCAAGGAACAGCCAAGCTCTGCTGGGAAGCGGCGGGGCCAGGCTGGGGTGAAGCGAAGAAGCAGGAGGCCTCTGGACTCCCTGGGAAGCCGGGTGGGGACAGTGGGCAATGCTGTTTTGGAAAAGGGGGACCGCAGGTTTCTGGCACCTCGCTCGCTCGCATGGGGAAGGTTCTCTGCAGTAACCAGCCAGTCCTGCCTGAGGTGGGAAGAGGACTTCGATAATAAACCTTTTGCATCTGAAAGAGCTCTTTAGCGTTGATAAAGGCTTCCCACAACCTTTATCTCACTTGATCCTTGCAAAATCACTTAAGGGCCTCTCCTTCTTGGGGCGAAGGACGGAAGGGGAAGGGCTGGAGCTGCTGAACCCTTGACCGAGTGGTCTGACCTTGCAGGAGGCCCAGCGGGGCCGCTCGGAGCATGCTGATGGCAAAAATGCACTGAACAGTGATCGTTTGTCTTCTGCGCATTCCTCTCTGTCTCCCTCTCGCTCGCTTTCATTTTTTAAAATTACAGAACAGTACACGCTTGTAGTAAAAACAAAAACAAAAAAATCCAAACGATACAGAAACACATGATAGATAAATATACCATGTAAAAAAGAAAAATTTTCCAAAATCTAATTTCTCAAATAGAGCCATAGCTAAAAATCTCAGTCATTGCCTTATTTTTCCAAGCATACCTGAATATACTTGCTGGTTTTATAAATACAAGCATCTTTAGTTTTTGGGGGGTTTTTTTGTTGTTGTTTTTTAAATGGGGTCTAAACTGCACAAACCATCTACTTTAACAATATGTTAAAGATATCTTTCCAAAACAGAATATATAACTTTGGCACCACAGTTTTTAACAGCTACATTGTATTTCTTTGTATGGATGTACCATTACATTACTGGGTAATCAGAAGGTTTCTAGTTTTGGTTTCTTAAAACAATAACAAACTAGACAGACCTAAATATATATTAAACATTGTAAAGTAACAGTTTAAATTACTAACATTGCCAATTTAAAATGGTGTTGGGTCAAAGGGAAGACCCATTTAAAATTTCAGTAGACAACCAAATCATTCAATGAAAATATGCTAATTTATTAGGTTGTCGGAAAAGTCATAACATATATTTCTATTTTTTTATGGAAAAATGCATCATGACTTTTCCAAAAACCAAATATAATGCATGTAAGAAAGTTCACTACTAGTAGATAACAGCATATGAAAGTTAACTGTTTCCACACACACCAAATCTAGATAGTTGTAAACTGTTTTAGTTCCTGTTCATTCAATAGTCTAAAAAGCTGGCATTTCCAAGAGTGCAGTTAACCTATTTATCATAACATTTTTAGTGGCCACTTGTCGGGGCCAGCAGTTAGCATAATGGCTATGTCACTGGACTCCCACGTAGTCAACCGCGGTTCCCCGGTGGCTTAAACTCACGCAGGGCGCGTGTGCGTGCGTGCCCAAGATCCCGAGAGGAGAATGGAGAAGGGATTGCGGCGTGGCCATCCCCCCTGGGGGGTGATTTCTCGCTTTCTATCTCTCTGTCTCCCTTTGCCTGTCTGGCGAGCACACACGCCCTATAGCAAAAAAATAAAAAAAAACTCTCCAAAAAAAACCAAAACATTTTTAGTGGCCACTTGTCATTTTTCCTCTAGAAGTTGTGCCTTTTCTCATTTCCTATTGGCTTATCTATCCCTTCTTATTCATTTAAAGAAATGACTTTGCATTGCAAAGATTTTTCCCAGTTAATCTTCTTTCAATTCTATAATACAAATAGGTGAAATACTTTATATACTCAAATTTATTAATCCTTATCTTTCTGGTTTTTAGGTTTTATGACCAATGGTTACGTTGACTGGATTCCATGTGGCTGACTGAGCAATTAAAGTCTCACACTAGTGGCCTGTGAAAATACACAGGCAACTATATGTGTGTGTATGTGCCCAAAATCCCAAGAGGAGGATGAAGGAGAAAGGCTAGAGGCATGATCATCCCCCTTGGGGGGTGATTTTTCACTTTCCTCTCTGTCTCTCTCTCTCTCTAGTGAGCACATGCACCCAATGGCAAAAACTAAAAAGAAAACAATTAAAATCTTTCTCAACATTTCAGAAAATTAAAATATTCCGTTATGTTTTCTTTCAACGCTTCGTTGCTAGTTTGTTTTTTTTTTTTTCTTTTCCATTTTAGTTAACAGATTTTTATTGTGTAAGTAACATAGGCCAGACACTATTTGGAAGTCCTGAATGTATAGAACTCTGTGTAAAAGATAGACAATAAACAAGTGAGTGAATGAATAGTCAATAAATAATTATGAAATTCAAAGCGTTATGAAGCATTAGTAATGGAGATAACAGGGGATACCTTTCGGGTTGTCAGAAAAGTCATAAAGCATTTTTTGCATAGAAAAACAGAAAAATATGTCATGATTTTTCCAATAACCCAATCCTTATGAAGAAGGATCATGGAAGACAAGGTTTAAACTAAGCTCTAAAGGATGAGAAGTCACCGGTCATGGAGATAAAGATCATTCTAGACAGGAGGAACAGTATATGCAAAGGCCCTGAGGAAGGAAGTAACTTGCAGCATTTCAGGAACTTAAGGAAGGTCACCCTGACCTCACAGAGGCACTGAGTCGGGAGGTAGAAAGCCTCACGGCCCAAGGTGAGCAGGAAGCCGGCAGGCGCCGTGTAGACACAGGCAGGGAATCAACGTGGTGGAAGCCACTGGGCAGCGAAGGAGGGAAACGAATGATCTGACTTCCGTTCTTAAGCCTTGAGTTACTTTAAAGAATGCTCTGACTTCTCTGAGAATGATACACAACAGGGTCTTTAAAAAGTTCACGGACAATGTATATTTTACATTATTATTAACAGTGTGGGGGGCCGGCACGTGGCATGGTGGTTAAGGTAGCTGGACTCCCACATAGCTGACCACAGTTGGAGTCCCAGACCTGGCTGCTTGCTTTCTCACTTTCCCTCTCTCTCTGTCTCTCTCTGGTCAACTTAAAAAATAAATAAATAAACAAAATAATGACAATGACTACATTTTTAAAAAAAACATTTGTGTTGTATTAAAATAAACTTATATCTTAATTCCATTTTTCTGTGAACTTTGTAAAGGAGGAGAGGGAGAAAGCCATTCCCAGGAAGGAGTTCAGAAAAGAGGATGCTGAATTACTGGAAGCTAGTGGTGGGAAGATCCTGGTATGACCTGCTGGTGGAGAGGAGGGGTGATGAGGGGGAGGGAGGAGCCAACCATGACTTCGGGTTCTAGTTGGTGTAACGGGGAGGATGGTGGGACCATTTTCTGAGAAATTCAGATAAGAAGAGGATGTGGGAGTGGGGTGGGTCTAAAGATGACTTTCTAACATGTTGAGTTTGAGATAATCATGAGATCCAAGTAGATCTACCAGGTAGGTGGCTGGCTGCCCAAAACTGATACTCAGAGAAGACCAGGAGGTAAACTTTTGGAAATTACTGGTTGTTAGATAATTAAGACTAGGGAGAGCGCTGGACCTTGCTGTGAACCCTGAGGAACTGCCATATTTGGAGTTGAACAGAGGAAAGGAAGCCAGCAAAGGAGACCAAAGAGGAGAAGCCAATGAAGTAGAAATGAAACCTCGGGGAGACTGATAGCGCAGAGATTGAGATGAGGAAGAGTAATCAGCATCAAATGCTGCAGAGGGGCCACAGGGTGGCGCAGCGGTGAAATGTGATACTCTGCAAGGCTGATTCACGTGGGAAGGTTCCTGGTTCAAGTCTAGAAACCTCCCTGAGTATAGCCTATATGCCTATGGCCCAGAGCTGGCTGAGGTTCTATATGCCTATGGCCCAGAGCTGGCTGAGGTACTATATGCCTAGGGCCCAGAGCTGGCTGAGGCTGGGGGGAATTGCTGTTGGGGATTCTCTCTCTCTCTCTTCCTCTCTCTCATTCTTCTCACACATGGAAGAAATAACACTGCCGAGAACCCCTAATGCGAGAACTAGAATGAGCCCGTCAGAGATGACAGCACAGAGCTCGCCGATGATGTTGACACGAGTAGTTTCAGTTGAGTGAGGAGTGAGACGCTGTCATCTGAGAACCCTGGCAACTACCTGAGACAAACTTGGAATTCAGTGGGGGACTTCTGTCCCTCCGTCTGGTGTCTCTGGAAGTTTGCTGTGTGTTAGACTCATTAGTCCAAAGTGCAGTTGCCTGGGACCCAGCACAGGAGAGTCTGATTTAGCCATGGTGGTGGTGGTGGGGGGGGGGGGATACTTGGATAAGTTCTTAAGGCGATTTTGACGCACAGTGACGTTTGGGAATCATGGCCTTAACCCAAGGATAGACTTCTCAGAATGGAATTTCAGGTTCCATGCCAGATTGAAAGAAGACATGTTTGAGGACAGAAAGCCTTCAGATCGTACCACATAAGCAACTGCCTGCTCTGATGAAAATAGTAACCCTGTACAGCCAAACACACTTAGCTGACCTTACAGCCACGTGTTTTAACTGGAACCTAAATTGGATCCAGTGACTTTAAAACAAACTCCCTACCACGCTTACCTACCTGCCTGTTTGGCTACAACCACAGGTAGGCTCAAATAATGTCACACAAATGAATTCTTTTTATAAACATTTCCCAATAAATAAAAAAATCTCTTCTTCCATTGTTTCTCCAACTGACTAGATAGACTAGGACTGAGACCGTATCTTCAAAGGTAAAATAATTCCTGGTGAGAGAATTAAGGGTCAAATCCCTCTTACTTAATAATCACATTCAGTGCATGTGGTCACTGGAGAGACGCAGACAGAAAGCAAGAAATCGCCCCCCAGGGATCTCTTCTCAGGATCTTGGGCACGCACACACATGTGCCCACAGTGAGTTTTAAGTCACCAGGTCCGGGACTCGAACCGCGGTCAGTTATGTAAGAGACCAACGACGTAACCATTATGCCATCTGCTGGTCTCCTAGGTAAGCATTTTTATATACATTATCTCAATGAGTTCTCACATAAATCTTTGGAGACAACTACTTTATTTCTATTTTATGCATGAAAAAATGTGATTTAAATAATGGTACCCAAATCAGTTAGTAAGGGTGTCCCCAAATTAATATTTCTTGGCTATGAACGTGAACAGGGATTTGGCCTCTTTATTGAAAAAAAAAAAAAAAATGTGGATGGTTCACTGCCCGAAAGTTTCTGCTTGTTTTGCCTTGTCCTCTTGGCCCTGCTATGTAGATGAGGCTGTTAAGCCTGGCCTCCATATTAGCCAGATTTGCATTTTTATTCTTTTCCAGTTTGAATATGGAGCATAGTGTAGTGAAATGTACATGCATGAGCTCTGGGGCAAGACAGCCTAGGGTTCAAATCTCGGCTCTGCTCCTCAGTAATCCTGCTGCCTTGGACAAGTCATTTAGTCGTTCGTGCTTCATTGACCTCAAGTGAAAATCAAGGAGTTCACACGGGAGGCTCTGAGTATTAAATGATATTTGTTGTAGACACAAGATGCTCAACGGTTGGTAGCTATTGTTTACTACGCTCCTATTCAAATCTGAATTCACCTACATCTCCCATAGCTATATCCTGAAATACTCCGTGGGGAGGTATTGTTGTTTCTTATTCCTCTCTAGCCCTCAAAGGGTATTCCGTTAACCCTGTGCTACCACGTTTCTCATAGCTACCATGAGATCTTATTTGAGATTTTGAAAGACATGCTGTGTTCAGACTCCTTTGTTTGGAGAGATGTTTTGCTATAGGGCATGTGCACTTGCCAGAGAGACTTAGAGAGAGAAACAGAAAGTGAGAGATCACCCCTCGGGGGGATGGCCATGCCGCAATCCCTTCTCCTCCATTCTCCTCTTGGATTTTGGGCGCACACATGTACATGTGCCCGGTGTGAGTTTCAAGCCACTAGATCCAGGATTCGAACTGCCATCAGCCATGTAGGAGTCCAGTGCCTTAACCACTATGCAACCTGCTGGCCCCCCTGCATTCAGGCTTTTACTCCATTTCTTTTAAAATCCAGTATTAAAAGAGACATAGTTACCCAAGAATATTAAGAAAAGCTATGGATCCAATTCGCTGACCCAGCCTTGCATCCGGGCATTCGCTATGCATTTTACTTTGGTCTCAGAAGAAAGTCTAGCATTTGTGACATATCCATGGGGTAGCAAACTCTAAAATGCTAGGGCTGGAACGATCTCCAGGGCACACAGCTCTCCAAGTGGAAACCCGCGATGTCAGAGTTCTCAAGCTGAGAGTGTCAGTGCAGATCATCTGGTAATCCCCCACTTGTCACTACGAGCCTCTCACTCCATCCATCTAAGACACCTAATTCATCCCAGACAGTGTGGCTCTCCCTGGCGAGAAACACCACCAGGAATTGCCTCTCTAGGCCTCATAAGCAGAACTTAGATGGGGCCCAGACTGGAAAGAAATCCTCATGAAGGATGTCAGTACGATGCCTCTACCCTGGCCACGTCATCGTGGGCCAATGGGGGCATCCACCAGAGGAGAGGTGAAGGCTTGCCATGCTCTGGACCTGGAGGGCTCGAGGACGGCCTGTAAGGGGGAAGGGAAGGCGTGATGTGCTTTTCTTCCCCGAATGACCATGTCCAGTTAGAGAAGTGTAAGCTGTGCAGACAGAAGTTCTCTGTGGTCATTTGGGGTTTTAGAAACTGAGAGATTAAAAAGTCCCGCTATGCTTCTATTTCCCTCTGTCTTGATCACTGGGCTCTGAGGTAGCCATTCATGTCTCCAATGAAACAGAGGCCACAGCTCCAGAGAGAAGTTGGGACATTTCTACAGAACTGAATGAAATCGGGGAGATGGTCTCCAGTCAAAACTCATGGCATTTTCTCATGGAACTTCGGTCTTTCATTAAGAGAGAGAGAGAGAGAGAGAGGAATACGTGGGATGTATTATTTGTATATTTTATTTAAAAGATTAAGAAGTAATGGAAAAAATTTTAAACAAACAAAAAAACTAAACTTCCCACCACGCTCTGCTTTACAGCTATCCATTGAGGGCCCACTACGTGCCAGGCCGACATGCATTCTATTACTGTGTAACAAACTACCTCAAAATTCAATGGCTTAGACAACTGTCATTGCATTCTTGACTAGCTCACTGGATCTGGTAGGCCCCTGGTGGACTGCGGACCCTTATCCAAAATGACAGTCCATCACATGTCTAGAACCTCAGTGCTGCTTGGCCATCCTCCCTCCCTACACAGGGTGTCTCATTACCCAGCTTTCTCCACGCAGCCTAGAGTCCTCACAGCATGGCTGTCTCACAGACATCACATTTCTTACGCCACAACTAGTCTCCCCACTGCAAAGGTTCCAAGAGGCCAATTGGAAGGCTTGGAAGTCCCTGAGCATCACCTCCACCACATCGTACAGATCCAAGTCCGCCAGAAGGCCAAACAGATTCAAGGTGAGGGAAGAAACAGACCACCTCTCCATGGCGGGGTGGTGGATACAACTGGAGAGACGGACCGACCGAAGGTGGCCATCTTGGAGAGAGGCTACAACACAGAGAGCTATACTAACCTAGATGCAGTCTCTGTTCTCACAGACACAGCACCGGGGTTACAGGCAGGGGAGCAGGAAGGAGAATGGAATGCAGCCTTGGGAGGTCTAGATAGGTCTTTTTGATACATGGTGCCACATCATTCTCTAGAAATTTGAGCCTGTGGGTAGAAACTTTAGAGAATACTTGTTTCTCTAAATGCGTTCTATCAAGAGGTGAGTTATTTTGTTTCTATTTTTTGGCACATTTGCTAAGTTTCAATTTGCATTTCTATAATTACTGGGGAAAGTGAACTTGGAGTAGGCTGGTAGTTCTTTTCTATGTAAGTTTCTGAAGATAAACTTATCAGAACCAGATAACAAGTGGCTACGCTTCCAACTTGAACATGCTATAAAAATGTAACATCAGGGAAAATTGAACCTGTGAGTACATTTAATGTGTCCTTTGATAATCCTGCTGTCTACTTTTGTTTCTTGTTCATTGTTTGTCTTACAGCAACCTGATGTAGGATGCAGGAGAGGCCAAGGTTGACTGACTGTATCAGAGACTCAGACTGAGTTCAATTCCAGTGAACTAGGTGAAGTGGGATGAGTGGGGGGCCTTATTTCATTCATGATAGCTCATTGGCTCCTTCCTTTAATGCATTTAATGATCCTGCGAGCTTAATGACTGTTGCAATTAAAGTCACCCTGCTTAAGCATTGTGAATTACATTATGCTTGTTAGGGGCTGCCTTTGATAAAACATAATAGCAAGTCTTCTCTTTTACATCATAACTCATTTTAAATATTGCTTTTCCATATCTGTTCTTTCCCAGTTGATTTATTACCTGGTACTCCTAAGAAGTGTAATAAAAAGAAAGTTAGGATTTGAGTGATTCTTCTAGGGTCTGGGTAAGCAGGCCGCCCAGGGGTAGATGGGGAGGGGAGACAATGGCCTTCTGATTGGTCAGCCTAAAAAGGGGGATGAGAAACAAGAGGGGCTCCTCTACTTCGATCAGAATGACCCCGAAAGAAAACATCAGTGTCTTCTGGCTTCCCTGCTCTCCCTCTCAGCTTCTTCCACCAGGAGGGTTTGAGCTGTTTCCTCATCAGAAACACAGTAGGAGTAGATCTGAGACCCTGCCCAGAACTGGGGTGGGAGGGATGGTAAATGATGCATGCCTGCGTTTGCTCCGTATCTTTACCAAGGCACGTTTCAGCATAAAACATTAGAAGTCAAAATGGAACCAGATTGTTATCTGCTGAAACTGGCCAGTGCTAGTTATTTCTGGTTAAACAGAAACCACCCCACAAGCCCTCCTGTTGCTTTTTCATTAAGTAGCTCCCACCCCCATTTCATAAAAATCATTGTTTCCATGCCCTTTTTTTCTCCTAGTCCAGGAAACCAATTGTCAGTCTTCAAGCCATTCCATCAGCTGTTTTCCTGGACACAAGCCCACCGATGCCTAATATCGCTTGGCTAGGACACCACACCCCTTTCACCCCAAATCTTTGCCTTTACGTATAATGTTCACACACACGCGTACAGAGTTGGGAAGGGATTGTCGCAGTAAATGCGACAAAGCTCAAAGTTCACGTGATTCCGCTCTGATGAGTCTCCAGTGACAAAGCCAAGAATTGTAGGCAGACATGCCCACTGGGGCACACCACCCTGTTCTTGCGGACCACAAACATTGCTTTGGTGTTTCTTTAGACAACTGTGACTGACTCCACTAATTTCTCCTTAAATGACAGCAAAACATGTGTTCCGTCTCACTCACACCCCAGCGAAAGGTCTTGACTTGGCAGATACAAAGAAGAGTCCATAAATCCTTGTGCAATATCATCTTCTAATAAAAGGACTTTTTGAGAGGCAGAGGGATTTACTAGAAAATATATTAATACGACGCCAGGAACAAAGCCCCTGTATTTACCACTCGTACTACCTCTCTCTCTCTCCTTAGAAGAATTATTTTAACTACAATGGACTTCAGTGTCCTTACCTAAAAAAGAAGAGCTGCACTATATACGATGTCTCGATTCCTTAGAGCTCTTTTCCTTTATTATAATTAATATTTTTTTTTTACTTTTAAGAGGTTTTTGATTTAGGGTGCATGTGCTCATCAGAGAGAGAGAGAGAATCAGTGACAGGGAAAGTGAGAAATCATCCCCCACGAGGGCTGGCCACGCCGCAATCCCTTCTACACCATTCTCCTGGGATCCTGGGCACGCACGCACGTGTACTGGGCTTGAGTTTCAAACCACCAGGTCTGGGACTCAAACTGCAGTCAGCCATGTGGGAGTCCAGCAACATAACTGCTCTGCCATCTGCTGGCCCTTTCCTTTACGCTCTCAATAACTGATTCCACATGGCTCTGCTGATCCCTTCCAGCGGGTTTGGTAATAGAATTCACTGATCAAGGTGCCGGAAGGTGGCACCACAGGAAATTACAGTGCTCTGCGAGGCTGACCCATGAGGGAAGGGTCCAGGTTCACATCCAGAGACGTCCTTAGTACACGGAGCACCTGCAAGCACATGATCTGGAGCTGGCTGAAGCTAGACAGAGAGCATAATGCCCCCTGTTGGGGTGCTGTCTCTTTGTTTCTCTGTCTCTGTTTCTCCAGCTCATAGAAGAAATAGATTTTGATTTTAATTCTATAAATTCCCTTTCAAGGTATGTTTCAGCATGAAAATATGCAGCCTGAAAACTTGTCTTTTGTCTACTTGGAAAAAGGAAATAATGATGGAAAAGCTTTATAAGAAAGTCAAATGATTTGTACACACACGTAGCCAGACATTGGTACAGTGGTACAACAGGACACTGTGCGAGACAAACCTACATGGGAAGGTGCTGGGTCCATGGCTGGAGACCGCCCTGAGGGCCCCAGCCACATCCATATGTACACCCATGCTGTGGACTGACCGGGAAGGGTGGCACCGTGACCCTGATGTGGATGCTATTTCTCTCTCTATATATATATATTTTTAAGAATTCATTTATATAACTTTATTTATTTATTTTAATTTAACCAGAGAGGAAGTGCGTGTGTGTGTGTGTGTGTGTGTGTGAGAGAGAGAGAGAGAGAGAAAGCAAGCCAGCAGGCCTAGGACTTGAACCGCAATCAGCCATGTGGGAGTCCAGAGTCCTTAACCACCACGCCACCTGCCAGACCCCTTGCTCTCTGTTTTTATTGCTCATAGAATAGATAAATAAAACAAACTTTTAAAATACTGTATGTGTGTGTGTGTGTGTGTATAAAAGCAAGTTAATTTGGTTTTGTGTGTGTGTTTGTGAATGTGTACCCCAAATTTGGTTTTGAGCTTCTAAGTCTGTTCAGGACAAAATAAATAAATAACATTGACAATATTAGTAACACAATGGGCCTAGATCTTCTTTTCTATTTTTAATGTATACTTGATTTATTCTTCAACTTTAGTGTAGTTTCTTCCATTACTGTAGCCTATTGTTTTTCTTCCTAAATTGCAATAGTAGACTTATCTCAGATACCAGTTGCTTAAATTCTTTTGTTTCTTAAATAATAGTAATAATAACAGTAACAACAATAGATTAGACTTGTACACCACTTTATAGCAGATATTACTTCATCTTAACACCATATTCATCAGGATGAAATTAACAGCCCTGAATCATCAATTCAGAAGACAACATCTGTAATTTCTTCCCTCAAAAAGCTTTAAACATATATTGTTAACATTAAATAAATATCATGTGTTAAAATAAGGTTGGTCTAAGAATATCTTTTTTAAGAAAAAAAGCTAGCAAAACAATTTAAGTTATAAAATATAGAAAAAACACAGTGAGGTGTGTACTCTGATACCCATTAATGATAACAAATATAATTAGCACAATCATTCTAGAAGTAAATTTGGAACACTGAACTCAAAAATGTTTGTACTGTAGTAGTTCCTGTTTCATTGCTGTATGTATTTTTTAAAATAAATGAAACCAGCAGTTTTCTTTTAATGGAAATCTTCACATATGAATCATTGATAGTAAAGGAAAACTGGGAACTAGGAGGTGGAATGGTGGTTAAGGCACTGGACACTCCCACATGGCTGATCACGGTTCAAGTCCTGGACCTGGTGGCTTGCTTCCTCTCTCTCTCTCTTTCTCTCTCTCTCTCTCTGGTCAAACTAAAATAAATGAATGAATAAATAAAATTATTAAAAAAAAAAAAAGAAAACTGGATTCAGTGTAAATGACAGGTACAAGGTAATGACTAAGTGAACTTGGGTCTAGCCATATGATGGACTAGCATGCAGTCACTAAAAATATATTTTATCAGAACTGTTGATATGGAAAATGTCTCTGCTATTAATAGAAGTGAAAATGTTTGAAAATTACACGTTAAGATTTAATCTCAAAATTACATGTCCAATAAAGACAAAACAAAGTATCTCAATATTGTGCTATTATTATTTTGTAATCTCTAAATTCTCCCAATTGGGCATCTGTGACTTTTGAAATCAAGAGGAAAAAAAATACTCATAGAAATAAAAGACTGAAATGAAAGACTTGGCTCATGAGACCTTGAATAACCAGAATATTCAGAGGAAGAAAATATTCTCGTAACGTTAAGGTTGTAACAAATTAAAGTTGAATTAGAAATCTCTTTCTGAATCTCTAAAATCAAGCGATCAATCCACAACTGCTTTCCAAGGACTTATCACATTCTTCATCTTGGCTCCGTGGGCTGTTGTTCTCCTGCCCAGATCAGACACCTCGCAGGGATTCCAAACAACAACCATCAAGTAAGCAGTCAGGCAGCCCTGTGGCAGGCCACGGGGACACCAAGCTAAGGCCACGTCTCCTGCCCTAGCAGAACTCACAATTCTTGCAGAAGAGATCTATCGCATTGAACTCTGAAATGGAGGTGCAGATGTTAAACTAACAACGAGACTACGGTTCTGTAGAATAATTGCGGAAGAAGTCACTTTACTTGGACAGCTCAAGAAAAGTCTTCATAGAAGATAAAAGGGAGCCTTGTAAGACAACAGGATTATAATAGAAAATGCCAGGAGAACCTCTCTCCTCCTCAATCCCAGCCAGGCTGAAGAACACGACGGACAAAGGCCCAGAGGCAGGAAGGAGGTCTGGGCACGTCTGAGGTCAGGAAGAGATCTTTCTAGCGAGACCCAAGGGTCACTGGGGAAGTGGTGAGCACGTTTCCTTGAGAGCACTAATTCGCTTTCTAAATCAGTAAATAATGGTCATAACTGAGTCTTTGCACAATCGTCGTAGACATGTCGGTGCCTCAGTCATCCACTGGAACATTAAAAACCACAATATACTTCCATAAATGCCTGTGTCCAAGGCATAAAATACCGTTCTAGATAATAACTATAATCCCTCAACCTTTGTCCAGCACCTCCAGTTCACAAAGCCTTTTGCTGTGGTTTATCTCAACTGCTCTTCACAGCCACCCTAGCAGACAAGCGTGATGACCGCTTTATCCACAAGGAAACATACTCACAAGGGCCCCATGAATCATCCTGGGCACACAGCTACACATGACAGCCGGGTCTCAACCTTCTAATTCCATTGCTTTTTTTTTTTTTTCTGCACCATAACTGCCTTTGACTTAGAGACACACCCTACAAGCCCAATTCTATTTTACCTCTTTCCCAGTTTCATTTTAATCACTGTCATCTTCTTCTTTCTTCTTGGATAACAGGGTAGGGAGGATTCTGTTTAGATTGCATTTGGATTCATCAAAGCAATTCTCTACTTCCAAAGTGTTTTCACACCTCATTTATCCTTACAACTTTTCAGATAATTCCAACAAATTGAAAACTTGACTTCAGTCTAAATACACAGAGGACAGAAAGGGAGTACAGGGGGTAGGAGCAGGCAGAGGGAGAGCAGAGGGGAGCAGGAGGGAGCATCTCATTTACTCAACCTTTTGATTCACCTTGTGTCACATGGACTTGGGCAGAAAAGGTCCCTACGCACAGTGAGGATATTAGCAAGTACTCCGTACTTCGGTCCTTTCAGGTTGACAGGCTCCTAAAAACCTAAAAGGTATAAAATCCCACTTTACGAATTAAAGTTTTGTTGCGCCACTTTTACTACCAAAGCCTTTTTCAACATTTGGTTCTACAAGTACAACAGTTCTGTCATATGGTTTCAAGTAATCCTCACACTTCTGAAATCGAATATGGCTGCCAACTAATATTGCAGGAACTAAATAGATGACATCTGGAAAGAAGAATTTAAAAATCCACGGTTTCATTACCCCCACCTGTGTCTTTATAAACAGCGTGAAAGGGAGCGGTGAAGTCACAAAGGAATTCTCTGAAATCGACTTTGGAGGAGAATAGAGGGGAAAAGTTGATGTGAAATATCTGATTTATCATCTGTGTTGTCCTGATCCACCAAAGACATTTCAAGCAGAGTGAAGCAGGAGGTTACCTATTAAGCCAATGAGTTCAGGATGTCTTTATAGCTAATCATCTCCCAAAAATACAAATCCTTTTGCTTAAATCATCAGTCTGACTGTGGAATGGAGTTGGGATTTAATGAACGGATAAATCAATGGTACTTACTGAGCACCTCTGATGTGCCCAGCTCTGTGGAAAACGTGGTACAGTGTAACTTCAGGGAAATCATTTCATATTTCTTACTCCAGCCTTCCCCACTGGAGAATTAAGATACTAATAACACCAGTCCTTCCAAACTGAAAGAATTATCGTGATGCTCACGTAAGGTAATATATGGAGAAGGAATTTATAAGTTCTAAATGCTGGGAAAATGCCAAGTATCTTTATTATACAATGAAGCATTTGATCTGAGTCTTGCTCATAAGGAGTTTGCAACCTATTTGAAGGAACAAAACATAAACACATCTAATTTCAGTAACTGTTCAAGGACGCAATCATAGAAAAGATCATTCTACCAGTGAGTTGGCAAGATAGTACAAGGGAACTTCAAAAAGTTCATGGAGAAATGAAATTTAAAGTACAAGTTTGTTGGGGGCCAGCAGAGAGTGTAATGGTTATGTCACTGGACTCCCATGAAGTAGACTGTGGTTCAAGTTTCAGACCCGGTGGCTTAAAACTCATGCTGAACAGGTGTGCATGCATGCCCTAGATCACAAGAGAATGGAGGAGAAGGGATTGTGGTATTCTGGAGGGTGATTTCTTGCTTTTTGACTCTCTGTCTCTCTCTGTTTCTCCAGCAAGCACACATGCCATATAGCAAAAATCTCGCTTAAAAAAAAAAAAAAAAAAAAGTAGGAGTTTATTTTGGTGCAAAAGATACTTTCTTAAAATCCATGCATAGCTTTCCCCTAATACGCATTTTCTACAAATTTCTTGAAGACTCCTCCTATATAATTATTTGCAAGCGAGAGGTACAGACAATGAAATTTATGGATTTTAAATGAATAGTAAACTAAGTCAGCTAAAGTGGCATAGACAGAGAGAATCTGGATCTGGCCTGAATGCACAGTAAGAGACATCTGATGTTCCTGTTGCAAACCTGAGCTCCTACTCAGATCCGAGTGAGGACAAAGTAAGGTGGTATTTACAAACCGCTCCTTCGTAGGGTCTACTGCCGGAGGTTGTTCCAACTACCATCAAGACACAGACTGGACTGTGAAAGAAGCTCCTGAACACCACCATAGCATAGAAATTCAACTTGGAATTGTTTGGCTACCCCATAACCAAGAATCACCTAGACCCTCATTCTCTTTTTCAGCCCTTTTTTCTCATTCATAGTTGTCTTGCCTGTTAAGCTCATGGTGTTATACAAGAAGATAATATAGGTGCCCAGTCTGTTTTCCTACCTGAGGCAATCATACTGTGACTTACCATGACTGGCAAACTCATTGCTACGTGGTAAACACATAGGCAATGATGAAGAGGGAAAAAACAAAAGACATGTTTTATTGTAAAACCATTCACTTAGCTACAACTATGTCAGAAAAGCCTTTTTCTTTCCTTTTCTTTTTTCTTTCTTTTTCTTTTTCTTTTTTGCCTTCTTACTTTTTCTTCCTTTCCTTTTTTCATTCATTCATTCTTTCTTTCTTCTTTTTGTTCCCTTTTTCTTTTGAAGGTTTTTGCCATAGGGAACATGCACTCACTGAAGAAAGACAAAGAAAGACAGAGAGAGGAAAAGTGAGAAATTACCCCATAGTGGGGATGGCCATACAGCAATCCCTACTCTTCTATTCTCCTCCTGGGATTTTGGGCAAACACACACATACACATACCTGGCGTGATTTTTAAGTCACCAGGTCCGAGACTTGAACCATGGTCAGCCATGTGAGAATCCAACACCTTACCCACCACACCACCTGCTGGCCCCAAGTCTCTCTATTTCTAAGGATGTACTAGACAGAAGCAGGAGGTTAAGGAGTATATTTCAGTTGGCTAGAGCAAGGTGCTAATGCCATCAAGTTCAGAAGTTCAATCCCTTGCCATTCATTCACAGACCAAAAAGCAGGTAAGCCACACTTTTCTGGATAAAGGTATCCACTACACCCCACTAGGGCAAAGCACAGGACATGAGTTATTGCAGAATGAGAAGCAAATGGCTCGTCCCAAACATCCCCATGCCTGGATGAGGTGAGAGCAGGGCAAAGCCCCTGGCACCATCAGTCCCAATGCTTTTCACCACGGATCCAATCGCCATCACCTATTATGTCAAAGACATTTCCCAGACCACATCTTTGCTCAAGCTCTCCCTCCTGCCCCTTTCACCTTCCCCTTTTCTCATGCAGGGCATTGATTCAAACCTCTTTCTTTCTTCAGGACTTAAATTTTAATTGCTGCCTCCTCTACAGGGCCATTCCTGATGCCCCAAGCCCCCTGACGCTCCCATTGTCTGACTCCTGGCACAAGCGTGTGGACTTTCATTACGGCCTTGGGATTACTCCCTTGAACTTGGCACAGTGCATTGTGCAGGGTAAGCTCTTTTTGTTTTAGAAATTAATTCCAGTTACATGGGATAGAAGTAGGGGGTGGCTGGAAAGAACAGGCTAAAGCATTGCTTCGGGCTTATCTGTTTAGGGTATAAATGTCTTATCTTCCCAAACAGCACATTAGCAATAACATCAGGAATAGCAACGGCAGCAGGAGCGAGAGGATGAGGAAGAAGAATGGTGCTGGCCCTTGGCTTCTTAAAACCACTGGACATGGAAAACGCGTTTGGTTCTACCAGTGCGGAGAGCTTTGCATAGAAACAAAGCCACTGTCTAAATAATCAGGGTAAAACTGGACAAGGAAATAGAGAGCTTTAAAGCCTAAAATGAATCATCATCTTATGAACCTGTCCTTTTCCCTCTTCTCCAAAAGTGAGTCCGTTACAGGTCTTGTTGGCCCTCTCTAAAATGTCTTCCATGGGATCAGCAGTTGGCGTAATGACTGTGTTGCTGGACTCCCATGTAATTGATCACAATTTGAGTCCCAGACCTGGTGGCTTAAACTCATGCCGGGTGCATGTGTGTGTGTGCCCAAGATGCCGAGAGGAGAATGGAGGAGAGGGGATTGCAGTGTGGCCATCCCCCCGGGGGGTGATTTCTCACTTTCGGTCTCTCTGTCTCTCTCTGTCTTTCAGGCAACCGCATGCCTCCTATAGCAAAAACGTCTCAAAAAAAAAAAAAAAAAAAAAAAAAAAAAAAGTCTTCCATATCTATCTCTATTTTTAGGTCCCCTGGAGCCCTATCTGAAACAAACTAGGAAAATTCTCTTGACCTGAAACTCCTGAAAACTCTCTGATTGGCGACCTTGCTTCATTCTGAAAACCAGTATCTGGAATACTATCTTTCTTCTTGTCTCCTTTAACAGCACCGTCAATACTTTCCAGCCGATATGACAAGAGAGACATGCGGGATGGCAAATCCAACCCCAAAGCGTTTAGTTCTACTTCCGCTACTAAGTCATTGTGTGGCTTTGGCCAAGGCGCTGCTTCTCTCTGGCTCTCAATTGCTTCTTCTACTGTCAACTTAAAGAAACCCCCCCCCCCCCCCCCCCCCCGCCACCCACCCAATAAACTAACTTCGAGCTGGCCCTCCAGCAAAAGCCACTCTGCAAGGAACTTTCTAGTTCTCACACAGGCTCCCGAGCCCCACACGTCTCACCTCTCTGTCTGCTCACTTTCCCTTCCCCCACGGTGTCTATACCATGCCTCAACAAAGCCCCCACTCTTTATTAGAATGTATTTCATTATTACCTTTGTGTCAAGACCTCCTGCCAGAACTAGGAAGAGTGAATATAAAACATCTATTTCCTTTCTACTGTGTCTCCCCCTCCCATTTCTAGTGAAAAGGACCTGTTTGGAGAAGCCAAAATGCTTTCGAATTGAATTCACAAAGTAATATACACAAGGTTTTAATTTACAGTTTGGGGTCTCCAGGCCCCAGCATATGAGTTCCATAAACGAGACGTGTGGCTGCATGCAGTCCCACGGGGAGAGGCGGGACTCGGACTGAAAGCAGCTGGAGAGCTGTAATCCAACCACGTCGGCTCCTGGATCAGACATGAATTACTGGTTCCGTGGCGAAGCTACGGCTATGCCTTCCCCCACAGGCACGCACACATGGCCTTTGGCAGAAATGAAAATACCTTTTTTCCTCTTTGCTGGGTTTGGTTCATAAGGAACTTTCACTCTGCACGCTTTCTCGTGACTCCACTTCCGTTCTCTTTGTCTTCGTTCCGATTTCCTCCTCCAGGGCCTCACAACAGCCACCTGTGAAGGGCGAGGCTCACAGCTCTTGTGAGCCACTGAGAGACTGGAAGCTGAGGCATTCGGAAGAGCGGGGCTCGGCCTTGGCCGTTAACGGGCTCACAGAAAAGTCTTACAAAAGTCCCAACACCCACACTCTACCTCACACCAATTCAATTTGAAAAGCTGGGGGGTGGAACCAGGAAATCCATATTATTATTTTTTTTAAGCACAGGGGTGATTCCAACAGGTAGTCAACACTGAAACCACTGCTTTAAAGTCAATTATATCAAAAACATGAGTAGTCTCTTCCCCTGCCCCAATGTGTAGAAAAAGACTACCATATGAAAACTGAAATTTATGGGACCAGCAGTTAGCGTAATGGCTATGTCGCTGGACTCCCATGTAGTCAACCACAATTTGAGCCCCAGACCTGGTGGCTTAAACTCACGCCGGGCACGTGTGCGTGCGTGCCCAAGATCCTGAGAGGAAAATGGAGGAGAAGGGATTGCAGCGTGGCCATACCCCCTGGGGGGTGATTTCTCGCTTTCTGTCTCTCTGTCTCTCTCTGTCTGTCTGGCGAGTGCACGCGCCCTATAGCAAAAACCTCTCAAAAAAAAAAAAAAGAAAGAAAAGAAAAGAAAAGAAAACTGAGGGTGTGGTGGCGCCCGCCCTATGGCAAAAAGAAAACTGAAATTTATGAAATCTTCAGCTCCTGAGGCCAAGACATATTCTCTAAATCAAGGTATGTAGCCAAAACCTCAAAAGAAAATGTTACCCAACTATTTTGAAGTGAAGACAGAACTCTGACTACTTTTCCTATTCCACGGTTGTTTCCAAGGAGCCTGGGAGAGTCCCAACGACCAATAGTCATTGACACTATGCCCAGCTCCCACAGTGTTTTCAGGCTGCATAATTAGCCTTCCTATCTCTTAGAGCAAGGTAGACATTCCTTTGCTGATTTCTTTCAAGAACAGAGACTTTTATTTTTCTTTAACCAATCACTAATCAAAGCATTTCAACCTCACCTATGACCTACAAGCCTCTGCTCAACTTTTTGGGCTGGACCAATGTAAAAGACTCCTTCTGATGACTGACAGCTCTCCTGCCCTCAGAGCTTAATCGAAGGAACCACTATCTCGGCACCCGGAGAAACAAGCTTGTCTTTCTCCAGGTCAGTCACTCAGTTTCATGCTTTGTAATAAACTGCATGAAGTATTATTTCTACAAAGTTGGTTATTTCCATCAACAGAAGCATTTCATTGTGAAAGCTGAAGTTAAACAGAGAATGTTTTTTTAAAAAAAAAAAAAAAAAATGCCTGAGAGCTAAATGGCAGATGGTCCAGGTCTGGAGGAGTCTGTTTTGTTTGTTTGTTTTTGTTTTTGTTTTTGCCATAGGGCGCATGTGCTCGCTGGAGAGACAAAGAGACAGAAAGTAAGAAATAACCCCAGAGGGGATGGCCACACCACAATCCCTTCTCCTCCATTCTCCTCCTGGGATATTGGGCATGCACATACATGTGCCCAACATGATTTTTCAAACCACCAGGTCCAGGACTCGAACCATGGTCAACCATGTGGGAGTCCTGCTACACCATCTGCTAGTTCCTGAAAGAGTCTGTTTCTGACACTACATCAATGGGAAAGAGTCCATTTAAATTCTGGAGCTTCGTTTCCTCACCTGTAAAACAAATGGAGAATTTGACAACCTTTCAAATGGGAACTATCAGGCTGAAGTGCTAGTCCCTGGTAAGCACCACCCATCTAAGTCCACTTAGACTCCCTAAGTAATAAAAACAGTAATGATAAATAAACCTTGTCCTGGGACCAGCAGTTAGCGTAATGGCTATGTCGCTGGACTCCCATGTAGTCGACCATGGTTCGTGTCCCGGACCCAGTGGCTTAAAACTCACGCCGGGCACGTGTGCGTGCGTGCCCAAGATCCCGAGAGGAGAATGAAGGAGAAGAGATTGCGGTGTGGCCATCCCCCCTGGGGGGTGATTTCTCGTTTTCTGTCTCTCTGTCTCTCTCTGTCTTTCTGGCGAGCGCACGTGCCCTATAGCCAAAACCTCTCCAAAAAATAAATAAATAAACCTTGTCCTTTCCAAAATTGTCAAATATTTGGAAAGAAAACTAGAGGAGGTTTGTAGCCACTTATTCAGACTCAGGACTTTCACCTGGGCATCGGATGGTAAAACAGTACACCAAGCGCCCTCCGAGTCTTTCCAGCCAGTGTAAGACCAGCCATCTTTCCCCACAGGTAGAGAATACAAATACACCTGAGCTCCTTCCTTTATCATAAAGGAGCAGTCTCCGACCTTTTTGGCACCAGGGACCAGTTTTGCGGAAGACAATTTTTCCATGGAAGGGGGTAGAGGAAATGATTTATGAAAGTGGGCAACCTAGATCCTTCGCTTGTAGAGATCATAATAGTGTTCACACTCCTGTGAGAATCGAATGCCCCAGCTGATCTGGCAGGAGGCAGAGCTCAGGCAGTAATGCCAGTGATGGGGAGTGGCTGCAAATACAGAGGAAGCTTCGTTCACTCTCCCGCCACTCACTGCCTGCCAGTCTGTGTGGCCAGATTGCTAGCAGGCCACATACTAGTACTGGTCCAGGGCCCGGGGATTGGGGTCCCCTGCTGTAAAGGACTGAGGTCACCCAGTGGCTTTTGGAAGACCTCTAATTTCTGCATGACCGCCTTCAGTGCTGTTGCTTAAACATAAAATCTGAAGGACTGAGATTATCCCATACTTAGGCACTTAATGTTTCCCTTTTTGGGATAATAAATAGATGATGTTATATTTGGGAGTACTATTCCTTCCTGACTCGTCGGGATATTTCATTTGGAATCTTCCCCCTACCTTGAATTACTCATACAATTTGTTCTCTGAATTCTTTTTTTTTTTTTTTTTTTTGGAGAGGTTTTCACTATAGGGTGCGTGCGCTCGCCAGACAGACAGAGAGACAGAAAGCGAGAAATCACCCCCCAGGAGGGATGGTCATGCCGCAATCCCTTCTCCTCCATTCTCCTCTCGGGATCTTGGGCACGCATGCACACGCACCCGGCATGAGTTTTAAGCCACAGGGTCTGGGACGCGAACTGCGGTCGACTACGTGGGAGTCCAGCGACATAGCCATTATGCTAACTGCTGGTTCCCTGAATTCTTTTTTTCAATAATCTCTTAAGCCTGTTCTTCCCTTTCTGTCCCCATTGTTACTGCTGCTGTTCATGTCCTCTGTTCTTGGGAGACATTGTGCTTCAGAAGAGATGCCTGCGGGTGGATAAGCAAAGCAGGAAATCCTCACTCAGTCAGCCAATCAGCCAGTGAGGAGGGAATGGGCTTGTGAGAGAGGCGAAAACCAGATCTCCTTTACATCAAAGTCCAGGCCTTCCTAATGTCTTCCTTAGACTATGGAAGCAGCCTGCTATTGGGCCCATGGCCCCCTCCCAGCCCCAGTCCTTCTTGAACAGATGATATACATGAAGTACCAGGCATGGTGCTAAAATAGATCACCCTGGTCCAGCCTTCAAAGATCTCCCACTCTAGCAGATGAAATAGAGGTAGGGAAACCATTGCCACAACGATGGCATTGAAAAGAAGGGTGAGGCAAAATCTGCCTAGAAAAGTTAAGAGAAGAGGGACCAGCAATTAGCGTAATGGCTATGTCGCTGGACTCCCACGTAGTCGACCGTGGTTCATGTCCCGGACCCGGTGGCTTAAACTCACGCTGGGCGCGTGTGTGTGCGTGCCCAAGATCCCGAGAGGAGAATGGAGGAGAAGGGATTGCGGCGTGACCATCCCCCCTGGGGGGTGATTTCTCGCTTTCTGTCTCTCTGTCTCTCTCTGTCTGTCTGGCGAGTGCACGCGCCCTATAGTGAAAACTTCTCAAAAAAAAAAAAGTTAAGAGAAGAGGCTGCCCCTAGCCTAATGATTAAGGGAGCCTGATCTCGCATGACTGACTGGTTCGAATCCCAATCCCAGAAGTTTGAAAAATACGTTGGAGAACGAGTAGGTGGTACAGAGGTGAAGGTGACTGAATTCCACATGTCGAACTATGCAGTTCAGGTCCCAGACCCAGCAACTTGAAAAACACACCAGGCACATGTGCATGCATGCCCAAAGTTCAGAAAAGAGAATAGAGAAGGGATTGCAGTGTGGCCATCTCCCCAAGGAGGTGATGGCTCCTCCCCACCCCGCCCCTGTGAGTACACATCCCCTAAAGCAAAACAAAATAAAACAGAAACACACTGGATGCATGCATGTGTGTACCAAAATCTCAGTGGAATGGAAAAATAAAGTGGGAGTGCAGCACGACCAGACTCCACTGAGAGGTGCTTTCTCCCTCTCTGTGCCTCTCTCTGGTGAGTGCACATGCCCTCTGGCAATTAAAAAAAGAAAAAGAAAAAGATAAGAAAAATCAAGGAAGACTTCAGGACAGAGGTGGTGAATAAGCAAAGGGATATTCCAAGAAGCAGCACAGCGTGTGCAAAGCCCGAAGCAGGAAAGATTACAGTTCATTATTGCAAGTGGCTCAATATAGTGGACATGCAAGACAAAACAAAAGCCTGTCAGTACCAGAGACTGAAAAAGGAGACAGGGTCCTGACATCAGCAGTTGGTGTCATGGCTATGGACTCCCATGTAGTCGACCATGGTTCAAGTCCTCGACCCAGTGGCTTAAACTCACGCCTGGCATGTGTGTGTGTGCGTGACCAAGATCCCCAGAGGAGAATGGAGGAGAAGGGATTGCGACGTGCCCATCCCCTCTGGGGGTGATTTCTCACTTTCTGTTTCTCTCTCTCTCTGTCTTTCTGGCGAGCACATGCACCCTATAGCAAAAACCTTATCATTGTGTGGGAATTTGGATTTTGTCCCATGCATGAGGTAGGTGCCAGTGGAGAGTTTGGGGCAGGGGAGTCACATGATCATGTTTTAGCTTCAGAACACTCTCTCGTGTTCTTTCTTTTCTTTTTTTAAAAATTAGTTATTTAGTTTTGTTTATTCATTCATTTATTTTAATTTGACCAGAGAGAGAGAGGGAAAATGAGAAAGCAAGCCACCAGGTCTGGGACTTGAACTGTGGTTGGCCACATGAGAGTGTCCAGTGCCGTAACCACCACACCAACTACTGGCCCCCAGAACACTCTCTTTGACTGGAGGATGCCTTGAAAGAAATAAAACCTAGGGGTGGTATAGCTGAGAGAGAAGGTTGCTGAAGTCCAGTGAGGCCTCAATGAAGGCGGTAACAGTGGGACTGTGATAAAGCACATTTCATAACAAATTATGTAGATGTCGGTCCTGGTTTCTTGCTGAAGTATGTGTCATGCTTTTTGTTTGCTTATTTTTAAACACATGTTGAGTATTCCCTCACTGTCATATATATCAGTTAAGCTTCAAAACACTCCTGAAATGGGCCAGGTGGTGCCATGGTGGTCAACTGGACCCTCATGGGAAGATTCCAGGTTTGTATACAAGACCCTTCTCTGCGTGCTGAGCTCATGTGTGTGCCCAGATTCTGGCTGGCTGAGAATGGGGGTGGACCACAGCATGAATGCCCAGGTAGCAGGTACCTATCTTTCTATCTCTGTCTATCTCTGTCTTTCTATCATAGGAGAAATATATAAATAAGCTTTAAAAAAAAAAAAAAAAAAAAGCTTAAAAGATAGGTATTTGATGCGGCCAGCAGGTGGTGTGGTGATTAAAGGCACTGCACCCCCACATGGCCAACCACGGTTCGAGTCCCAGACCTGGCAGCTTGCTTTCTCACTTTTCCTCTCTCTCTCTCTCTCTCTCTCTCTCTCTCTCTCTCTCTCTCTCTCTCCCTCTCTCTCTCCCTCTCTCTCTCTATGTCCCTCTCTGTTTAGATTTTAAAAAAAAAAAAAAAAAGAATGAAGTAAGTTAAATAAAATAATTTTTTTTTAAAAAAGTAGGTATTTGTATTAAGAAACTGACTCAGAGAAGTTAAACAATGCCTAAAGCCACATAGCTAAAGACAGCGCCTAGGCTGATACCCAGATTTTCTGTTTCCATGTGAAGGGTCCTTTCAACTGTATTTCCCCAGCATAGGCCCAGACTCATTCTTGTCCTGTCTCTTCCCTACGCCAGACCAAAGCCTGGAAGATGGGCCATTTTAACCATAACTTTGGTGATTCAGAAGGTAGCTATGGCTAAGAGCCTGGCTTTGAAGTCTAAGCAATCTGAGTTTGATTCCTTGAGCAATAAGCCTTGAACCTCAGTCTCCTCACTGGTCTCAAAACGGCCAGAATGTCAGAGTTGCTATAGGGTTAAAAGAGAACAGAGAACCCAACATAATGAGGTCTGCCCTCAAGAATCAGTAACAATTCTCCCTGCAGTCAGGGAGAACTCCAGCCGGACTCAGAAGAAATGTCCTACATTTGACTCAGGGATATGTTCATAGACGTGGGAAACAGACATAAACCAGGAGCTGAGCAGGAAAAAAAAAAAAAAAATCTTGGCATGGTTTTAATATCTCCTTGTCATCTCCAAGATCATTTTTTTCATTCCATTTGTGTCATTGAGGTCACTGAAGAAAACACCCTTTAATGCCGCCCCAAGCAGGCTTCATGCCCAACTCAGCAGACCCTTGTGCTCAGCTACGTTAGCAGGGTTTTCTGTTCTTTTTTTTTTTTTTTTTCCTTTTCTCCTTTCACGCTAGAATTAAGAAACCTGTAACTTACTGCTTATCTCATTATCTCCTGCCTTGCATTTTAATGTGTTGCTTCTAAAAAGACCTCATTGATATTCCAGTTATGTACGTGTTTGTTTGTGTCTCTCGGGAAAATGTGCTACCGATCTTCCAAGTTGAGCACCAGCATCTTCACAGCTCAAAGTTGATTCTCCCTTTTGTATAAGGAAAAAAAAAATGGAGATGGTTTGAATGTTTTGCATCTACAAAAAGCTTTAAATAGAACAGCTCAAGAGTCTCAATCCAAATCTATGTGCAAAAAGGCAGGTGAGGGATTGGGAATCTTCCCGGAATGCTGGAGTAGGTTGATAAATAATTCAAGCCTAAAAGCTCTTAAAAGGACACAGTTACCTGGTTTTCCAGATAATTAGAGACCCTGACAAAAACTTAATTTAACCAGATAATTAACCAGATCTTCCAAAAAAGAGCAAGCTTTTTATCCAGCCTAAATTATCCGAGTTTCGTCATTATTAGGTAACTGACAACCTTCTTCATTATACTGCTGTGCAGAGTCTATACAGTGGACGGGGCTGAATTAAGCCTCTAGCTAACAGGTGACACGAAGAAGAAAATAAGGAATTATCTGGCAAAATCCAGTTGCTCTTTTCAAGTATTACAGATTATGGCGATGTCCACGCAAAGTACATTAGCTAAGGGAATTATCTACCTATAAAAAAGCAAAAACTTGCCCTTAGAAAACACTAGATTCAGCGGATACCTGATTTTATTGACTTTTTGCACAGCTGGGATTTTTTACACAGCAACTTGCCAAAATGATTTTGCTTATGTATTAATGCGGGGAGATAAAAGCAGATTTCCCATTTTTATGTGTCTGATGATATGGTTCTTACTGCAGCTGATGAAATGTTCTCATTTCATTAATCAGCTTCTACTTCCCCAAAACAACCCATTGCGATCATTGAGGAGGTGGCTATTGCGGATAGTAATAAAATTTGCCATTTACTAGGTGCCGAACATATGCCACGTCTTTAACTTTTATTACTTCATTTAAATGTGGAAAAGACCTGCAAGGTAGGTTTTTATTATTCCCATTTCACTGATGAGGATACTGAGACTTTCAGCAGTAATGGGACAATGAGAAGCTGGGGAGAGCTCTGAACTCTGGTTGGGTTGATTCCAGAATGCTTGCTCTCTGCATGCTGCTCTGGGACTATCCATATAGAGTATTACTATTGAACGTGAGTCTTTGTTAACTTTCAGCATTGCAAGCATCACACTTCCCAAAGTATTGATCAGGACATTGAGAACAATCATTAAAAAGGGAGAAAAACAAAGCTTGCCATACCTTTCCATTCTTCAATGGCGAATCCAGGTAGGATAATGTTGATTAAACCATGGTCACTGGGGTCAAGCTGGATTGAATTCTAGAGCTATTCATTAGCTACATGATCTTGAACTACCTACGCTCTCTAATCTCAGAGCTGTCATTGGTAAAGTGGAGTAAGTATGTAAAGAGGAGAGGCACACACCATTTTTGGCATGCAGTAACTGCTTAGTAATTGAGGCGAATCAGCATCTCGATGTAGATTAAACATTAAGGTAGAGCGACGATTCCTAGGGATGCAGGGGATGACAGGACAGTTCTTTATCAGTAGCCCACACTCTGGGTGGTTTAACTGGTGATCGTTAACATGTTTATAGCGAGGCCCTACTTTAAGTGCTTTGTGTGTGTTTATGTGTTTAATACCTGCAGGAATTCTCAGAAGCAAACAACTACTATTATGCCATTTTACAGATGAGAAAATTCCTTAAACTCTGAAAAATAGAGAAGTAAAGACATGAGTCCCATGGGGTCAGCAGATGGCATATTGGTTATGCCGCTGGACTCCCATATGGCTGGCCACAGTTTGAAATTCACGCCAGGCACGTGTCTGTGCATAACATTACAGGAGAAGAATAGAGGAAAAGGGGCTGTGGCATGGCCATCCTCCCAGGGGGCGATTTCTCACTTTCCCTCTCACTGTCTCTGTCTCTCTCTCTCTCTCCTGCAAGTGCACCTGAAAGCAAAAACCTCTTTAAAAAGAAAAATGAATCGCAGGTCACACAGCTAGTCATGGTCAGAACTGTGATTCAAACCCAAGGAGTTGAGTTTATTTTTGGACTGCCGGAGGACCCATGCACGTGTAAGAGAGAGGGAGAGGAGAAAGCTCCCTACAATGGAGCATGGTCACGCCACAATCCCTTCTCCATTCTCCATCCTGTTGGGATTCTGGGTATGCATGGACACGTATTTAGTGTGCTTTTTCAAGCTACCAGGGTCAGAGTTTGAACCATGGTTGGCCATGTGAGATTCAACTCCCTTAACCACTTGTCTAAAGGGCCTATGCAAGGTCTATAATCTTAGTTACTATACTTCATTTCCTCCCCTAACTATAGAGAGGATTTTGACTACAATGATAAGGCATTTCGTCACTGTCACCATGGTCTTCTGCCTGTGACACGGCCTTGGCCAGAGCCTCCCTTATTTGTCTAGCTCTTAGGCTGCCCCTACTCTTCAGGGCAATGATGTAAATGGAAATTCTGATTGTCATCTCTTAGGTCGGATCATTTTATTACTGCTCCCTGATACTAACCATATCAATCAAAAGATTATTTCTACGTAAGCATAGATTCTAGCCATCCACATGGTCGCCAGAGACTATGAACAAGGGAACCTTTTCTTTTTGCCTTGACAAGAAGTAGTGGAAAAGAGCCAGATGTCCCATTAAAAGTCCTTTCTAACCTAAATGAGTTTGTGACTATGTGTGTTTGCATGTGTGAGGATAAAACCCACTGCAAGCACCATTCCTGCTCGTGTATAAGCTGTTATCAGGGAATGAGGCACTTTAGGAGGCTAATTGAGCACTGGAGGCTGTCTACACAGGCAGAACAGGGGGAGATTTGGAGCCCCCCCATACTCATACACACACACACTCAAGAAAACTCAGCTGAATTAGCCAAGCAGGCCAAAGTCATCTGTTAGTAAACCAAAGTAAGCTTTTCTGCCTCTATAAGCAAATAATTACGTTTTCAAGAGCCTGGGTTTTCAGACGCCTGGATAGGTCTCAGCTCCCTAGTCTGGAAAATGGTCCTCCCAGTACTATTTTTTTTTTAAAGGTTTTGGCCATAGGGCACGTGCACTCACCATGAGATAGAGAAAGACAGTGAGAGGATACGTTCAAAATCATCCCCACCCCCACCCCAGGGGATGGCCATGCCACAATCCCTTCTCCTCCATTCTCCAGGAGAGAAATGGAGAACACATACACACACACACACACACACACACACACACACACTGGTGTGATTTTTTGAAGCTGCTGGGTCCAGGACTCGAGATGCAGTCAGCCATGTGTCAGTCCAGTGCCTTGACCACCATGCCACTCGCTCGTTCTATTGTCTCGGTCCTTGTCTGAGTGTACCTCCTACTCTGCCCATTCAGCTCACACGGACTGAACCACGATGCCCCTGCACTGTCTCTCTGTTCCAGCCTGTGCCATTTTTCATTTCATAAAGAGCACTAAAGCAGAGATGGGCCTGGGAAGTGGTACAGGGTGAACTGTGACGCTCTGCAAGGCTGACCCACTTGGGAAGGTTCTGGGCTCACATCTGGAAGCCTCCCTGAGCGTGCTCAGCATGGCCATGGTCCAGGGCTGACTGAAGCTGGGGCAGATCCCAGTGTCAAGACTCTCTGGGGGGGGGGGGGGGAGGAGGGGGTTCTGTCTCTTATCTCTCTCTCTATTTCTCTCACTCATGGAAAAAAGGCAATAAAGAAACACAAAAGAAAAAGGGGGAAAAAAGGTACAAAATAATTACATTAAAGGTCAGCCCCATATTTTGTATAAAGATGTTATTTTTTATTGGTTATTTATTCTCGTTGGCCTTTTTGGATTCATTGTGGCACCAGGTCTACAACTGGCAGGAGCAATCTGTCACCCAGAACTACACGGCAGGCCACCCAAGTTCCACACTTCCTGTCGCCCTGCTGTAAATCAGTGTGACTCGCAGGGAAGCACGCCGCGACGCACTGATGGCCGGGCCGCCCCTGTCACGATCCACGCAGTGTCCACCACTCCCCAATTCTCACTCCTGAGAGGGTCCTGAAAGAGGGTTTGTCCAGGAACGCCACAGCCCACAGCATGCTGACTTTATAAAGAGCCGAGGTGAAGTAACACTTGTCTTTTTACTACCCCGTGGTGTCGAACTGAAATTGCAGCCTGCTTCTATTTTCAGAGGCCTCCTTGGTAAGAGAATGTTTTTATCTGGAGACACAATGACCGTACCCCGTACCCTGCAGTTCCCATGAAGCCCTTGCCAAAGTCCATGAATGCCTGCTTTATGAATCGGTCTTGCAGGTGTTCAGGGGGGTATGTAATCACGAATGAATAGTCGAGAAACACTGAGACTCCGCACAGCCTCTGGCACCGAGAGCTGCTGGGCTTTATAATTCTGTGAGAAAACACACATGCCACTAAAGCTTTCTCTAGGCTCCGGCGTTGCCTGAGTCCAAGTATTCGTCACAGTCCATCCCGGGGCTGGTGGGACGTTCCAGAAAGGAAGGAATTGGTCGTAGCCTGGTGGGCTGGGAGGCTGGGGGCTCTTCCATCAGTCCCCTGCCCGGACTGTGTACAGACTATGAACTCGTGGGCAGAGTTGGGGGTAAGGGACCCATCTTTATACACAGGCTGTTTCTGTCACCTGCCAGGCTAGACCACCTGGAGAGCTCGTAATGACCTTATGGACCCAGAGCCCCGGTAGGCTGGCTGCCCAGAGAAAGAGGGCATTGGGAGGTCAAGACCAAACAACCTCAGATAACCTCGGGCAGAGGAAGGATTAGAACTACCCAGGGTGAAGAATAAAGCATTTTTCTCAAGCTGGGTTAAAGGCGAGGAGGACTGGCAAAGAAAGGGCCCTGGTTTGGGGGGCCCCAGAGCAAGAAGCCGTAAAGAGGATCGATTGTATCTTCTCCGTCCAGGGAAATTATCCTGGAACAGCGTCACTGCTAGCTTGGTCTCAGGGAGAAGCAGTCAAAGCTCCTGGCTGTGCAGGTCAGTGTTTGCCATTTTTCTCACTTTCCATGCCTGCCCTTCCTCTCCACCACGGGCCCTCTCTGAGATGATCACGGAGCAGCCCAGGAATGGCAGCCAGTTCCGCTCTCCAGCGCCCCCCAAAGGCCGCACAAGATTTGGGGAGTTTGCCGAGAGAGTTCCTCCTCCGCTGGCTTGGTAGGGGCTAGTGAGATTCTTTCCCAGCCCCTGGTGGTGACAGACTGAAAACCTGATGGCAGGGCTTCAGGGAAAGGCAGGAGCTTAGGAACGGTAGAAGCCTGGGCGTGTGTCACCTGCCATAGTCTCCAGAGCTGAGAGCAGCCCTGATCCCGGACAGCTACAGTCTCCATGGCATCAGTGACAAAAGTGAGGGCAGACCAGCCTGACCGCCCGGCCCTGAGTAGGAGGCCTTCACTCTAAAAGCACCAGGGCACCGAGGGGACTGTCACCCAGAGCCAGGATTGGAGTGCAGAGGCTCAACCGTCAAGGCTGTTGGTAAACTTTGAAGAACACTAACCTCTGCACTTTCGGTAGAAAAGGAATTCCGAAACACGGGCACTCTGAAGATAGCGGACTCTCATGAAACACCTGCCTTCCCTGCGTTTTCATATCCCTCCTAACTCATGTGACTCTCGCATCTTCTAGCACCGATGCCGGCACCCAAGATGCCAGCACTACCCCGCAGGCCGTCTAACTGTTACAGTCAGGTGGAAGGGGACATCTTTGGATTAGTGCTATTTCAGAAACATAATAGAAGACGTGCTATTTCCAAAACTACTTCCCGGTGTGGCTCCCTGGCACCAAACATGTCCTCTGGCTTAACCCAAACTTTGAGTTACCACACACATTAATTTATTCAACCTATAGCTTTGTTAAGTTATTTAATTTTCTTCTATACTATTATTATTATGAATTTGCTGTAGGGCACGTGTGCTCACCAGAGAGGGACAGAGAAAGACAAAGAGGAGCAAAGTAAGAAAGCAAGCCGCCGGGTCCAGGACTTGAACCACAGTCGACCATGTGGGAGTCCAGATTCTTAACCCCCACACCACCTGCTGGCCCCAGCAAATATCTTTTAAAACCGTCTTTGTGCCATGCTCTGTGCTGGGCACTAGGTAGACAGGGTACAGGACCTGGAAAAGGGTCTGCTGTTAGGGCCCTCACATTCATAGGAATCAGCTATTTAGGAATGACATCTCAGGTGCTTCCTGAGATGACGTGTCAGCAGAGGAACGAGACGATAGTGAGAGCGACTGAAGTGTACTGAGCTGTTCCTGAGCACAAAGGAGGAAGGACCAGGGCGTGAGGCAGCAGCCACTGAGAAGAAATTCCACCGACCTCATTCATTCATTCAACCATCTCTCCGCTCCACAAACACGTTCAAGCTTTACCTCGGGTGCTGGGAACGTCTCTGTACACGTGCAGACACAGTCCCCGCCCTCAGAGAGCTGCTATCTAGTTGGGAGACACAGGAGTCACTCGAGAAATGAGAGTAAGCATGTCAAATGCCAGTCAGGAAGGGCTCAGGGCACATACCCCAGACACAGAAACAGGGATGAGTCAGGAAAGCACCTTGGAGGGAGAGAGATGGCAGCGGTGGGGCTGGGCATCTGGTATTGCTGAGAAGGGGAACAGCACACGTGCCAGCCCTGAGACAGGAGTATCGTGCTCCCTGGTTCCACACGGGGAGGCGGGAGCCCACAGTAAGGTTGAGGTGTGGGGTGAAGCCAGGAGTTGGCTGACTTCCTGCCGAGCAGGGCAGTGGCAGTAACCACTGCAGGCTCTGTGCTCCATGTGGTCTGTCATGTCTACTCAATTCTCTCAACACAACAGAAGAACAGACACGGGCCATTGGTAAACAGATGGGCCTCGTCGTATTTCAATCAAACTTCATTTTCAAGAAAGGACTGTATGGGGACCAGCAGTTAGCATGATGGCTATGTCGCTGGACTCCTACGTAGTTGACCGCGGTTCGCGTCCCGGACCCGGTGACTTAAAAAACAAAAACTCACGCCGGGCGTGTTGTGCATGCTTGCCCAGGATCCCAAGGGGAGAACGGAGGAAAGGGGATTGCAGTGTGGCCATCCCCCCCGGGGGGGTGATTTCTCACTTTCTGTCTCTCTGTATCTGTCTGTCTGGCGAGCGCTCGCGCCCTATAGCAAAAACCTCTCCAAAAAAAAAAAAAAAAAAAAAACAAAGAAAGGACCGTATGCAAGGTTTGGACCAGGAGCTGGTCTAGCCAGAATGTGGAGGTTAAGGACGTTTTACCTGCTGGAGTAGGCAAAGAATGCAAGGGAAGGCGCCAAGAGATCTGAATTCAGTCTGGTCAGCGCGCAAACGCCATGTCCCTGAAGCATAGCTTCCTCATCCATTAGATGAAGTAGTAGAACAAGGTGGTCTCTTGGGCTTTTGCTCTGAAGGATTGTATTGAGAAGTCCATGAACTCAGACATAAAAATGTTACATTTGTATTTTTATTGAAGTCTGGTGGACACCACAAACCAGGGCCTGTTAGCAGCAGCTGGGACATTATCACTGACAGCATCAGGTATTTTACGTCATGTTCTATTTGGTGCCTATATCTTGAAATATCATTTATGTTAATCGTGTCTTTCAACTTATAGTAACTATCTGGTCCCTAACTAGACGTTATTATTTAATGTGGTTATGGTTATGTCACTGGCTCTCACGTAGTCGACCATGCATGCGTGCTCAAGATCCTGAGAGGAGAATGGAGGAGAAGGGATTGTGGTGTGGTCATCCCCCTGGGAGAGTGATTTCTCATTTTCCACCTCTCTGTCTCTCCAGCAAGCACGCATGCCCTATAGCAAAAATCTCTCTCTCTAAAAATATAATGTAAATATACACACACATACACACACACACACACTCTGTAATATCACGTCTGGGAATTCAGCTTCTAAAAATTAAAATAGAGGGCCAGCTCAATTGTGGCACAGTGGTGACGCACTGCTCAAGAGAAGCTGGATTGCACATGGTAACCTTAGTTTGAATCCCCAGCCTGGTCAGCCCGAATCACACTCAGCATGTATTCAAATGCCCAAGGTTTAACGGGCTGGGGAAGTGGAGGGAGAGAAGGGGCTCCAGTGTGTCCAGACCCTGCAGAAGGTAATTATGTCTTTCTCTTTGCCTCTCTCATTCTCTCACATGCATATGTACATATTCTATCATGAATAAAGAAAAATATATAAACGACGAAAATATTAGTAGGAAAAAAACGTACATGAACATTGCTCACAGTGCCAAAAAACACATCTGGGGGCCAGCAGGTGACATGGTGCTTAAGGCTCTGAATTCCCACATGGTTGACTGTGGTTCAAGTACCAGACCTGGTGGCCTGCTTTCTCACTTCCCCCGTCTCTCTCTGGTCAAATTAAAAAATAATAATAACGATTAATAAAAATAAAAGAATTATTTTTAAAACACACACACACCTGGAAATAAAGTGAATGTCAATGGCTAAGGAGAAGGTTGAAAGAGAATGATATAGCCATATGGTGGAATATTATATAGTTGTTAAAAAGGATGAGTTACAGTCATATAGATGCTTTGGTGGAATTTTCCCTGAGGCCTTGTTGCATGCTGTCTGGAAGGACACAGTCATGCAGTTGTATTCTATGTATTTAAAATGCACTGTGTTGGAAGACACACTCTATGTGTGTGATGCTGATGGGGTGTGTGAGTGTATGTGTGATTATATGAGCATGGGGAAAAGGAAGACAGGAAATATATTAGACGCTAATACAGATTTATTTATTCTACTTTTTTCATAGTTTATTCATTTATTTTGTATACATTCGACCATGGTCTATCAGAACAGCTTGCAAAATGAATTTTCTCAGCCTGAGTACATTGTATATTAGTCCAGTTAAAGGTATTATCAAACAGGTTATAATCAACAGATCATTTCTCATTTTTGTGTCCCTTCAATGTTTTGCTTCTTTCTTTTTATTTATTTTAAAAACGTGGATGTGTGTGACTATTGTGCCCAGGTGTCAGTGTGAACACACCCCACTTTTTTTAAAGAATGATTTATCAATTTAATATATCATCAACATTAGTATTATTATTATTCATTTTCTTCAGGGCACAGGCACTCACCAGAAAGAGAAAGTGAGAAAGCAAGTTGCCCGGTTTGGGACTTGAACTGCAGTCAGCTGTGTGGGAGTCCAGTGCCTTAACCACCATACTACATGCTGACCCAGCTAACATGGATTCTGTGGTAAGGGGTAAGCTGGATAGGGAGGGGAATGGAAGTAGGAAAGAACGAAGCAAAAACAAAAAAATAAAGACCACACAAGAACAATAAGAGCAACACTTGTACGGACAGTATGGTTGCATTTTTACATTGATATAAAATTATATTTGTATGGTAAAATGGAAAAAATTCCCTCCACCCCTTGGGGAAAAAAAAATCTATATCAGATGACATAGAGGAGTCCCGCTTCTCTGGGGCCTAACATCTGTTAACTGTTAATTCGCTGAGTATTTATTGAACCTCTCTTTGTTCCAAACCGACACCTAACATCTTTAGGCAGCCTATTTGGGAAATTAAGAGATCACTCTGGATACCCAGAGGAGGTTTGATTTACAAATGAATAGATTTATTTTGAAACAAGCAACTTTTGGGGCTCAGAACATGGTACCCCAAAGTATGGTGCTTTGGCGTGCTGAGGACTTTGACTTAAAGGAGACCGGGAGACCTTCAAGATCTCTCTGACCTTGTCCCACGCTTCTGTCTCCTTTCCTTTTGTTCCCTTAAAGTGAGTCACTGAAATCAGACTTCCCCAAGATGGGTCATGGAAATTAGAACTCCTCTCCTCCCAAACAAGCCGTGACACCTAGAAAGGTCGCTCTTGGCCCAGCTGTGATTGTACATGCTGCTAAGGACACTGTGTTCTGCAGGCCGAAGCCACAGGGGAGACTCGGGGGAAATCCCTAGTCCAACCTGGTGCCTGTAATCTAGGCATTCCAGGGAGGCTGAGGCTAAGCTTGAGGCTGGTCTATCCTAACTATTGAGGGGCCACACATGATCGCTCACACCCATCCTCCCACCTGGAAGCCTGAGGCAGGACATGAACAAGACCCTATCTCAAACAAAAACAAAACCGTTAAAGACCAGAGAGGTCCTATTCAATGTCCAGGCGGAAGGAATGCTCTGCAGAGAGACCAAGCAGGATCTGGACAGCCTGGGCTTGCTGGGTTTCCCATTCAGGCTACTTTCATCAGGTTCCATCCTCTTGTCAATCACATTCCTATCTTTGTCCATTCTTCCTCAGACCTAAGCATACCAAGACCGTTTTCCCTGGGACTGTGGGTCTTCATTTCTGAAGGCTCCTATCACATAAAACTTTTATTAAAATAAATTTGTTATGCTTTTCTCTTGCTAACCCACCTTTTGTTAGAGAAAGGTCTACCATGAGCTCTTTTTCTTTGGTTATTTTATTTTTTAGTTTTTTTGGGGAGAGGTTTTTGCTATAGGGCGCATTCGCTCTCCAGAAAGACAGAGAGAGACAGAGAGGTAGAAAGCAAGAAATCACCACCCAGGGGGGATGGCCATGCTGCAATCCTGTCTCCTCCTTTCTCCTCTCAGGATCTTGGGCACGCACGCATACTCGTCCGGCATGAATTTAAGACATCAGGTCTGGGACTCAAACCGTGGTCGACTACGTGGGAGTCCAGTGACATAGCCATTATGCTAACTGCTGGTCCCAGTTATTTTATTTTTTAGGTTTTTGCCATAGGTATATGTGTTTGCCAGAGAGGAGAGATACAGAGAGAAGAAAAGTGAGATATCACCCTCCAGGGGGATGGCCACACCGCAATCCACTGTCCTCCATTCTCCTCTTGGGACCTTGGGCATGTACGTACATGTCCCTGGTGTGATTCTCAAGTCACTGGGTCTGGGACTTGAACTACATGAGCCATGTGGGAATTCAGCAGCCTTAACCACCATGTTGCCTGCTGGCCCTTCCATGACCTTTATGATGGGTAAGGAAAGGTGTGACTCCTTTCTAGCCCTCCACAACTCATTCATTCATCTATTCCTTCATTCCCAAAGAACAGTAAGTGCCAGGGTCTCTGAATAAAGAGGAGTCAAAAGTACAGGAAGGGAAGAATGTGTTATTTCTTGCCTGGCTCTAATTTGCCATTGCTGGCATTGTTATTAATTAATGGCAAACATGTATTTTTTTTTTCTCCTTTCCTCCACTTACGCCTTTGTGAGCTCACCAAACCCTTACAAAGATCAGATGTACCCACTCATGGCCCACAGAGCAATGAATGCAGATCCCCTTGTCACACCTCCGAAGTTCAGAAGGGAGGCGCTACGGCTCCAGCCAGGCGCCATCCTGCCCGGTGACCTAGAAGCTCAGGAATCTGATCAGGCCACTTTGCAGAGGCTGTCCACCCCACCAACTGCCCATCAGTTTCTATTCTGATG
The DNA here is from genome assembly GCA_026018925.1 of Tupaia tana. Classification (NCBI taxonomy): domain Eukaryota; kingdom Metazoa; phylum Chordata; class Mammalia; order Scandentia; family Tupaiidae; genus Tupaia; species Tupaia tana. The sequence continues at coordinate 65,561,980 of JAKSZU010000015.1, read as the reverse complement.
ACCGAGAATGAGAACAAAAGAAGTGAAATGCCAGCAGCTTTCAGCCCTCCCTCACCCACTTCGATGGCCTTTTTGTTTTTACCTATTCAGTTCTATTCTGGGGATTGTTACCCAGAGGACAGTCTGAGTCTCTCAAACTGCCATTCTGAACTCTTCACAAGAAAAAGGCTCTCATGGCGTTCTCCATGCACAAAGCCAAGAGTGAGGGAGAACCCTCGATGTACCGGGATCTCCTGCAGAGGCAACAGACACTGCCACCTAATAACAATCACGGCTCCTCACAGCCAGCGCCACACATTTCAACACGCTCCCTTCGACCCGTGAGAGTCCATAACTGACAGAGCCGGGAGTGAAGAATCTGAAGCTAATGGGACCAGCAGTTAGAGTAATGGCTACGTAGCTGGACTCCCATGTAGTCGACCGCGGTTCGAGTCCTGGGCCCGGTGGCTTAAACTCACGCCAGGCACGTGTGCGTGCGTGCCCAAGATCCCGAGAGAAGAATGGAGGAGAAGGGATTGAGGCGTGGCCATCCCCCCTGGGGGGTGATTTCTCGCTTTCTGTCTCTCTGTCTCTCTCTTTCTGGCGAGCGCACATGCCCTATAGCAAAAACCTTTCCAAAAAAAGAGAAAAAAAAAAAAGAATCTGAAGCTAAGAAGAAGCACAGCATCTTGCTAAAAATGAGAAACTAGGAGCCGGAACTCAGCATCCCACCCAGGTCTTTCAAAGAGGAGGAGTCCAGGAGTAAACAGCACTTTAGAGAAAATGACCTAAGTTAGTAACTGCCTAACAGGAATATTAGGCGAGCCACACATGAAAGCTAAAAATGTTCCTGTCTCCATGTTAGCAAAGTAAAATTACACAGGAGAAATTAATTTTAATGTGTTTTACCATCAGTGTAAAATAATCATCACTTAGGGGCCAGCAGGTTGTCTGGTGGTTAAGGTGCTGGATCCCACATGGCCAGCTCTGTGGCTCAAGTCCTGGATCAAATGGCCTGAAAGTCACACAAGACACACATGCATGCATCCCCAAAGTCCCAAAAAAGAGACTGGAGAGGAAGGGATTGTGGCATGGCCACCCCATGATTTCTCACTTTCCCTCTCTGTCTCTCTCTGGTAAGCACAAGTGCCCTATGGCAACAAACGTTAAAAAAAAATCATTTAAAGAGGAAGTCAATATAAAAGACTTTTAAAGAATTAGTTATTTAATTTTATTTATCATTAATATTAGTTTTTAATTTGCTGCAGGGCATATGTGCTTAAGAGACAGAGAGAGAGAGAGAAAGAGAGAGAGAGAGAGAGAGAGAGGAGTGAAGGAAAATGAGAAAGCAAGCCACCAGATCCAGGACTTGAATAGCAGCTGGCCATGTGGGAATCCAGAGCCTTAATCACCATGCTGGCCCCAATGTAAAGGTTCTGATTTTCTTCTTTTCTTTTCTTTTCTTTTCTTTTCTTTTCTTTTCTTTTCTTTTTTTCCCCCTATATTTAATCACTATGTATCTTTACAGCATACGAAATGGATTTTCCCAGCATAAATGCAATGTACATCAGTCCAGTCAAAGATATATTCATGTACATTATCATCAACAAATAAATTCTCACTTTTTCTGTTTATTAAATGTTTTGCTTCTTTTTTTTCCCCCTTAATTCCCTCCCTACCATCAGCCCCATTGTCCACCCTCCTCCCACACTGTCTCTGGTATACCCAGTTGCTCTCCATAACTTTACATCTTCCAGTCTTTCAGTTTCTTTCGTAGAGTGCAGACATTCGGTAAATATTAAGCGGAGACATACAATGCTTCTCCTTCATAGTCTGGCTTTCTTCACTCTGCATTAAATCTTCCATAGTTCTCCATTTTCAATCAAATGCCAGGGTCTCATTATTTTTCCTTTTTATGGCTAAGTAGTACCCAAATGTCTCGAAAGAGACGAATGGATTAAAAAGTGTGACACATACACCACTCGATATAAAAGTTTTAATGAACTATTTTCCCTCCTCTTTTGCACTGAGCCTTTGCTTAGAGGACATCTAAGTTTGGGCCAGCCCCATTTCCAATAAGTAACAGACACCCATGGCTAATGACAACCAGACAGCCGGTGAACAGACACAGAGCCGGATCAAGGGGGAGGGTAAGACAGTGGCTGCAGCTGCACATCGAGGGACCCTCCCTTCAGAAATGGGAATCGTGAAGTGAAAGTGCTTCACCAGAAACAGGGCAGAGGAATGCCAGCGGTGACCCTTCTTTGGCCCCCAGAATGTGGAGCTTGAGGCGCTGGCCCTGCTGCTTCGTGAGTCACCCAGGAAACCCACAGGTAGCCCTTGGGAATCAAAGCAAGGCCTGGAGCAGCTTTGGAGAAGCCACTGCCGCAGGATGGAAGCCAGGGAGACAGACCGGGGCTTATAAAGCTTCTGTCAATAAGAACTCAGGCTCCACAATAATTTTAAACCACATGAGCCCTGACAGGAAACTGACCTAGTAAACCAGACAAATTACTGCTGCAGCCGGGCCAGCCCGCCTCCGCCTCTGCTCCATCTACCCCGTGTGAAACCAGAGCTGTTGGAAACCTTTCTGGAAGGAGAAAGAAGAGAGGCCCTGGGCTGGCTGAGAGGGCCTGGGAGCGCTGGTCAGCCCAGACTGCAGCCCTGGAGCTCTCAGTCGCTATCACTGTCACTCTCACAGCTATGCAGAGCAAGCGCAGGGCTCAGGGCCACAGGCCTGGGTGCAGTTGATCCTGACCTGCTGGGTATTCTCTAGTCTCTCAGTCAGCCTGTCCGAAAGTGGTCATCATAATGCCTGCTACTCTGGAACCACGTCCAGTAAGAGGGTGAGTCGTCCCACAGATACGGAAGATGACTCCTGGCCCTGCTATTTCGGTTTGCAAACACTGTCTTGCGGCCTCACCTGGGAATCCCTGGGCTTTATGAGGAGGCTGGAGGGGCACAGAAGAAGCCACCAAAACGAAGTTCTCATATAAAATCTGAAAGTCAGAGAAGGAAACCATGTGAAAACAAATTTGGGGCATCGACAAGGCCCAAAGGGAATAGGAAACAGCCTTTTTGCCTGGCATTTCCTCTCCCTGGGCCTTCCTTATAGACAGGAAGCCTGGGCCCCTGGTGGATGATTATAAGCAGCACATGGCAAACACGGACAAGGTGGTATCAAGTCAAAGTCTACTGAAATATGGTGCCCGGGATTCTTCCAACAGCATGGGCCGGTTAGGAGATGTCAAACTGGTAGCCCTCTGGGCACCCTTACATAGCTAAAAACAAGCAAAGTCGCCTTCCCCTCTGATGTCACTCAGATCTACCTCAGCCCCCTGCACGTGGCGTGTCTGCCACAAGCTCTGAAGCACTCAGTAAATGGGCAAGCCAGTGCGGCCCACACAGGACAGTAAAATGGCCCCTGCAGAACTTTCTCCTGACTCCCCCTCAAAATGCCAAAATGATAGAGATCCACTGTGTGGGAAGATCAAGGGCCAGTTGGGAGGCTTCGGCAGAGTTGAAGTTCCAGGAGCCCCATCATTTGGGGAGTTCAGGGCCTTGACACCCTGAGTACAACTCTCCTGCTTCCATCCACACCGGCATCTTGAGCTCCAGTACTGGGCTCTTCCCAGTGCATTTGTGTCCCCTAGTCCGTCAAATGTTTCAAGTGATGATTTCCTGGCTGGTTTAACAGCCTTGTGAGGGGGTGGGAGATCTCAAATTTAAATTGTCGAGGCTATTTAAGGATTAAAGCAGCTTAGCTGAGATCAAAAAGTAAAGAACGACAAGTGCTGGTGAGGCTGTGGTGAAAAGGGAACACTCTTACACTGTTGGTGGGAATGTAAGTTAGTACAAACTCTATGGAAAACAATATGGAGGTTTCTCAAAAACCTACAAATAGAAGTACCATATGATCCAGTAATCCCACCCAAAAGATAGGAAAACACTCAGTCGGGAAGACCTTGCATATTCATATTTATTGTGGCATTTTTTCATAATTGCTAAGACATGGAATCAACCTAAGTGCCCAAGGATGGATGACCAAGCTGATATATTATGGCACAGATAGACTACGGAATACTACTCAGCCATAAGAAACAGAGAGAACCTATCATTTGATTCAAAGTGGTTGAATGTAGAAGACTTAATGTTGAGCAAAGTGAGCCAGTTTTTGAAAGATACACACTGTATATCCCTGCTCAGAATATGCTGAATGTATGCATTCTATGGCAGAAATGGCAAGACCCGAAGGTATGATAGTAGAGAGGATAAGTGTAGATACCAGAGACCGTAAGGGAGGGGAGTGAGTGGTAGAGGGTGAGTGAGAGCAAGAGGAGGAAAGGAAGAAACATTTAAAAGACAAAACAGTGTAAAGTTTTCTTTTGAAAAAAGTTCTCTGATTTTTGCTTTATAAAACTTAAAATTACAGAAAAGCATCAGTGATCTACCTGAAACCAGGTTCCTTTCAAGGATGCAACTGAATGCCATAGTTGTTTGGTTTTTGAAAATTCCCCTTTCTATTAATGCCAGACAGCATCAATAGAAACCCAGACAACAATTAAACATACAATGAAAACAAAGGTGGAACCAGCAGGAGGCATGGTGGTTAAAATACTGAACTCCCACATGGCTAGCCATGGTTTGAGTCCCACACCTGGAGGCTTGAACAACACACCTGGTACCTGTGCATACCCAAAATCCCAGGATGAGAATGGAAGAGAAACGATTCAATGTGCCGTCACTTGAGAGGTGATTTCTCACTTTCCCTTTCTCTGGCTTTCTCTTGTGAGCACATGTGCCCTATGGCCAAAAAACAAAAAAAAAAAAACAAAAAACAAAAACAAAAAAAAACACTGAAGTCCTTGGTAAACCCTTGCACTGTAATTCATATCAGTCATGGAAGCTCAGAGCAGTAACTCCTAGAGGGAGCTGCTCTTATGCAGCTCGTGGGTGCCATGTGGGGAGAAAAGAGGGGACACTTGCCCTCCTCTGTGTAATTACCCTGCTTCCTCATGTAAAACTGAGCTATTTTCTTGAATCTCTGAGCCTCAGTTTTCACCATCTATAAGAGAAGGTCAAAAACAGCCTATTTTCTACCTGGCAATTATACCAATAAGAGACTATTTAGAATGACCTGAATGGGAGGAAAAAAACACCAAAATAGTAACAGTCATGATGGATTTATAGATGGATTGTTTCCTCTCCTTTAATTACCAATAGTTTTGAAATGTGATTTTATTAGCTCACTTTAAGAACAAAATTAATTTGTAGTAAAATTTGACAAAAACTTGAAATTGACAGATGCCATATGAGGAAAAATTATAGCCAGTTCTTAATATATCTGTGTGCTATTGAATTCACAAGTGCTTTGTCTACAGACAACTATTTAGATCCAAATTGAATGGCCCTGGTCACCAAGAATACATCAGAGACATCCTCAATCAGTCAATCAAAAATATGGATGCGTGTATTTATTTTGAATCACGAATTCAGCACTGTGGAAAATATGTGGGAAAGATGGAAAATTCTAGTCGTGACCTAAATGAACAAAAATAATGTTAGAAAAAGAAGATGAACATGTATGACCAAATGCAGGGGCCTGTACCTATAACTAAGAACCAAACTGTAGGGATCAACCACTAGTGTTGAACAAATCTTCAGAGTAACCACAGTCTATGTCACAAAAATTAGAATTCAGTGAACTCCTGAAAAATGGATAGCATTTGCCTGTGAGATAGAAGGGAACAGGGAGGAAAGAGAAACCAGTATTTGCTAACATTCATTATTCACCAGGCAGTGTCGTAGGTGGTGGTCCTCTTGAAAGCGTATTGACTGCTAGTAACCACCCTGTGAGGCAGCCATTTTTAGTATCCTCATTTGACAGATGAGGAAACCGAGCCTTAATTACTGGGCTAGGTTCATGCTCTAATGCAGGAACCTGCTCACAGGAGGTAAAGTGTGCTCGAGGACATACCAAAACATAAACTAGAATAAAGACGGACCAGACTATCAAAAGCTGTACTGTCTAATACGGACGCACAAACTAACATGTCAATTGACGGTAATGTGGCCAGTGTGATTAAGGGGCTAGAACGGCATGATGTATTTTCCTGACAAACACAACCTTGTTGTTTGGGTTGGACTATGTTTTACTTTGCTCAATGAAAATTTAGCTTCCAAACCGAGAAGTGGTATGATATTCAAAATACAAACTGAATTTCAAAAACTCAGTATGAAAAAGGAAGATATAATACTTCCTTAACAAATTACAGTATTGATGAACTGTTCAAATGGTAATATTTTGGATCTATTGGATGAAAAAAGTCATAGTAATAAAAATAATTTTATTTATTTATTTTCACACTTTAAATTATTTTTAAGTTTTGCCATAGGGCACATGAGCTCACTGTAGAGAGACAGAGACAGAGGGAGAGTGAAGGGAAAGTGAGAAATTGTCTCTCAGGGAGGATGGCCATGCCTAAATCCCTTCTCCTCCATTCTCATCCTGAGATTCAGAGCACATATGTACATGTGTCTGGCATGATTTTCAAGACACAAGATCCAAGTCTCGAACAGCAGTCAGCCACGTGGGAGTCTAGAGCCTTAACCACCACACCACCTGCTGGCCCCTATTATCACAATTTTTATATAGCTGAATAGAAAAAGAAATAAAAATAAAAATAAAAATAACCACCAGAGTGCCCATGCCCTCACCAGAGAGACAGAAAGAGAGAGAAAAATAAAAAGCATCCGTCAGTGGGATATGGTCACACCACAATCCCTTCTCTTTCATGTCCCCATCTTCTTGGGACTTTAGACCCTCACGCACATAAACCTGAAAAAAAAAGTGTTTTTTAAGCTTGCCAGGGCTGGGATTTACAAGGACTCTGCAAATTATGTCATTTAAAATTAAACACCCCTGCTCTGCCCTCCGATAGGTCTGATTATTGGCATCGGTCATTTTGCACTTAGCATACCCTGACATTCATTCATCTTTCATTTATTCATTCATTCAACAAATACTTAGAAGCCCTGTAGCATACATTATCAATATTTTCTTTCCTTACTTGTACCTGATCTATTTGATTATTTTGTAAATTCGTTGGAAGAAAAAACTAAGTTTTCTTTTTTTTTTTACATTAGTTGACTTGCTCATGCGTACCACCTACATATGTTAAAATCACTGATCAAAGAGAATGTGGTCTGTTTCATGCCTCTGTGCAGCTACACATATTGTTCCGTTGGCCTGGAATGTCCTCCCTCCAGCTCTCAGTATTCCCAATGGCCAGGCAAATTCTTACTCATCTTTAAACAGACATTACGATCTGATCTCTCCCTCCTTTGCTGCTACCCTACCCCTGACACTTTGCCCTTCTCGGCTCTTATCCCTCACGGTTTTCTTGTCTGTCTTACTTGGTGAATGATTCCTCCCTCTAAAACCACTAGCAACAATATTCCGTGGAATGTTTAAGGACTTTACATTCTTCACAAGAAAAGCATTCCTTAAACCCATGCAGGTGTAAGAGTCATTGTTGAACCAAATATATCTACGAACTTTGCATGCACATTCTCATTACCGGTCCCTTATGTATGCCAACACGTTTCCATCTTTTCTGCCCTCACAACATCTACGCGAAGCTGCTATGAAACAGACCCATGCCCATATTACATTTGAACTAATGAGTTCCGCAGTTTCCTTCTGTTACTGTTTTACATATTATTCCATTTGCCTGGGATGCCCTAAGAGTAGAAAGAGATGAAGTGAATTAATCAGGAAAAAATACTCAATACACAGTGAAAGGCCCATGCTATGGCTCATATTTGCTATTATTTGGTGCTTCAAATGATATCGAGAAACAAAAGAAGAGTTAATATGTTTGATTATAATACAGTTGATGAGAAATAATGAAGATTGAGAAAGGTGATGGAAGGGTAGCCCAGTGGTTAAACTTGCATTTTCTAATCAAACCGTCTTGATCCAAATACCAGTCATCTCCTTGTGGTTGTACGCCCTTGGCTATGCTATTTTATATCTCTTATTCTCAGTTTCTTCATCTATTAAGGGAGACTACTAGAAAAAACTAATTCAGAGCATTAAGATAACTCAAAAAGAAAATGTATATCAAATAATTAACATGCATCCAGGCACATAGTAAACACTCTTAAGTAAATAAATGCTGGTAATAAATACTGTGCCAAAAGATCAGAAAAAAAGACCAGCATTTTCATATTTTAAAACAATCAAATTCTAAAACTGTTTCATGATGAACATCATATTCTCTGGCAGAATCCTAGGGAAAAAATGATTAAATAACCAATATATAAAGAGAAAGTAGTGATCCCTGAAGGCTAGCCTGGGATCATTTTGACTAAATCAAATCCACTAATCTCGTGTCCTGTTTGGAAAGGATTATTAGACAGGTGAATTAATGTGATTATAAGAAGTCACGTATCTTGATTTTTTGTTAGGTTTTCTATGCTCTTTGGTGATTTCTTCAGAATATATAGAGACAAAATGAGAATTCAGTTGTGTAAGCTGATTAAAAATATGTTGATGGTCATGATGAAATAACTGATCCCAGGTTTGCCTTCCTATGTTAAATAACCAGAAAACTAGCCAAAAAAAATGAAACTATTATTTTTAAACAATAGAAAATAAGTTTTGATGAATCTTGATCCTTGAGAAAAGAGACCACGATGAGCCCTACTATAGGTTAGGCATCCAGTCTAGAAATCTTTTCAAGACCACATATAGGGAGAAGCAACTTGAGCAAGCACAGCAGTCTTACAGCACTGAGGAGGAAGAAATCAGAGTTTGAGCAGGCTGGTAGCCCAAATTTGTGAGACGGAGTAGCATACAGAAGGAAATGCGCAAAAATAGAACTTCAGTTATTTGCATAACGGTCCCTTTGAATCATTCATTGAGTATTAATCTGAGCACATGCAGGACGAAACACTATAAAACGAAGCAAAGAAAAAATATTGAGAATCTGTAAACTAAACAATTTCTAGAGCTTATGTGGGGCTGGGACATACTCAGGTCTCAATCAGCCAGTGTGCAGAGAGTTCATTGAACATAAGGGTGTCCTGCAGAGACTCCAGAAGGGGAGTCTTAGTAAATGGGGAAAATTCCCTGAAGGAAAGACTATTTTAGATTCACCCCTTAATATGTTAAAAACAAATCTTAAAAGAATCAAACTGATCTAAAAGTAACTAAAGTAATGGACTTCCAAAACAAAAGTCACCACTCTTTAAAGGAAGACAACAAAATCCAGACATTCAACAATATAACATTCACAATGTCCAACACCCAATATCAAAAATTGTTGGAACCAGCAGTTAGCATAATGGCTATGTCGCTGGACTCCCATGTAGTCAACCGCGGTTCGTGTCCCGGACCCGGTGGCTTAAAAATCACGCCGGGCGCGTGTGCGTGTGTGCCCAAGATCCCGAGAGGAGAATGGAGGAGAAGGGATTGCAGCGTGGCCATCCCCCCTGGGGGGTGATTTCTTGCTTTCTGTCTCTCTGTCTCTCTCTGTCTGTCTGGAGAGCACACATGCCCTATAGCAAAAACCTCTCCAAAAAAAAAAATTGTTCAATGTGAAAGCCAGTTCTTAAGAATATCCAGCATCAAAAACAATGATAGAGCAGACAGAAGAAACTGAGAGTAAGTAAAGACTTTAGGACAGCTAAACTAATGTTTGATGATTTAAAGGAAGACATAAAAATAACACAATATGTTGAAGATATGAAAAAGAATAAAATGAAATTTCCAGAGCTGAAAAATATTATATCTTGGTGGCTTGAAAAATTCACTGGGCACACATGCTCAAAATTCCAAAAGAAACAACAGATGGAGGATAAGGGACCATGACCTATGGGGGCTGTTTTCTCCTCTCCCTCTCTCTCTCTTTCTCTGTTGAGCTCATGAACCCTCTAGCAAAAAAAAAAAAAAAAAAAGAAAAAAAAAAAAAAAGAAAGAAAAAGAAAAAGAAAAAGAAAGAAAGACTTCAATAACTTGTCACTTGTATATCTTCATACAAAAACAATGCTAAATAAATTCAAGTTAAAGGTTTTAAAATTACATCCAACAGAAACTCAGATCTACACAAAGCATCCTGATGGTAAATATATGAGTAAATCTAAAATACATTTGAATAAATAGAATCGATAACTTAAAACTTTTCAGAAAAGTAAATTCCAATCTTGGATGGTTTCTTACAAGGAAAAAAAGCAAGGCCTTTCTCACAAAATAAAAAACCTTTTCAGAAAGTTGAGAAAGAGGAAACGTTTGCCAACTCAATTCACAGGACAGCAATACTATAATACCAAAACCAGATAACAGAAATATATACTTTTTCTTTTTTAGTTTTGTCATAGGGCACCTGCACTCACCAGAGAGAAAAAGAGATAGTGGGAACTCAACCTCAGGGGTATAGCTATGCTATATCCCTTCTCCTCTGTTTTTCTTTTAAGACCTTGGGCATGCATGCACACACACCCAGCATTGATTTTCAAGCTGCCGGGTCTGGGATTCATATTGTAGAGTTTGCCATATGGGATCCAGCACCTTAAATTCCATGTCACCTGCTCTGGCCCCAAATAATAAAATTTTGAGAAAATCAACTTTCAGACCAACATCCTTCATAAATATAAACACAAAATTATTAACCAAACAATATCAGTTTAAATTAAGCAGTGTAAAAATGACCAGAGAATAATGTAATGTTGGTTTAACATTTGAAAATTAACCCTTAAAATTCATCATCATAACAAAAATAAAGGAAAAAAATTATAATCTCAATACAGGCAGAAAAGACACTAGATAAAAATTGAAACACATTTATGATAAATAGTTATAGTGAAGTGATATTAGAAGGAAATCTTCTTCCACCTGGTAAAGGGCATTTATGAAAAGCTACAGCTAGCATCATACTTAATGCTGAATAATAAACTTTTTCCTCTTAAGATTGGTAACAGAGCAAAAATATCAGCTCTCACCACTTTCAGTCAACTTTTTACTGGATATCCCAGTCAGTGAAATGAGAAAAGAAAAAAATATTTAAAAACTACCTAATAGAAAGAGTAAAACTGTTTATTTGCACATAACATCATCATGAACTTAGAAAATCCTAGTAAGTGTAAGAAATCATTGGGACTAAGTGAATTTGGCATGTGACAGGATGCCAGGTCAAAATGCAATAATCAATTGTATTTCTATACATGAACAGTGGAGAAAAAAATGGAAAGGACCAGCAGATGGTGTAATGGTTTCGTCCCTAGACTCCCACAGAGCCGACTGCGATTCAAGTTCCGGAACTGGTGGCTTAAAACTCTCGGGCACATGTGCGTGCATGCGTGCTCAAGATTCCGAGAGGAGAACTAAAGAGAAGGGATCGCAGCATGGCCATCCCCTGAAGGGGTGGGAGGGAGGAGTGATTTTTCACTTTTTGTCTCTGTCTCTCTGGCATGCCCTATAGCAAAAATTTCTCAAAAATAATGGAAAATAATTTTTTTAATAATACAACTGCAACAGTATTCAACCACATGAAATAATTAAATTATAAAAAATGTGCAAGGCCCATACACTGATAATTGCAAAGGAAAAGCATTGCTGAGAAGACCTATGTAGGGGCCAGCAGGTAGCATGGTGGTTAAGACACCGGACTCCCACATGGTCAACTGCAGTTTGAGTCCCAGAGTGGCTTGCTTTCTCACTTTCTCTCTCTCTCTCCCTGGTGAGTGCACATGCCCTATAGCAAATTTAAATAAATAAATATAATAATAAATAAAATTATTATTATAATTATTTGAAAAATTATAATTATTTGAAAAAATGTTTAAAAAGAAAAGAAAACAAAAAGAGGATCTAAATAAATGCCAAGATATGTCACCTTCATGGATTGGAAGACTAAATGTTCTTAAGATACCAAATTGATGTATAGAGTCAATATGATCTTAAGCAAGTTTTTTTTAACGAATTATTTTAACTTTATTTATTTATTTATTTTTATTTGACCAGAGAAGGACAGAGAGAGAGAGAGAGAGAGAGAGAGAGAGAGAGAGAGAGGAAAAGAGAGAAAGGGAAAATGAGAAAGCAAACTGCCAGGCCCAGGACTCAAACCATGGTCAGCCATTTGGGAATCCAATGCCCTTAACTAACATGCCACCTGCCAGTCCCTCTAATTGAGTTTTTGAGACTATTTCTGTAGCATTTGACAAGCTGATTCTAATATTTATGTGAAATTCTAGGATATATATTATGGATAATATAGTTTGGGCTAAAGAAGAACAAGTTAAAGGACTTAATGTGAAATGATTTCATATTTCCTGGGAAGTGGCGCTGAATAACCAAGTGTAGTACTGAGGTGAGGACAGGTGCAAACCAGCGGAGAGTGGAGAGGGTCCCAGAATAGACACACTTCTATCTGGCCAGTTGACTTTTTAACATTATGGTCAGCAAATTGAAACAGCTAGAATGCCAAGATAATTCCATGGGGAAAAGGCAGTCTTTTCAAGAACAACAACAAAAAAAAGTTAAAATAACTGAATATTTGTGGGCAAATCAGAAAAATATGGACTTTATTTCACACCACATATTAAAAGTAACTCAAAATGAATCATTAAAGTCAATCTAAAACTTACAGTGACAAAACTTATAGAAGAAAACATATGAGAAAATCTCACTAATCTGGGATAGATAATAATTTCACAGGGTAAATAAAACATTAATCAAAATTTTAAAGTGATAAATCAAACACTATCAAAATTTAAATTTTCTGTTCTGCTCTTTGAAAGATGCTGTTTCAAAAAAAAAAAAGAAAGAAAAGGCTCTGTCTCAGTGTCTCTCTCCCTTGTGAAGGAAAGGAATAAAAATTTTTAAAAGAGAAAAAACTTAAAAATTATTAATACGGCAACAGAGGATGGCATAGTGATTGTGTAGCTGGACTCCCACATGGCCAACTGCAGTTTGAGCCCCAGATCCAGATGCTTAAAACTCATGCCAGGGGTGTGCATGTGCATGCCCAAAGTTCCAAGAGGAGAGTGGAGAAGAAGAGATTGAGGCATAGCCATCCTCAGGGAGGGTAATTTCTCACTTTCTGTTTCTGTCTCTCTTTGTCTCTCCAGCTAGCACACACACCTATAGCAAAAATCTCTCTATAAAAAAATAATTACTAATATATGCCACTTCATGGGTGAATCTCAAAAACATTATGTTGAGTAAAAGTAGCCAGATACAAATAGCACATCCCAGGACCAGTAGATGGCATAATGGTTATGTTGCTGGACTTCTATGTAGTCGACCACAGTTCAAGTCCTGGACCCAGCAGCTTGCAATTCATACGGCATATGTGTGCATGCCCCAAAATCCCAAGAAGAGAAGGGATTGTGGCATGGCCATCACCCTGGCTGTGATTTCTTGCTTTCTCTCTCACTCTGTCTCTCCAATGAGTGCACACACCCTATAGCAAAAAATCTTTCTAAAAAAAAAGCATATCCTGTGGTCCCACATATGTGAAATACTAGAATAGGCAATACTGTACTAATCAATAGTGGCAGAAGACAGACGTGAGACGTCCTGGGTCCAGGGAGGGCTGAGATTGCACAGGAAGGGCTTGTTGGAAGGGAAATGCTCAATGTCTTGCGAGGAAGGCTTGGAGGTGTACACACATTTGTCAAAATTCATCACAGGGTACACTTGAAGTGGGTCCATTTTTGTTTGTTTGTTTTTCTTCTTGTTTTTGGAGAGGTTTTTGCTATAGGGCGTGTGCACTCGCCAGAAAGAGAGAGAGAGAGACAGAGAGAAAGCGAGAAATCACCCCCCCAGTGGGAATAGCCACACCGCATTCCCTTCTTCTCCATTCTCCTCTCAGGATCTTGGGCACGCACGCACACGTGCCTGGCGTGAGTTTAAGCCACAGGTCCAGGACTTGAACCATGGTCGACTACATGGGAGTTCAGCGACATAGCCATTATGCCAACTGCTGGTCCCCAAGTGGGTTCATTTGAATGTATGTAATTTATATGTAAATTATACCTCAATAATGTTGAATTTAAATGATCAGAAATGATTGTATAAATTGGATTAAAAATACAGGAATTTTTTTCTTAACTTGGCCTTATTCTCCATTTCTGTATGACATCCTAGTCATCTAATTTATTGGTGGCACGTAGCTGGAAGAGTTTTGTTTGCTGACCCAACAAATGTTCTTTAAGTCTCTACTACGTGCTAGGCCTTTATGTCTATGCTACTGAAGAAAAAGTTGAGGTCTCCATTCTCACGGTATCGCACTCTCATAGGAGAGGCAGACATTCGTGGAACATGAAGGCACTTCCAAAAGTTTGTGGAACATGAAATGAAAATACCAGTTTATGTCAGTGCCAAAAAAAAAAAAAAAAACCATGTGAGATCCATGCATAGTTTCTCTTCGCACATATTTTTCCTAAACTTTCTGAAGACTCCTCAGAAGTAGAATGTGCTGTGTTACGGTGGACGACACCGACAAGTTCGAGGAGACCATATAGGAAGGAACCTGGCCTAATTAAAGAGCCTTCTTCAGGAAGAAGGGGAGCCCCTCCGAGGAAATGATCATTAGTTGGGAGTCTGAAGGTGAATAGGTAGGACTTAACTAATAATAGACGGGGTGCATTTTGCATTTTTGAAGTCCCTGTATGGGGCCGATGCTGTGGCCTTGTGGTTAAGGGACCCAGATCCCACATGGCCAAGCACATAGGTGGAATCCTGGCCCCAGCAGCTTGATTTGATATATAATGATTTATAACCCCAAGTTAGACTCTCCACTAATATCTTATTTTAAATAATCCAAATGATGTGGAAATGCTTACAAGATAATTTTTTAAATCAAGTCTTAAAATCCTGATTTTGAACAAGGTAATCTGTAAACACGTTAATACTAAAAAAGCAAAAGTTATTACTGTATGTTAAAACCAGCTGATTTTAAAATTTATTTATTTTTATCTTTTCCGTTTCCTAGGATTCCTGTATTGTATATTTTAAAAAATCACAAGAAAAATGGGGCCCAACATGTGTTGTGATGGTTAAGGTGCTGGACACTCCCACATGGCCGACAATGGTTCAAGTCCTGGATCTGGTGGCTTGCTCCAGGCCCATGTGCATGCATGCCCAAAAACCCAACAAGAGGGAAAAATGGAGGAGAAAAGATTGTGGTGTGACCATACCCCACTCCACTGGGGTTACTTTCTCCCTCTTTTTGTCTCTCAACCCCTCTCTGGTAAGTACACACCCTCTGGCAATTAAAAGATTTTTTAAAATATAATAAAAGGGACCAGCAGTTAGCGTAATGGCTATGTCACTGGACTCCCACGTAGTCGACCGCGGTTCGAGTCCTGGACCCGGTGGTTTAAACTCACGCAGGGCGCATGTGCGTGTGTGCCCAAGATCCCGAGAGGAGAATAGAGGAGAAGGAATTGCGGCGTGGCCATCCCCTCTGGAGGGTGATTTCTCGCTTTCTATCTCTCTGTCTCTCTCTGTCTGTCTGGCGAGCGCACGTGCCCTATAGTAAAAACCTCTCAAAAAAAAATATATATATATAATAAAATAAAATGAAGCCTTTGTGGGGGAGAGGGAAGCATTTTGAAGGAAATGAAGGCAGGTCAGAATGGCTGGAGCCCTGAGGACAATGAAGTGAGATGAAGCTTGCAAGGCAGGAAGCCTCATGCAAGAGGACCCGGCCTCTGTGATGCAGTCAGGAGCGTGACAGATTGTGGAGCTGAAAGTCAAATGCCAACCATGGTTCAAGTCCCCAGTAGGACCTGAGAACACACCAAGCATGTGTGCAAGTGTCCAGAATCCTGGTAGGCTGGAGGACTCAGGGAAGGAGATCACAGCTTGGCTGGCCCTCTGTCTGCCTCTCTCATGCACACACATGTGCTCTGCCATGAATTTTTTTAAAGAGTTCTCGAGGAGTCCTAAGCAGAAGCGATAGTCATCCGTGTGCCAGTCTTGAGGGAGGGGCCAAGGAAACAGGAGTCAGGAGCTCACGCTAGGCTGATGATGCACCTGTGCGAGCCTTAGGAAGTAAACCCAATGGTTCTCCATGAAGAATTGGGAACAGGGGACGCAAGAGAAGAGTTTGTGGATGGCAGCCTGATCTCTGCCCTGGACCACTCTGTACGTGAAAGCATTCTTCACTGAGATCATTGCTCAAGCTGGGGAGTGAGAGGGGAAGAGGGGAGACAAGCCGAGTCTCATGTTCCAGGAGGACACGGGTAGGGGAAAGTCCAGAGACCTAGACACAGTCCGGAAAGGTTGGAAGATCTGGGCTGGAGCTATTGATCTAGCAGCCATTAGGACAGCACAGATCTTAAACCCTTTGGGAAGATGAGATCACACAAGCAGAAGTGTGAGTGGGGAAGAGTTGGGCCTAGGACAGAGAGCCCAGCGGAGGGCCAACATCGAAGGCATGGCTGGAGGAAGCAGGTTCCACGAAGACAGTGAGAAGACAGGGGAGGAGAACAAAAAGATGTTACACCACAGCAGCTAAGAAAGGGAGGAGGGCGTTTCAAGGATGGTGCAGGTAAGGATGGCTTTCCTTCTAATTCAAGATTCAGACCCAGGGCATCGGGACCGCAGGATGGCGGTCTAACACCATTGTGTATTTACTGGACACACTAGACAGGACTCTGCCACTGGCCGGAATCACCTCACTGCATCGTGACAATGGCATTCTTGGGAGCAGGGTCATGCTGCTCTAGATCTCCCTGCCAGAGCACAGATCCATACTAGCCCCCCGACTCCCATTCCTGTGCTCCCTCCTTTGGCCTTGTCATTGACCTAGCCCACCTGGCCACATATTTCTCCAACACCACCCCTCGAGCTAGGTGATCCGAATATTTTGCCCATGGAATATGATATTCACCTGTTGACCAAGTATGTTGGAGACTCTGGTCTTCTGCACATTCTTTGGGTCCAGCCTGAAGCCAGCTGACTCTCTGACTAGGGAAGGAAGCCACTGCCGTCTATGTCACCGACTCCTGCAGACACCTGGCACCACGCCCTCCCACTCTCACCTGTCACCGAACTGCAAGAGCTCTCCTCCCTGCGCCCTGTGGGGGGCCAAAGCAGGGCATCTCCAGCTGGTTCTGAGAGTGGCCCTCCCTGCACTCTCCCCACCCTCAGCATCCCACCCCTTGGGCTGGCATCCTTCTCCTTGCTTCCCAGGCCGTATATAGTCATGCAGTTGCACAAGCACCCAGGCAGACTGCCTGCCAGAACCTCGAACCGCCCTGCTGCCAAGGCGATGGTGGAGGCGGGCTGCACACTCGGAGCCAGCGCCAGACGCTGCACGTATCTATTTTCTGCTTCTTGAGCGAGGACCCACGGCGTCCTGGGAGGCCCCTCCCCAGCTCGGCCACAGGCTCCCCGCACACACACAAGGAGACCTGAGTGCTTGGCTCCCTGAGCCTAGGCCCGAGGGGCCAGGGGTGCTGGGTGGGCTGTGCATGGTGCCTGTGGATGCCAGCAGGTGCTAACACTGCCTCCTCCCCCTCGCTCCTGCACAAGGCTGCAGTTCTTTGTGTCTGAGTCTCTGCTCTCTGTCTGCGCTAGACTGGGTGGGGTGGGAAGCCGGAAGCAGCAAATCAGTGTCTGGGTCTTGAAAAATGCCTAGGAGGGTGGACATTTTCATTAGAAACCGTGTCCATTTGGAGAGAAGGAGTCTGCGTTTGCAGGGCCTCCCCCTCCTGGCCTCCACTCCCTATGACTCACCTCCCCTTCCCCCCAGCACTCTCCTCCCTGTCACCTGGCTCTCCTTGTTCTTGCATTTGCTTGGCTCTTGGCATTTGATGCACACGTGCTCAGGGCACCCCCATCCTGTGGTCTCTACCCCGACAACCCCACACCTTTCACAAATTCACAAGGTAATTCCTTCCATGGTGCCAGGACCCCCTTAATAGAATGGGTCTTTTATTCCAAAGCAGGATTAGAAAAGGCTCTGGGTACAGTTAACTGGAGTAAGAAACGCCACCAGGAAGGGCGGTGGCTTTGTATGGGAGAATGGGTGGGCGACTCGCGTGGTTCGGTATATTTTAATCCTTCGCCAAAGAATATTCTATATAAACAATCTATTTTTCCACTTCAGAGGCTTCCCTGAACGTCAACTGTTAAGAAAAATGTGCAGGGAATGCCATTCACAAAATGTTTTCCCCTCACTTCCCTGAAAGGCTTTTTGCTGTAGTCAATGACTATTTATTTTACATTGTATATGCTAACCAGTGCGCTGAAAAAGATCAGCAAAAATCCAGGACATTGTCGCTTTAAGAATCTAGACTAAAACACCTTAAGTGAACTCTGCAGCAGACAGAAAGGGGAGGAAAAAAAAGCCCTTCTCCGGCCCTTGCTGCTGTTGCCATTATCCATGATGTAATTTTTCAGGTGTTAGTTTGGCAGAGAAAGACTGGAGCAGGGCTTGTTGCTAGGACATGAATGAAGAAAAGGAATCCTATTGGTTCTCAGGGACTTGGTTGGAACCAATGGGAATGAAGGGGATGGAGGGGGGAAAAAGCCACCCAAAAAAAAAAGAAGGAAAGAAGAAGAAGAAGAAGGAAAAAAAAAAAAAAAGACTCTCTGGCAAGGACTGTTACTGCATTTGCTATGTTAAAGTGGAGTAAATTATATATTTATGGGGGATTTTTAGTTACTGTTTTTTAGGGTGTAGGAGGGAAGTGGTGTTTGATAGAGCAAAGCCGAAGAATGAGCAATTCAGAGGCAGCTTTGTTCCGACTGTCCAGGGTTTCACGGGTAGCTTATTGTGACCGGCAGTCTGGAGCAGTGTGCAAACGCTGCTGGGCACATGCCACACCCTTTACGCTGCTGCCACACACACAGATCGGGTATGCCATCGACCCAGAGCCCGCGCTGGGCATTGGGGGTGTGGGTGGAGGGTGCTAGAATTCTTCTCTAGTCTTCATCCGGGCCAGGTGAACCCCAAACCACCTCCTGCAAAGTACGTGAAACAGCTGTGTGTGTGTGAGAAAGGGCTCCATGTGTTACCTGCCCAAGGCTTCCTAGTCGCCGGCAACACACTGCCCCGGGGCATCTCAGTGGTCTCAGGGAGGTCTGGCCCGGCAACACCTCCGGTCTGATAACAGCCACATGGACATACAGGGTGGCCGAGAATGTCACCGGGGTTTCTAGACGGAGCTATAAAACCTTCACTTACTTCAGTCTTTGGAGTCACAGCCTTCTGCCTGGCAAAGCAAACAGTCCCATGTACCAGTCTGCTTTGCTGCTTGACTGTGGGCAGTTTCTTGCAAACCTGGGCAGGATGAGCACTACGGGTCCCCACAGGGGCCCCTCTTTCACTCCATCTGGCCATGTAGACTTGACGATCCTCACTGAGTCTCCGTTGCTATGTCCGTTGTCTGGGCTGTGGTTGTAACCCACACCTTGTCTTTAATAAATGGTCAGGGCTGGGTTGAGAGACTTGAAACACACACACAATAAATTGACTTCTATTGGGTTATAGACCTGGCGGGTTTATTTACACCCTGGAGGGGGCTCAACCTTTACCAGATTGCTAACTTCAGAGATTTTGTGGCTAGAGTCCAGCAACATAAAAGGATTTCTCCTTGTAATCGGAGCACTTCCTTAGACCACAGGCTGTTTCAACCAATTAACATCTCTGATGGCAACAGAAAAATTTTAGAAGACTCAGAAGGACCAGGAGAGTGTTCAGCCACAAGACTTTATTGGAGCCACGGCAGGGACTGATCAGGTGGTCAATTTCTTTCTTGCTGATTTCTGGGATTTGGGGAGATAAAGGGTGAGGCGCCCAACAGAAAATGGGAAACGATAAAACAAAAAGGTTTCTTTTTAATAGGCCTTTCTTTTTCTTTCAGCCAAACAAATTCCAGGCTCTGCCCACGCCCACCCCTCAGCACTGAGAAAAAACACAGACCCAAGTGCAGGCCCTAATTGCACCCTTCAGGTGACAGGTAGCGTGTGTGCTTCAGTTCAAAGCCAGAGTCCAGGTTGAATAAATCTGATTCCAGACAGTCAGCATTTCAAAATAAAAGTATTCCACCTGCCCCCCAAATAGAGGGCTCCTTACAGCCTTTTATCGGGAATCCAATGCACTGCAGAATCTTTGCCCC
This sequence comes from Tupaia tana, assembly GCA_026018925.1. Lineage (NCBI taxonomy): Eukaryota > Metazoa > Chordata > Mammalia > Scandentia > Tupaiidae > Tupaia > Tupaia tana. Next base: position 65,541,862 of record JAKSZU010000015.1, on the reverse strand, counting down.
AGCCTCACTTTGTTCTCAGTTCTCGTAAAAGTCTCATGCCACTTGCAAAGCTGCCCTGTCCAGACCAAACAGAGGTGCCAGGGCCAGTGTGAGGGAGTGTGAAATGCCTAGGATGCTGTGAGGTTGCAGGCAACCAGCCTGCATGGGGAGTGGGAGCCGAGCAGCCACCAGCAGGGTGGGGTGGGAGCAAAAGAGTCTCTGAAAAGAAGAGAGAAGGTGACATGGGGGGCCCTCTCTTTGTATCTTGGTGTATCAATTGATCCTTAACTAATTAGGCACTTTTTTTTTAAGAGAGATTTTTGCTATGGGGTGCATGCACTCGCTGGACGCATGTACTCCGTCTGGAGAGGCAGAGAGACAGAAAGAGAGAAATCATCCCCCTTGGGATAGCCATGCCACAATCCCCTCTCCTCTCCTCCATTCTCCCCTTGGGATCTTGGGCACGCACGCATGCACTGTACCCAGCGTGAATTTCAAGCCACTGGAACCACGGTCAACCCTGTGGGAGTCCAGCACCTTAACCACTACACCAGCTGCTGGCCCTATTAGGTACATGCTTATATTTACTGGGCAAACTGAGTGAAGATCATACAATCTGAGCTCTCTCACGAGGAAAGAATCCGAGGTCAGTGGTACGGTTGACATCAGACTGCCGTTGAAGCAGTAGGTGGTATTCAGAGCAAGGATCTAACTTCAAGCCTCCAAATGTCCAATGTATAACTCTGTATAAAAGCATTGTCATTCCTCAGTACAAAGAATTCACTAAGCCACCCCCCCACCCAAGTTAAGAGATTGGCTTGGTGGGACCAGCAGTTAGCGTAATGGCTGTCACTGGACTCCCATGCAGTCGACCGCGGTTCGAGTCCCAGACCCGGTGGCTTAAACTCACGCCGGGCACGTGTGTGTGCATGCCCAAGATCCCCAGAGGATAATGGAGGAGAAGGGATTGCAGCGTGATTATCCCCCTGGGGGTTGATTTCTCGCTTTCTGTCTCTCTGTCTCTCTGTCTCTCTGGCAAGCGCATGCACCCTATAGCAAAAACCTCTCCAAAAAGGAAAAAAAAACAAAGAGATCAGCTTGGTGACACCCGGTCAGCCTGGGTCAGGTGCCAGGAATGAACACCCCCACTCAGATGAGAAGATCAGAAAAGGGCCTTCCACCCACAGACAGACTTCAGAAATGAGTACATTCACATTGCCACCATGTGAGCTATAAGCTAATTATGTTTTCTTGCAAGGGAAGCAAATTATATTGATTATACAATAAAAGCGATTGTCATTCCCGGTATATTCATCATGACTCAGAAAGATGCAAAAATATTGACTTGCTCTAAATAGCATTTTACTTTTGTCTCCAGACAGCAGTTTCTAAGGCACAGAATGACTAGGGATGGTTTCGTTAACCGGGTTCAGGGAGGGATTGTGGTAAAAAGACAGGAGTTACGAGCCTGACCTTGCCCTATCATGTGAATGACAGAACACACCGAGGATAGGAATTATGTGTACATGGTTTACTCTGTGAAAGGGTTAACTCGAGTTATGATTGATATATATATATATACACACACACACACATACATATATATATATATATATATATATATATATATTATATATATTTTTTAAATTCCTTAAAACACCCCAAAGTACCTACAGTAACAAGAAAATAACAAAGCCCCCTTGACATCTCTGAAAAGAAGGTGATTAATTAAAGTAATTAGGCTGCACTGAATTATTAAAGCACTGAGTCTTCTGTAGGGACAACCAAAAAAGGCAGGACATTTTTGCAGTTCAAAAATTAAAACCATATTCTGGTTCATTAGCTGAGACGGGAACTCACACATTTTAGCCTCCAATCTTATTCACAGATGCGTAAGTGTCTAATATCTCACACCTTTGTCATGGATCTTGTAAAAAAAAAATTTAAAAAGAAAAGAAACCAACAACCTGACTTCAATTATTTTATTGCTTGTAGAGAAGAGGAGGTCTTTTGGAAGAATGCCAAGGGAGGCATTCAGGCTTTGAAAATGCCCCCAGGCTTCGAAATGCCAGGTGTGTTAGGTGCCAAGACTAGAGGCAGACTGGGGACAGGCCAGGGCAAAGAGGCAGCTCTTTATTTATTGCTTTTTAAGAGGTTTTTGCCTTAGGGCATGTGTACTCAGAAGAGAGAGAGTGTGAGAGGGAAAGTGAGAAATCACCCTCAGGGAGAATGGCCACACTGTAATCCGTTCCCCTCCATTCTCCTCCTAGCACGTAGCCCGGCATGAGTTTCAAGCCACAGGGTTGGGGACTCAAACCACCCTCAGTCATATGGGAGTCCAGCAACATAACCACTACACCATCTGCTAGTCCCAAGAGGCATCTCTTACCCTATCCCTCTGCTATGTGTTCCGAGCAGTGGCTATCTCCTTCCTTCCTACTGAATCAAACCAAATTCCTTCGCCTGACTTTGTAATCCCCCACCATGCTGCTCTGCCCACTCTGCTGTTCCCCTCCCCCCAATTAAAGCTCCTCCCAAGACAGACACATGTCACAGTCTCGTTCCAGACCACATCCATCCCTACTTCTTCCTCCCCATCAGCCTGTCCGCTGCTTGGAACACCTTTTTTTCTCTCCAGTATGGCCAGAGCCCCCATCACTCACAACCCAGCTCTATGGTCTCTTCTTTGTTTCTTCCCCCCAGCTCTTCACCCTCAGAACCTGGACCTTTTTATGATTTAATTATGAATCTGATCATGTTACTTCTTTTCCTTTGACATCTTCTATTGTACCCTCTGCCCTCAGAGTAACTGTTCAGACACATTAATGAGGCTCGTGTCACTGCCCCTACCTGTCCCCCCAACCAGCGCTTCCCAGCACGTACCCTGGAGCTAAATGCCCTGGGTGGGGACCTTGGCTCCTCTATACCTTAGTGTGGCCTTGGGCAAATTGCTGAACTCCTGTGAGTCTTCATTTCAAAGAAACTGAGATGCTTTATGGAGTTCATATAGGTGACACCTTTAGAGCTATGCCTGGCATACAGTTGGCACTCAGTAAGTTTTACTCGTTATCGTCGTCACTAGTGTTATTATTTTTATATAAAAGAATTATTTATTTAATTTTATTTATTACTGTTATTTTAAAAACTTTTGCTATAGGGCATGAGTGCTCACCAGAGAAAGACAGGGAGACAGAGAGAGAGAGAAAGCAAACTGCCAAGTCTGGGACTCAAACCGCAATCAGCCATGTGAGAGTCCAGTGCCTTAACCACCATATCACCTTCTGTCCTCAGTATTGTTATTTTTTAAGGAATTATTTATTTAATTTAATTAATTTATTTATTTATCATTTTAATTCATCAGAGAGAGAGAAAAAGAGAGAAAGCAAGAAAGCAAGCTGCCAGGTCAGGGACTTGAACCATGTTGAGCCATGTAGGAGTCCAGTGCCTTAACCACCACATCATGTGCTGGCCTCATCACTAGTAGTATTGTTCCTCACCCCAAATCCTGCCCTCCAGCAAAGTACTCACTGCTTTTCACTGCTTTCCCACCAACACATATTGTTCAAAAGTCTATCAAAATTAACCAGTCCCTCAGACCCCACTGCAATGCCATGTTCTTCAAACTCCTGTCCTGATCTCAGTCCCAGTTCCTCAACCACCTCACGACTCTATCTGTATCTCTCTAATGATGGCTTATCTCTCTCTGCTTTATATATATTTACTATAGTTTTGAACTGGAATTGAGGATAGAGGCTATAACTCTCTATATAGCCACACCCTTTCTGTAGAAGAAACTGTTAGTGCTCATCAAACATCTCGTGTGTCCTATTTCGTGTGTCTAGCCTCCTTTGCATGACCTTGAGGTCATGTGACTATTCGTGACCAATGGACTGTGAGCGGAAGTGGCAGATGTTACTTCTAGATGAGAGCTGAAAGCCAGGGCATCTCATCCATCCTTCTTTTTCCTTCCTTAGACAGCTTGTAGGTCATATGTCCCAGAAAGAATTGCTACAGGACGTTGAGTTTCCATCAGTATGGATCCCTAAATGACCACGTGGAGACGACAACTCCTGACAACGCTTGTTGGATGTGTTACCTAAGTAAGCCATAAATCTTTGTTGTATTAAGACACTGACATTTGGGGACTGTTGGCACTTCACCCTAGCCTAGTAAAACCTGACTATTACATCTTTACACCTATTACACTTTTCCAACACCTGATAAAGGAAATTTAGCACATAATAAGTATTTATATTCAAATGCTTAATACTGTACAAAAATTATTTTTTTAACATAGCTAACATTGGGTCATCAGAAAAGTCATGATGCATTTTTAGTAAAAAAAAAAAAATTGAAAAAATATGTCATGACTTTTCCAACAACCTAATAGTATATGTTGCTCAATTGAACTTCAAGTATTTTACTTTAACTCCTTACCCAGAATGCAAGCTCTCTGTGGGTTTCCTCTATTTCCCAAAGAACCTAGCATAGTATGGACATGTTGCTTAATGAAGGGTCAGTCTCCATTCACAGCTCATGGAGGTCCATTCCATCTGAGACCATAGTTTGGTACTCCACTGTTCGTAGAATCCTCCAGAATTACTTCAGAGTCCACACCTGTCCGAGTACAGTGAGACTATGACCATTGAAGCTCCAGAGGCCACAGCTCTTTGGTCAAGATAGCAGACAAAAGAGATAAAACAGTTCTTCAATGTTTTAAAACTCAGGGACCAGCAGTTGGTGTAATGGCTATGTCACTGGACTCCCATGTAATCAACTGCAGTTCGAGTCCTGGACCTGGTGGCTTAAACTCACACCGGGCACATGTGTGTGTGTGCCCAGGAATCCAAGAGAATGGAGGATAAGGGATTGCAGCATGGCCATCCCCCCTGAGGGGTGATTTCTCTCTTTCCGTCTCTCTGACTCTCTCTGTCTTCCTGGCAAGCATACACACTCTATAGCAAAAACCTCTTAAAAAAAAAAAACTCATATCTCACTAGTCAAGATTTTGCTTATATTTTAAACATTCACTTTCTAAGCATGAAAGTGATATAATGACTATATCTCTGAAAAGCACTTAATTTTTTCCTTTTTTGTCTACTCTAAAGATTCTGGAGACCAGCAGATGGCATAATAGTTACATTGCTGGATTCCCATGTAGTCAACCATGGTTCGAGTCCTGAAGCTGGCGGCCTAAACTCACACTGGGCATATGTGCCTTAAATCCCCAGAAGAGAATGGAGAAGGGATTGCACATGGCCATCTCCCCTGAGCGGTGATTTCTTGATTTTGGTCTCTCTGTCTCTCACTGTTTCTCCAGCACACACAAATGCCCTCTAGCAAAAATTTCTCTCTCTCAGAAAAAAAAGATTCTGATACTGGGGTCAGCAGGTGAGGGGTGGCTGAAGCGCTGGACTCCCACATGTCCTACTGTGGTTTGAGATCTAGACCTGGCAGCTTGCTTTCTCACTTTCTCTTTCTGTCTCTTTGGTGAGTGCATGTGCCCTATAGCAAATTTAAAATAGTAATAATAATGAATTAAATTTTAAAAAAAGATTCTGATACACACCAAATGGGTAGGGAGCTGGTTCAGACCCTGTTCATGGTGCAGCTTTGTGCCATCCTTATCCCAGAGAGACAAGCCAGGTAGCCCATTACATTCCACCCATCCTGAAAGAGTCTCTTCTTATGATGGGGTTATGAAGACTAACGTTCAAGTCCCCAATCCACCCAGTGGGTAACTCATCCTTTTCCTGTCTTAGTTACCTCCTGTAAACAGGATGGTTGTTATTTCTCTTTCCTTCTCGCATAGGACTGTTGTAGTAAAGATTAAATGACATACAATGGGAAAATATTTGAAATAAAAGACATGAATGTAAAAGTCCCACTCCCTAGAACACTCATACACGTCTATTTTGGAGGACTCTCATATGCATCTGGATCATATGTTCCAGCTCCTGGTGTGAATACAGTATCAGAACTCTAGGGATCACTCTCCCCTTCACTGTCAGATTCATTAAAACTGATACAGAGTCTAAAAGAAGTGGATTGAAAAAACATGGTACACATACTCTGTGGAATACTACTCAGCCATGAAAAACAAAGAGACCTTGACATCTGATACAAAGTGAATGAATATGGAAGATTTAATGCTAAGCAAAGCAAGCCAGACTATGAAAGACAGGCATTGTATGTCCCCACTCAATATATACCAAATTTCTGTACTATATAGCAGAAACTGAAAGACTGGAAGGTATAATAACAGGGAGGGAAACTGCAGTTACTAGAGACAGGATAGAAGGGGGTGGGTACTTGGGGGTGGGAGGGAGAGGTTCAGGGAAAAACAGACAACACATGTAATAGACAAAAAAATGAAAAGTTATCTGCTAATGATAAGGTATATGGTAATGTCTTTGACTCGATGAACATGCACTATATTCATGCTGGAAAAAGCCATGTTGTACACTGTAAAGAGGTACAGTGATTAAATGTAAATAAAGATAAATTTTTTGAAAGAGGAAATCTGTGTATTTCATAAGTATGGTCTTCAAATAAGTGAACTGAAGTAAGTCAAAAAAAAAAAAAGATACAGAGAGGGAGACTACGATTTCTACAGAAGAAAAGCAATTCAATTCAGAAAAAGAAGGGTAAATTTGAGTGGTTCGCTATTGACTGGAGTTTAATGACAAGGTGAGAGAGTTAAGAGGAGGCAAATTTGGTCAACTCAGCGGGGAAAGTTTCCCCCCCTGGGGTCACACCCTGAACCAAGACGCCATAATCCCAAAGCCTCCTGCCCTTGAAAAAGAAAACCACTGAACTTCTTTAGAGATAGTTCAAGAATAGACATCATCTCATCTGGGCTGAGATGAACTAACTACACTGGGCTCCTTTTCAGGGTGTCAGAACCCCGTGCAGAGCATCCCGGAGCTCGGGTGGTTGCCATCACCCTGACTTGGAAAGTCCACCAGTGGAGACTATGCCACGGGTCTGAGGCAACTCTCAAACTGCTTTCCTAATTGGTTGTATGCTGTGCCAGCTATTCTCAGATTCCCTACAGGACGTTGCCCCTGAGTGGACAGATCTAGCTCAGAGCTGCCAGGGCCACCAGGATGCCAGGCTGCTCTGAACCACTAAATGGGCAAGGTCAGGACATTCCATAGGGACCGGGCTGGCCGAAGTTGACCAAAGGAATCTCAGCCAGGAGACGGGCTGTGTCAGGTCACTGCTTAAAATGCAAGAGGGAAGCAAAGCTGGTCTCTCGAGCCAGGTGGGAGCCAAGGCTGGTAATTAAGAGGTAAGTGACACTGGAGCCAGTGGGCTGGGAATTAGCTAAGCAGATGGTGGAGGTGGAAGTGCAGCTGCTCCCCAGCCAAGTGCCCTTGTACGCACACAACTTTGCTGGGTACGTGTCCTACAAGGGCTCCAGCTCTTGGACACAGCGACACAATCGTCCTGTCTCTTGCTGTATGGAGAGACGTCGTACCACACCCACTCTCACACCTTCCTCAAAGCAAGTTGGAAACAGCCCCAGAGGCCTGGGCTCTGCAGGCATTATATCTTGCCCGGCCTTTGAAATATTTTTTTTCTTTTTTCTTTTCTCTTTCTTTCATTTTCATCAGGCAATAAGCAAATAGAAATTCTTTTTTTTTCTTTTTTTCAGGTTTTTGCCACAAGGTATGTGCATGTGTGCATGTGTGCATGTGTGCATTTACCGGAGATGGAGAGAACAGATGTGAGGAATCACTTCCCAGGGGAGATGGGGAATGGCCATGCCACAATCCTTTCTCTTCCATTTCTCCCCTCAGGATTTTGGGCATGAACCCACATGCACCCAGCATGATTTTCAAGCCACTGGACCTGGGACTTGAACCCACATGTTGGCCATGTAGTCCAGCACCTTAGCCACCATGCCATTTGCTGGTCCCCAAAGCAAGTATAATTCTGTATCTAGTTTTGTGTTATATCCTGGCAATTCTAAGATAAATAAGACAACGTTCTTGCACTCAAGGTCAGTGTCTGCAGAAAGACAGACAATTTACAAGTAAGATGATGTGGTATTGTTTCTAGCATACCAACTTTCCAGTGCAACTTCCATGTCTGAATCCTGCTTTTCTCTGATGCTGTCCTCTGTGGGCTTCAGGAGCTCCACCTTGGCCTGGTTTTCCTCTGAATTCAGTAGCTCCTCCATTGCCTTCATCTTGCTGGATCCTCCTCTACCATATTCTCCTCATTTCAGAAATTCTACAGTTCATTTATGGTTGCTTCCTCCAACCTCATGGCTTTAGGTACCTCTGGGCACCCACAATTCCCCAGCATGTATCTCTAGCCTGCTCCTCCAAGCTCCATTTCATGCATCCGACTCCTCTCCAACACCTGTGCTCGGAGGCCTCTTAGACATCTCAGCGCACTTACTATTTACCTGCTGATTTTCTTCTCCTCCAGGTCTGCTTCCTTCTCCACCACCAACCATCACTCCCTCAGTACATGGTAGACTTCCAAACCCAATTGCTCAAACAGAAAATCCAAGAATTATCTTTGCTTCTTCCCCTACTCTCACAGTTTTCATCCAATCCTTCAATCAATCTAAAATAAATCCCAGCGCCTGCCACTCCTCTCCACCTCTTAGGCTCTAACCCTCCCAGTAGTGTAGCCATTTTTCCAAGACGATGCACGCACATATCATTTCCCATCTAATCTCAGAGGTTTCATAGACTCACCCAAAGACCATCAGGGGAGGGGGCGTCCATAGATTCCAGGTTAGAAACGCAGGCCATTGGCTGTTCTACATGAGTGTTTATTTCTGTTTATCACTTTTAGATGTTAAGCTACTTAAGAACAGGGTTCCTTCATGTAATTATCTTATCTGGCATAGGGCCTCATCCAGCGAATCCATTAATAAAGTCTTTTTGAATATAATACGGAAAAGAAAATGAACCATTCACCTAATAAATATCTATTGAGTACATCCCATGCCCGTTACCCTATGCTGGTCGTCATGGAAAATACAAAGATTTGGAGAAAGCACATGAATGGTGTGGACACATATGGGAACCGGATAAGCTAAGACAATGTCCAGAAGTAAGGCACCAGGGACTGCTGGGACAGAATTATAGAGGGGCTCAGTGGAGCCCAGTGTAGGAGGTGAAGAGCAGTGGCAACAACACTCAAACCATACCTTCATAATACTTCAAGTATTATACCCAGCAGCTTGAAAATCATGCCAGTGCATGTGCATGCATGCCCAAAATCCTGAGAGAAGAAGGGAGAAGAAGAGATTGTGGTGTGGCCATCCCCTCTAGAGTGTAATTTTTCATTCTCTCTCTCTGTCCCCTCTCTCTCTTTCTCTCTCTCCCTCTTTCTTCCCCCTGTCTCTCAGGCAAGCACATGTGCCTCATAGCAAAACTAAGAAAAAAGGTGACCTACAATAATAAAGCCTAACATTACTGCCATAGTCGAGAGATTACAAAACACTTCCACATGTATTAGTTTAGTAATCTTTCAAACCTCCCAGTGAAGGGACTGTAACTAATGAGCTACATTCTCAATGAGGAAATTCAGATGTAGTGAAAGATAAGGAGAGGACACAGATGATTGAGTATCCACCAAGTGCCAGGGTGTGTCAAACACAGGAGCATCTCACTGATTCTTCACTGCAGTTCCACAAGATAGTGTGAATATTTCTGATACTCGAGGAGCATGGTGCAGGGTGCCCAGCACGCGGTTAATAAATACAACCTGAGTGAGAGGGATACTGGATGGTGACACAGCACCAGCAGATACGGCGAATGGGGACCCCTTCTTTACAACACAGGACACAGAACCATCTGGAGTTACAGTGACTCGAGAAAACTCCTCCAAGAACTCTGGGAAACTTAAGCAAAATTAATTCCAAACTCATCAGTCCCTTTTATCTAGGGTGCCTGGACTTCCTCAGATAAAGCTTACTTCCATTTTCCTTCAGGTACGATGAAAATCCTGCTTGTCAACACCCGTCTCTCTTTTAATGGGTCTTTATCTAGTGCTCGCAGTTCCAGATCTCCGTTCTGATGGCTGTAGACCCTGGATACCGAAGTCAAGAGAAGAGGAATGTCCCAAAATAATGAAGTAGACCATGTATAGCCTTCTTTTGTTTTTTGTTTTAGAGAGTTTTGCTATAGAGTGTGTGTGTTCACTGGAGAGATAGAGAGAGACGGAAAGAGATAAATCCCCTCCCCGGGGTGGGGGGGGGGGATGACCATACTGCAATCCCTTCTCCTTTCGGGATTTTGGGCACACATGTACCTGGGCGTGAGTTTTAAGCTGCCAGGTCTGGGACTCGATCCATGGTCGACTACGTGGAAGTCCAGCAATGTAACCGTTACTCCATCTGCTGGACCCCATTTATAGCCTTCTTATCACCAGTACTCTCAAAGGCAGGCAGAAAGGGTCTATTTCTGCAGCCAGCAAATTTAGAGATAGTATTTCTAAGGGAGGAGGTTAGGGAAAACTGAATTCAGAACTAAACTATTTTGCATGCAACATTAAGACTCCCAAATGAATATAATCTCTCCCACTCCACTCTCATTCCTATTTCCTGAAGTCTCCCTTCTCTGCACCAATTTATCTAAGAGAATATGAGGATGAAAGCAGATCCATGGTCCTCCAAGACATTGTGGTAAAAATGATATACATTAGGACCAGCAGGTGGCACGGTGGTTAAGGCGCTGGACTCTCACGTGGCTGACTGTAATTGGAGTCCCCTACTCAGAGGCTCAAAACTCATGCTGGGTATGTGTGTGTGCCCAAGATCCTGAGAGGAGAATGGAGAAGGGATTGGGGCATGGCCATCCCCCCGGAAAGTGATTTCTCGCTTTCTGTCTCTCTGTCTCTTTCTGTTGAGCACATGCGCCCTATAGCAGAAACTTCTCAAAAAAAAAAAAAGAGTTGTTCAATAAATCATCACGAAATGTTATGTGTTGAGCTAAACCAAGATGGCCCTGTGAACAGTGGTCAACAGAGAGTGTGGGATAGCATTCTTTGGTGCCAGGCTTTGTCATTTGCAGGGAAAGGATCCCAGAGCCCTGGGTCAGGGGGAAGAGATGACAAGTCCTCTCTATCACAGAGTCCAGCTCCTAAGCCCAAATCCGTTGGCCAAGTGTCCCTTCTTGGGCCTTGGAATTGGGCGCCAAAGTCATTTTAAGTTGTCCTGCAAAGGATTTAAGCTGTTATTTGATCCAACATGAAACTTTGATTTTCTATAAGAATCCCCCATGCACAGTCAGCTTGGTCCCAAATTATGGATGAGACCGGAGATTTGTTTCTTTTCCTTTAAAGACACGGACCTGGGGGGATGGGGAGCAGGGGCAGAGACAATTTTGAAAGCGGTAATCAAAGAAACACTGCCAGGATAAAACACACAAGCCAACACAATTACCCGCCATCTGTGATATGGACCGCGGACGGTTATTTAGTGATCAGAACAGACCCCATGGCTCCTGGCCCGGGCTTTTCATGGCAACTGCCTTGTACCCTGAAGTTGGTACCTTAGTCTCTCAGCAAACAACGGACTGGTGTGTCCCGCACAGGGGACACCGCCGTGTGGTGACAACGCATTTTCCATACAGACGGGACAGGAATGAGACTCTAGGCGTCTTTGGTTTGATTTGTATTTGTAATGTATTTGGTGAATCTACTCATGAAAAGGACCGCATTGCGGAGCAAAGTCTTGTTACTATGGTTTGTGACTCGACCGTTTTCCTAAACAACTTGTGGGTCCATTTTGGCATCCCACTGTGATTCTAAAGCTATCTGTGAAAGAGTTATCTCTTCCATGCCCTGAACAAACAGTCTCGCGGAGGAAAGCTGCTGGAAGCCCTCACTGTCTTAGGGAGCCATATTTAAAACTCACACGGATACAAATAACCAGGGAGAGGGAGCCTCAATAGATAGACGCTCCATGACCTATTTACGGATGTCGGTTTCTACACAAATAGTCAATTCTCAATTATGCACTCAAATAAGGGAGTAATGGTGCAGAAATCTACATGGATGTCAATGAAAAGATACTTCTTGTTTCGCGCATTCATTTATCCATTTACTCTTTCAATAAGCATTTACTAAGCACCGACTAAGTACCAGGCCCTGTGCTAAGTCCTGGAGAGTCAAAGCTGACTGAGGTAAAAGACTTGAGCTTTAGAAAGAATTTATCATCTAAGGGGACATAGACAAAATAGACGGTCGCAGTGCGAGATGGTAAGTACGACAGCAGCACAGGTATGCACAATTCCTCGGGGAACACAGAGGAGGAAGTGCTCTTAGTTCCACACTGGTGAAGTCCTGCTGACAATCCTGCCGATGTAAGTCCTGAGCGGAAGCTGGGTAGCAGCCAGGTCTCTCTCCTGTAGCCCTGGATCCATGGAGCTGGCAAACCAAGCTGCCGTGGAGAAACCAGAAAACCCTATGATCACTGCTTGGTTTTCCTAGCAAGCAGAGCCTGAGGCACGTGTGAGGAACTGAGTTGCTTAGCCAAAGGACTGCAAATCCAAAAAAGAATAAAATAAGGAATTGGGGGGGGGGGGGGGGGATCATTCTCGAGAAAGTAGTCGGAACCAGCCGTTGTCAAGATTGGCCTTACATGTTCACCCATCACGTGGGTGAACCACAGAAAAGGCCAGGGCATCTCATTTTTCACAGATCTTCACGATCTGTGAAAAACATTTCAGAAGAATCATGTGTGCTGGTTTCGAAGCATGAGCAGGAGTTTGCCACAGCTAAGTCCTGAATTCCATACCTGAGTGTTGACAGTTGTATAGCAGGCAGCTGCGGGTGTGGAAGGGAGTACATGTTTGGTTATGTCTTCTTGAGAAGGTTAAGGTTTGAAGTGTTTGTATGCCATTCAAGGCCACCATCATCAGACATCCCTCCCTAAGCTGCTATCTTCCAGTGATGTGGACTAATTTCTGTTCCCTGAACAACTGCAATCTCTGGAACATTGCATCTATTATTCTCCCAGTCAAAGATCCCTTCCCTTGCCCTTTTCCTGTTAAAATTGTACGCACCTTTCTGTTCCCAACTCCAACACTACCCCCATGACGGAAGCCTTCTCTCACCACTGCCAAAGCCCTGGAAAAAATAAGCATTCTCTAATCTGGGCTTCCAAAATTCTAATTGGGTTAAGAAAAGCCATGATGTATTTTTCTATGTTTTTCTATGCAAAAGTGTGCCATGACTTTTCCGACGACCCAATATGTAGCCTTGGGTAAAACGCAGTGATTCACGTCTGTTGGCCTTTGATAGGCAGTGCATGCTAAGCTCCTGGGAGCAGGGGCACTTCCTTTGTTTCTTGCCTTTTTATTTTGTGAATTTTTTATTTTTTTGGAGAGATTTTCCCTATAGGGCACGTGCGCTAGCCAGACAGACAGAAAGAGACATAGAGACAGAAAGCGAGAAATCACCCCCCAGGGGGGATGGTCACACCGCAATCCCTTCTCCTCCATTCTCCTCTCGGGATCTTGGGCACGCACGCACACGCGCCCAGCGTGAGTTTTAAGCCACCGGGTCCGGGACGTGAACCGCGGTCGACTACGTGGGAGTCCAGCGACATAGCCATGACGCTAACTGCTGGTTCCCTTGTGAATTTTCATCTACAGAAAGGTTGAGTTACTAGCCAATGAGCACTCAACCAATACATGCTTGATTCACCAGCAAACATTTTGGCATTTTTTCTTCTTCTTTCTTACTTTCTTTCTTTCTTTTTTAATTTTTTGAAAAGTTTTTGCTATAGGGTGCATGCCCTTGTCAGAAAGACAGAGACAGGGACCAGCAGTTAGCGTAATGGCTATGTCGCTGGACTCCCACGTAGTCGACCGCGGTTCGAGTCCCGGACCCGGCGGCTTAAACTCACGCCGGGCACGTGTGCGTGCGTGCCCAAGATCCCGAGAGGAGAATGGAGGAGAAGGGATTGCAGCGTGGCCATCCCCCCTGGGGGGTGATTTCCTGCTTTCTATCTCTCTGTCTCTCTCTGTCTGTCTGGCGAGCGCACGCGCCCTATAGCAAAAACCTCTCCAAAAAAAGAAAAAAAAAAAAAAAAAAAAGAAAGACAGAGACAGACAGAGAGATAGAAAGCGAGAAATCCCTACCCCCCTCCCCCGGGGAATGGTCATCCCTTCTCCTCCATTCTCCTCTTGGGATCTTGGGCATGCACACACATGCACCGGCGTGAGTTAAGCCACTGGGTCTGGAACTCAAACCGTAGTGTGCTACTTGGGAGTCCAGTAACATAGCCATTATGCCAACTGCTCGTCCCAACTTTCTTTGATTTTTTTAAATTTTGCTATAGAATATGTGCACTCTCCACAGAGAGACAATGAGAAAATACCCCCCCCCCCCCGGGGGGATGGTCACAGTTTCTTCTCCTCCATTCTCTCAGGACTCGAGGCTCACACACATGTCCAGCGTGCTTCTCAAGCTGCTGGGTCTAGGACTTGAACTATGCAGTTGACCATGTAGGATCCAGTTGCCTTAACCAGCACACCACCAGCTAGCCTGCTTCTTCTTTCTCTTTCTTTCTTTTTTCCCTGAATAATTTGAAGATAAGTTGCAAACATCATGACACTGATCCCTAAATAGTTCAACATCCTTCTGATGATAAAAACTTTCTCTTATAAAATTGCAATGCTATTACCAAACTTAAAACATCAAAAATCCCATATGAGATCAACATTGGAATTTCTACAGTTGTCTCAAAAATATCTTTTCTAGCTTTTTCCTTCTTGAAGCTAGAGCCCAATCAAGGTTCAGACACTGAATTTATTCTTTTACTCTAGAAGAGTCATTCCTGGGAATAAGCATTGTTTAAGGTTCTATTTAATTTTATTGATTTATTACTTTTTTTAATTTTTGCTATAGGGCATATGTGCTCACTAGAGAAAGACAGAGACAGAGGAAAAGTGAAAAAGTAAGCCACCAGGTCTGGGAGTTGAACTGCAGATGGCCATGTGGGAGCCCAGTACTTTAATCACCGTGCTACTCATTGGCCCCAAGAATGAGCATGAGCAGACAAACCTACTGATGCAAGATCGCTGGGCGGTTCCTCCATGAAGTCAGAATCCTGCAGGAGAGACTTGGAGCCAGCGTCCTCTGTGAACCACCGCTTTTCTGTGATGGATCGTCTCCAGGCTCCACTGCAGGCCACTAGCAGATGCCCCAGAGTACGTGGCTCAGAGGGAGAAGAGCATCTGGACCCTCACGTCTCACTGAAGTCGGGAAGGCCCCAGAGAGCAGGGATTCACTGCCTCGTGAAACGACCGAGCTGGGCCAGACCTCCGACACCACGTCCAAGTCCCCGGCTCAGGAGAGAGGGCAGAGAATGCAGAGCCAGAGAGGTATAGTGACTCGTCAAGGTCACACGGGTCAACTGTGCCCAGATGTCCTTCCCACTTTCCCTGGCCACCATGGTCATTCTGGGATCTCCGTCGCTCTTGTTCCCAGTGAGGTGTGATCATTTTCTCTACCTTCAAGCATCAACCACCTCAAAGTACTCAAGGCAAACCTGGTAATCCCACTCTCAGAAACGAAGGGATGAACCCACAACTGCTTCCTGCTGCATGGAGGCTGGAGTCACCTCGGAGGGTGTTTGTTGTCTCCAGTGGGAAAAGACTGAGGAACAGGTAGCAATTGAGTAGCGGCGTGGGAAGCAGGAACACGAAAGCCCCGAACTCCGCCGGCTGGGAAGGAGATCCCTTCACATCCACTGGGCCTCTTCTTCCCACGTTAGCCTAATTGTGTCACTGACCTCTCCTAGGGCCCCGCCCATGCTCACGGCAGAGCAGTTGTCACCACGATGGCCGTTTACAGGTGCGAATCCCTTTTAGAAACACAAGTGATAAGTGCAGGAAGTAAGGGCGAGGTGACTCTCATTGCTAACTGAGCATAAGCATTTCTTTAAAGCAGCAAAAGTGAACATTCTTCATTCTCTCCACACTTCTTCCAGGCAACGGCAGCATAGGCTTCAGGGTTGTAGGAGGGTTTCCTGGAACAGGGAAAAGCAGCGACTGGCTCAGTTGTTAACGGGTTGCAGATCGAGACGACTCCATCCTCATCGAGGAACTGGGGGCTCTTCACAGACATTCCAGTCTAGGACTCGAACTTGTATGACCTGGGTTGGGCCACTGGATTCTTAGGAACCCTATCTGTAAAACAGAGGAAGTAAGGCGAGAGTTGCAGTAAAGTATTTTGAACTGGTTGTATATTACAACCGTGGGGGGAGGGTAAAAATTATGAGGCCTGTCTCCTATCAGCTTTCCATTGTACTTTCAATAGCTCTGGGGGAACGTCTAGGTGATTCCTAAATAGCCAGGACTGGGAACTTCAGGACTGTGGCAAGCTGATTCACAGAGGGGTCAGGTCACTGTAGCCATGGGAAGGAGTGTGAAACTGCTCACCGGTTAGGGACACACAGCCCCAGGCATTGTGCTCTTTGCTCACGTGGTCTTCGCTCCACCCTCAGGTTGAGCCCCCTCTAGGATCAAGAGAGGCTCCTGCCGAGGCTGTCAGCATCTTCCCAGAAATCTGTGGGGACATGTGTATTTTTCAGACTGAAAGAAAGGCAGTACCAAGCCTTGATCCCCAAACAAGCGGGAGGTATTCGGCCAGCTGGAAGGAGGCCCCACCCACTTTCCTGGGACTAGCCCACATGGTGGGAGAAGAAAGGAGAGAGGCCACAGCCACATGTAATAAGATGGCCGCCAGTCTGCTTGCCTGCTGACGCTGGCGCCAGCCACGAGCTGCCCATGCAGGACACGGAGCTTCTGCCAGACCGGCTGGCTTTTGATCAGTACCATGTCGTGCCAGAGACTTGAAGGGAAATGGCCAGGCTCCCTGGAGTTGGCCAGCCAGAATTTTTCCTGCGTCCTCGATAGAGGTGTTTGAAGAATCTGAGCACAGATTTAAAAGTGGGGTGCAGGCAAAGGGAAAGGGGACTGTAGGCCAGAGGCTGTCCCTTGTAAGGCCGAGAGGGGAAGCAGGGCACCCTTTCCTGTCTGGTGGCCGGGGTTTCGGGGCTGCCTTTGTACATTTGGCGGCTCTGCCCCAGGGCTCAGAGAGAGATTTTGGTCTCGGCTGACACATCTGTTAAAGCCAAGACAACCAGGGTGGATCCCTGGTTCCCCCCCTCCGTATCTAGGGATTGGGACCTGCACCCCGCTGGCGGAACACCTCCAGCATGTTGGGGATCCAGGCTCGTTGCTGTCTTCCCTTTAGTCTGAAAAATGCACGTGTCTCCATCATGTTTGGGATGGTGGTGGTAGTCCTGTAGCAAGGCTGTTAGGCGACATGGTGAACTCCACTCTGGCCACTCACAAAGGACCTGCAGGAGGCTCCTGTGTTCTAAGTGGGTCCCCTAAGGTCTGGGCCGGGGTCCTCAGGAAACTCAGCCTGCATCCTCAGCAGGAGACTCTGAGCGACCCTCAACGCCGCGTATCCTTGCCTCCCTGTCCCCTTCCCCAGCAGCCAGGCCAAGAGTTAAGCAGACCCCAGCCTGAGGTCTGGCGTGTTTTGTGTCTGACAATACCAGGTTCCGTGACTCCAAGAGCCCTTCCCTTCATAAACCAAATGCCCACCAGTTTTGCTTATTTGCTCTGACCCTCAAAGAGCCCAGGGGTCCCTTCCTAGTTCAACAAATAAATCCAGTTTCACTCTAGCAGGCTTTAGCCCACAAAGTTCCATTGTTAGACTCGCCCTGAATTTCCACTGTGCACTCCCTCTTCGCCACCTAGCCCCACGCCTGTTCACCCTGCTTTCATTTTGGGATAAATCGGCCTCCCTTTTTTTTCCCCCCTTTTCTTTTCTTTTTTAATTCTTTCAAAGGGTAAGGAATGTTGACACCCCCTGAAACATGCCTCTGATGTCTGGTTCGACTTCAGACGGCTGTATTTGAACGTGCACTGACGCAATCGGGCAGATTGGGTTAAACCAAATATTACAATTGCAAGAACTCATCTGGAACTAATAATTTTGAGGCCACCGAAAGTAAAAGGGCCCCGCTTTGGGGCTGGCCCGCGGCAGAGGCCAGCTTGGGCCGATGCTGCCCCCTGCTGTGCGCGCGGGGAGCGGGGCGGGCCGCCCGCCTTCCGGTCTGGTGCAGACAGGTCCGCCGGCGAGCCAGACCAGGGCTATTTTAAAAGGCTAGCGCCTCTCCCCAGCCCGTGGTGTAAAGATAGCTAGTCTGGCAGCCCCGTGTCTTCGCTGAAAAAAAGACAACCTCCCAATTATAGAGCCAGGGCTGGCTACAAAGGCAGTTGCAGTTGGAGCTCTTGAAACATGTGCCCGGTGGATTAAACAGATCAAGTGTCAGTGGCTCACTTAGGGGGAAGCTCGTTTAAGGAAGAATTTTTATTTTGCGGGGGATGAAGGGAACGCACAACTCTGGGTTATGTCGGCACATTGCTGAACTGCAAGTCACATGCCAGATCCAGAAATGATGAAAACATCTGTTTTTGCTTTAGACCAGCGAGGCTCTGGCGGTGGGGAGGGGCGGGCAAGGGAAGGGACTGGCTTTGCTCACGAGCGCCA
This sequence comes from Tupaia tana, assembly GCA_026018925.1. Taxonomy (NCBI): domain Eukaryota; kingdom Metazoa; phylum Chordata; class Mammalia; order Scandentia; family Tupaiidae; genus Tupaia; species Tupaia tana. Next base: position 65,523,334 of record JAKSZU010000015.1, on the reverse strand, counting down.
TCTGCTGGGCCTGCTGCGGAAACGCGTGGGACCCCAGCACAATGCAGGCTGCGGCTCACCCCCGGGAAGGGAGAGATCAACAGGTGGGGGTCTCTGCCCCGGTGATCACTCTCTTTGGAGGACAGCCCTGATTGTGCCCTGGAGACTGTGCAATTCCGTATGGCCTCAGAGTGTTCGCAACGAAGAGCTGAGTCCCTGGGGACTGCTCTGGGGCAGAGGAGGTGGAGGGAGAAGCGGCAAATAAATCCCCAGGTTGGGAAGGAAGGAGGTAGAGGGGGAGGGGAGCCGCTCCTTGGTGGTTTGCAGACAGTAAAATTTGCTATTCCTTCTGGCTGAAATCTACCAGAACAAAGGAACCACGTCTGCAGGAAAACTCCCAGCTGCCCTCCCGCAGCCATCCCTCTTGCTGCTACAGTGGCTTCTCAGCACGTCTGCGAATGCTCGGGTATTCACAGACCGTCCTGGTCACGGGGCTGGCCCAGCCCTTGACCGGGAAGGCCAGCCGGCCTCACCATCCCGCTCTGGGGAGGGCTTGGGAACAGGAGCCATCCCGACAGCCAAGGCGCTGCGTTCTCCCAGCGTTGGGCTCATATTTACCTCTGCCGGTGAGGTGCCCAGCACTCACTCAACACAACTATTTGTCATACGGTTTAAAAAACAGTACAAATATGTCAGAGGAAAATGTATGTTTAGTGTCAAGTGAGACAGTAACAGCTGGGAGTGGGGAGGCAGGCAGGAGTGCAGACCTGAGCCTACCTTTCATCAATGTTTGTGGGCAATTCTGAGAGGAGGCTTGCTTCTCCCCGTGTAGTGTCATCCCAGCCCTCAGAGACTGCAGTCGGCCTGCGTCAGCCCTGGCTGCCAGTCCCCCAGCCTTAAGGTAAATCCTCCGGGTCCAGGGACTGGCTGCCAGAGGACCATCCAAATGGCATGTGTTACCCATGACTAGTCGGGCAGGGACCCAGGCACCTCCCCTGGGCCAGGTGCGAAATGCTTCCCAACAGAATAAAGGTGGTGAAGGGTTAATCAAAGGGAGAAAGAAAAGAAAGAAAGGAAGAAAGAGAGAGAGAGAAAGGAAGGAAGGAAGAAAGAGAGAAAGAAAGAAAGAAGAAAGAAAGAAAGAAAGAAGGAAGGAAGGAAGGAAGGAAGGAAGGAAGGAAGGAAGGAAGGAAGGAAGGAAGAGAACTAGTCAAATGAAGGACTCGGGCTTGGGTCTCATTGCCTTCGCCCACCTTTACACTCAGCTGTTGGCCTTTGAGGTGCCCAAGAACAAATGCTGCTTTTGAGAGATTTTTTGCTGTAGAGTGTGTGTGCTTGCCAGAGAGACAGAAGGAGAGAGACAGAAAGTGAGAAATCACCCCCCCCCCCCGGGGCGATGGCCATGCCGCAATCCCATCTCCTCCATTCTCCTCCTGGGATTTGGGGCACATACCTGGCATCCGAGTCTCAAGCTGCTGGGTCAGGGACTCAATCCATTGTCAGCCAAGTGGGAGTCTAGTGCCTTAACCATTATGCAACCTGCGGGCCCCTAAATTATTTTTTTTTATATTTTATCATTATTATTATTTTAATTTGATCAGAGAGAGAGAGAGGAAAATGAGAAAGCAAGCCACCAGGTCCGGGACTCAAACCGTATTCAGCCATGTGAGAGTCCAGTGCCTTAACCACCATACCATCAGGTGCCCTCCCTCCACTCATTTCTTAAAGTTTATTTATTCTTTCTTCCATGATCAAGAGAGACAAAGGCCAAGAAGGAGAGAGAGGGGCACCCCCAACTGGAACTTGATGCCACGATCCTCCCCCGGCCTCAGCCAGCCTGGCTCACGGACACGCGTGTGCCCGGGATACTCAGCCAGGTCCCTGGGCAGGACATGGTGTGTTACTGTTATATACCATCTGGCCTGCACAGTTGGATTCACCTTAGCTATAAACTCCCAAGTTCATGGGATCAGCAGATGGTATAATGGTTACGTTGCTGGACTTCCACATGGTTGACTGTGGTTCAAGGCCCGAACCCAGAGGCTTGAAACTCAGGCTGGGCGAGTGTGCATGTATGCCCAAGATCCCAGGAGGAGAAGAGATGGGATTACGGTGTGGTCATCCCCTGAGGGGTGGTTTGTTGCTTTCTGTCTCCCTGTCTCTCTGGCGTGCACACTCTCCCTATAGCAAAATTTTTTTAAAAAATTCGTAAAACTCCCAAGTTCAAAAAGAAACTGAAGCACTCTGCTGGAGCCCAGCCCTTCCTCTTTCTTTGCCCCCGCCCCAGATAGGTACAGAAAGAACTGCCCTTTGTGTGGGTCTGAGAACCTGACTACCATGAGGAGGATGCAGAAAACCTCTCCTTCCCATTTGACAGCTGGACTAATACAGGAAACCTGCCCAGTCCTCATGGATCTGGCCACACTCACCAGCTAGAGCCCCAAGGGCCACACTGGCCTCCATGGAACCCATGGCCTTAAGTGGTTCAGGCCCAGGCTCAGGCCCGAGGCTGCCCACGAGCCTGTGTGTCTCCTGAAGTCTGTCTGGAAAAACTACTAGCTCAGAGGGCTGGGCACACCCATAGCATCAACTTCACTTTGGCTTCAGGCCTTAAACGATTAGATCGCAAGGCCTCCTGTTAGTCTAGTTCGATAGTGATCTGCTGCGGAGTGTTGTCGTGAACTTTTTGTTTCATAAACTGAGGAAACCTGGTCACTGGCCCATCTTTCTTTTCTGGAATCTTCTTGACATGTTCTCTCATTCCTCCCTAGTTTGGCAACAGGTCTGTGTTAAGATGCATGAAAGACAACATGTTTCATGTGGCCCGGACATCTTCGTACTCTGAATTTAGGGTTTTTGGTCAACATTCAGCAAAATAAAATCTCCGATCTAGGCCCCAACAGCAGGACAGAAAAACTGAGGAAGGGGGAAAAATGCAGCATGGAAAGAAACATGGGTGATTTTGTGCTTTCCTAAGTGTTTAAGGGTGGGATGCCACCCTCCCCAACTTTTTTTCCCCAGTCCAAAGACTCTCTTTGCTCATTATACAGATCATTTCTATTGCCCCACGGCGCTCCGTCCCTCTCGGTGTGATTCTCTTCACACAGAGAAATAACCTTTGTTCGGCGCTCCGCTCTCCTAAGCTCTGCTGAATTCTGCAAGATCACTCTCCACAGACAAGATTAGCACCTCCTTTCCAGCTCCAAATAGACTATAATCCAAAAGCTGCTCTTTTAAATAGAGGTTTCTTTTATGCTTAAATTCCTAAATAAAAGAAACATCAATGCTACTGCTAGTCTCCCCAGTTAAATCCGATTTGCAAGAAATGCTGCTTGCTCAAAAATCTGGGTGTGAGCTGAAGTCTGGGCTCAGGGAACACATTTGGGACTCTCCAGTCATTCTCTATCTGGAGGGCCCTCCAGTGGCCAAAAGAATACCTGGTATAAACAAAGACCACCAAAGCAAGCCTTCCAACAAAGGCAGAGGGTGGACGCTAGCCTGCATTTAAAATGCTGCGCGTGAGCCCCGCATTTTGCCCATAGAGGTGTGTCTCGTGTAAAGAAAGCCAAGACAGGATCTCGGCTCACAGAACAGAGACATGATTTGCATCACAAAAGGACCCTTCACTTGATAAAAAATTTTTAAAAAGAGGCAGGTTTGAACTCCATTAAAGGACACCCCCACCCAATTTCTTTAAGATTCTATTGAATTTGAAAAAAAAAAAAAAAAAAAAAAAAAAAAAACAGACTGACATACAAATTTCGGATTGCATCTGTGACATTAAACACAGTGCATTTGTAGTCTGCACTGCTCAGCCCACCCCGCCCACATTGCCTCCTCTTTCTGAAAGCCTCTGCCTCCCAAGCACCCTGACGGAGACAGAGGAGGGCAGAGCCCCTGGGTAAGAGCTGAGAGCGCAGGACAAGTTCAAGGTCCTCTGAGCCCCGAGCCACCTTTCCAGAGAACTATGAGAAAAGCAGGCTGCTGCTCCAATACGTTTCCCTCCAGGTTAGAGGACACTGCTGGTTTTCCAGAAGGTTCTCGCTCTGCCACAGATTAGCATGCCATGTTGCATGGGTGTGCCTCAGTTTCTTCTGCTGTAAAATGAAGGGGTGGGCTACTTGGAATGCTCTTTGTTCCCTGGAAGCAGCAGAGGAGTGAGGAAGAGGGAGGCTCCCTCCCATTAAGTCCCTTCAGTCCTCTGACTCTCACCTGCTCTCCCTTCAGGTCGTCCTCTAAGCCGGTGACCTCTAGCAGCTGCAGGGAATGAAACTTTGACACCCTGGACAGACTACAACCTTCACACCCTCTCACCCCATCCCTGCCAGGCAGAATCCTGGTCAGCCCTCAGGGCCCAGGGCAAATGCCAATTCCATCCTGAAGCTTTACCCAACTCCCCACCCCAGGCTGTTTTCCTCCCTGCTTTGTGTTGGGGCCTCCCTTTAGGATCATCGCTCAGTCAAGCACCTGCCATCAATTGAATGATTATTTGTGTGCCCTCCAAATTTTACAGGTTGGAATGTAATTCTCACTGTGATCATATTAGGAGGTGGGTCTTTTGGGGATAGATAGAATTAGTGCCTTCATAAAAGAGGCCACAGAGAGCTCCCCTACCTCTTTCTCCATGTGAGGACACAGAAGCCTATGAACCAGGTAGGGGGCCCTCACCAGAATCTGCTGGCACATTGATCTAGGACTTCCTACCCTCCAGAACCGGGAGAAATACAGTTCTGTTGCTTATAAGCCGCCCAGCCTATGGCATTGCGTGATGGCAGCCGCAACGCACCCAAGATCAGCTGGGTTCTCATTCTGCAGTTGCAGCAGCGGCAGCGAACATTCCAGACCAGCAAGCATCTGTCTGGAGGCTGTGCTAGGGTGGGCCCACCTCCCTGGGGCTCAGGAGGAAGGACAGTCTGGACACAATGACAATGTTCTGGAGTAGATGGGGGTGAGGGCACAGAGCAGTGCGTTCCAGGGGCCAGAGAGATCCTAGCTCCAGACGGTCTCTGCTCTCAGGCACGTCCCCTCCCACTGCCCACCAGGCACAGAGCCATCCCCGACTGACAGATGTTTTCCTTTGTCTTTTTCCACACGGAACCAACTGTCCTATTTCTCTCTGTTTCAAGTGTCTGGAAAGATGAGCCTGAATCATTTCTCCACACCTCCCTTTCTCTGCTCAGGCTATACGGACCTAACATCCACGCATAGTGTGTCCCCAAACCCCCTTGTGGAGGGTGCCCATGAGTCCCTTGTCTGTAAAAATGGGGTTATCCTCTCACAGGGCTACAGAAGGACGACGGTGGGATACTCACAGCTGACAGTCAGAGTCCTGGCACGGGATATGCCCTAACACAGGCATTGCCAACTCCCAGACTGCAGACTGGTGCCCGCCCATGGCCTGTTAGGGACTGGGCCACAGGTCGCTGCCAGTCCCCTGGGCCCTGCAGCAGGACATGGGTGGTGGCTGGCCAGCAAGCGAGGCTTCACCTGTGATGTAGCTGCTCCCCATCGCTGGCACAGCCTCCAGGCTCTGCCTCCCGTCGGGTCAGTGCTGGTACAGGATTCTCGGGGGTGCAAACCCTACTGTTGTGTGATTGCTTCATTGTTTAGTGCACGGTGGACGTGGTGCACTTGGGTCGTCCTGGGACCAACCCCCACCCCTCTCTAGTCTGTGGAGGGTTGTTTTCCATGAAGCCAGTCCCTGGTGCCAGGAAGGTTGGGGACTGTTGGTCTAAGGTTTCTGCTTACCAAATCCTGTCCTCACCACACCCTGATGAGTTAGAGGTTAAATGATCCTTATCTGTAGGCAAGGCAACTGCAGGGCAAAAAAGGTTAAGACACAAGGAATCACAGGTTCCAACAGTAGGCGTAATGGCTGTCACTGGACTCCCATATAGTGGTTCAAGTCTCGGACCCGGCGACTTAGACTCCCACTGGGCATGTGTGTCTGTGCGTGCCCAAGATCCCAAGAGGAGAGTGGAGGAGGAGGCCATCCAGGGGGGGGCAGGGGGGTGATTTCTCGCTTTCTGTCTCTCTGTCTCTCTCTGTCTCTCTGGCAAGCACACACACCCTATAGCAAAATCCTTTCAAAGAAAAAGATACAAGGAATTGCATGGCTCCAGAGTCAGGCCAAACGCAGGCCAGCTGACACCAGAGCTCAGGCCCTAAATCCTGTATATATCCACATGAAAACCCCAGGAAAGGGTGCCTGGCATGGAGGACACAGCCACATACACCACCCCGAGCTCTCTTGTGGTATTTGACAGACTGGATACCTCCTTCCAGTGATGGGGTGGCAATTAGCTGAGATCATCAGTACGTTGCCCAGACTCCTCGCACAAAGGGCTGGCTGATGAAAACTATAAAGCGAGATGACCCCACAGCGACTCTCTCGCCCTGGCCCCTCCTCCTGAGGGACACCTGAGCTCCAGATATGATGGCAGAATGGGAGCGCCATGTGGGCTGTAGACCGTGAGGACTCCCAAGGGAAGAAAGCCAGGCTAAGGCTGGTGGGTCTGCAGGAAGGGAGAGACCCGGGTCTTCAGTGACTGAAGCTTCTATAGCGGCCCAGAACTTCCACGTGAAAGCAAACATACCAACTCCTCTCTAAGGTCACTGACCTATAGGTTTTTGGTCACGTGCACCTAAGCTTGATATGAACGGATCCGTTTTCAAGAACAGGCTAATTTAGGCCGCCCTTCAACAGATTTACTAAGTGTCAAGGGCTGTTCTAGGCTCTGTGGAAATAGAGCAGAGGAGATCCAATTCAAAAGGCTCGACGTTGCCTACTTCTTCACTGCCGCTCGGTTCCAGGTTTTGCCCAGGACCCAGGGCTGATGAATGGCAGTTTAATCCCACGACAGTCCACCTGCTTTCTGATGAGGTCACTGTCTTCACTTTCTGCTGCCTGCCCCAAACTCTCTGCCTCCCTGAGCGGGGTGATGTGCTCCTGAACTGGAGAGGCCACGTCCTGTGGTCCCTCCTAACAGGTGGCTATGAGAGCCACTTCTGGCCCAGGGACCCCTGTGTGAAGGACAATTCCCAAGAGCTAGGAATGCCTCTAAAGAAGAACGAGCCCCCAAAGGACTGCCCAGCCTAGTCCTTATTCAGAAAGGTTGCTACCTCTTGGATATCTGCCCACTGGACCATTCAATTTTGCAGCAGTAGCTGTATGAAAGGTCTATAGTTACATAGAATAGATCAGTCTCTCTCTCTGTGGGGCGAGGGAGAGTGATGATTAATATTGTGTGTCCACTTGCCTGGCCATGGTGTGCCCAGATTAAACATTGTTTATGGGTGCACCTATGCAGCTATTTCTGGGTGAGGCTAGCATTTGGATTGGTGGGCTCGGAGACTGCCCTTCTCAGAGAGGGTGGGCCTCATCGGGCCTCATCGAATCCAGTAAGAGCCTCAGTAGAACAAAACGTGGAGGAAAAAGGCATTCTTCCCTCTCTGCTTCCTGACTGTATATGATCTGGGACATCTCACCTCGTTGTCTTTGGCCTTCACACTGGGATGTACACCACCATTTTCCTTAGTGCCCAGTCCTCAAACTCAAACTAAATTGCACCACCAGCTTGCAAACAGCAGATTGTGGGACTTCTCAGTCTCCATGATCATATGAACCAATTCCTCATAATACACACGCACACACACACACACACGCACAACGGATCTTCAAAAGCTCACAGAAGATGCATACGATAGAAAAGCTATGCATAGATTTCAAAAATGTTTGCACCCAAATAAATGTGTATTTAATTCTATTTTTTTCCATATATCCATCCTACTGGTTTTACCCGAATACACAAGCGAAGTCTTGACTGGAAGCATTTAGGGTTGAGACAGATTAACTCACTGATTAGCTGAGCTCTTGGAAAAGACACTTCATACACTTAATTCCCATTTTCTCTTTAATAAAATCATTTATACCATCTATACAGACTCAGAATGGCTTCTTGACCCTGAGGTTTTAATATATGTTACTCAGAGAGCAGGAATCATTTCGGTCTCATTCCACATTAAACTTCCAGTGGCAAAAATAGGACTGTAGACAGAGGATCTGCCTCATAAGGATTCATTTAATGAATGCTGCTGTGGGATCCACATGTCAGGTGCCCCACCACCAGGGAGTTCTGCCTCTTGACACTCACAGCTAGAGATCTGATATCAACCTTCCATTTCTCCATGAACCACGAGCAACACTGATGTTTGAGATTCTCTTTCTTCTACTTGATAACTGCTCTGCACTAGAGGTTGCAACCTTTGTAAGAGATCCCTGTTGAACACTCAGCACCTGCTCACATACAACCACGTTTCATACCATCCCACTCTGGCATAATCATCTCTGTCACGTCCTGGTGTTGCAATTTAACATTGGGAAACCCGTTCTTCCATTTAGCACACTTCCTGCCCAAGTGAAATGGAGAAAGGATTCACCCTTCAACACTAAATACCTCCGAAGTTCTTTCCAACTCTTCCTCTTCTTCCCACCCATCACACAGACACAGACACACTGGTCCCACCAAGTAAGTGCTTGGCAATCTTGAAATCTCCCCTCTTCCCTAGAGTTCAGACACACTTTGGTGGCCCATTAGGTTCCTTTAGTACTGAGTAAGTTTAATGTGACAACCATGAGAGCCACTCGTGTCCTTACATACCCACGTTATGTCTCTTATGTCTACTTATGCTCTCCTCTTCCTTTGGTGAGGAGTACTGCTAGCTGTTTCTCCCACCTTCCGAGCATCCAAACACTGAATAGGGAAGCCCTGAGAGTCAGAGAGCATGAGGGGGCTGGAATGAATCCTTCTCCGAGCTCCAATCAGTGTGGGAGATGATCCGAATGCTTGGCTGTCATGGCAGGAGAGGGAGAAACGCAGCTGGTAGCACGGCACCAAGCCCTAGGTTCCACTGGTTTTCAGAGCAAGTCTGTGTCAAAACTGCTTATAAGAGCAAAGGGGAAGAGGGCATCTCTCTGCTTTGGATGTCTGAAGTCGGACTTGCCTTTGTCGCTGGAGCCGGGATCTGTGAGAAGTGGCAGAAGTCTGGAACACTCCCCCACACAGGCTTAGTCATATTCACAGGGGACTATGAGCAGGCACACCTGCTCACACGGAATCAAGTGGGAAAATGACACATGCCAAATGTTCACAGTGGTTATGCCAGGATTATCAGAAAATCCCATTTTTTCCTCAGTGCTTTTATGTCCCCCCCCCCCCCCAATTTGTTTTTCTATAGGGTCCATGTGCTCATCAGAGACAGAGAGAAAGTGAGAAATCTCCCGGGGGGATGGCCACACCACAATCCCTCCTCCTCTATCCTCTCAGGATTTGGGGCATGCACGCACACACATCCGGTGTGATTTTCAAGCTACTGGGTCTGAGACTCAAACTGCAGAGTTGGCCGGGGGGGACCCAGTGCCTTAACCGCATGCCACTGCTGCACCCCCTCCCCAATTTTTTATAATGGAAACCAATTCCTTTGATACGCCTACCCCAAAAGATCATTATTTAAAAAGGTAAAAGTGCCAATTAGAATAAATTCCTAATGTATATACCCAAAGCCACGCTATCAAAAAGGCCACTGAGAGGGGCTATCTGCTGAAGTAATGAAGAGCATGACCGTCTAGATTCCGGCTGCCGGGGCTCAAGACTCCATTCTGCCTCTGGATGCCAAGACCTCGGGCAAGCTTCCCAACCTCTCTGTGGCTGGTTTATCTGTAACATGAGAGTAACATCGTCCTAAAAGGGTTGTTGGCGCATTAACTCAGTTGACATATAAGAAGCCCTCAGGAACCAGAAGGCAGTGTGATGGTTAAAGTGCTGGACTCCCGCATGGCTGAGAGCAGTTCTAGTCCCAGGCCTGCTGGCTTGCTTTCTCATTTTCCCTCTATCTCTCTCTGTGTGTCTCTCTCTGGTGTGAGCACATGCCCTATAGCAAATTTTAACATAGTATTATTATCAAATAATTTTTTAAAAACTTAAAAAATGAAGCCCTCAGAACAGTGTTTAGCAAGTAGCAATTAGTTGTTTGTGTTAGTTCTTATTGCAAATAATACTGCCATTGCTTACATTTTTGGATTACCCCTTGGGAGCACCATCTTTTTTTATATATATATATATAGAGAGAGAGAGAGGTTTTTGCCTTAGGGCGTGTGTGCCTTAGGCCCACCAGAGAGAGAGACAGAGATCATGAAAGGGAAAGTGAGAAATCACTCCCCAGGGGAATGGCCATGCCACAATCCCTTCTTGAGCATGCACACACACACACCCAGCATGAGTTTTAAGCCACCGGGTCCAGGAACCATGGTCGGCCATTTGGGAGTCCAGTGAGGTAACATCTATGCCATCTGCTGGCCCACGATCTTCAGTCTTAAACGCAGCCCCCAGAGTCATTTCAATGCACATAAAATCTCCTCCTGAGAAGGTGTGCTGGTTTTGGGGAGGGACCAAGCAGTCTGTAGTCCCTAGAGCACCATGAAGTCAATAGCTTGATGAGCTTGTGTTGTATTCCTGTCTGTGAATTCCATAAAACACATGTGTACAGACATCCACGTGGTTCAGCACCATCAAGGATTTGATCAATCCCTGGGTAACTAATACGTTCTGCCTCTGCTAGAGAGATTGAAAAGTAAGCTTTAATTATGAAACCTCTTCATCGGATCGATCTTGAAGGCTTTACAGATTGGCGTTCAACCAAAGGGCAAATTTCATAAAAGGCCGATTTACATTTAAATCCAAGTCTTTTTTTCCTCCCTCAAAGTTTGCTGATGCCAAAGTTAAAATATGAAATGTCATTGTTTTCATACAAATATTCCCAAACATTACCGGTTGTCATTTTGGCATTAAATAGGGTTGCGACATTACAATTATAACATTAGCATTCTTAAAAGCATAACATCATTGTTCTCCTGTAAATTGTTGCAGGCTCAAATTACCCTCCACATAATCTTAAAAAAAAAAAAAAAAAAAAAAATAAAAAAAAAGAACGGGGCACTAGCATCAAAGCAATTGAGGCGAGATGAAAGGAAGGGCTGCCACTTCCTTTTGCGAGGCCCCTAGTCAATTATCGCCCTATTAGAACACGGTGGGGGTAGCTCACGGTGTACAGTATACACAAACAAAGGTGAATAAGGTGTAGGCTGAACATTCTCTTCCCAGATGCAAAGATTTCGGATAAACTCTAACTGTGTTGTCGCAAAGCCTAAGAATCCTCCATGTTCCTAATGACTGGATTCTTTACAAAACATTTTCCAATTAAAAACAAAAACGCTTCATTGATCTGCCATCCACAGGGAATACCGTGTTCTACATAAATGACTTTGCCAAGTAATCTAAATATACACACGTATGTCTCCCAGTGTCATTTTTAATCTTTCTGTTGGGATTCCTTTACAGATGTCTGACCTGTGTCCTTCGGTTCCCTGAACAGAGCGCTAGTATACAACAACATGGCAATGAGAGCACAGGCTTCCAAATGGAAGAAACCTACGTCATCTTAACTCTGCCGCTTTATGATATGTTATTCACCCTCTCTCTTTCTTATTTTCAATTTGCCTGAGGGGCATGTGCAGCTGCCCCAGAGAGAGGGAAAGTGAGAAAGCACCTCCCGCTGGGGCATGGTCACACCATAATCCCTTCTCCATCTCTCCCTCCTTTTGGCAGTTTGGATACCAACACTCAACACATTTTCAAAGACTTGAACCATGCAGACAGCTATGTGGGACCCAGTCACCTTAACTACCACACCATTGGCTGGCCCTACTAAACCTCTCTTAAAGTTGAACTTTCTTCCTTAAAACTAAAGATTAATACCTAAATCACTGAGAATTTAAAAAAAGTTTTCACATAAAGTTGAGCATCGTGACTAGCAAAGAATAGCGGCCTCACTGGAAGGAACCACCACAATGACTAACTGGCTGGCTAGTTGCTGTCTAAGACTCTGTCCCTGTGCCACGTGGCCCTCCAAGTCGTATTTGTTGGAGTTCCCCTCTCGCTCACACAGGTTTTCTGGTCGCCTGAGGCTCTTCGTATCTCTTCTGTGGTCAGGGTATTTGCATTTAGCAAGCTCTTCTCCTTCTCTGTTGTGAGCTGGAGAACTACGTAATTGTAGCTGACACATGTACTCAGACTTAGGGGACTACGTGAAGGTAGACCACAGGATTCAAAAATAGTGTCCTCCCAGTGTTTAAAGTCAAGATTTAATAGGCAGAATCTAACACAAGGGTGCTCAACCGGAGTTGCGGACCAGGCCTGTCTGCCCAGCTGTGCAGTGGGGTGTGGACGGTGGCGGGCAAATGAACGAGGCTTCATCTGTGTTTACAGCCGCTCCCCATCAGCCGCACTGCTGCCGGGGTTCCGCTGCCTGCTGACCGAGGTACAGTCTTGGATTCTCATGGGAGTGCGACCCTGTTGTTGTGTGATCATCTCTGTGTACTGCACTGTTGTGGATACGGGGTGCACAGTGGGTGTGGTGATGATCCTGGAACCAATGCCCTCCACCCCCTACTCCTGCCCACTGGTCCATAGGAGGATTTTCTTTCAGGAGGCCAGTAACTGAGGCCAGAAAGGTTGGAGACGGCTGATCTAACAGATACAACAACTCTCAAATCAAGAAAGTTCCACTATATCCCATTCTGCATGCATTACTATTCGCTGCATGTTTCACTGAGGGCCAGGAGTTTGCTCAGCCACAAGACACAAGAAGAGGGACCAGCAGATGGCGTAATGGTTACGCCACTGGACTCCCATGTAGTCGACTGTGGTTGGAGTCCCGGATCCGGCAGCTTAAAACTCACACCAGGCACGTGTGTGTGCATGCTCATAATCTTGAGAGGAGAAAAGAGGAGAGGGATTGCAGCATGGTCATCCCCCCGGGGGTTGGTTTTTGCTTTCTGTATCTGTTTCTCTGGCTAGTGCACAAGCCCTTTAGCAAAAATCTCTCTCTCAAAAAACAAAGCAAAACAAAACAAACAAACAAAAAAAAAACACACAGGAAGGGATGAGGCAGAGGGGCAGGGGAAGGTACAGGCAGTGCCCAAGCCCCATCCAGGGGACCTGTAGCACACTGACTTCAAGCATCAGACCCCACTAGCAGGACCTTCTTGGATAAAAATGGACACAGTAAATTATAACCTATAGGTTTCAATTGCTGCGTACATGCGGTATTCCTCTTAGGGTCTTCCTGTTGTGGCGTGATCTTTGTGCATTCACTATTTATTGAGCAGTTACTTTTCATTTTTTAAATTTTATTTAACTCTATTTATTATTATTATTTTTTCCAGTTAGATCAGAGAGAGACAAGAGAAAGAGAGAGAGAGGGAAAGTGAGAAAGCAAGCCACCAGGTCCCAGGGCTTGAACCACAGTTGGCCATGTGGGAGTACAACGCCTTTAACCACTACACCACCTGCCAGGCCAAGAAGCCACCTTTCCACCCCAACACCTCGTACATTCTTTATTCTTTTTTTTTTTTTTTTTTTTTGGAGAGGTCTTTTGCTATAGGGCGCGTGCGCTCGCCAGAAAGACAGAGAGAGACAGAAAGCAAGAAATCACCCCCTGGGGGGATGGCCACGCCACAATCCCTTCTCCTCCGTTCTCCTCTTGGGATCTTGGACACGCACGCACAAGCGCCTGGTGTGAGTTTTAAGCCACCAGGTCCGGGACTCTAACCGCGGTTGACTATGTGGGAGTCCAGCGACATAGCCATTACGCTAACTGCTGGTCCCCCATACATTCTTTATTCTGTCCCCCACCCCCACATGCCAGCTTCTAGTCATGACTGGTTTCCTAGCTAGATCTCCCTATGGGAGCAGAAGGCAAGGGTCATGCTGCCATTCTAAGTGACAGGATTACTCTCCCTGGTGATAAACACCGCGGTGCTGCACGTCAGTCTCATGAACTTGGTTGAGGCACGTTTGGCCAAGCGAGGTAAGTTCATTAGCATGTGTGGCCAGAACAAGTTACCTGGCCTGAAGATACAGGGCTAGGCCACGACAGGTAAACTGGGTCAGGTGCTAAGTCTCCCCTTGCAATCTCTCTGGGTGCGACATGTTGTCCCGAGTGTTCTGACACTGAATAGTGACGTGGGGCAGTGTGGCACTGTGATACCCAACAGCATGGAGTCAGAAACACCTGGGCCTGACATCTGGTTTTGCCATTTATTCTCTGGTTTTCCCTAAGCAAATGACTTCACTTCTCTGGGTCTCTCTGTAACTCCTTCACAAAATTAGATAATACTCCTAGATGATTATTATTTTTTTTAGCCCAATACCTAAACCTAAGCAGCACACCACAAGACCTGATCAATTCAAAAGGCAACAGTGAAAACAAGAACACCACCCTGCCCCCTCTACCCAGCTGCACACCCTGTAACCCGTCAGAGATCCCCCTGCCCTTCCATAAGAGCACTGGCCACCGTCTACGGAAACCTCCTCTTACACGGGTCCCCTGCACTGCTACGCGTTCTTTCTTAGATTTGCAAATTGCCTTCTTAGCAAATTGTCTCTTAGCAATTTGTAGTTACAGCTTTGAGGGGGCCACTTCAGTCATGGCCCTCATGGAATAATTCTATTTACTTCAAAACAGCCACCACGGCAACTCCCCACTCCTCAGCTAACACAAAGACATCGTGTTCCTCAAGGATCCACCATCGGAGACCAGCCTGTTAATAACAAAATTATTCCAGGTCTCGATGTTCTCTCATCGATGAAATAAACATCCTTTGAAAACAGATAAATCAAATGGTGTTCAGAGACTACACGCGCTGTCTTTATTGCACTCAAAAGAACAACTCGAGACGTGTTTTCTTGACCCAGTTAAATTTTTATTCAGTGAAAAAAGTTGACATTGAGACAAAAATCATCTTAAAGTTGTGCGACAATATAGTAAAATCTTCAGCAGAAATCAGTGATTTGGAAACTTATCAAGGCAGTTGAAATGACAAATACCCAATTTCGCTTTGGAGAGACACAGGTGTACAGTGTTTCACTTGAAATAAGAGCAGAAGAGGCCTTCGTTTTGCTGCAGATACTTCTGATTTTGCCTAAAGTTTCTAATAATTTATAACAAGAGTCTTTTAAATGAGAAGTGACATGGAATATCTGAGGATAATGTTCCACTTCAGCATTCATGCTGATTCCAGCCATTACACACGAAACGAAGACCATTCTTGGGTTATGACTTGGCTCTCATTGTTGAATGCAAACTATGGCTGCTCCAACTTAGCGGGCAGAAACGTATGTGCAACCTACTATGTTCCCTCGACCAGTGATTGGAGCTGCTGCTCCTTCTGAAAACATACTTCCTGTCTGGGGGCCCACCAGCACGTTTCTCTAGCTATCTATTCCATATCTCAGTCTTGCATAGAAAGTAGTCCATAGACACATAATGCACTGGCTTTTATTACACAAAAGTTGTACCTGAAAGGCAGCACACACTCCAGTGAAGAAAAAAAACAACATAATTAGAATGTCAAGACACAATCCTAACCCGAGTCTAGATTCTGAACAGAGCTTGAGCCAGTTCCTAAAAATCAGGGTGGGGGTGTGTGGTCTCAGTCTGATTGTACCTCTGGATCCCTCCTCTGGAGGGCCTTCCAAGTCTCTGCTGCAGAAAGAGGATTCGCAGGCATTCACCGGGACTCCTCTTAGTGAGAAGGGATCAACCAAACCTGAGAGGATGGAGTTTCTGCTCTTGAAGACATACTAGCACTACATTCTGACTGGATGGAGTGATCCTTGGGCAGGTATCGGAAGGAAGGACTCCCCAAGGAGAAGTGGCTGTGTATTTGTAAGGGGCTCACTGTCCCACTGCTCTTCCCAGTCTGCCCGTGGCACTGTCTCAGAAGGCTACCTTCCCTAAACTGTGGAGGTGGCCGACTTGAGTGGGCCACACACGTGGTGAGCAGGAGAGAACAGGCAGCTGTGTGGCCACCACCTGTTCCCCCAATGTCCCTAGTGCATGACCAGAGACGGAGCCCAAGAACCACTTTCCCAGAGGTCAGAAGTGTCACCGGCTACCCGATGTCGTGACTATTTTAGCCAGCTTGCCAGGGCGGCCAGTTACAGGAGCGTCTCACCTGATTGGACACGAATCTGCATAGACGTGGCCTCTCCCAGAATCCACTGTATTGTGAAGAAAGCCTGCTCTCTGTCATTTTATCCACGTGAACCTGCATCTTACAAACCTCCAGGGGCACCTAATATGCACAGGAGCAAAACCAGCTTCCAGAGAAAAGTCACACAACCCCCGCCCACCCAGTCTCAGCCGCCCACGACAGTCCACACGATGCCTGCATGTGACGTTCAAGGGTGCTCTGGGAGAGAGTAAGACGTTGCCCTGCACGGCGTGGCCTTTCGAGGCGGCGTCTCCAACAACGTACAAAAGCCCCTTCTTCACAAGCAACCAGGAGCTCCAACTGGACATGGTGAAGAGAGCTGTCCGGTCTCCTTCAAAGGCTGCATGTCGTACGCGTTGTCACTTCTACTGTCACTCCAACCTCAGTACCCTTGCAGACGGCACGCAGACATCAAACCCCACAAGGCTACGCACAGAGAACTAGGAGTGTGTGCTTCACAAGTCCATAAAAATATAGAATTCACACAGAGCTGCATCTAGCTAACTTAGTTTTCAGGAACTCAGCTCTTCTGTTTATAGAAAATACTCTTTTTTGTCCAAACAGCACAGTGGCGTTTTCCGAGGAGAGGGGTGTGGCCAGTCTATGCAGTACTGTGCACTACACACTAGGGGGCACCGGAACCAGAACCGGGTGCTCACAGGTATCTCAAGGTGCCCACTGGAGACACATGCGCTGTACAGGCTTGCCTATGGAAAAACTGAAATAATGTCTCAACGCTTTGTCTACGAGCTTTTACAAATGCCACCAAATAAGTGGCAGAAAAATAAAATAGTAATTATTATATTAAAAAAATGCTTTTAGGACCAGCAAGTGGAGTAGTGGTTAAGGCGTTGGGACTCCCACATGGCCAACTGCGGTTTGAGTCCCGGACCCTGCGGCTTGAAAATCATGCTGGGTACATGTGCGTACATGCCCAAATTCCCAAGAGGGAATGGAGAAGGGATTGTGGCATGATCATCCCCTCTGAAGGGTGATTTCTCACTTTCCCTCTCTCTGTCTCTGTCTCTCTCTCTCTCCAGTGAGCACACACGCCCTAGGGCAAAAATCTTAAATAATAAAAAAGTTTCCCAGTGGTTCAATCAAATGACTTGCCTTTCACTAGATTATTAATCTTTTGGCTACTTTAAAGAGCTTAATAAAGGAGAAGTGGCAGGGCTGGGAGGTTTTGATAAAACCCCAGACAAGATCAAACCTAAGAAATTTCAGTCTTTGAGAAAATAAAAAAAGGACAGTGATAAGCAAGAAGACAGAATATGCTGGGTAAAGGCTCCACGTTACCACCAGTTGTTGAAAGAAAACAGCGTTCTACCTACATGGCATTACTAAGTGTCTATAGTTTAAAACACTCTTCCTCTAAAAAATATATCTATAAATAAAAAGTTTAAAAAAAATGAAACAACTGGCTCTTTGTTTTCCAAACAATCCCTAAGTAGAACGAAACTACATTATCACCCAAGAATGATACTTTTGGTTAAAGGAAACCAAACACTGGTGAGAAGGTGATACTGCGTCTAAAGAGAGGTGGGGCTTTACAAAGCTTGCATATCCAGGGCTCACATCAGAGGCCCGACTTTGGAATATTCCCAGAGCGCACCGCTTCCCAGCCGGGAGGCCAGTCCACAGTGAGGTTCGTACAGTACACGTCACAGCGATGCGAGACACTGGTGCCTGCAACACGAAATCTAAAGGTATCAGTCCACAGCGGGGTCTACAAAACTGACACATGGCCACCAGTTGAATACGGGAATGGTATCTTAAACGGAAGAAAACAAACAAAAAGCACAGTTCACTTTGCAGAAAGAATGAATGAATAAATTCTAATGTCGCTGCTATTAATTGGATCGAGTGGTCTTGACATTTAGATCTCCTCAATCTCTGCGACAGTGAACCGCACAGTCTCATCAGATGGGCTGAGGGCACAAGCGAGGGAGGTAGGAAAACAAAGAGACGGTGAGAGAGAAGGCACTGACCCCATTCAAAGGACTGCACGTAGCGGTACGGATTTGGAAGCACAATAAGCGGCCGCCTCAGCCCCAAAACGAAATTTTACATTCGAGATTCTTCAGTGGTTAGTAAAAACAAAAAAGTGGAAAATGAAAATAATTATGGACTACATCTGCCAGTGTATCTACTGCAGAGAGAACCCTCTCCCACAGAGTAAATTTTTTGCCATTGACAAGGATACGAGCATATGATTAAGCAGTGCGGTCAGGCATCGACAGTAACATTCCGTGGGTTCACACAAGGGGGGAGCTGTGGGCTTGCTGGGCCTCCGAGCTGCTCTGTTTAGCTGAAATCCAGCAACGACTCAGTGCTCTCCCCTGCCAGAGACTGCCATGTGACACACAAGTGAATAAAAATGGACTGCTTCAGGAATGGCAACAAAATTCTTCTGTTCCCCATCCCAAACACTACGGGTGAGGGGCTCGTAACACATGCGGTGTCAGATAGCCACCAAAACCTGGCCTTACACAGAGTCCCAATAAATTAACAAAATAATACAAAAGATCCTTCCCCCATAGCACACCCAAACACTTTCATATAACCTAAATCCAAAGAAAGTTTTCCATTGGAGCACGCTTTCAAGGAGAAGGGATTCCGCCCATCACTCTCTCTTGAAGTTTTTATTAAATACATTTCTGTGTCTTAAAAAAAAATAAAAAGAATGGCCAACTTATTGAACCAAAATTATCTCACAGACTTAAAAGCATGCCCAGCAAGCACAGCCCTGTAAGACTACATTAATGTCAAATCAAAGCAATTTGGTTACTAAAATCAACCTGGTTTGAAGTTTCACAATTGATTACTACAAAGTTGATTCATTCCTTTCTTTCCTTGTTTTTTTTTTTTGTTTGCTTTTGTTTTTATTTTTGGCCCATATAAAAATAACATATTGCAACTCAAAGTGCATCTTTTAAAATAAACCATCAACTATCTTTATCAAATAAAATATTTACACCATTTGGTTTCTAGAGAGGAAAGCTTTCAGGCTATCACCATGGGAACGTCGTCTGAAAATCCAGTTATCATAGGAGCATCTTCATCGTCCTCCCCTAAAGACAAAGTAAGCCTTGGTAAGTTCCAGAGTACTTTAGCAGACCACACGTCCCGCTGCTCTGCCCACTGCCCCCTATTCCTATCTCAGCCCCAGCAGGCGAGTCAATACCAGGCCATGGAGCCGGTGCTAAACCCCAGCCCAGCTTCCCTCTGTACGCCTGGGTCACACATCTCCCCTTCAAGGGATGACCAAGCTTGAACTTGGCTAAATAAGGAAAATAAAGCTCTTAGGAAGAAGAATCTCATTACCTATCCAGAAGGTAAGTGGGTGGTGTGGGTTCCCTAATTTAAGTCTTGCACGCCCTACCTTAGCACAGGGAACTTCACTGTCTACTTTCTCTTTTGAACCTAAACTGCTCTGAAGAAAGAGATCATGAGTGGTGTAAGCATCTGAGGACGGCTTCCCGGGCCCCGTGGCTGTTCCTCCGAGGGCCGGGGATAATCCAATGCAACTCACTGAAAATCTGCACTCAGTCACCATCACGTGACACCCTGCCCACCAGAGCAGAAACAAAAAAAGCCACCCTATTCATGCAAGGCACTCAGGTACTGGCCGGTCAAGCAAGGGAAAAAAAAAAAAAAAAAAAAAAAAAAAAAAAAAAAAAAAACAGAGCAGGAAAGAGAGCACAGCTAATACCATGCGATCTGTGAGTGGGGATACATAAATGTCTTTCCAAACAAAAAGGATTACACTCGTTTACAAAAAAAAAAAAAAAAAAAAGGAAACTCATGCTCAGCGATTTCGGTGTGGGGGAGCTTTGGAGAATTTCCTGCTCTTTCCACCTGTATGTTGTCCCTACGGAGCAGAAGGATGGCTGGTGAGATGGCACTCATTCTTACAGAGAAAAGGGCAAGATGGAAAGGGCTTCTTTCGATCGAGACTGAGTGGAGAAGTAATACTTCTCCTCTTGACTAGGATCTGATGTCAGACTTCCAGGTGTGCGGAGAATGCGAGAGAGGCTGGCCATTCTAGAGAACTCTCCAATACTTTGGGAGTTTCCAAAGCCCAGGGCCCATCTTCCTGTACGAGACAAGCTCCTATCAGACCTCCTATCAGACCTTTCACAAAACTGCTCCCTGTTTCAGGCCAGGACAAAAAGGTTCTAGTATTTTAATTTAGGAGTGAGTTAAAGCGATGGAATCACTTTTTCATGACTCCTTCCTCTTGCGTCGGAAGGAAAGCGTGAGAGGCATTTCCCAGTCGGTGGCTGGCTTTGGGGGAGCCTGTGCCAGGACAGGGACCACCATCCGCTGCCCACTCACCCAGGTCATCCCCTGAGGAAAAGATGGCCGAGCCCAGCCTGGAGCTGTAGTGGCTGTTGGCGAACGCCGTGAAGCTGCTCTGCAGCCTCCGGTGCTTCGTGTACAGGATGGCAAAGCCGACCCCCAGGCTCAGCAGGATCAGGAACAGGATGGGCACCACCACGGCAGCGACGTCGGTGGACCTGGCGGCCTGCACTGCGGACGCGTCTCCACCTGCCGAGGCAAGATCCCCACGAGTGAGCCTCCGACCTGACAGCAGAAGGGACCGGGCAGGTCCCTGAAGCCCCACCTACCGAAACCACGAGGGGCTCACAGCAGCTAGCCACACCGCCCGCCTGGGGTGACACGCTCCTGCACGTGCACAACGCCTGAGTGTTTCCCCGCTGCTTGCCATGAGCCGATAGACCACGGGCCCGGCGCATGCAAACACGGTAATTACATTAGACTCCTAATCACTGCCTTGTTGGTTATTTAGATAATCTCTTGGAAGGGAGACCTTTGTTGGGGTATCAACATTGATTTCATTAGCATTATTACTTAAGACCACTTGCTTGCCTCACATAAGAGGATGTGAAATCAGACCACTAATTAACGAGAGTGCAATTATTCCCCCTACTTGGCACCAAAGTCACTCTGAACTGCAATTACCTGAAGCTCCATTAAGTGATACAAACGAGATTCCTTTGCTGCAGCACTGACTTAACAGCTCATGAAGTTTTACGAGGTTTTTTTACTCAAGTAAAAAAGAGAGCAAGAAAAACAACTTTTCCATATATGTTTAACACTTATTAAAGCTCTTTGCGATGCCGCTTCGATAGCAATGCCCTTTTCCCATCTAAAATGAATGCTGGCTTCGTGATGATTTGCGATAGGATTGTACCACGAGGGCTCCAGGGCAAAGCCGCCTCCCACCTCCCACCCTGCTGGGATACGGCTAGTCTCCTCCAAAGGGGTAGACTTTTCTGGTTAAAACCCCTTGGGCCTGTAAAAGGTGTAGTGGTTACATTGCTGGACTCCCACATGGCCGACAGCAGTTCAAGTCCCGGACCCGGTGGCTTGAAAATCACACCAGGCATGCATGCATGTGTGCCCAAGATCCTGGAAGGAGAACGGAGGAGAAGAAATTGCAGTGTGTTCATCCCCCTGGGGTGGGGGTGGGGGTGATTTTTCACTTTCCCTCTCATTGTCTCTGTCTCTCCACCAAGCACATACACCCTAAGACAAAAATCTCTTTTAATAAAAAAACCCTGGTAAGGGGCCAGCAGGTGGCCTAGTGATTTAGGTGCTGGACTCCCACATCATGGCCAACTGGTGTTTGAGTCCTGGACCCAGCAGTTTGAAACTCACGCTGAGTGTGTGTGCATGTGTGCCCAAAATCCTGAGAAGAGAATGGAGGAGAAGGTACTGTGGCATGGCCATTCCCCTTTGGGGGCTATTTCTCATTTTCTCTTCCTCTCTGTGTCTCCAGCAAGCACACTCGCCCTACAGCAAAAAATATCTCTTAAAAAAAAAAAATCTTGGGAAAAGTCTGAGTTTGAGGCAGAGAAATAGAAGCTGGGAGCCTATTTTCAGCAAAGGAAGCAGGTGGGCCTTCCTAGACCTGGGTCTCAAGGAGGAGCCTCAGTTTCTTGGGCTTGCTCCCTGCTCTGGGGAGAGATGAGGTAGGCAAGGTTGCCACCTTATGCAGAAAGCTCCGGGCTACCCAGAGATTCACCCTGATAGGGTACTTGGAAAGACAGGCCAGAGAGCAGTAATTTCCTGCAAGTCTCATCCAATAACTCAATATCCATGTCTGCATTTAAATTTCTGTCATTATTTCTTGGCCAGAAAAAAATCTTAAGCAATTTAATGCATCCCAACCTATCCAACTGTGCAGTAGTGAGTTAGGGGAATGTTCCAGGCTAGAGCAGTTACAAAGCCAGTCTGTGAAAAACCACGGACCACACCGCAATCCCTTCTCCTCCATTCTCCTCTCGGGATTTTAGGCATGCACACATATGTGTCTGGTAGGAGTTTCAAGTCGCCGAGTCCAGGACTCAAACCACGGTCAACTACATGGGAGAGCAACATCTTAGCCACCACACCACCTGCTGGTCCCAGAATAGGGTCACCTTTAACTGCAGCTCACCAAACCATGGCTGGTTCGGGAAGCCCTGGTGAAGGAAATCAGTACCCTTTTCAATGGAGACACGAACAATGTTCTCCTGAACTGAGAATAATTTTCAACGTGTTTTAGAAAGACAGAAATGTGAATGCTCTTGTTACTTCCCCGGAAGTGAAGATGACCCCAACAGCACCGGCCACTTACCAGACCCCAGCTCGTCATACAGCAGGGCAGCGGGCTCCCCGCAGAGCTGGCTGCCCAAGAGGCATCTGGCCTGGACAGTAAAAGTGTAATTATGACCCATCTTCAGGTTGGAGATCTTGAAGAAGTTGTCAGTCGTATTCCCCAGGTAAGCCGTGATGTTCATGGCACTGTCAAACATGTGAATCTCATAGCCCTGAGAACAAACACGAGAGCCGGCTCAGCACGTCAGATCAGGACCCTGACAGTTCCTATTACTGTCCCGGCGTCCAGCGCGTCCCTTACTGCAGGCGTTCACAGATGCTAGAGCACTCTGGGTTTCTCACCACTTCTTTTCACATTACCATTGAGGTCCTGGGTGCAGAAAATGGGACCTTTTACACCCCTAACGTCTCGAAGAACTACCATGCCCATTTAGGAGCTGCAGGGTGGAAATAAAAAGTGTGGCCCTAAGGAAAACCATTTTAACAAATACTCCACGCTCCAGCCAGCAGGCTGCTGGTCACGAACAAGGTTAAATGCCACAGCGAATCTGGATAATTCGATCAGAGTGCGCTGTGATGGGACTTGACTGGCTGTAAATCTTGGCCTCTGTGGACTCCAGCGACATAGTCAGAGCAGGAAACTTATAATTAGAAATGAGAGTCAGGGTTGGCCCTATAGGCTAGCGGTTAAGGGGGCTGGATCCCACACAGCGGGCTGCTGTTTGAATGCTGGTTGGTTTGAAAAACCCACTGGGCACATGTGCATGTGTGGCCCAAATCCTGACAGGATGCAGAAATGGAGAAGGGACTGCAGCATAACCACGCCTCATTGGGACAGAGGGGGTGCATTCTTCTCCCTTTCAGTCTCCCTCTGGTTAGCGCACGTGCCCTCTGGCAATTAAAAAGCAGAAGAAATGACAGGGCATCTCTCCCTGGAGTGCTATGCAGAAGTGCCACTGTCCCCTCATGCTCTGTCTCCTTGTTTCCTAGTTCTTCCTAAGTTGATCGTGGCCCCCAACCAGCCTGGTCTTGAAATAAGCCTGGCAGCAGGCTCGGGCCCTGTTCTCTGGGGGAGAGGGTGAAATGCAATTCTTAGTTAGACTCTTCCAGGAAGAGCCATGGACTCCTGTGCAGAAAACAGTCACTCCTGGGATAGCCCTGACTGTCCCTGGGGACTAGGGCTGACTACTCGACTTCTCTGCTCACCTCCAAGTATTCCAGGGTCGAGGCTGTCAAGACCTCCATTGCTCCCTGCGAAAGACTGCCTCCCTTATCTCTGTCCACACGTGGGCCCATTGTTGACCATGGTCTCCTGACCACTGCTCCTCTGACCTGTCTGTTCTCTGATTGCAAGTCGGGGGAGGAGAAAGGCATGCCAGGCCTTTGACCATGGGACAGAACAATGACCTAAACACTAGCTCGGTCACCCAGCAAGGGTCCCCTGATGGCGACTGGTTACCAAACTGGGCTTTCCAATACCTACCTGGAATACCACCCCTGTACCCTTTTTCAGAAATTATTGGGTTGCTGGAAATGTCATGACATAAGTTTTCTATATTTTTCTATGCAAAAATGTGTCGTGACTTCTCGGACAACCCAATGGCAATTACTTTCCACCAAATCTATATTCAATATAAAACATTTATAGAATGAATAAAGTCAAAAAGAAAATCATTTAAATTACATGAACACTGGCCACCTGGAATTGATCTGACCCATCCTCTTCTGGTGGGCATTTAGGCTCTTCCTTCTTTCTTGTTATTGTAAATAGTGAACACAAATCGTTTGTGCACATCATTTCCTTAACAGTAAAATCTGAAAGGAATCACTGGATCAAAAAAGGATGTGAATCCTTTTGGTGTTTTTTTTTTTTTTTTTTAGGCTTTTGCCATAAGGCACCTGTGTTCACAGGAGAGAGACAGAGAGTATAAGAGGGAAAATGAGGAATCACCCCCTAGGGGTAAGGCCACACTGTAATTCCTTCTCCACTCTCCTCCTGGGATCTTGGATATGCACTCTTACATGCTCGGTGTGATTTTCATGCCGCCAGGCCCAAGATTTGAACCATGGTCCACCATGTGAAAGTCCAGTGCCTTAACTACCATGCCACCTGCTGACCCTCCTTTCAGTACTTTTCCAGCACATATTACCAAAGGGGCTATGGAGGTTGAACCAAGAGATAGCCCTGGGGTGCTCCTTTACTCAACAATACCGTGCACTCATGACACTGTCCCTACATTGGCCAAAGGACTGTGGAAGTGCTGTCTTGGTTGGATTAGTGAGGATGATCATTCTTCTTTCTGTTGTTGGAATTTTCTACTTTATTATCTACACTCTTCTTAAGACTAGAATATTTCGGTTTTCTATTGGTCTAAAAGCTTTCTTCCTAGTTAGAGACACTAACCATTTATACACCATGGTGGAGAGAGCTGGGAGAATTCCCAGAATGGTGAGAATGTTAAACTTTGACTTTCCTACCTCTGCAGGTGGTCAAGGTTGGTGGCCTACACCTTCCTATTTAGTCACCACTGTGCTGTAAAGGGGGCCAGCCAGTGACACCCGGGAATCCGCACACTGTGGACACCAAGTCCACCTCCGGTCTCGCTCCCTTTCCCCACCTCCGTAGACTCAAACTCTCAACAGCAAAACAAAAGACAATGCTGGGTCTCCCAAGGGAACAGACATCTTCAAGTACTTCCTGTTCCTCTAATTTCTCTGGAAAGAAAGTGGTGAGAAGTCCCAGTGAAGGTCCTACTCAGTGCCCTGGAGCTAATCCCCTGCCCAGCCACAGAGGGTCTGGGACAGGCAGGCTCCTGGTTCCCGTGCGGAGCCTGGTCCAGCCCCAGGAAGCACAGGGAGGCTCCAGCCCATTTCCCTTTCTTCGGAGGAAGACAAGTTCAGGGCTGAAAAGTGCTTAGTGCAGAGATTCTCATCTTTAATGGGCAGTCTAAGCATTGCGCTAATTAGCAATCCCACAGAAAATGGTCCTTTAATTCTCAAGTTCAGTTCCATGCCCTACTCTTCCTCTTCTTTTTCACTCTATCTATGCCAGCATGCTGTTAACGAGCTCATCTCTAAAATGGCATTTCAATTAGATCTCTAAAGCCATCAAGAATGAGGGGAGGAACTTACCCTGCTTTCATTAAACTGCTTTTCCTTTAAAGCTAAACTTTTCCAAAACAGAAGGACGTGGTCATTCTCTGTGATGATTCTTAAGGCATCAGGTGCTGATAGGGAAACTGAAAATGAAAGACGAGATGAGAGACGCGTTTTTTCTTGTCTGTCAGAGAGAGATTAAACACCGCTAGCCTTAGAGGGCTGAGGGTTCAGGAAGAAAGACTGGGTCGTCGGGAAAGTCATGCGTATTTTTCTATGTTTTTCTGTGCAAAATGCGTCATGACTTTTCTGATGACCCGATAAATCACACACGTGGCTAGTACAGAGCCCAGCGCTCTAAGTGGCCTCTGTTTGGTTGTTCTTCTATCTTCAGCGAAGTGATTTGGACAGTATCTAACTTAATAGTCCCTCAAGAATAGACAAAAACAAACAGGGTAGGGTGAGGTGGCCAGGAAGGGATGGGACAGGACAAAGAAATCTGCCTGACGACAGGTGCTTGGAAAAACAATGGAGCAGGGCCCGGGCCCAGAGCCCTAACTCCTAGCCCAAACAGGACAGAGTCTCCATTATGAAACCCCTGATACCGCCGGCCGCTGTCTGAGTAACTGAGCTAACCATATATTCTGACAGGGCCCAACTGCCCTCTAAGCTGCCCAGTTAGGGTCTCCCGCTACTTCTACATTTCAGATCATGAAGAGCCACTGGGCTTTAGTCCAGCTCCTTGGACACACGCTGGGCCTCTGTGTAAACACTCAGTTTTCTTTCCAATCTCTTGGGCATTCTTCCTCTTCTCTGCTAGTCATCTCGAAACCAGACAGGGAAGAGGAAGGCAAAAAGATGCGAGAGAATATGGAGAACGACAGCCCGCCCCAGCCTACTGTGCCCTGGCCGCCAGCACACCGCAGCCCAGACCCTGGAACCCTGCACCACTCCGCCCCAGGACGCCCGGCGCGTGCACTTCCCCAGCAGTGCCTGATGGGAAGGCCCGGTGGAGAGGCCTGGGAGCACCACGGTGCCGGCTGTGGGAGGGCTGCTGTCCCCACCGCCTACCTGTGGTGACTTTGATGCTGGAGTCCTTACTCATGTTGCCCAGCTGGACGACAATGTGGTACTTCCCCCCGGGCTCCAACTTGCTCAGGGTGTATTCCACAGTGCTGTTGCGGGATCTCACCTTGTAGCTCCTCTCGGTCTTTCTTACCAGATCTTTCACTGCGATTGCATATAACTAGGACAAGAAAATGAGCACGCCTGAGCAGGAGTCAGGACCTAGCATGTTCCTCTCTCTCTACTCTCTCTCTCTCTCTCTCTCTCTCTTTTGTTATTTTAGAAAGCTTTGTTATAGGGCTCCCCACAGGACCTAACCACACCACAATCCCTTCTCCTCCGTTTTCCTCTCAGGATTTTGGGCGTGCATGTATGTGTGCCTGACATGAGTTTTAAGTTGCTGGGTCCGGGACTCAAACCACAGTCGACCATGTGGGAATCCAGCACCTTAACCACCATTCCACGTGCTGGCCCCGGCATGTTCCACTCTTGCTAACTCGATGGTAGACATAAGTCTGTCAGTGGCTGGGATGCAGAACAGCAGTATTTGGGGCCTCAAAGTTTGACTCTGGGAGCCAGCAGGTGATGTGGTAGTTAAGGGCGCTCGACTCCCACATGGCCGAGCATGGTTTGAATCCCGAACCTGGTGGCCTTGCGCGCTCTCTCTCTCTCTCTCTATCCCTCTCTTGGGAGACAATAACATAAGTAAAGTTAAATAAAATATTAAAAAAAAAAGTTTGACTCTGTTCTTCGGAAAGTCTTTGGAGAGGCCAGGTCCAATCTAATAGTAAGCTTTCGCATATAGAATTGTGTATAGAATGACCAATTACGTAAAAACAACTGAAAAGCATAGAAGCTCCAGGGACAGCCACATTTCTCACGGAAGCACCAGGGCTAAGCAAGGACATCCCGAAGCAGAACTGAGCTGTGAATACTCTGCTCCAGAGGGTTAGGGCGAGAAAACAGAGAGATGGCCAAGGAAGGTATTCAGTCCTGGCTTGAGGGGAAAAAAAGCTCGGCCGACTCTCTCCCAGGGGGCTTCTTAGGTATACGGGGGCAAGGGGACAATAAAGGGACGTAAGAAAGGGAAACTCCATCTTCAGGAAGAAGGTACAAACCCAGGGATATCAAGAGGAAGCCCTTTGCAATGGATGGCATTAAAAAGCAGGCAGAGATAAGGCAGCTTGGCACAAGAAAACTCCCAAAATCAATGCCGTCTCTTCTTTTTTTTTTTTTTTACAGTTTTTGCCATAGGGCACGTGAGCTCACCAGAGAGAGACAGAGAGACAGTGAGTGGGAAAGCAAGAAATCACCCCCCGCCATCCCTTCTCCTCCATTCTCCTCTCAAGATTTCAGGCATGCATCACCCGGTGTGATTTTTCAAGCCACCAGGTCTAGGACTTGAACCTCAGTCAGCCACATGGGAGTCCAACACCTTAACCATCACGCAGTCTGCTGGCCCCAACGCCCCTTCTTTTTGGGCAGAGGTCAGCAAATGTATTGTAAGCGTCCAGCCTGCAAATATCTTGGGCTTTCAAGGCCAGATGGTCTCCACTACAATTCCTCAAGTCTGCATGAAAGCGGAGACAGATGACATGTACCACAAGAGTGCCTTGGTGCCAGTAAAGCTGTACTGAAAGGAACAGACGGGGGTCTGGGTGCTGACCTTTGTTTTAGAGGCTCAGGGAAGGGAAAGTGAGCAGCAGAGAAGGGGTGGAACAAACCAGTGAAGTAGCTGGGATACTGGAGAGCCAGTCCGGGAGAGAGACTCACGAGAAATGGGGACCCTCCTGCTGAGCTCCAACCACCAGGTCTGAGTTTCTCGGCCTATTACAGGAACCCCCTCCCATGCCACTCCACCCCACCCAAACCACGCCAAGAAGCAGCCAGGCTGCCGGGCTGCTCACCAAATCCTGGTCCGGAGAGTCGTAGGGCGACTCCCACTTGATGGCAACTGAGGTTTTCCCCGTGCGAACCGCGTGCAGGTGGCGGGGAGGGAGCCTGCTGTCCGGGATCATCTTCACCACCACGTAGTCGGAGGACGGCCCTTGGTAGGGCACCACCACCCGGACCTAGCCCCGACACGTGGGGAAAAACACCATGTGAGCTGATATGACCTTTACTATGTTCAGGAGAACAGTGGCACACGCACACACAATTCAAATTTGATTAGTATAAAAGATATAAAGTCATCGCTCACCTACCCCAGATCATTTTCTTTCCTTTTTTTTTAGAATTACTTTATTTAACTTTATTTGTCTATTTATCCCAATTTGACCAGTGAGGGACAGAGGATGAGAGAGAGAGAGAGAGAGAGAGAGAGAGAGAGAGAAAAAGCCTTCAGATCTTGAACTTGAACCACAGTCTGCCATGTGGGAATCTGGCACCTGTAACCGCCGCGCCACCTGCTGGCCCCTGCCCCAGATCATTTTCTAAGAGGTACTACTGTGGACAGTATTTTGTGCTTCCTTCCAGAAATGCCCTATGTGTACACAGGCACAGAGGTGTAGATGTGTGTGTGTGTGTGTGTGTGTGTAAAGACACACCCGGCAGTACACAAAGACTTGGTAGATTTCTTCTGCATGGTTGTCCTATAATCCACTGCATGGATAAACTATTGATGTAATATTTAATTTTAATTTTTTTTTTTTTTTGGAGAGGTTTTCGCTATAGGGCGTGTACACTCGCCAGAAAGACAGAGAGAGACAGAGAGATAGAAAGCGAGAAATCACCCCCATGGGGGATGGCCATGCCGCAATCCCTTCTCCATTCTCCTCTCAGGATCCTGGCATGCATGCACACGCACCTGGCGTGAGTTCAAGCCGCTGGGTCCGGGACTCGAACCACGGTCGACTACGTGGAAGTCCAGCGACATGACCATTATGCTAACTGCTGGTCCCTAATTTTTTTTTTTTTTATATTTGCCAGAGGGTGTGGTGGGCGCCAGTCAGGGAGAGACAGAGACAGGGAGAAGGTGAAAACATCCCTTAATGGGGCCTGGTCCTGGCACAATCCCTCCATTTCCCCGCCCTGTCAGGATCTGGGGCATGCACACACACTCACGCAGCACTGTCTTGGCCATCAGGGCTGGGATTTGATCCATGTGGTCAGCCCCATGGGATCCAGCTCCTATAAGCACTAGGCCACAGGGTGAGCCTACCACAGTATTTTTCACCAGCCCTCTCCTGATAGACAGTTACGTTGTCTCAAACCTGCGGCTGTCACAGTAGTAATGCACCATGAGTACATGCATGTGTACGTCTTGGCATGCATGTAAGATCATGTAGACTAAATTCCCCAACATGCAACTCGACAAAAGCTTCTGCTTGCTCTGTGCCTGTGACCCATGTGCCCAGTTATCAGTCCTCCATGATGAGGCTGCAGCTGGTTAAATGCTTGTCCGTTCTGTGCTTCAAGCAAGAACCTGATGTGGATGAAGAAAAGGAACGTTCCTCCCATACCACACATCGATCCCGGAGCCTGGAAGTCCAGCTCCCCAGGTCCTGCGTGGAACTCAGGTGCCCAAAAAGGAAGATATCCCTTAAAGTATAGAAACCCCTCCTGACTCTGGTATGGGGAACTTACCAGAAACAAGTACTGCTCGTCTTTGCTGACGATGACCGTGGCGTTGTGGAGTGGGGTCGTCCAGCTCTTCGGGTTACGATAGAGGTCCAGGAAGGATGTGGCGTAGAAGATGCCGTAAACCTAGTGAGAGCAGAGAATGGGAAGGACACCTGCAATGGGCCAGTGACCTCGATTTCTTGAAATCACTAATTCAAGATCCTGGAACTGCTTCCCAAGAGCTCGGAGGGAAATCTCCAGTCACCAGTTTCACGGCCTTTACAGAGAAGGCACCAGCGGGGCACGGACACACACCCACAGACAAGCGTTGAGGCTCCATCCCCAACGGTTTTGTTCTTGAGAAGGGAGGAAACAGGCAGGTCTCCACAAGGAGCTGCGAAAGAGAGGGCTAGAAGCTCCCCTGCCGTAGGGGAAGGGGAAAGACTGCACATGAGCCAGAGAAGAGGGGGTCACTGGCAGGGGGTGCTGGAGCACGGATGTGGGGAGCCCGGGGGGTGCTGAGCCGGGTGTGCGGCCATGGAGTTTGTCGAGTGAGCATGAAGATCTCAAGAGGTTTGTGGAGGGAGGGGAAGGACAGGTCCTGCCAGGTGCCCAGCAGACCCCCATTCTCCCTCTCCTCTTTAGTAGAACCTGGTTCTTAGTGAGAACTGCTGGCCAGAATGGAATCTGAACTTCCCACCTCCCTGGAGCTAGGAGAGCCCAGGGGATGGCCCTCCAGCCAGCGCCACGTGGGATGCCCCAGGAGGCCCATCTCCCCAGAGGATGAGTCCCTCTTCCTGCCCACCTGCTGCCTGGAGCAGAGTGGCATGGCTCCAGGCTTCTCGGACCACAAGGTGACCTAGAAGATAGGGGCCCGGGCCCCAGATCAGAGGCTGTTGCTGCAGCAGAGGCCTGGACTTCAGTGAACTCTAAACTGCTTTGAATTGAGAGGGAAGCAAATGGTTTAAAACCGCTGTCCCTTTGGGTGTCGGTTACTGAAAGGCATTAAAGGCTTTCCAAATCCTGCCTGGTACACGCGGGGACCTGAAGGGATGTCAAGCAGGACAGTGGGGCATCTGACCAGCGCTTACAGCAGGGGGTAGAGGCCCAGGGAGCTTATGATGGGAGGGTGAGAGCTGGGTAAGCTTCCTTTGGAAGGGAACATCAAAGAGCATTTTTTGGGTCAGGTGGCAGCCCTGTGGTAATGTAACCAGACCTGCATGGGAAAGGTCCTGGGTTCACTTCCCAGGGCCTCTCTGAGCAAAGAGGGGCGTGTGCGCATGTGTGTCCGAGACCCGGGCAGGTTGAGAAGGGGAGTCCACCACAGGGACTGCCCTGTCGGGGTGTCTCTGTCTCTCTCTTTCTCTGTTTCTACGAAGAAATGCATTTTCTCTGAGAGTTCATGAACAGGTGAAAATGAGGCTGGACGAGAACAACCCGGAGTAGGCGTGGGAATGGAGAGGAAACTGATGAGGGACATGCGACACCCAGACATCCCAGACATGGTGTGATTCCCGCTCACAGCAAGGCCTGCAGAGGGGAGTGCTAGGGCAGAAGAGACAAGGAGGCACCAGGGGGTGATAAATAGGGGTGCTGATCCCCCCCAAGAATGATAAAAGGATGCCATGAGGGACCAGCATAACTGCTATGTAATGGCTATGTCGCTGGACTCCAATGTAGTCGACCGCGGTTTGAGTCCTGGACCTGGTGGCTTAAACTCACTCTGGGCGCATGTGCGTGTGTGCCCAAGATCCCAAGAGGAGAATGGAGGAGAAGGGATTGTGGTGTAGACACCCCTCCTGGGGGGCGATTTCTCACTTTCTGTCTCTCTGTCTCTGTCTCGCTCTTTCTGGCAAGCGCATGCACCCTATAGCAAAAACCTCTCAAAAACAAACAAACAAACAAACAAACAAAAACAAGGATACTGTGAGAGAACACGGTGAGCAAGTTTGTGAGTTTGCTCTGGTGCACAGTAGGTCTTCCTTCTCCTTCCTTCCTTCTCCTTCATGATCTCACAGACCACGACCTGCAAACCTTGGCTATTTCCTCACGGGTCAGTCATGGACCAAATGCCCACAGAGATACCCACTGAGGACAGGACCCAGGCCAGCCCCTCCACTCTCTGATCACTAGGATTCACCAAGTTCTGACTGTAGATTTAGTTCTAAATGCCTTTCTACTCAGAAAACAACCCTCCCCTCCAGGGAACTTACAGACTAGTTAGGAGATAGAAGCAACAGACGGAAAACATCCAATGAGATAAAGATGGGTCCCCTGAAACGTGATGCTACACGGCACCACAACTGTCTCAGGAGTCCATGAGGGAGTGCGATCACGCAGAAGGGAGTAGGAGTCACTTGCACAGCAGAAGGAGGACAGACTCCAGGGAGAAGAGACACGTGGTTAAGGGCGCTGGACTCCCACATAGCTGACCACAGTTCGAGTCCCAGGCCTGGTGGCTTGCTTTCTCACTTTCCCTCTCTCTCTGACTGTTCCTGTCTGATCAAATTAAAATGGGTAAGATAAATAAAGTTTTAAATAAAATAATCGTAAAGAGAATTATCTATTAAAAAAAGGAAAAAAAAAAAAAGTGCACATTGCAGAGGGATGGGGACTGCAGACCCAGACTCAGAGAACAATCATCCTGCACGTGCCAAACGAAGTGCCTCTCTTTTCCTTCCTGCCTGCCTAGGACAGACGCCATCATGAATGACACAGTAACTATCCAAACCAGGAAATCCATGACCAACCCGCGGCTTCAGAGGAAACAAAGGGTCACGGATGGCCTTCACCCCAGGAAGGTGACAGCACCTAAGACAGAAATTCGGGAAGAACTAGCCAAGACGTGAAGACCACACCAGATGTCATCTTTGTGTTCGGGTTCAGAACCCATTTTGGTGGTGGAGAGGCAACTGGCTTTCGCATGATTTACGATTCTTTGGATTATGCAAAAAAACACGAACCCAAATGAAGACTTGCAAGACATGGCCCATATAAGAAGAAAAGACGTCAAGAAAATGAAAGGAACGCGAGAACAGAAGGAAGGAAGTTGGGGACTGCAGAGGCCAGCATTGGTGGGGGCAGAAAGCCGAAGGAGTGACCTTCTGCAGTGACCGTCTGCAGTGATTGTGCAGATTTCTCATGAGGGGATCAATAAACTCGAAATGTTCATGTGAAGAAACAAATGCATATGGAAAAGCAAAAGCAAGACTCATATACAAGTGAAGCAGGACCCCAGATGATGAGAGGGGACACGCCTGGGATGACTGGTCTAAGAAGGCGACGCAGGTACAGAGCGACCGCAGAGCTGGGAAGGGGCTGCAGGAGCTGGGCCGCGCACACAGAGGAGCACTCGTGGTCACCGCTGCTGGCTTCTCACCAAGGCCACCACCAAGGTGAGCCCCGAGCACGGGGAAACTACCCCTATGTACACCACGTCTATGCAACCACAGGGGCTTCCAGGGGTGGTCGGGACTGGCCAAGAGGGCAGCTTGTGTGTGGGGAGAGGAAGGAGGAAGGAGCACCAGAGAGGAATGCCCTGGGCCACCCAGGGCCTGGCAGCGGGGGAGTCTGCACGTGCTCTGTGACGGTCAATCTGTCTGACTTACCACATTCCTGGGGCCCGTCCAAGTACACTCCACTGCAGTCTGATTGATGGCCTTGGCTTTGAGGCTAGGAGCAGGTGGGCGAGTCCCTCTGGTCAGGACATGCTCAAATGCCAGGGGACTATCCCCCAAGTCAGTCTTGGCCCAGGCGGAAATCTCATAGGATGTGTGAGCTGTCAGATTGCCAACTGCGAAAACCGGGAAGCTGGGGTGTTAGTTGAGGATCTGTCTTGACATACACACCCCATTTAAAAAAAAACGGGGTATCTCTGTTGAGTGAATCTCATGTTCTGTTGGACTTTGGTTCGTTTACAAATCCGTTCGGTGTTTACTCACTATGGCTACCACATGCCACACACCTCATGGACCTTAGGTCTATGATCAGTGCTTAAAGCTGACCATCCGGGGTAAACTGATACAACTCGCCCGGGGCAGCCAGTGGGAACGCGTGTAACAGGGCCTTGAGAACCACACCCTTCCATGCACGATCCCATACAATCAGGGAAAGGCTCAAAATTCTGAGTCACGAGGAAATCCACCTGCGTGTTTCTTAAAGTAGGGAAGACCAGACCTAATCTGATGTCTGGGGACAGGCAGCAACTAGACCAAGTTGCTGCCATGAGCCAAGGTGCTGCCACCAAGAACTGTTTCAAAAACCATTTGATGGCACTGTGCAATTTCACAAGGTTATGTGAAATCAGGAGGACAGAGTACAAAACTATAGATAGCGTTATTTTCATTTTATAAAAAAAAAGATAGGAGATCAATCCATAGAAAAAAATTAGGGGATACCTGAAATGTAAAAGCAAAATTATAATAAAAAATTTTCATTTGCCTTTTACTTTTTCATTTTTGTAATTTTCTGAAATCAATACGTACCCACTTTCTTATTAGGGGAAACACTATTAAATCTAAAAGGGCAGCCAGGAGGTGGCGTGGTGGTTAAGGCCCTGGACTTCCATGTGGCCAATTGTGATTTGAATCCCGGACCTGATGGCTTGAAAATCATGTGTGTGTGTGTGTGTGTGTATGCCCAAAATCCCAAGAGGAGAAAGGAGGAAAAGGAATTGAGCCGTGGCTATCCACCCTAGGGGGTGATTTCTCACTTTCCCTCTCTCTGTCTCTCTCCAGCAAGCTCACATGCCCTATAACAAAAACCTTAAAACAAAACAAAACAAAACAACTAAAAAGGAGGGGCCAATAGGTGGCTGGCATAGTAGTTAAAGTGCTAGATTTCCATCTGACTGACTACAGTTCAAGTCCCAGACCCAGAGGCTTGAAAATCAATCCAGGTATAAATGTGTGTGTGCCCACAATCCCAGGAGAAGGAACGGCAGCATGGCCATCCTCCCTGGGGTGATTTCTCACTTTCCCTCTCACTGTCTCTCTCTGGTGGTAAGTGCATGCACCCTATGGCAAAAAAACTAAAAACGAAAACAACAACAATCAAAAAATAAATAAATAAATAAGAGGGAAGTGAACACAGGGGAGATTATGTTAGGAGAATAACTGAGGGACTGGGAAGATGATTAGGGCCTGACTCTGCTTGGTGGTCACAGATCCTTTGGATAAAGTATTTAAATGCTCTATTTCCTCCTTTGTAAACTGGAGACCAAAATAACAGCACTTACAGCAGCTGGCTGTTGCCAGACTTAAAAAGAAACTGCTTGTAAAGTGCTTGGCGGGAGGCCTGGCCTTGGGCTAGCCCAGAACAGATTTCAAGCAACAGATAATGAGACTTCTGTTCCTGATTCTGCCCAGTTCTACTGGTGGGGCACGGAGGCCAGGGGATAATGGGCTTTGGCATTAGAAAGATGTGGGTCCCTCTCATGGCTCTGCCCCCTTCTGGGGGGATTGATTACTTCAACTCTGAGCCTTAGCTGGCCTCAGAAAGAAGCGTACCTGGCAGAGTGACGACCGGGGAGATGGGAAACAACACACACAGAAGACCTAGGCCGATCTGCTCAAGGAGGTGGTCAATGTTATTTTTACTCTTGTACAACCCTGTGGCAAATTACTTAACCCAGTAGTAGACTTTAGTTTAAAAAGAAAAGTAATAAAAAAACAACTTCTATTTTATAAGGCCATAATAAAGAAAGAAAGAAAAAAAAAAAAAAAAACATGGTAGAAAGTACCTGGCAAACAGGCTAGAAGAAAGGGAAAGAAAGAAGCCCTGTGTCAGCATTCAGAGGCGGCTTTTGCCGCTGAAAGCTTTGTCATCCTTGGGACCAGCAGTTAGCGTAATGTCTATGTCGCTGGACTCCCATATAGTCGACTGCGGTTCGCGTCCCGGACCTGGTGGCTTAAACTCATGCCAGGCGCGTGTGCGTGCATGCCCAAGATCCTGAGAGGAGAATGGAGGAGAAGGGATTGTGGCGTGGCCATCCCCCCATGGAGTGATTTTCTCGCTTTCTGTCTCTCTCTGTCTTTCTAGCGAGCGCATGCGCCCTCTAGCAAAAACTTCTCAAAAAAAGAAAAGCTCTGTCATCCTTCAGCCCATTTTCAGATAGAAGAATTTTAGTTGAGGGGCCAGTAGATGACCTGCTGATTAAGGCACTGGACTCCCACATGGCCGACTGCGATAGCGTCTCAGACTCGGCAGCCTGAAAATCATGGTGGGCATCTGTGTGTGTGTGCCCTAAATATAAAAAAAGGAATGGAGAAGAAGGGGCTGCGGTTGGGGCCAGCAAGTGGCATGGCGGTTAAAGGCGCTGGACTCCCACATGGGCAACCACAGTTCAAGTCTCGGACCTGGTGGCTTGCTTTCTCACTTCCTCTCTCTCTGTCTCTCTCGGATCAAACTGGAAAATAATAATGATAATAATAATAAATAAAGTTAAATAAAAAAAGGAACTGTGGCAAGGACATCCCCTGGTGGGGCATGATTTCTTACTTCCCCTCTCTCTGTCTCTGTCTCTCTGGCAAGCATACCTGCCCTATGGCTAAAACCTTAAAAATAAAATAGTTTTACTTGAGGCTCGCTCTTGCCACAGGTACGAGAAGGACGAGACCACTGTCTTCCTTGGTCTGTCCATTCATTTAGTCAACAAACATCCACCGAATGCCTCTCACGCACCAGGTCTGGTGCTACCTCTTATTAGCAAAGGAGCAAATCAGGCTATAATAGAAAAGAAAGACAGGTAACTAAATCCGGGAGCTCCTTCTCATGGAACTTAAACCCATCCGCAGGGGGCTGATCTGGCCTCTTGCCAGCTCTCTCTCCTTATAACAGCCTCCCACGGCCATTAAGAGCCATTAGGTTTTTAGAAAGGGGCTTGAGAAGTGCCAAGGGAGTCCCTCTACCTAGAGTCAGAGATGCATTACAGCATGTCTTTTTAAGAGAGATTTTTTTGCTATAGGGAAACTGCGCTCACTAGACACAGAGAGAGACAGAAAAATCACTCCCCAGGGGAGATGGTCATGCCACAATCCCTTCTGCTCCATTCTCCTCCTGAGAGTTTGAGCACGCATGCACACACAGCCGGTATGAGTTTTAAGCCGCCAGGTCTGGGACTCAAACCACAGTCAAACATGTGGGAGTCCAGCAATGCAACCATTACACCATCCTCTGGTCCCTTTTTCTTCCTTTAAGAGAGATTTCGGTTATAGGGCAAGTGTACTTGCCCGAAAGACAGAGAGAAAGTGATTAATCACTCCTTCGGGGAGATGGCCACATCACAATCCCTTCTTCTCCATCCTCCTCTTGGGATTTTGGGCACGCACATGGGCCCAGCGTGAGTTTTCAGCTACCGGATCTGGACCTCAAACCATGGTCAACCATGTGGGAGTCCAGTGCCTTAACCACTACGCTACCTGCTGGCCCCCCATTACGGCATCCTTAGTGTACAATATCCTGTCTATGCAGAGTGGCCTCCAGAGAAGAGCCCCCCTTTCCCAGGAACCTCCCCACCAGGCTAGACTGCCAGGTCAGTCCTCGTGTAGGCTGATACCCTTCTGCTCACACACCACCCGGCTCCGAGGAGTTACCTTTGTGTGACGATACACCTCCTCGGAAGTTCAGAGTTCTCTTCTCTTGTTTGTGGGTGTCGAATGCCCAGAAAAGGTTCACCACGTAGCCATTCACCTGCCAGGAAGAGTCACATGATGTGAACAGCCCTAGTCACAAGGCACACCAAATCCAAAAGACAGGATGAAGCTACACCTCTTTTCTGG
Source organism: Tupaia tana (assembly GCA_026018925.1). Lineage (NCBI taxonomy): Eukaryota > Metazoa > Chordata > Mammalia > Scandentia > Tupaiidae > Tupaia > Tupaia tana. The sequence continues at coordinate 65,485,111 of JAKSZU010000015.1, read as the reverse complement.
AGTCTCCGTAGGTTTCTCGTTTCTTACAAGGAACAAAGTTATTTCTTTTGATTTTTAAACAAGTTCTATTTGTATTTTCATTAAATCATTTTACTTATACTCTACCTACTTCTAAAAACAAGCTTGAGACCATTTAGAACAGAAAATAAAGATAGAAAGAAGAAATACTAGAAAGATCATTAGGTTATGGGCATTAAAGATAAGTCCAGGGACCAGCGGGTAGTGTAATGGCTAAGTCGCTGGACTCCCATGTAGTCAGCCGCGGTTCAAGTCTCGGACCCAGTGACTTGAACTCACACCGGGCACGTGTGCATGTATGCCCAAGATCCCGAGAGGAGAATGGAGGAAAAGGGATTGCAGTATGGCCATCCCCCCTGGGGGATGATTTCTCGCTTTCCATCTCTCTGTCTCTCTCTGGCTTTCTGGCAAGTGTACATGCCCTATAGCAAAAACCTCTCAAAAAAAAAAAAAAAAAAAAAAAAAGATAAATCTGAGCTCAGACTGCTTTTCTGGACAAGGCCAAGAGGTCAACGCCAAGGTGGGCTGAGTGAAGCCCATTATCCCACAGGAGTAAATGCACCCACGCATCAGGAAGAACTACCTTTTCTAATCCCTGAGGTCACCGAAGGATCCGATCTAAAAAGTTTTAAACATGGGACAACAAACAAAATATAAACATTTTCTTTTTGTAAAAAAGAATTATTTATTTAATTTTATTAACTAATTATTATTATTTTTTTTTAATTTGGCCAGAGAGAGAAAGAGAGAGCGAGAGGGAAAGTAAGAAAGCAAGCCACCAGGTCTAGGAGTCAAACCGCGGTTGGCCATGTGAGAGTCCAGCGCCTTAATCACCATGCCACCTTCCAGCCCTGATATAAATGTTTTCAAGACCATGGACTATATAGACAAGGACACATGAGACCCCTTCTTCTATCCACCTTCTTGGAAGCCAAGAACATGATACCAGATTGTGGTTCGGTGAGTGGCACAAGGACTCTGAGAGCTTCCATCCCAACACAACCTTCTAGAACAGGAGGGTTGTGGGAAGAATGAATGGATAAGAACGGACATTCGGGAACATGGATCTCCATATGAAGAACCACATGGACTCCGATGACTACAGTGAAGTCAGCTATGCAGATGGGCCAAGAGGAGGGACTGGCAGTGCCACGGTGACGGGGGAGGCTATTGGGTGGACATGCTTCCAAGGTATCCGACTCTCTCACAAGAAAGTTGCTCTTCCACTGTGGGAACCTCTGCATTAGCGCTTAGCACTAGGAAATCCAATAAAGCTGAAAATTACAGGGCATACGTATTCTGTTAACACCAACTCTTTATTTGCACTGTAGCTGTGAACCATTTAATTATATGGTTAAAGAAAAAAAAAAAAGACACCAGGCTGAGGCAGAATAATTACATGGGAAGACTCAAGTGGTTCTTCGTGGGAGAACGAACCAAACTAGTTCTAGTATTTCAGCTTCACAAGATCGAGCCATTCGTTTTTCTTAGTCTTCCTGTCCTACCCTACGGGCTCCCACACCAACTGCAGTTTGCACCTTACCTTGATACCGCCACCCATGGTCAGGGTGAAGCTCAGAGAGTTTTCACCGTAGCTGTCAATGTGGATATCTGGTGCCGGGATCACTGAAAACGAGAAAGGAATTCAGAAAGAGAAATCACACGATGGAAAGCGAGGAAGGCAGGACCTCACAGTGTTCAACTCAACAGACCAAGGGATCGTTCAGCGGGGGAAGGATGGGCATGCCGGTGGCTATTCTACTTGGCTATCTCTGTTACCGCTGTTTGCCTGATCTGGGGTTGGGCCATAGGTACGTGGTGTGCACACGACCCTCTCGGCTCAGGCAGCTATGCTAGCAACCAGGGAGGCAGCAAGTTTCCATTTTGTACACATCCCCAAACAGACCAGGCCCAGGGTGGTTCTTGGCGGTGTCAGGATCACAGGGAGTGCCATCTGCACTGGTGCTGACAAGCCCCAGTGGTCACAAGCCCTTTCCGAAGGCTGACGACAGAGTGATTCGGAAACTACGTGCATGTGTGGCGAGAGGTATAGGGCGTGCAACGTGGCCTCTTGTGTCTTGCAAACTTGAGCTCAAGCTCCTATTCTCTGACACATAACAGATAAGCGGACAGGTTATGTACCTCCACTGAGCTGAGAGCTACATGATTAACCAAGTCACAGAGCTGGGAAGTTAGCTAAAATAATGTAGGTGCTAGGCCTGTCACTCCATGCATGCCCCCCTCCTCTCCTTCTGCAACTAAGCCTCACTACGGTAGATTAAAGAGTCAGGGAGGGGCTGGATGGTGGTGCAGGAGGGCCAAGACACACACAGGGAATGTTACAGGAGGCGGTCTAGAGACCTCCCAAGGGCCGTGATCCAGGCCAGCTGAGGCTGGGGGTGGGTTACAGCATGAAGGTTCTGCTAGGGAGTGCCTGTCGCTTTCTCTCACGGAAGAAAGATAGAAATAACCTTTTAAAAATTTTTATATGTAATACATTTTCCAAAGAATTATTTAATTTTATTCATTATTATTATTTTTTAATTTGACCAGAGAGAGACAGAGATAGAGAGAGGGAAACTGAGAAGGCAAGCTGCCAACTCCGGGACTCGAACCACAGTCAGACACGTGGGAGTCCAGTGCCCTTAAACACCGTGCCACCTGCCAATCCATAAATAAACTTTTTATGTTATTTTATTTTTTAAAAAGAATTACTTTACTGAACTTTAGTTTATTTATGCATGTATTTAAATTTGACCAGAGAGGGACAGAGAGAGAGAGAGAGAGAGAGAGAGAGAGAGAGAGAGAGAGAAAGGAAAAAAAGTGAGAAAGCAAGCCACCAGGTCTGGGACTCGAACGCAATCGGCCCTGTGAGAGTCCAGTGCCCTTAACCACTATGCCACCTGCCAGCCCATAAATAAACTTAAAAAAAAAAAAAAAAAAAAAAAAAAAAAAAAAACCTTAGAAAAAAAGTTTAAGGGTAGTCACCACCCGCTTGGATTTTCCAGTGCAGGCTGTGACCTGTGCCTACACAATTCTGGGTGTGTGCTCTCGGTCCCTCGTCCGGGGTCCCTACTCTTTGCTATGTGCGATCAGTACGTTTTCAGCCAGGTTTTGAAGGAAGAAATGATTAAAAACAAAACAAAACAAAACAAAAAAACTAAAACATGTGGGGACTGTGCATTCAGCATTCTTTTTCTGTTTTTCCTAAATAAACCACATCTGTTTATTTTATGGACTTTTTCTGCAAGTTTAACCTGAGTACAGAAAAGTGCAGAAAGTGTAAGTGTACAGTGAAGAATTTAAAGATTGATTGCATCTGTTAGCACCTGGGTCACAAAATAAAAACATTGCTGGAGCCCAGACGCCTTTGCCATCCCCACTCTGGCCATGAAAACCCTCAGGGGTAACCACTGTCCCGACTCCCATAGACTGATTGTGCTGGTCACCAGCTTTACATAAACAGAATTGTAGATCTTTCTGCATTCCGCATCCTGTGAGACATTCTACCCTAAATCCGGCCCGGTGGCACTAAGCTTAGCTGCCTCCTGCATTGATCTCAGCGACTCCAGATAGTGACTCTCCATGACCCAGGCCTATTTCTCACAGGCCCGTGTTAAAATACAAGCCCTGGTCACACCGCATGCCACGGGGCTCATTGGGTTTAATATTGGCAAGTCCAGAAACGGAAGCCCCTCGTGCCAAGGCTAAGATCGTGACCCATGCCCCCCATCCTGGAGGAGCAGCGGTGGTCCGCCCCCCACGTATGCAGGACCCTGCTTTTCATGGCCTCCCTTCTCTATCTACTCCCTGCACACACCAGTTTTAACAGAGGACACGGACCAGATCTCCACCCGCAGGGGTACGTGTGCACGATGACAAGCCAGCCACCCGCGATGAGCAGGCAGTCCAGCTGCCACATGCTCCTCTACCCGGAGGGAAGGTTGATGAGTGAGAGCCCAGGTTCTGGAGTCAGGCAGGCCAGGTTCTAGACCCAGCTCAGTCACTTCTTGATTGTGTGGCCTGGATTAAGTGACATAGCCTCTTCCTTACTATTGCCATAAGTGTCCTCAGGGGTCGATGAGCTGAGCTGATCCGTGCAAACCAGCGAGCACTCCAGATTGCCAGGCCCCGGCAGCCCTCGGCTGCTACTAAATGGGCTCTAGTGCTAGAACCACCACCTGCACGGAGCTTGTCGGTGCCACTGGGTAGTGACAAGCGCCAGCCTGGTGCCCTCCTTACAGCACCACGAATAACCATGCTCAGAATCGTGCTCCTTTTCAGCGAGGATGAAACCCTCCCTTCAATTCTGGATATCGTGTGCTCACAGAAGGGTGGGAGGGCATCATGGCCTTTGGAACCCCCTTCCATGTCTGCTCCAGCCTAGGAGAATGCACTTCACAGACACCCAAAAGGCTTTCGCTGCAAAGACTGCAGAGATGCCCAGAAAGGTGCGTGTGTTGGGAACAGGGGTGCTACGTGAAAGTTCCTAATTGGGGTCCCTCCAAGTGCCCGCTACATTGGAAGCTATTTCCAGAAGGCTTCGACGGTCTCTACACCGGCAAATGCTGGGATCACTTACCCTTTCCTGTCATGGTGGTGATGGATTTAGAGTCGCTCCAGTTTCCTATCCCACGACTAGTCACCGCAGCCACCTTTTCAAATCAGAGCGGGAGTTAGCAGGAAATAAAGGCCATATACCAGACATGAAAGACCCTGAACGAGCTGAAGGGGCGAGACTTGGCAATGAAGGTGGAAAAACGATATTCAGTGCTCCAGGACAGTCAGAGGCCCCAGTGATAAAACCATAAGGGAAAGTGAAAGGAAGGAGCTGTACTAAAATTATGACAGTCCTGAGATCGTGAAATTAATACTGATTGACAGGTGTCAATCTGTCAGGGCAGGTGTGTGTGAGTGTGTCCATCTGTACACATAAACATACACATATACAAAAAGCGTATTGAGGGTATTGAGAGTCCGTTTAATGGACTAGACTCCTGAGTGTGTGCACTTAATGGTTTTAATAAACGTACTTTGCAGAAAATCGATCTCTTTCCTGCTAAAGAGAGTAAGAATTTATTTCATAAGAACCCCTCGACATCAGCATATAAACACAGCTTAGCGCAGCTCTGCATCGCTGTGGCTTCAGGTGAGTAGGAAAGAGGAGAGAGTGGAGCACAGGGGCCTGACAGCGGGCCGAGCATCAGGGCTGGCCGTGAAGCTGCATCGCTGTGCTTTCTCGGTTTTCCGAGGCAAGGCTGCCCCCAAGGTCTTTGTGGTATCCGTTTAAGAGGCGGGAAGGAACTGGGAACCCCCAGGGCACGGAGCCGGGCATTCTGCAGATGACTAATAGAGCTGCCATACGGGTAAGTACAGACTTCCCACGAAACGGCCACCGCCATGCTACGGCTGCCCAGAGGGCAGGGACGAGGGGTAACACTCACCCTGACAGTGTAGAGAGTGTTGACCGGTAAGTTCTTTATTTCTGTAGAGTTACTAGCAGCCCTCTGGGAGGCCCACATCTTGGAACCACTCCTGCTGTACTCTACCTGAGGAGACAAGAACACCTGTGGGTAGAAGGGTGACGAAGGCAGGGCACCCTGATGCCGTCTAACGGGGCAGGAGGGCAGAAGGCAGAGAGTGGGGCGTTCTGACAGACGAGCGAGTTCGTGCGGCCACGCCAGCTCAGCCGCCGGTCCCACAGAGTACCCTTCTGCTGACTCCCCGGGAGTGTCCCAGCACGGGTCGCCTCCTGGAAGGTACTTACAATGTACTCACGGATGAGGCCGTGGGTGTGGATGGGAGGGGCCCAGTGGCCCACAATCACACCTTCTGCTTCCCTGTGGAGCGACAGCTGGAGATTTCGAGGGGCATCCGGCACTAGAAAAGAGTCAACGTGAGGTAAGAACCATCTGCATAGTGGTCAGCAGGTAGCAGAGTGCTTAAGGTGCTAGATTCCCACGTGGCCAACGACAGTTCAAGTCCTGGACCTGGTGGCTTGAAAATCACAGGAAGAGAATGGAGGAGAAGTGATGGCCATGTGGCCATCCTTCTGGGGGGAGGTGGTGATCTCTCACATTCCCTCTCACTCGCTCTCTCTGTCCCTCTCTGGCAAGTGCACATGCTCTATGGCAAAAACGCTTAAAAAAAATCCACACCAGAGGCCAAGCAGAGGAATTTTCCTGAGTTTACAAAGAGAACAGAATGAACATGGGCCGTCATTGGGTGCCTCCGCTAGAAAGGCTGTCAGCTTGGTTCACGCTCCTTTTCTTGCAGAACGCACGGTGCGCTGCCCACCTGTCAGATCGTGACTCTGGGGGCTGCAGGAGACCATCACCTGGACAGACTGAGTCACCATTAGTCCTGGGACTTCAAGGCTGAGCTCTTAACTGTCAAAGACAACACCTGCTGTCAACTTCTCATACAACAAAACACCATACGGGGCACGATGAACAAGACACGGGGCTACTCGCCAACACTCCAGGGTCTCTGAACATGGTCACCTGCAGGGCACACTCCTTCATGAGCTTAGTGCTACCTTAGTCCAGATACGTCAAGGCGATGCAGAAACGACTAGAATAGGCAGACGGGCACCCTGCTGACCACTTTGAAGGGAGAAGGAAGCAAGCAATTCTCTTAGAATCAAGAATTTGGTAACTTTCTTATACATTTAGCCACAATACTGACATGCCTCGCATGGTAATGAGGCTGAGCTCATAATTACCAGGTACTGGCAATTACCTAGAGAAGGAAGGTACAGCCAGACGCTGGACGAGAAATGCAAAAGAGGGCCCTGGAGGGAAGACCCGGAAATTAACTCCACAAGGTACAAGCACATTCTCTGATGTAATGAAGAGAAAAAATGTTCAATAAGTCAGGCAAGACCGCAAAACTTAGTCACAACACTTCTATACGTTTAAGACACATATGATTATTAAGGGTCTTTAAAAAGTTCATAAAAAGTACACAGCATGAAAAGGCTATATGTGAACTTCTTTTTTCTTTTCTTTTTCTTTTAAGGTTTTTGCCATTGGATGCATGGGCTTGCTAGAGACAGAGAGAGAGAAAGTAAGAAATCACTCCCCAGAGGAATGGCCACACCACAATCCATTCTCCTCTTGGGGTTTTGGGCATGCATGCACATGTAACCAGAGTAATTTTTCAAGCTGCTGGGTCTGGGACTGAAACCACATAGGCCATGTAGGAGTCTAGCACTTAAACTACTACGCCAACTGCTAGCCCCTATGCGTGAATTTCAAAATTTGTACCAAAATAAACTCATACTTAAAAAAAAGAAAAAAAAAGAATTATTTATATTAGGGGACCAGCAGATGACATAATGTTTAGGTCACTGGACTCCCATGTTGTCAACTGTGGTTTGACTTCTGGACCCGGTGGCTTAAAACTTAGGCCAGGCTGGGACTAGCAGCATAATGGCTATGTCGCTGGACTCCCACATAGTCGACCGCGGTTCGAGTCCCGGACCCAGTGGCTTAAACTCACGCCAGGCACATGTGTGCGTGCCCAAGATCCCGAGAGGAGAATGGAGGAGAAGGGATTGTGGCGTGGCCATTCCCCCTGGGGGGTGATTTCTCACTTTCTGTCTCTCTGTCTCTGTCTGTCTGGCGAGCACACGTGCCCTACAGCAAAAAAAAAAAACCTCTCCAAAAAAAAAAAAAAAACTTAGGCCAGGCACGTGTGAGTGCGTACCCAAAATCCTGAGAAGAGACTGGAGGAGGGACTGCAGGATGGCCATCCCCCCTGGGAGGTGATTTCTCATTTTCTATCTGTCTCTCCAGTAAGTGCGCATGCCCTATAGCAAAAACCTCTCTAAAAAAAAATGATTTATTTTATATATAATTATATCTATATGTATAGATATAGATATTTTTTATTTTTTTTAAATTTGACCAGAGAAGGAAAGAAAGGGAAATTGAGAAAGCAAGTCACTGGATCCAGGACTTAAACCATGGTCAGCCACATGGGAGTTCAGTGTCTTAACCACCGTGCCACCTGCTGGTCCCCCAAACTCATACTTTAATTCCATTTCCACAAACTTTTTATTCACAAGTTCCCTTGTATACTCCCACATTCCTGAGCATCCTTGAAAACAACTCTCTCAAAATCCCATGTAAGGTTTTTAGACATGCTGTAATAATAAACAGCAACACTTACGCCCTTCTGGAGTCCTCAGGGTCACAAAGTCATTGGTGTTGTGTGCCTTGCTCAGACATTGAACCTGAACTTTCACCTGGTATGTGGTGTCTGGTTTCAGGACTTTTAAGACAGTGTTGGTTTTATTGCTGTGGGTCTCCAGCGTCTTCCAGATGCTTTCTCCAACCACCCTGGCCGAAAGAACCAGGATACCGTCACACCGGGGCAGCACAGGGCGGCTGAGCTGGACGGTACGTTAGTAAAGAGGCATACCCCACACACCCACAGTCAGTCTACGGGACATCCAGAGGCCATGAAGACATCGTGTGCTTCTTACAGCAAAGACGGGACCCACCTGTAGTAGACGTTATAGACACAGGAAGCAGAGGGCATTTTCTTGGGCCGCGTCCAGGTCAAGGTCACAGCTCCGGAGAAGTCGGCCGTCCACTGCAGGTTCTGTACTTTGTACACAGTTAACTCATCTAGAGACAAAAGGGAAGGGGCCAAGAAAGCTACAGCTCACCAAGCTTTGGATCGCAGGCCCCGAGAGGTCCCTCCCTCTAGACAAAACTCTAGTGATCTAACTCGTCCGGAGGTCACAATCATCCTCTGGAAAGATACCCCTCCCAAATGCAGTGGAGAGCTCCCTACAGAACCCTTCCGAGGGCCTCCGCAATTTCCAGACATGATCTTTCTCCTTGCATTTCCCCTTCTTCCTGCCCACAGGAACCGGAGCCCACTTCTCAGTAGAGACCGCTCCATGTCCAAGGACCAGAACCCAGCAGGACCTGTGACTGACTGCCCTGCAGTGAAGGGCTGGGTGACCCCACGAGCATCAGCCTGAGTCAGGAAGTCCAGCAGAGACGGAATCTGAGTGAGCATTGCACGAACAGGAAGGAGGCGGCTCGGCCTTAGGTCAGAGTCTGACCACGCTTCCCCTCACCTGGTGCTCCAAAAGTGGGCACGAATCCATTCATTTTCAGATCAAGGAGAAAGTCAGAAGGGTCCTAGCTCAGGATCCACCAGGGAGGACCTGGGAGGCGCTCCGGGGTGCAGGGCCCGCGGGCCCGGCCAGCCTACCAACAGGCCGCACTCACCACTGCAGGCTTTCTCGTCACTCTCATCCGAGCAGTCCAGGAAGCCGTCACAGCGCTCCGAGAGCACGACGCAGGCCTCGCCGTCCTCGCACTTGAATTCTCGGCTCGTGCAGGTCAGGCTGCTGTGCGTGGCTGCAACGCAGAGCACGCTCGTTAACCGCAGGGGCACCTGGGTCAGAAACTCACGGAGGGAAAAGTGGTTTGGACTGCTCACGTGATCAGGGAGAGGAGGCGCTGAGAACCGCCTTACTCAACTCCAACAACTGAGATCTGCCTTCTGGAGGAGAGATGGCTCTGGAGACAGACCACCTCAGGCTTAAACCCTACGTCTGTATGAGCATGAGCAAACTACTTAGTCACTCAGGACGGGGGCCAGCAGGTGGCTGGTGGTTAAGATGCTGAACTCTTACATGGCCAACTGCACTTCAAGTCCTGGACCCAGGGGCTTGAAAATCACACTGGGCGCAAGTAAGTGTGTGCCCCAAATCCTGGGAGGAGAATAGAGGAGGAGGGATTGTGGCATGGCCATCCTGCCTAGGATTTCTCACTTTCCTTCTCTCTTTCTCCAGCGAGTGCACGCCCTACGGCAAAAACCTAAAAATAAAGAAATAAATGAAAAACAAGACACACACACACACCCAGGCTCAGGGTGATACAAAATTGGGGTAACCATTCTATCACTATTGTTTCTGCAAGGATCGAACAAGATCAAGCACCTGAAATAGTGCCTGGCTCCTTGCATGTGTGAACATATTGTAGCTATTACTCCATAGCATGAGTAAGTATTCTGCTTCTGGGATTAGTCTGCAGTCTAGAATGATACTCAGATTTCTTGGTAAGTCATACAGATAACAATGAGATGAGTCACAGTGACACGAGCGGCATGGCCACTTTATGCAATGCTCTACACTGCACGGGTTTTCGAAATATTTTCACAGGAAATAAAATGATGCAAATAAAAAGTAGTAAGAGTTAGGCAACTCAATGGTGAGGCTATTAAGCTGACACTTGATAGTGTCTCCGGTTCTGAAAGCAGATTTATACTGTGTGGGAGGATCCCCAAGGGAAGCGATGACAACATAGCTGCAGTGTTCTAAGACGACAGAAGAAGAGTGGCCACAGACCTGATCTGCTGCCCTAATGGTCACATTGCTGGACTCCCATGCAATCAACCACAGTTTGAGTACCAGACCCGACGGCTTAAAACTCACGTTGGGTGCATGTGTGTGCATGCCCATTCTTCCAAAGGAAAAATGGAGGAGAAGGGATTGCAGCATGGCCACCCCCACCAGGGGGTGATTTCTCAGTTTCTGTCTCTTTGGCAAGCACCAGAGAGACACACAGAAAAAGCACCTCGCGGGGGAAGGCAAACCCTTCTCCTCCATTCTCCTCCCAGGATCTTAGGCATGAAAACCCACGCACCTGCTATAATTTTCAAGCCACCAGGTCCAGGACTTGAACTGCAGTTGGTCACGTGGGAATCCAGCAATGTAACTACTATGCCATCTGCTGGCCCACATGTTACCTTATGTAGGGTACCTCACGTTACCTTACACCAATGGTGACTGACATGTTAGTGTAAAAGGGACTTTGCTGATGTGATTAGGTTAAGGATCCAACATGAAGCTTAGCCTGGATTATCCAGGTGGGCCCAAGCTCAGTACACCGCTCTGTAAAAGCAGACGCCCTTCCCTGGCTGTGCTCAGAGACATGTGAGGACAGGGGAGTCAGAGAGATGCAGGCTGCTGGCTTTGCAAATGGAGAAAATGGCCAGGCAGTGGCATGGTGGTTAGAACAGCTGGATCCCACCTGATCAACTACAAGGTTTGAGTCCCAGACCCAGTGGCAGCTGAAAAACATGCCAGGCTTGTATGTGTGCGTGACTAAAATCCCAGAAGGAGGGAAAGGAGGAGAAGGGATCGCAATGTGACCATCCCTCATGGGGAAAGGGTGCTTTCTCATTCCTCTCCTCCCGCCCACCAGCGAGTGCATGAGCCCTCTAGCATATTAAAAGAAAATTAAAGAAAATGGAGAAAGGGAACATGAGCTAAGCAACATGGAGAACCTCTAGGCACTGAGAGAAGCAATGAGATAGACTCCCAGGGGCTCCAGGGGAACCACCCAGTCCACACCTTGTCTTGGGCCGCGGGAGACCTGTGTCTGACTTTGACCTATGAAACTGTGGGAGAATCAGTGTGTGCTGTTCTCAAGACAGTCTATGTGCACAGGGGCCGGGCCACCCCCCGCAGTGCTGGAAGCCACAGGAAGACAGGGCTTCGGTTTGCAGGCTGTCCAGGGTACCTGGGTGAGTGTCTGTGGTCTTGGCTGGCTGCGAGGGCTGGGGAGGGAAAGGAGCTGCAGCACGAGACCCCGAAAGCTGCCGAGTTCGTGGCAGTTCCTTACAGTGGCCACAGAAAACCAAAGCACGTTCTTGCCACTGGATTCGCCCAGCTCTGTCAGCGATTCTGCTTTTCCTTGTGCAAACTATAATTTTTCCATCAGGACTCAGGAGTAAGACCCCAAGCACAAACACACACAATTATCCAGAAAATAACTGTGTAATTTCATATACATATTGTGAACCATGTGTAAACCCCAGGTTAAAAAAATTTGATCCAAGATATTAATAGTTTAAATAATTTCATTATACCATTGATATTCTATGCCAGCATTAGGATATCGATACAAGAAATTACTAAAATGACTACTAAACCATTGTAGTAATCTGAGAGTCGAGAATCTACAACAGTGATTCTTAACAGAGTCTTCTGGGAGCCTTTGTTTTGTTTTGTTTTAAGATTTTTGCCAGAGAGAGAGACCGACACAGTGAGAGAGAAAGTGAGAAATCACTCCAAGAGACAATGGCCACACCACAATCCCTTCTCCTCCATTTTCTTCCTGAGATTTTGAGCATGCACACACATGTGCCCAGCGTGGTTTTCAAGCCGTCAGGTCCTGTACCCAAACTGTAGCCTGCCATATAGGAATGCAGTGCCTTAACCACTACGCCACCTGTCGGGCTCCTGGGGACCTTGTAAAAAACACAAGGGTCCTCAGACCCGCCCAGATTTGCAGCAGAACACGGACCACACATGTTCGGCATTTATGAGCTCCATGTGAGTCATCCCAACTGGCCAGGGTTGAGGACCACCATGCTAGACTGAGGATTGGACACCCTGATTTTTCTCTGAAGCGCCCCATCCCTGGTGAGCAGCACGCCTGTGGGTATAGACAGAGAAGCTGGGAAATGTGCACCTAAGAGCAGCCAGGATAGTCAGGAGGAATGCAGGGACATTCTCCTCGGGATGAAAAGGTTCAAGGATCGAAGGGGAAGGTAGCAAGGGAGGGTGCGAAATGCAACTTAACAACTGCCTCCAACACTTGATGACTTTTTATGTGAAAGAAGAATAAAGACTTGCTTTTTTTGGGGGGGGGGTAATTTTTGCTCTAGGCTGGTGGGCTCACTGGAGAGAGAAGCGAGAGAAAGTGAGAAAGCAGCACCCGCCAGGGGAGGTGGCCACGGAACAATCCCTTCTCCTCCATGCTCCTCTTGGGATTTTGGGCACGCACACATACACATACACACCCAGCATTTTTCAGGCCACCAGATCCAGGATTTGAACCGTGCAATCGGCCATGTGGGATCCCGCTGCCTTAAGCATCATGCCACTGGCTTTGTATGAGTCTCTAGGATGGAGATATAAATTTGTTAATGATAAAAAAAAGTGCTCTCTAATACAATCATTTTCAATAGGAGAAGGGAACGATCAAAATCACTTTTGAGGGTTTTTAGAAACTACCATCTCCCCAGCTCCAGGAAAATCATTGTATTACAGAATCCTATTATACACCGAGCTGAAACTGGCTTGCCTTGGAGAGGAGGGGGTGCAGGCAGAGAGCCTGTGACAGATAAAAACGCAAAGTTGAGCATTGACAATAACGAGATTTGAGAACTACTCTTGAACAGTCTCCAAGAAGGAATCTGTCCCTCCACCTGGGGAGCATTTATAGGGTCCTAACCGAAATCAGGTCCCATTTCGGATGCTGAGAAAACGGTGACGGATGGAGGACCTGGCCTCATCTAGCCTCTCCTGTATTGAGCGAAACTGCACACAACTAGACAAATTCGGTATTTCAGATAGTGACAAGTGCTACAAAGGAACTTAAAAAGAATAAAGGAGATGGGGGATGGGGCCTGCAGGTGGACTCCTACATGGCTGATGATAATTTGAGACTCAGACCTGGTGGCTTGCTTTCTCACTTTTCCACTCCCTCACTCTTTCTCTCTCTGGTGAGCATGCATGCCCTATAGCAAACGTAACAAATAATAATAAATAAAATATAAATATATAAATATTTCAAAAGGGGCTTGGAGCCTATGTCATTCTATTAGGTCGCTGGGAAAGTCACAATGCATTTTTTGTATAGTAAAACAATAACAACAGAAGTCATGACTTTCCTGATGACCTAATATAAGGATGGCCAGGGACGCCCTGCTCAAATGGCTTTAAAAATACCAAGAACCTGGGAACCAGCAGTTAGCATAATGGCTATGTCGCTGGACTCCCATGTAGTCGACCGTGGTTCGCGTCCCGGACCCAGTGGCTTAAAACTCACGCCGGGCGCGTGTGCATGCGTGCCCAAGATCCCGAGAGGAGAACGGAGGAGAAGGGATTGTGGCATGACCATCCTCCCTCAGGGGTGATTTCTCGCTTTCTGTATCTCTGTCTCTCTTCTCTGTCTGTCTGGCAAGCGCACACACCCTATAGCGAAAACCTCTCAAAAAAATAAAAAAGTTCAAAAAAAAAAAAGAGAAAAATACCAAGAACCCACTCAGTTCCACGTGTAAGGATGTGGCAAAACAGAGTCAAAGGATGACTGCGTATAAAGTAGAAGAGGTTTGAGGTCTCTCTACAAAACGCGTTTCACGATTTTTTAAAACAGAACTACATAGGTTATAGAATCTGGGAATAAGGTTGTCATTAATCTCTGAAACTTCTTAAGCTGATTATCAGACAGATGATTAATGGGCACTTCGAACAGAATGCACTGGCCATCAGGGGCCAGGCTCTCTAAGAAGAATCATGCCACACTAATCTCGTTTCGTTTTTTAATAAGGTTGTCAGATGAATGGATGGAGGAAAATGTGGATAAGGTACATCTTGATTTTAAGACCCTTCACTGAGCAACATCCTTGTGAATAAGACAGATTAGAAACAGGCCAAAAACACTGATTTCAAGAATTCCAATTAATGAATTAATACCACCCAAGGCAGGGTCTTATTTCTTTTTCTCTTTGACCCCCCCCCCCTTTTTTTTAATGTTTTTTGCTATAGGGCACATGTGTTCACTGGAGAGAGACAGGGAAAATGTGAGAAATCACCCTCAGGTGGAATGGCCACTCTTCAATCCCTTCTCCTCTTAGGATTTTGGACACACACACACACACACCCACACACACACACACACACACGGTGTGATTTTCGAGGCGCTGGATCTGGGACTTGAAGTGCAGTTGCCCAAGTGGGAGTCCAGTGCCTTAACCACACCAGCTGTAGGTCCTCCTCTTTGCCAATTATTTCTAATGCTCATCTTATCGTGTGGCAGCTTCTTGGGTTCAGATGGTCCTGCCGTGATTTGCCGAGCGCAGAGTCAACTGGCCAGCTGTTTCGATGCCCTGGGAGCCCATTGCGTTCGCTCTTTTACAGTAGGTGTAGGGTTTTACACTAAGTCCTATTTAATTTCTCCGTGTCCATTTTGGCTATTCCTTGCCAATAGGAATTTCCAACATGGCATGATAGAAAGATCCTAACTTCGGACAAAAGAAACCTAAATAAATACCATGTCTGTTACTGACCGTGAGATCCTCTTTGAACGGAGTTTCCCTGTCTTTAACATGGAAATAATACCAAACTCACAAGTTTCTTTGGAGAATGAAGTAAAATGGTTATACGACTTCTTTGAGAATACCAAACGGCACATTAAAACCCACACCCAAGGGGCCAGCAGTTAAGGCGCTGGACTCCTACATGGCCGACCATGGTTCAAGTCCCAGACCTGGTGTCTTGCTTTCTCATTTTCTCTCCCTCTTTTTCTCTCCCTCCTTCTCCCTCTGTCTTTTGCTGGTGAGTGCATTTGTCCTATAGTAAGTTAATAATAATAATAATAATAATAATAATAATAATAAATAATTCTTTAAAAAAAACTCCCAAATAAAAGTTTCCCCTGCTTATTTCACCAGAAAATAAGATAAACTGTTGACTTTATATTATTTGAAGATATGATAACCACGCCTTCCAAGTTTTCATCTAAGTTGTTAATGGCATTTTAAACACAATAGGCCACTTAAAAACATCAGGGAAGGGACCAGCAGTTAGCGTAATGGCTATGTCACTGGACTCCCATGTAGCCGACCTCAGTTCGAGTCCTGGACCCGGTGACTTAAACTCACGCCGGGCACGTGTGCGTGCATGCCCAAGATCTTGAGAGGAGAATGGAGGAGAAAGGATTGAGGCGTAGCCATCCCCCTTGGGGGGTGATTTCTCGCTTTCTGTCTCTGTGTCTCTTTCTGTCTTTCTGGCGAGTGCATGTGCCTTATAGCAAAAATCTTTCCAAAGGGGGGAAACAAAACCATCAGGGAAGATTACAACAGTAAGAACAAAGAGCAAAGAAGCACGAAAAGACTGCTTATGACAAAGCAGAAAAACAAAACAGCCAGAACAGCAAAAACAGTAGACAGGCATAATAATGAGAGATATGTAACGACATGAGGGGATCTTCAAAAAGCTAATGAAGGGGGCCAGCAGGTGGCATGCTGGCTAAGGCACCAGAGTCCCACATGGCTGACTGCAGTTCAAATCCTGGACCGGGCAGCTTGAAAAATCACACTAGATGTATGTGTGTGCATAGCCAAAAGCCCAAGAGAACTGAGAAGGGATTATGGCGTGACCATCCTGCCTGGAGGGATGATTTCTCACTTTCCTTCTCTGGCTCTCTCTGGCAAGTGTATGCACCCCATGGCAAAAACCTAAAAAGGAAAAGAAAAGCTAATGGAAAATTATTATGAAAAAAACTATGCGTGGGTTTCCAAAAAATGCCTGCACCAAAATAGACTTGAACTTTATCGAGAGATACCAAATTACCCAAATCTTTTTGGTTCCCGAGTTCAGATAGTAGACTACAGAAACAAGTACTTCACAGAGAGGAATTCATCCCCAAAAGGTTATCTGACCCATGCGATTCCCAATTTCAGATAGCAAAGGATTCCTTAGCATTTTTCTGAGCTTAAAAAAAAAAAAAGGAAAAAAAAGGCAAACTACAGAAAATCACATTAGCTTGGACACTAAAAAAGTGGGAAGGACTCCAATGTCACCTCTCTCTTCTAATCTAGCCCTGGAGGCAAAGTCTGAGTGAGCTAAAATACAAACACCTCCTCTCTAAAATCTTCAATGGCTCCCTATTACCTGGAGGATACAGTCCAAGCACGGCTGCCCGCCTCTTCGCACTCACCTTTTGCACCACCACGCCACTCTTCAGATATATTTTCTCATCTGTCCCTGAGTCTCTGTTCATGTTGTCCCTGTACCAAGGATGCTCGCCACCCACCTTGTCCCCCTGCTCTCTGTGTAAACTTCCCCAGGCACCAGTAGCGAAGATTGCAGAGGAGCTCCCTCCTCTCCCAGAGGTTGGCCAGGCCCACCTCTGAACCGTCCATTCTATGGATGTTATTTCTGTTACCACCAACATTGCTATGTCACCGCTGTAGGCTCGATGTCCCCCAGCTGGAACACGCACCACAGCAGCCTGGTCAGTGAATGCCATGGCACGTGGGATCAGTCACTGTTTGTCCAACCAGAATGAAGATGTCATCGCACACACACCCTTTGTTTTTTTTGTTTTTGTTTTTGTTTTTTTTTTTTTTTTTTTTTTTTTTTTGCTATAGGGCACATGCGCTCACCAATGAGACAGAAAGCGAGAAATCATCCCCCAGGGGGATGGCCATGCCTCAATCCCTTCTCCTCCCTTCTCCTCTTGAGATCTTAGGCATGCACGCACATGTGCCCAGCACACATCCCTTCTTAACCAACGCCCTCCAGGGAGAGCCAGCCAGGCACCCTGAGAACACTACAGACCAGGAAGGGCTGGGGATCCTTTCTCCCTTTCTTCCTCACCCTCACCGGAAAATTACTCAGGACCGACCAGTGTCTGCCAGACTTGTCTGATACAATCACAGAGCTTTTTTTTTTTTTTAAATAGATTTTTGCTATAGGGCATGTCAGCAGAGAGACAGAGAGCAAGAACTCGTCCCCTAGGGGGGATGGCCACGCCACAGTCCCCTCTCCTCCATTCCTTTCTCTCGGGATTTTGGGCACGCATGCACACATGCCCAGCGTGAGTTTCAGGCTGCTGGGTCTGGGATTTGAACCATGATCAAACACCTTAGCAGTACTTTAGCCATTACGCTACCTGCTGGCCCAATCCTGGTACTTTTAAGTCAAAGTATGGGTTCCCAAGCATCCCTCCCCACACCACCCCTGCTCGGAAGGCAAAGTCACTGTATTTACCATTTTTACAAGCACCTCCCGCAGGTTCTTGTAAGCCACCCACTTCCTGACTACTGAACCGGAGGAATGGAGAGATGACTGCCCCTCTGTGCCTCAGCTCTAGTCCAACTCCAGGTGGTTAAGATTGGGGGGTTCCCTGTGAGGCCTTTTTCATTTGTTTGGAGAGTCTTTACTTTAAGAGAATGAAGGGGGAAGGGAACAGAGACTACAGAGAAGAATGGAGGTGTACATGGCTGGAGTTCAGGCCATGGTGGGCTCTCAGGACAGAGGCAGAAGGCCTTGGCCTCTCTCATTGACATTTCTTGCGGCAGAGGTCAGACAAGTTCCCAGCACCAGGGAATCAGAATTGGCTGGGACATCCCCGTCTGCAGTTGGCAGGTGACCAGATGGTGGGGAGACCCTCCAAAGCAGGGATCCCTGGGCAAGATCACGGCCCCTCATCAGTGGGGGAGGGCCCATGAGGTCGGACAGGCACTGCTGCGGCCACTCCTACCCCGTCCATCCCGGTGACACTGATCAGGCTGGAGGGGACAATGACGTGCCACCAAGGACCAAAACGTGCCAACCGGTGACTTAAGGGAGCGATGAGTGCCCTCATCTCTATGTCTGGAACTCCATCTGCTTCCGCTGCCTGCCTCGTCAGAGACCCTCCGGAGGGACTCGTCCCCTCTGAGGTCACGCTGTGGACCTCGGTCAGCTTGCAAAAGACGAGGTCTCCCTCTAAACCTTCCGGGCATGTCAGGGAGGAGGCACCAGGGCCACCAAGACTGCACACTGCCGACCCCCGACATGTCCACGATGCATGTATCATACTGCCGGGTTCAGCCACCTGGTGGGTATCTTTTTTTTGGAGAGGTTTTTGCTATAGGGCACATGTGCTCGCCAGAAAGACAAAGAGAGACAGAGAGACAGAAAGCGAGAAATCACCCCTCGGGGGAGGCCACGCCGCAATCCCTTCTCCAGGATCTTGGGCACGCACACACACGTGCCCGGTGTGAGTTTAAGCCACCAGGTCTGGGACTCGAACCGCAGTCAACTTTATGAGAGTTCAGCAACATAGCCATTATGCTAACTGCTGGTCCCCCTGGTGGGTATCTTGGCTGTGGTGTACCATCCTCCTCACCGACTAGTATAGACCGACCCTAAAGGCTGAGAATGAATTTCCTTCACAAGGTACTCCAGGAGAGCTCTCCAAAAATACGGCCTCTGCACCCCATGGCATCCAGTAAACATGAAGTCTTTAAAGTTTCATGGAAAAGTATATTAGGAAAACACTGAAGGGATTTCGAAATAAATGCCCACGTTAATTCCACTTTTCCACAAATTTTTGAAGTATCCCCTACTTCCAGCAAAAAGAATTCACATACACAAAGTTGTATGACTTTACTCCTATGTGTTTGCATGAGTTAAACATGTTTATAAAAACAGCCTGTTCTCAGATCTTTTTTTTTTTTTTAAGAGAGATTTTTTTGCTATTAGGTGCATGTGCTCGTCAGAGAGACAGAGACAGAAGGTGAGTGGGCAATCACCCCCCGGCCCCCCTAGTGAGGATGGCCACACCACAATCCCTTCTCCTCCATTCTCCTCTTAGGATTTTGGACACACTGCAGACATACCTGGCATTAAATTTCAAGCCACTGGGTCTGGGACTCAAACTGCGATCAACTACATGGGAGTCTAGCCACATAACCATTATGCCATCTGCTGGTCCCTCTAAGATGTTTTTTCTCAGTCTTTCAGAGAGTATTTTTATTGGATATGTTCCTGGTATCTAGCACCCAGCCAATTTATTAAAGAGAATGTGACTGGAGGGACCAGCAGGTGGCGTAATGGCTATGTTGCTGGACTCCCACATAGTCGACCACAGTTCGCGTCCTGGACCTGGTGGCTTAAACTCACGCTGGGTGCATGTGCGCGCATGCCCAAGATCCCAAGAGGAGAATGGAGGAGAGGGCATTGCAGCATGGCCATTCCCCCTGGGTGTGATTTCTAGCTTTCTGTCTCTCTGTCTTTCTGGAGAGCGCACGCGCCCTATAGCAAAAACCTCTCCAAAAAATAATAATAACTGTCACCACACAGGGTCTATGTGACAAAGCCCTAGAGGAACATGGCTACGTGAAGGGCATGGACCCCACCAGGTATGTGCTGACCCAGGGATGAAGCAGGAGCCATGGGCCACTGCCCCGGGGATGTGCAGGTGGTGCACTCTGGCTACTCACGGCAGTTGGCCTCGTCCTGGCCGTCCTGGCAGTCCTGATGGCCGTCGCACCGCTTCCAGTTGGGGATGCACTTCTTGGGTTGGTGGCACTCAAACTCAAATCGGTCACATCGTCCGAGCCGGGTGGGAGTGGAGGCAGAAGTGACATTCACTAGAAAAGAAGTTTTCAAAATTCTCTTTTCAGTAACAAAGGAGCCGGCCAGCAACAGCCACCAACAGCTGTCTCTGACAACAGGGCTTTAGGGTCACAATGGGCCCCGGAGGCAGATGGGAGCTCGGGACAGAAACATCAGAGAACACGGACATCTCATTTTGCTCCCTTCAGGACTCTGCTACAGCCACCATCCAGGTACTGTTCTTAAGGACCTCAACCCGCGAGGGCATGAACAACAGGAAAGGGGACAAAGGCAACAAAATCCGGGGAGCTGGGGCAGACACACGGTGCCAGTGACTAACGAGGCCGGAGAAGGCTATACCCGGCCATGAGCTGTTCGAGGAAAAAGCTGAGAACCAACCAGCTTGGCGCTACATAGCCCTCAAAGCGCTCAGGAACTAAGGGCGGTACTCAGCGGGGAGTGGGGAGGGAAGTTAAATCAGTCCGGGGGGCACGCATCCCCACGCCCCGCCCACCGGCCTGCATGCCACACCAACAGCAAACCAGAGGGGAGCCGGGCCAAGGGCCACGTAGACGGGCATAGCTGAGAGCAAGACTGTCCGACCAAAAAGGGGGGATTAAATCTACAGATGGCTCAACCCAAAGACCCCGGTCCCCTTGTAGGGAGCTTGAGCAGTAGATCTCTATTGAACAGGCAGCAGATTATAACGAAGAGACCAGGGGCCAGCAGACTACATAACAGTTAAGGCACTGGACTCTCACATGACTGACTGCAGTTCAAGTCCCAAACCCTGTGGTTTGAAACTCATGCTGGGCACATCTGTGAGCACGCCCAAAATCCTGAGAAGAGACTGGAGGAAGAGGAATTGCAGTGTGGCCATCTTCCCTCTGGGGTGATTTCTCGTTTTCTGTTTTTCTGTTCTCTCTGGCAAGCACTAATGTCCTATAGCAAAAATCTCTCGGAAAAAGAAAAAAATCACAAAAAAGAAAGTGTCCAGCCTCAGAGGCTAAGCTTAAAGCAACCGAGATAAAGCATTCCCCAACAAAGAGCCAGCCATTACACTCAAGGCTGATCAGCCCACCCTCAAGTTCTGAATTTTAGCCCCCAGTCTTAAAGGCAAACAGTGATCACGGGTTAGCTAGGGTTAGCTAAGGAAAACCGTCAACATAAAAGACAGGTGTCAAAATGGAGCCCTCTTACCCCCACCTCTACCACCCAAAGTCATCTGGAGGAAACAGATACTTTGCAAGAAGACTTCAACAATAAACACCCTTCGTGTGCTCCGAAAGGATACGTATTTCTACATTAAAAAAAAGAAAGACCATGGGCCAGCAGGTGGCATGGTAGCTCAGGCACCAGATCCAATATGGCCATGCATAGTCTGAGTCCTGGACGCAGTGGCGTGAAAATCATGCCAGGTGCATGCCCAAAATCCAGAGAGGAGAATAGAGGAGGAGGGACTGTGGCGTGGCCATCCCCTGGGGGGTGATTTCTCACTCTCTGTCTTTCTCTGGCAAGTGCACACAGTCTATGGCAAAAATCTTAAAAAGAAATAAAAAAAGTAAGAGGAGGGGAGGAGTCAGTTCACACAGGGCTTCACATACAGGAATGAAGGGTCAAGAAATGATCTAGACAAGAGGAAACCACTGATGACGTTACGCAGGAAGGCAACAGGGTGAACACGGTCACGGAGCAGGGAAGGCAAAACCTACAAGTATGCTAGGGAAAGGATTAGGCAAAGCCTGGCTAATAAAAGTTTCTCCATCATAACAAGTTGAACAGACTCCGGGCTCCTTGCAGTTCAGGGGGCGCACCTGGCAGGTTTCAAGCCCCACTGCTGGCTCCAGAAAGAGCCTCCGCACGCTTCTCCAGATGGCTATCTGCGTTCGGCCACTAGATGGCGGTGCTTGCCCTCCTTTTAGCAGGTCAAGCCAGATAGCGAGCAGGCAGGAAAACGGGGAGCGCTCCAGACATGAACTCGCACGCAGTAATTATCTCCCCGCAATTCCAATAATAACTTTCTGTTCATGGGAAGTTACTATTGGTGACCCATCCATAACAGAGGGGAAGCAGGGTGGCTGGCCTTTTCAAGCAGGAAAACAAGAGGGCAGTTCCAGAAGAGAGGCCCCAGGTCCGAGTTCCATGGGTCTCCCTGCCCTGGTGGTACACTGAAGGCAGCAGCACCGGGCAGAACCCAGCCAGATGGTGCCCAGGGCACCCCCAAGAGGTCCTCTCCACCAGCGGGAGCTGCGAGCCAGGGCAGGGTACAGGACTCACCGAGCGAGGGGCAGGCTTCCTCGTCCGAGCCGTCGGCACAGTCCCGGTACCCGTCACACACCCAGGTGTCCATCACGCAGGCCCCGCTGCCGCAGCGGAAGTAATTGGGCAGGCACGTGGAGGGCCCCGGAGTCGGGGCGGGAAGGATGTGCGAATCTGAGGAGAACCAAGCAAGGAGACCCAGGGTGTTAGAAGGAGCTTGACTCCAGGATAAAGTGTGTCCGAACCTAGACCGACGCCCTGGTTTTGGCCACACAGGCTAACGGGAAACCAGCGACGGCACGGCTCTGCCAGCAGCTCACTTTACGATCATTTTGTATGCATAGTCAGGACGGGAGAGGGGTCCCCATCTGGGAGCAGCCTTGCTGGGGAAGACTGACGGGCGGCTAAGAGAAGTCCTACCGAGGCTAAACGCTGTCCCCTTACAGGCAAAGCCACATGGGGGGGGGGGGGGGACGAACATGCCGTCCACGTCGGCCCTCACAGGTGGCACGGCACACGCAGGACCTGGGACCTTGATAAAGTGCAGATTCTGACCCTGCAGGCCAGAGTGGGCCTGACGTTATGCATTTCATTTGTTTGTTTGTTTTTGCCATAGGGCATGTATGCTCACTGGAGTGAGACAGAGAGAGGGAAAGTGAGAAATAACCCCTCAGGGCCGTGGCCATGCCACAATCACTTCCTCTCCATCCTCCTCCTGAGATTCTGGGCACATGTGACTGGCATGATTTTCAAACCACCAGGTCCAGGGTTTGAACCACAGTCGGCCATGTGGGAGTTCGGTGGCTTAGCCACCATGCCACCTGCTGGCCTCGAGGTTCTGCGTTTCTAACAAGTTCCAAGGAGAAGTGGATATTACTGGTCTAGACTCTGAGTAGCAGGACTCTAGACCTCTCACTGCTCCTGGCCCCAGGAGAGACCAAGCACAGTGACGGCAAGATGAGAGTGGGGAGAGAAAAGAACTCAGCCTCCCCTCCCCAGACACAAAACTCTAAGGCGCGGGCCCAGCACGAGGGGACCAAGCGAAAGCCAGGCCGACAGGCGGGCTCCCCCGGTGTGTCTGACCGGCATGGCAGACCCGGGGGCCCGAAGCCGCCTACCTCCACAGTCTCTCTCCTCGGACCAATCCCCACAGTCGTTCTCGCGGTCACACTTCCACCTGTTGGGGATGCAGTGGCCGTTCTCACACCGGAACTGGAAGTAGCGGGAGCAATTTGGGGCTTCTGTGGGGTTTTCTGGGGGAGAGAACCACACCCTCGGTCATTTCCCTCGCACCCTGAGCACAGAGCTCCACCGTGAGCTTCATCAAGACCTGAGTCCCCGGGCCACTGTACTTCCCTGCCAGAGAAAGATGGGGTGGCTTTGAGGACCCTCAGGCCAAAAAAAAAAAAAAAAAAAGCACCCACAAAGTTCAAGAGCCCACCTTCCCTGGCCCGACTCACGTTCCTCTGACCTCTACTCCCATACCTTGAGAATAACCTGGGTTATAATTCTGAGACTTTGCCAAGGGAATAGCCTAATTATTTACGATGACCCAATGGTGATGATTCTATTACATGGTAGTCTATACACCGGGGAGATGTCCACTCTTCTCTGTCTCCTGTCATTTTTTATCTGCCTTATTCCTCATATAAAATGTGGTCTTCTCAAGTGGGGAAAGAAAAGGAAACAACACCTTCCCAATACCCCCGGGGGCAGGTTCCACTCCCAGGCTCAGTTCTCAGGAGAATTCAAGCGCTGCAGGCACTTGCTGAGGAGGGAGGGGGGCATGCCGTCTGCATGCACGTGTGTGGCTGGACACGCCCTGCACACCGGAGCCCCGGGACGGCAAGGTTGGGGTGAGGAGGCCGGTCTGAAAGCCCGTACCGCAGTTGGCTTCATCGGAGTAGTCGCCGCAGTCGTCCATGCCGTCGCACTTCCAGACCAGGCTGATGCACACACCGTTCTGGCACTGGAAACCAAACTCGTCACAGACCTTGTGGAACTCGGGGTCTTGGGCTACACGGGGACAGACAAGCACAAAGCCCAGGTTGCTGCCATGTGGAGGTCGTGCAGCTCCGGAACAGGACGCAACCCGTGCCCTCCTCCAAGGGTCTGTCTAGAAAAGGGCTCTCGAAAGCAGAAGGCAAACCGAACCTGGTCTATCATTCCTCGCTGAGGCCTGTTTTGGGTTGAGTTTAGCCCCCCAGATTCACGTGTCTAAATTCTAATCCCCAGTACTTCAGAAATGGGGCTATTGGGAGATAAGATCTTTAAAGAGATCATTAAAGTGAAAACGAGGCCATCAGGGTGAACCCTCCCCTCACCCTGCCATGACTGGCCTGCCTGGAGAGGAAGTGTGGACACACGCGTGTGCGGAGGAAAGGCGTGTGCAGGCGCGGGGTGACGCCCAGCACTTGGCGGAGGAGAGCGGCGTTGGCAGAAACCCACCCTACCGACCCCTGACCTGGGACCTCCAGCCTCCAGAACCATGGGACAATCCAGATCTGCTGTGAAAGCCACCCAGTGTGGGACCTTGTCACAGCAGCGTGAGCAAACGAATGGAAGAGCCGATGCACACATGGCACCACTGGAGCAAAGCCAGGGGCCCAAGTATGTAGAGCGGGGCTGCAGGTACGGGGCGCGGCCTGCACAGAGCAATGCCCTCCCCCGGGCAGCTCCCACTCCAGGGTGGGGCGGCAGCAAAATAAACACAGCACGTGAAGTGGAGATAAGTGCCGAGAATACAGCTGGCCCAGGGAGGGGCTCCGGAGTGACCAGAGTGACGGGCGCTACTTCAATCAGCACTGGCTGGGGGGGGCCTCTCACACAAGGGGACACCAAGCCAAGACCTGAGTTCTTACCCACCTCCCCTTTATACATAAACAGTCGGCTTGGACAACACGGCTTTGAACTACACAGGTCTGCTTAGGTCTGGATCTTTTCAATAAATATACTGGAAAATGCAGTACCGCAAATGTATTTCTCTTCCTTGTGACTTTGTTAACAGTCCCTTTTCTCTAGCTTACTTCACTGTAAAAATACCATATGTGACACATATATACAGAATGTGGGTTCATCGACCGTTGGCGGGGCTTCTGGTCAACCGCAGGCTCTCGGCAGTCAACTCTGTAGGGAGCCCGCGGTTGCCAGCAGCTCTCTGACCATGCGGGAGGGCACTGATGCCGGCGACCCTAGCTGTTGAAGGGTCGCCTGCACCAACCAGCAGCAAGAAACACTTCTTAAGCACCCAAGGCAGTCTCTCTAGGAGAGGCAAGCTGGCCCGTGCCCTGGATGGAGGTGCGCCCCAGGGGGGACACATCCCTGTGCGGGCTCCTCTGCGACCACAGTCACCTCCCCGCCTGCCCCACTCACAGCATCCGGCGAATGCAGGGTCCTCATCAGAGCCGTCGCGGCACTGGACAACGCCGTCACACACCATGGGGCGGAACAGGCACTGCTGGCGGTTCTTGCACACGAAGTCCATGAAGCGCGTGCAGAGCGGCTCTGAGGGTGCCGGGAGGGGAGGTCGTCAGCGACTGTGGCTGGCGTCCTGCTCCAGCCCTGGGCAAGCGCATAGAAGTGCATCTGGAAACACGGCGAGTGCTGCCATGTCTGGAGCCTGTGCCTGGCCAGCCCAGGGCTGGAGCGCTTGGCATAAAGCACATCGTGATGCCCTCAACCTTCTGAGAGATTTTACAGAGTCCATTTTGAAAGCAAGAAGATGGGGTCGCTGTACTAAGAACTTGCAGAGAGCACACGGCCGAAGAGAGCGAAGCCCAAACCGAAGTCTATACTGTCTGACAGCAACGCTGTGACCTTAACCACCATCAATGTGATACAGGCTGGGGACCAGCAGATGGCAGAATGGTTACATCGCTGGACTCCCACATACCTGACTACAGTTCAAGTCCCAGACACAGTGGCTTAAAACTCATGCTGGACGCATGTGCCATGCGTGCCCAAAATCCCAAGAGAATGGAGGAGAGAAGGGAGGGGACTGCAGCATGGCCATCCCCCAGGAGTGATTTCTCACTTTCTGTCACTCTGTCTCTCCAATGAGTGCACACACCCTATAGAAAAAATTTCTTTAAAAAAATATGATATAGGCTCTCTAACAGGGTTGGCAAACCCCTTCTGTAAGGGTGTATGAACTAAACCATGTCCCCCCAAAATGCATATTCTGAAGCCCTAATCCCCAACCTGACTATTTCAGGAAACAGAACCATTAAGAAGGTAATTTAAGGGGCCAGCAGGTGACGTGGTGGTAAGGTACTAGACTACCCACATGGTCGAACGTGGTTCAAGTCCCAGACCTGGTGGCTTGAAAATCACACCAGGCACATGTGTACACATGCCCAAAATGCCAGGAGGAGAATGGAGGAGAAGGGTTTGCAGCATGGCCATCCCCCAGGGGGTGATTTCTCACTTTCCCTCTCACTACCTTTCTCTCTCCAGTGAGTGCATGTGCCCTGGGGGTGGGGAGGAGAGACTAAGAAAAATTAAAATTAAAAAAATAAATAACTCTCTCTGGTGACTGCAGTGTGTCCCCAAGACAAGCACAACTGACCCAAGACAATCAGGCTGGGTCTAAGAAAACTGGAGAGGAAGAGGGTGACCTTGCCTGAAGTGCTTGCTAAGTGATAACCAGAGACTACTACACCAGTCAAGGAAGAGAACTAAATGTCAACTGAAAAATCTCATCGTGGGCCAGGCAGTGGCACAGCTGGACCCACCAGGGAAAGGTCCTGGGTGCACGTCCTGGGACCTCCCTGAACACAGCAGGTGCCTCCCTGTGTGCATGTGATCCGGGCTGGCTGGGCTCTGGGGGGATCCTGGTGTGCAGGCCTGTCTCTCACTCTCATGGAAAGAAATAGATAAAAATGAACTTCAAGTTGAAAGAACCTGGTCAGTTCGCAGAACAGATGGCAGCTGAACACCAACCTGCATGGAGGGATGAACTAATCCTGCAAGTGCCCCGCTCCCCTCCTCCCTGCCCTCCTCGACCTCACCCAAGTCTCCCCACCACAGTCAGGTTCTGAGAGGCTGGACAAGCCCTCGCTGTCAGCCCGGTTAACAGCTAAGCACAAGCAGGCACTGGGGAAACGCAGGACTCGGGCCGGGAGGTGCGCTCCCCTCACCAGCGCGAAGGCCGTGGTGCTCCCCGGGGCAGGCCGACTCACCGCAGTGCTGCTCGTCCGAGCCGTCCGAGCAGTCGTGCAGCCCGTCGCAGTGCTTGCTGGAGGGGATGCAGGTGCCATTCGGGCAGCGGAACCCATTACACTTCTTCTCTGAAATTGAATTCAGTGACAGGGAAGAATGACGGAGAGGACACACGCAAGCATTCACGTCCGCTGTCGGCGAGGCAGCCATTTCTACCACCCTTGGGGAGGACCTTGGGCAACAGCCAGAAAAATGACAACTACACACACCATGACCCAGCAACGCCACCGGAAGAGATGTATTGTTTTGTGTTTTTTGTTTTTGCCGTAGGGTGTGTGCACTCATCAGAGAAAGGCAGAGAGACAGTGAGAGGGAAAGTGAAATATCACCCCCCAGGGGGATAGTCATGCCACAGTCCCTTCTCCAGTCTCCTCCTGGGATTCTGGGCACACACACACAGCGTGAGCCTTACACTGCTGGGTCTGGGACTCCAACTGCAGTTCACCGTGTGGGAGTCCAGCGTCCCAACCACCCTGTCATCTGCTGGCCCCTGAACTGTATTTTTTTTAGAAGAGAAAAAAGTTTCAGTGAATAGAAAAAGGACATGAATCCTGATTATAAATTACTCTTTCTTTCAAGTTCTTTAAATTGCTCATCATCTCCATCCTTTGGGATTTCTATAGTGAAGCCCCCCTGGAGAAAGTCTGTCTGGAAATGTTAAGAGCCTAGGGGTTTTACATGGCTGTTTTGTGTGGCTCAGTTTCAGGGGAAATGAAACTAGAGTTACGGTACTGTGACGCTTGGCCCAGAGTTTCTGCGCTGGGCAGGCCTCACTCTGAGCGGAGAGTTAGAACTAGACGTTAGACAAAGAATCTGCTCAAGGATCAGCCCAGGGCCCGGTGCTGAGGAAGCTGGACCTTACAAAGCCAACCACATTTGAACTGGTTCAAATCCCATCCCTGGTGACTTCAGAAACACACTGGGCGTATTGCATGCACCAAATCTTGACAGAATGGAGAAAAGAAGAAGGGGTAGCAATGTGACCATCCCACACATGGGGGGTGCTCTCTCCCTCTCCATCTCTCTGTCTCTATGTCTCTCTGGCAAGCAAACACACTCTCTGATAATTAAAGACAAGAAAATCTGTTCTAACAGGCCAGTCACAGTCTTTGTCAATCGAGCTCTTGGTAGAATACGTAGTTTGATGAAAATTGGGACCAGTAGGTGGCATAATAGTTACGCGGCTGGACTCCCATGTAGTTAGTTGACCATGGCTTGAGTCCTGGACCTGGTGACTTAAAAACTCACACTGGGTATATGTACATGTGTGCTCACAATCCCGAGGAGAAGGGATTACAGTGTGGCCATCCCTGGTGGGGAGGAGGGTGACTTCTCACTTTCTGTCTCTCTGTCTCTCTGGCGAGTGCACCTGCCCTATAGCAAAAATCTCTTAAAAAAAGAGGACGTGGTGGCACCCACCCTATGGCATGCATAAATAAATAAATAAATAAATAAACAAAAATATGCAGCTTCATGAAAATCAAGATAAAGCAAAAAATCTTAATCTTGTAAAAAGTTACCAGTCTTAGGAAATTACTCAAGAACATAGCAGAGAGAGCAGATGAGTGCCACAACTTAGGGAAATGTTAATGTCACCAGGTTGAAAAAGTGAAAAACACAACAGACAAAAGAGGTACAGAGTAAAATTATTTGACGATAAATACACCCATTAATATAAACAAATGAAAAGGTACAGTGTAACACCAAGGAGAGACTTGCAGAAACACACAATGAAGGGGACTTCAAAAAGCCCTGTTTGTGGAAAACCGAACTAAAGTACTCATTTATTTTGGTGTAAAAATTGTTTTGAAATCCATATATAGGTTTTTCATAAAATGCCCTCTCCATTAATTTTTAAAGTGTCCCCTTTTTATTGGCAAAAACATTTTGGTCTAATCCCTTGTAAATGAAATCTGGAAACATTTCAAGAGAATCATATAAACTGACCAGAAGCTTTAATCCATTAATTCTCTATTGAAGAGCATTTCCCAGGAAATACTCAAATCAAAAACAAGCCTTCAGGGGGACCAGCAGTTAGCGTAATAGCTATGTCGCTGGACACCCATGTAGTCGACCGTGGTTCATGTCCCGGACCCGGTGGCTTAAAACTCACGCTGGGTGCGTGTGCGTGCGTGCCCAAGATCCCGAGAGGAGAATGGAGGAGAAGGGATTGTCTCTCTGTCTCTGTCTGGCGAGCGCACACACCCTATAGCAAAAAAAAAAAAAAAAAAAAAAAAAAAAAAAAAAAAAAAAAACAAGCCTTCATCTCCAAGGACATATACAGCTATAAACTGAAAATACTCAAAAGGGGGCCACAGCTGGTGTGTAGTGGTCATATCCCTGGACTCCCACATGGCCAACCACGGATAAGACCCAGATTGGTGGCTTTGAAACTCACACCGAGCGTGGGTGTGTGGGTGCCCAAGATCCCAAGAGGAGAATGGAGAAGGGATTGCAGCGTGGCCATCCCCCCTGGGGGTGATTTCTCACTTTCCCTCTCACTGTCTCCCCTCTGCTCCCACCCTGACAAGTGCTCATGCCCTAAGGCAAAAACCTCTAAAAATAGAAAATACTCAAATGCCCACCAGCAAGCTACTGAGTAAATGAGGGTATAGTAAGGTATGGTGAATAGGCATCTTCCATAGCAATGCTAACTACAGGAAAAAACAGACACATGGACGTCTCTGTTCACTATTATAGTGTGGAAGGTGGAGGGGTGAAAGGTCACACAGACGCCAGCTACGATACACCCACATCTGGAATGTTTGACAGAAGGGCAAGGACAGAGAACCTACAAAAGACCTGGGATAAAATAAGGCATTTTATAACTTTTAGTGTGTGTATGAGGACCAGGCCACATAACACACCCACTACGTCACGGGGCAACACAGCATAGAATGCAGGGGGCTGGTGTGGCTGTCAAAGTGGAAACACGTCTTGGGAACAGAAGTCATTTCCTGGCCTGTCTGCTACTCCCTTCCCCGAGCAGCAGACACTGGGGGAGACGGAGCAGGAG
Source organism: Tupaia tana (assembly GCA_026018925.1). NCBI lineage: Eukaryota > Metazoa > Chordata > Mammalia > Scandentia > Tupaiidae > Tupaia > Tupaia tana. The sequence continues at coordinate 65,454,449 of JAKSZU010000015.1, read as the reverse complement.
CCGAAGCTGGTGCATTTACCACAGTTGACAGGGTCCTCGTCAGAGCCATCCTGGCAGTCCGTGTCGCCGTCACACGCCCACCGCTGGGGGATGCAGTGGCCATTGCGGCACTGGAAGTTGGAGGCGTCGCAGGTGTGATAGATGGCTGCCAGGAAAGGAGAAGAGATACAGTCACAGCCTGCTCCATGCTAGTGCCCACAGGGTAGACTGAAAATAAGGCCTGTATACACCCTGCAGTGAGGTATGGACTGCCGGGGCGCACGGGTTTTCCTCCACAGGAACCAGGCAGCCCTGAGGGGAGGGTGGCTCCCTCTGGAGGCAACGACTGGGCGGTTCAGGTTTAGGAACTTCGCATCAGCCATCACTACCGTGCAAAGACCCTTGTGTTCCACAACGACCCCGGAGGTGTGATGTTCCTCCCTCACTGGTGAGAAAGGGGCTTGGAGAGGGGAAGAAAGGTAGAGACAATGCTTAGCCATTGTGAATACTGCTGCAATAAACACGGGAAGTGGATGAACAGGGAAGATTTACTGCTGGGCAAAGCAAGCCAGACTATGAATGACTGGCATTTTATGTCCCCACTTAATATATACTGAATGTCGGGACCTGCAGAAGGCATATTGGTTACGTTGCTGGACTCTCACAAAGTCAACCACGATTGAGTCCCAGACCCGGCAGCTTAAAATTCACACTGGGCGTGTGTGGGTGCCCAAGATCCTGAGAGAATGGAAGAGAAGGGATTTTAGCGTGGCCATCCGCCTGGGGGGTGATTTCTCACTTTCTGTCTCTCTGTCTTTCTGATGAGTGCACATGCCCTAAAACAAAACAAAACAAAAAACTCTCTTAAACACACACACACACACACACACACACACACAAATGTCTGCACTCTATGGCAGAGACTGAAAGACTGGAAGGTTTAAAAGAACAATGGTGGGTACTAGAGACAGTGCAGGAGGAGGTGGGAAATGAGGACTGAGAGGGAGGGAATCGGGGGAAAAAATAAAATAAAACACTTAACAAACACAGAAATGGAAAATTATCTGTTGATAATGGGTACAGTAATAGCTTTGAAAGGACTAATATACAGCGTATTCAGGTTGGGGGAAAAACATGAACATGGTTATTATATTATTTATACAAGCCTAACTAATAGGGGTTTGATGTAAATATGAACATTAAATTTGAAGTTTCAATGATAAAAAGCAAAAAACCGTATAGATGATGACACGATCACAGTGGGCTGTGGAAGCCCAAAGCCCACACCGTTTCTCCCTACTGTGCCACTGTATCCTCTCACAGAGACCCTCCACACCCAGGCACTGGGCAGGAAGGAGAGGGGTCGTGTATGGAGGAGACTGAATTTCAGACCCGATCTAGCCACCGTCCAGAGGCCTCGATGCCAACATGCTAATCTCTAAGGGCTCCTCTAAGTGCTGGAAGGCCATAACTTCCTAATTCTTAAGAACATCCAGCTTCTGGGGCCAGCAGGTGGCGTGGTGGTGGACTCCCACATGGCCGATGACAGTTTGAGACCCAGATCTGGCAGCTTTCTCTCTCTTCGTCTCTCACTCTGTCCCTCTCTGGTCAAACTAAAATATATTTAAAAAATTAAATAAAGCTCAATAAAATAATTCTTTTTAAAAAATAGAAACTACCCAGCTTCAAAGGTGAAAAATTCCAGGCCCAAATAACATAAAGTACTCATCCGAAATCACAAATAAAGCAGTTCCCGAACCCAGAACTGTCTGTCGGCGTCATCGGGAGTGACATTACTGGCCAATGATGTGTGGTGTCCCCTACAATCTCTAAAGGAAAAGAGAGTGCTGGTGAAACAGGCTGCTACACATGAGCGGCCTCATTGCACCCGTGGGCCGGGGCCACCTGGAAGGCATTTAGAAACGTCTCAAACTCTCAAATACTAGTTCAAATGTGTAGCACCTGCCTCCAACCCACACTGCCTTCTCCATCGGATTTCCTCTTCCTCCTCTGAACAGAAGCCCGTGTGTGTCTGTTCACCGCTGCGTGAAAGCCAGAACCGGCTTTGTTTACAGCCAACACACACTGACAGAACCGAGACAGACAGGCTCTCTTGGTCTGACTGTGTGGACAGGATGTCTTCACAACAGAAAGAGGCAAAGCAAACCAAAGCAGTTTGTTGACAGCAAACTAGAGTTTTTATTTTAAAGAATTATTTCTTTAATTTTATTTCTTCTTATTATTATTTTAATTGCTCACCAAAGAAAGACAGAAAGAAAGAGAGAGGGAACATGAGAAATCAAGCCGCCAGGTCCAGAACTCGAATCACAGTCAGCCTTGTGGCAGTCTAGCACCTTAACCATCGTGTCACCTGCTGACCCCAAACTATAGTTTTTTTATTCGATTGAGATGGCCAGCAATATGCTGGCTCAAGAATTGGGAAAACTGGCTTAGCGTATGCTCTAGAACTTCTCCTGAATTTGAGACAGTGTTTTTGCTTTTATTTTTTACTTTTGTATTGGTCAGAAATATGGAAAAACTTGGTTTATCAGACCAGTTTTCCAACAAGTATTAGTCGTCTATTATCTGACTCTTCTCATCTTTCTGAGGCTGTATTTGGCTGCATGGAAATAAATCTACAGGAAGTTTCAATATTTGCAGCCATTGGCATTCAGAATCCTTTAAGCATCTTTTTAAAGCACACTTAACACAGATAAGAGGAATACATGTGTCACATGTGTCACGTGTGTTCCATGCCTCTGCCCCACTGACGCCATCACTCGGCATACTTCTCATTTATTGCTGTTACAGACATTAAATTCCTCATCGAACCCTTACTCACTGTACTAAACTATAGAGGTACCTAAACTGATCGCTATGCAAATCTACTGGTTATTATTCAGCCTATACTTTTTTTTTTTTTTAAAGTGGTTTTTGCTATAGGGCACGTGCACTCACCAGAAAGAGAGACAGAAAGCAAGAAATCAGCCCCAGGGGGGATGGCCACACCGCAATCCCTTCTCCTCCATCCTCCTCTCGGGATCTTGGGCATGCAGGTACATGCACCTGGCGTTGAGTTTAAGCCACTGAGTCTGGGACTCAAACCGCAGTTGACTACCTGGGAGTTCAGCAACATAGCCATTACGCCAACTGCTGGTCCTACGTTTTGTTTTTAATTGAGAACAATCTCAGCAGGCTAGTGGAGTTTCCAAATGACAGTTCTGAGAGGCACGCCTGGGACCTCCAGGCTCCACCGCAGAAGCTGAGCTCAGAAAGACTTTTCTCTGTGTGATGTCGGTCCTGTGGGAAGGGACGACTGGAATGCACGACACAGTCCCTCGTCCTGAGTCTCTCTGCCTTCCGAGGACTTCCTCCCTCCTTCATTCTGAATGCCTGGTAACTAATGCATGCCCAGTAAATATACAAACTTCCTAATGCTCAGGATGGCAGAGGATGACTTCAATCTAGACCAAAGAATTTGGGGGGAAATAAGAATCTTTACATGGGGACCAGCAGATGGCATAAGGGTTACGTTGCTGGACTCCCATGTAATTGTCCATGGTTTGAGTCTCAGACCCAGTGGTTTAAAACTCATGTTAGGTGTATGTGTGTGTGTGCCCAAAATCCCAAGAGGAAAATGTTAGAGAGGGGATTGCGATGTGGCCATCCTCCCTGGGAGGGTGATTTCTCGCTTTCTGTCTCCCTGGTGAGCACGTACATCCTATAGCAACAATAGGTGAAACTAGGCAACAATAACAAAACCTCGAAGAGAACGACAGAAAAAAGGATGCTGTCGTTTGCACAGGTAATCTGATGGCGGAATTTCAGTCAGCACAGAAGAGACCAGAAACAACGAGCAGAAGCCTATCAAAATCCTTATGGAAAATCATTACGAACCCAGAAATCTAGAGCTGTCTGAATTCAACACTGAGGGGTAAGTACAGACATGTTTATACGGAAAAACCTGGAAAAAGTTCCCCACCCACAGCTCCTACTCCAAGACGCACTGAAGGGAGGTAAATGAAAGATGTTTGCCACAAGAGGCCAAGGTGACGGCAAATAGGGGCAGGCAGACCTATTAAGTAAATAAATAATTAAGTAAATAAGTTTGATTATTTAAAAAAATAACTAATTTTAGGATTTTGTACATATAAAATGAAAATATACTATCTACTTAGTCTTTAAAAAAAATTAGAAACATGGACAGAGATTTGAATGGAAGCATTGTGAAGTCCTTGTTTATCTGGGTGAGGGGAAATTTTTTTTTTTAAAGAATTATTTTATTTATTTATTTGTTTGTTTTAATTTGACCGGAGAGAAACACAGAGAGTGAGAGATGGAAAGTGAGAAAGCAAGCCACCAGGTCCGGGACTTGAACCAGGGTCGGTCATGTGGGAGTGTCCAGTGCCTCAACCACCATGCCACCTTCTGGTCCCAGAGGGGAAATATGTTAAGAAGACACACAGGGCCGGCAGGTGGCGTGGAGGTTAAGGCACCATATCCCACACGTCCAGCTTCACAGTCCCAGACCTGGCAACTTGAGAATCATGCCAGGTGCCTGTGCATGCCCAAAATCCCTAGAGGAGAATGAAGAAGGGACTGCACCATGACCATCCCCCATGGGAGGGTAATATCTTACCTTCCCTCTCTCTCTGGCGAGCACACATGTTCTATGACAAAAAAAGAATACTCATAAAATGTCTAAAGGTTGGGACCAGCAGATGGAATAGTAGTTACATTGCTGGACTCCCACATTGGCCGATGATAGTTCAAGTCCCAGGCCCAGTGGCTTGAAACTCATGCCAGGTTCATGTGCACGAGTGTCCAAAATTCCAAAAGGAGAATGGAGGAGAAGGGACTGCTGTGCACCCATCCTCCCCGGGTGGTGATTTTTAACTTTCTGTCTCTCTGTCGAGCGCACATGCCTATAGCAAAAATCTCTCTCTCGAATAAAGGAAAAATATCTAAAGGTTAACAGCTAAAAAAAAACCAGACATATACATTCAAAACCAACAGGAGGTGGTTTGAAAGGAACAAAGACAGTGCCTAAGAAAGCTCAACCTCACGGAAGGCAGGAGGAGGGAACGTAGAGAATACACAGCACAGGGCCTGCGTGCAGCTGAGGCCGCCGGGAGGGCAGCTGGCCTGGCCTGCTCACTTTGGCGCTGGACGTAGCTTAACTTATTAATAGTAAGGCACGAAACGCAGCATCACGCCACACAGCAGCAGGAGCTCACATCTGACTTTCAACTATTTTGAGGTGATGGAGGAGAGCATCCTGAAAAGGGGTGAAAGAACAGACACTGGAACGGGGGGACGGTAGAGTGGCAAGAACTCTCCATTTCCTCCAGGTAGCCCAACCAGAAGCAAACCAGCCAGAGGGGAGTTTCTCACAATCCCTACCTCCCTCAGCCCCCAACACACACATGCAGAAACGAAGTTATTACTTCATTCTGGGAGACCGGCTCATGCTGGAGAATCGTCAGTGTGACTAAAGCGGTTGTGCTAACGAGATGCGCAACCACACTGCACTTTACACGCCGGCTGCCCGCGTGCACCCCTCTGATTCACTGAGTAATCATCCAGCCAAAGCCAAGCCTCCACACAGCACTCTGTTCTTCCAGGCTGACTGACGGCAGCTCCTCTGTGGACCTTGGCTGCACCTGCTGCAGGCATGTGGATGCACAGACAGGCACTTCCCTGGAATCTTTCTAGAAGCAGAGGTGCAGACATGAGGCTGTACAGGAAAGGACATGGGAGACTTTCACAAGGGGATAGAAACTGGCCAGAACACAGAACATCCTCTGTGATGTACACGGCATTCAAGGAGATCCATGGACCTCCTTACGGCCATTAAGGTCACCTCTAGGGGGCCAGCAGGAGGCGTGGTGGATGGCCGACCACAGTTCGAGTCCCAGACCTGGTAGCTTGCTCTCTCACTTTTCTCTCTCTCTCTCTCTCTCACTCGCTCTCTTTCTCCTCATTCTGTCCTTCTCGGGTCAAGTTAAAATAAAGTTAAATAAAATAATTCTTTTTTTTAAAAAAAGAGTCACCTCTCAAGTGAAACTAAGGGAGTGAAACAGTTGCCTAAATTACTCAGTCCCTAAAGGTACTCTGGGCACACACTCTGCAAGTGCTACTCTGGGCACACACTCTGCAAGTGCTGGGCGTCGTGGAGTCAGGGGAGGAAGGACAAGGTCATCCCTGTCCTTTGGGAACCAAAGCCAACCCAGGGCGCAGCGCACGGTCATTCACATCTGAGACGACCTTCTCTGCCTTTGCGTTTACCAACTAGTGGCCCACTTTGCACCACCAGATGCTGGGCAGTACAGGAAGTGTCGGGGTTCTCCAGGGACCAGGGAGGTGAAGATGTGGGATTTAAAATCACTCCAATAATTCACAAAATAACGACTGGCCCCAGATGGCTGAGACGTCGACTCCACAATAAACTGCAAAACACCACCAAATTATCAGTTTGAAAAAGTGGATCTGGGAACCAGCAATGGTGTGGAGGTTAAAGTGTTGGACTCTCACGTGTTTGACTGCAGTTTGAGTCCCAGCCCTGGCAGTTTGCTTGATCATTTTCCCCTTCTCTTGCTCTGTCTCTTTGGTCAAATTAAAAAATAATAATAAATAATAATAACAAATAAAATTAACTAAGGAAATAATTTTTATAAAAGGGGAGAGGGATCTGCCCTGACCACGAAATAGTTGAGTTTTTATCCTGCCTCCCTCCCTCTGTCCCTACCAGTCAGAGTTTAAGGGAAAATCGAATGACAGCTCACAGAGGAGGTTATAGAGCAGATTTACTCATCGCATCATGTATTTTTTTTTAACAAGCCATAATCGTGTATAATTATGGGATACAGAGTGGTGGTTATTAAGTAGAATTTGTTGTTATTACTCCACAACCATACCAACTCCGGGTACTACCTGATGCTTCCCGCCACCCTGCCACTGCTCTGGGATGGATACGGCTTCCATTCATTCATTCATTCATTCATTCATTCCCTCATACAAATAACATCACGAACATGAGTGAACCCAGCAGAAGAACTAGAATGTTATTCCCACCTCATACCTCCTGGTCCCCCCACCTTCATAGAGTTTGCAACTTTATAGTTACTAAATCTTTTCATCTTTTGGCCTCCAAACTAGGGGCCAGTCTGTAACTGAAGCTTAAGTCGGAGCGCAAACTGGCTCTGCCACTCAGAGCGCTGTGTAGTCCAGCGGCCTTTCTCGGTAAGACCTTCTCGATGAGGAAGCAGGCTATCGGCTCACACATGCCACTTCTCTCATCACAGATCAGATGCTGGAGAAGCCTGAACCAGGCCATGTCTGAACGCCAAGCTCACCCTCACAGTCCGGATTTTATGGTCATTTAGAACTATGCTGCGAACCAGCACGTGAGCACGGGAGCGCTGGCCGCTCAGCTAGGAGGTACTGACCGGTGCAGTTGGCCTCATCAGACCAGTCCCTGCAGTCGTTGTCCCCGTCACACACCCAGGAGGAGCGGATGCACATGCCGGAGCTGCAGTTGTATTCGTCACTTCGGCACTGGTGCATTTCTGCAGGCGAGACCACAGACAGTGCTTCTCAGATTCTGTCTCTATTGCCAGAACTCACAGGAGTAAAGATGGACACATCTCCACGGGTTATCCAGAGAGCATGGGCAGAGACCCTTCACCAGAAATGGACAGTCTAGGGTCTAGGCTAGATCTAGGAGAGGTTCCAGCGAGTCTGCTGCAAGTGGGTTATGGTGTGCTGACATACTGATACTCTGAGACTCTTTTTTTGGAGGTTTTTGCCGTAGTGCATGTGCACTCACCGGAGAGAGACAGAGAAAGTGAGAGGGAAAGTGAGAAATCACTCTCTGGGGGGTTGGTCACACCACAATCCCTTCTCTTCCATGCTTCTCCTGGGGTTTTGGGCACACATGTGCCCAGTGTGGTTTTCAAGCTATCCGGTCCAGGACCCAAACCACAGTCGGGCATGTGGGAGTCCAGCAACATAACTACTAGGTCATCTGATGGTCCCCAGGTATTTCTAGACACTTACCAGCCAGTTGTCCTCAGAGAAAGCCTTGTTTATCTAACCAAGTTCGCTCCACAGACATGATCCCTTTCTACACTTGCTGTGAGGGGAGGAAGGTTTGGAAGCAGTGACTCAGAGAGGTAGGGAGTAGAACTAGCGAGAAACGCAAAATGCCTAGAGACGCAGCCTGTGGTTTGAGAGGGAGGCGTGAGGCCTGTTTGTGCCGACCTCTGGGAGTTGCTCAGCTCAGGGAAAGCGGGGCCAGGGCTGTGTGTCCATGATGGAGAAAACACAGCCGGGGACTTCGTGCAGCAGGGCTCCAGGGGGTTGGTGTCTGTGCTGTTTCTACAAGGCCTGGTGCAAACATACCAGCACAGCTCGACAAAGACATGAAAGCAGGCTTTTCTGGCAAAGTCCTTCGTAGGCTCCAGGGAGATCATTAAAACAGAATGCTATGGCCTGAATTTATAAAAAAAAAAAAAAAAAAAAAAAAAAAAAAAAAAGAAATTTGTTTCTCCTAAGTCTGGAGGAAGAGAAAATTCAAATGTTGAAAATTCATATATTACCATTTATTCCTATGTTAAAATTTAAAACTGGCATGTTGAGACGTAATCACTGATGTGACAGCATTAATAGGTGGAATCTTTTGGGGTAATGACGTCATGAGGGTGGAGCTCTCGCAAATGGGATTAGTGCTCTTACAAAAGGGACGAAGGAGGTGCTCCCCACCTCTGCCCGGCAAGGACTCAAAGAAGAGGGCATCTGGGGAGATGGGCCCTCACCAGGTACCACATCAGCCTGTGTCTCGACGCAGACTAGGAGTAATACATTTCTGGTGAACAAATTGCTCAGTCTGAGGTATTTTACAGGAGCCCAGATGGACTGAAACGTGGAACTTTCATGTGGAATTTCAGAGAGGATCAGAAAATAGGCCCCAGGCAGCTGTCCTGGTTGCCGAATTCAAGAGACCGGCAGACTACAAAGGTGAAGAGGCAGGTACTTACGAGGAAGGAGCCTGAACACTTATGAAAAGGGCCTGCATCCCAGGAGGGTCCTGACAGGATGGGGTGGCCTCCAGGCAGGCTGTGGGGTACTGGGACTACTGAGAGCTCCAGGCGAGCCTACTGGGGGACCTGGATGGCCGGAAACAGCCGCCAGGGGGGACTTCCTTGTCTGGAGTAGCACTAGCTGCACACAACCATGCAGGCCAGCCGGGAGGAGTGAAGGGAAAGCAGTTGTGAACCCCAAGGACGTGTTTCCTGGCACTCAATGAAGGAAAATTATAGACTAAAACCACAGACCCTCCGAGAGCTAGCTGGGGCTATCGTCTGTGAGAGCGGCCCAGGACACACTGTGAGTTTACTTGTGTTAATGTGAGTTCCAGCAGCCCCTGCACCCCTCACTGCAGTCACTGTGATCGATCGCTTCTCCTACACAAGTAGGCCCTGCCCATGTGCACAAGCACAGCATGACTGGACCTGCCCCCGTGGACAGGGACGGAGCAGCCGTCAGGGCCACACCAACCCTCGCCATGTCTGGGTTGGCGTCTGGCCTCTGTTCTCACTTCCCCTCGTGCCTGTGGCTCCTCTGATCTGCTGCACTCTGCAGATAGCCTAGCGTCAGCCCCCGAGAGTCTGGGACCAGGGCCTGTAAACCTAGCTGGTCTCACGAAACCGACTCGGCGGGGTTGCACAACAGCGAGGGCCTGGGTTAGGAAAGAGCAGATGGGGTTTCCGTTCCTCTTCCTGACACAAGCCAACTGAGTGAGTTTCCTGACGACCGGAGACCTCAGTCGCTGCATGTGGAAAGTCAATGGACAGAACTAGAGCATCCCGAACCTTCCTCATAATTGTGACACACTTTCTCTACACATGAACGTGTCCACTCAGAAGGCAGGTGTCCGGTCAATGCCTGAGCGTCGCTGACTTCCTCTGGAGGGTACTGAAGGACACTGGTTACAAACACAGTTTACAAACGCAAGGGCACAGACCCGCTCGTAGGCGAACCTCGCACCCACGCACAGGCGAGCCAGCCCTCTGCTGGCAGCCCTGAATCCACTCAGTGCTCTCCTTCCTGACTCACAGCTCGACCTGGCCACAGCTTCTAGGTAAAGCTGACTCTACTCCCCAGTTCTCAGACTAGAAAACACAGGCTGACCCAAGGGGGTGGTAGAGATGAGAGCTGGCTCCAGGCTCCATCTTTCCAACCACGAACCCAGCATCTTCTTTACTCCAGAGCAAGTGTTTCTAATGGAATTAAATCCTCACAGGAAAAAAAAAAAAAAAAAAAAAAAACAGCAAACAGGAGCTAAGAAGCCAACGGAGAGGGAGATGACCCCGCCCTACCACATGGATGCAGGTGGTCATCCAGATGAGCTGTCCTCACTCCTGCTATGGTATAAGCAGGTAATGTGGTGGTTAAGGTGCTAAACTTCCACATGGCCAACTCTGGTTCGAGTTTCAGATCCAGCACCTTGAAACTTACGTGGGGGTCAGAGGGTAGGGGCAGCAGATGGCCTAGCAGTTACATCGCTGGACTCCCACATGGGCAACCATGGCTTGGAACTCACACTGGGCATGTGTGCATGCCTGCCCAAGGTCTCAGAGAAAGGACTGTAGTACAACCATCCCTCCTGGGGTGTGATTTCTCACTTTCCCTCTCACTTTCTCTGTTTCTCTCTCCCTGGCAAGCACATGTGCCCTAAGGCAAACCTTTAAAAAGAATAAAAAAAAAGAAAGAAAGAAAGAAAGAAAGAAAAAGAAATTCACACCAGGTGCATGAGTGTGTATGCCCAAAACTCCCAAGAGGAGAATGGAAGAAAACGGACTGTGGTATGACCATCCCTCCTGGGGGGTAATTTGTCATTTTCTGTCTCTCTGGCAAGTGAATGCACCCTATAGCAAAAGTCTAAAAAAAAAAAGAAAAAACCTGAAAAACGAAATCCTTCACTTCCAGCCCAACTCACGCCCCCACCCGGGAGCACAGCTAATAAGCAAGCCTGACACCCTCCCCCCAGAACGGGACTTCTGAACTGGCGCCCCTTACCACAGTGACTCTCATCACTGTTGTCTCCACAGTCATCCTCGAGGTCACATTTATAGGACAGTGGGATACAAGTCCCAGACTCCTGACAACGGAACTGGGTGTCCAGGTCACAGACGGTGGTAGCTAAAATGAGAAGACAGAGGACACACTCATTAGGCATAGTTAATTCCCCCCCAGACAAAAACATTGCCCTGGAAAACTGATGAAAAACTGGAAGGATGCTGACTTCAATTGTCACGACAGAAATTCATCCTGGACTTGCAGAAGAAATAAAGCTGCATGAGAACCTGAAATTTACAACCCAGGGAGATAAGAGTGTATCCGTCCACAGCCAGCTTCCAGATCAGAACAGACTGGGAACGGTGAGAAACTGTCATTTGCCCGGAAAGACAGTGGTGGGCTAGGTTCCCTCCTCAGATGCCTTTAGACACAAAGGTTTGCAAACAAGAAGATATCTTCCTTTAGTGAGAGAAAGGCCTTTATCTACAAAGCTACCATTAGGGAAGCCTGATTTCACACAAGACGCCGACACCTCTCTGATAGAAAGAGCATGGAGGTAACTTCTCGAGCAGGAATGCGCTGTCTGCAGGCAGCTGAGGTTGACTTTATTTTTTGTTATAGGGAGTGAGGCTCACCAGGGAGACAGAGAGAGAGAAAAGTGAGGTCATACCCAAGGGGTATGGCCACATGGCAATCCCTTCTCCTTTCTCCTCTTGGAATTTTGGGCATGTCCACTAGGTCAGGGACTTGAACTGCAGTCGGCCATGTGGGAGTCTGCTCTAGACCATTTCCTTGGGCAATTCACTTTAATCTTCCTGAGCCTCAGTTTCTTCAACAGTAACAGGTGGGTGAGGCAATGCAACGATGCACTTGTGACCACAGAAGGGCCAGATCTGGACCTTGTCCTACCACCTGCAGCTTACGTGACCTGACAGGAGACGGTCTCCCTCCCCTGAATAGACTTCCTAGGATTAAGCACAATCCCTAGAACCAGGGAGACAGTACGAGAAGGGCAGGAGGAAGGGAGGCCGCCCCCTGGCGCAGCCAAAGGGTTGACACGGAAGGGACGGCTGGGCACAGCAGAATCCTGGGACGGAGGTGGGGTGTACCGTGGAGGGAATGCCGAGCGGCAGCACTGCTATTCCACATGCCGGCAGCTATTATTTGAGGCTCCATTTCTTCTCTGTAATTGAGCTCATGGTGGGAGGCAGGGGATGAATGCAAAATGACAAGACTGCAGGGGATTCGCGTCAAAACCCTGAGCGTCTGACAACCACCCAGCTGGAGGAGTCTGTTTAAAAGGGAGGGACGTGGCTGCCAGCCTCCTCCCGGTCCCCTTCCCTTCCATGGCAGCGTCGCTTAGCCCACGCAGCACCAGTCATACCTGGCCCTCTCCTGCAGCCCAGCCTGTGCACAGGGCGCCTCTCCCCATCCCAATGAGCACCCCTCTCCTCCATGGCGAGGGGCTCCCTGGGCAAGGCAGGTACACGGAAGGGCCATGTCGGCCACCTCAGATCCCAGGCTAATCCTCATCTCACCTCTGCCCTAGCTGACATATGGGGGACCCAGGGGACAGTAGAGCAAAGCAGCTCTCGGGTTCAGGACAGTGGGTTCCTGCAGACTTTCACCTCAACCAGGGAGAGGGCAGGGCCAGTTCCAACCTCAGCAGGAGCTGGAGCTCAAACTGCATGGAAAACTGTGAGGTTGAGGCCACAGCAGAGCTGGGAGGCTGGTGGGAGGACAGCGCTGAGGGCTGCAGGCTCCCCAGTAGAAGGGCCAATATGGGGACCAGCAGTTGGAATAATGGCTATGTCGCTGGACTCCCATGTAGTCGACCGCGGTTCAAGTCACAGACCCAGTGGCTTAAACTCACGCCAGGCGCATGTGCATGCGTGTGCAAGATCCCAAGAGGAGAGTGGAGGAGAAGGGATTGCGGTGTGGCCATCACCCTGGGGTGTGATTTCTCGCTTTCTGTCTCTCTGTCTCTCTTTGTCTTTCTGGCAAGCGCATGCGCCCTATAGCAAAATCCTCTGCAAAAAAAAAAGGCCAATATGAGAGGCAGCCTGTCTATCTAGGAGAAGCCACGCCCAAAGGCACAGGGAGGAATGCTGCGCAGAGCCACTGGACACAAGGTCACCTGGTCTGCTCCTCTTGTCCCACTGCACCTCATTCTGTCTGAGCAGTTCTCTTGCAAATCACTCCTTAAAAGCATCTCCACTGCCACTCCGGGCGGGGGGGGGGGGGGGTGGTGGTGGTGGTGGTACTAAGCTCCCTCCCTTACCTGCTTCAGATCTGTTAAGGAGCAGTCAAGTTATGAAAGAGCTCTGGCTGTTCCCCACCAGTGCCACACCTTCCTTAGACCGGCAGAGAGAGGGGATTTAATGTGTCCTTTTTGCAGAAAAACCAGACAGACACTGAGGCCCTCCTGCTTTCTTTCCCAAGCCTGCCACTGGGTAAGCTCTTATCCCTGGGTGTGGGAGGCAAACAATGAAGCCAAGGAAGTGACGAAGGAAAGGCTTCAGAAATAACCTCCAGGGAGCCACAGTGTGGAGCCCTGCAGGGCCTGGGTGAACTTAATGAGTTGAAAGCCCCTGACGTTTTCTGGGTGAAGCAGATGGGGACCTGGCACAGGCTCCACGGGTGACCCGGAGCTGTTAATCTGTCTTTATGGTGCAAATTGGAAAAGGAGTCTCTGGGTGGCCCAAGGTAAAATAATCAGGAGAAACCTCCTGCCCTGGTGGTGTGGTGGATGCTGGCTATCGTCTCTGGTTCATCTCCACCCAGTCTACGCCACTCCCTGCTCAGCCTTTCACAGGCAGAGCCATATCCTGTGACTCAGTGGTTCTCGGCTGCTCCTCTGGTCAGGTCCACTTGGCCCTTGCTGACCGGGACCCTGGCCACCCAGCCTCCCTCACCTCACCTCTCCTGCCCTCCCAGGTCTTGGGGATCAGCTTCCTGCCCGTGTTGCATCCACCCCAAGCCCTGGAGAACTTACACCCTGCTTCATGGCCAACGACCCTCTGCCTGCTTCCCCTGCTCGGCTCTCCTCACACCCCTCAGGGCTCTTCGTAAGCACTGGCCACAATCCACCTCGGCGCCCACCTCCACGCCTGCGGGCTTCTCCGTCATGGCACCCCTGCTCGGCTGCAGCTGCCTGTCCCCTTCTCTGACTCCCCTCGGCTGTAAACCCCCCACGTTTCCCTTGGTCATCACTACACACCCAAGCCTGACACAGGCCCGGAACAAGACTGCGTTCGCCAAATACTTTAAAAAAAGAATTACTTAATTTATTATTATTATTTTTTTAATTTGACTACAGAGAGAGAGGGAAAGTGAGAAATCAAGCTGCCAGGTCCAGGACTCGAACACCAGTCGACGATTGGGAATCCAAAGCCTTTAACCACCACACCACCTTCCAGCCCCTCGACGAGTACTTACTAAGTGACTGCGTGACTAACCAAACAGCAAAGTTTCTCCTGATAGAATGAGGTCAAAGCTATTAGAAATTAAGTGAAGAAAAGATAGCTAAAATTTGTGGCCAAGGACCAGCAGGTGGGATGGTGATTAAGGCACTGGACTCATATGTCGAACCACGGTTCAAGTCCCAGACCTGGCGGCTTACTTTCACTTTCTGTCCCTCTGTTTCTTTCTGGTGACTATAGCAAATTAAAAAATAATAACAGTAAATAAAATTAAATAAGTAATTCTTTTAAAAAAAATTGTGGCTACTAAAGTATCCATGATCAATAGTTCATTGTTGTTCTTCAAATCCTGCTAAATGGACCCATGTACTTTAGTAGTTAGACCTTAAATGTCACTCAAAGATGGCAAGCATCCCAACGGCCCTATATTCTATGCCAAACCACACATTCCTCATCCATTAAAACCACCACTGGGGCCAGCAGGTGGCATGGTGGTTAAGGCACTGGACTCTCACATGGCCTACCGCAGTTCGAGTTCTGGACCGGGCAGCTTGCTTTCTCGTTTTCTCACCTTCTCTCTCTGGTGAGTTAATAATAATAAATAAAACTAAATAAAATAACTCTTAAGCAATAAATAAATAAACATAAAAACTACCTCTCAGCCTGGCAAGCAGCGACATCAATACTGGAGTGGCATACGAGGGAGCCCCTGTTTCCACACTGAGGCCCCTGAATGGTGAGTGTACAGCTGAAGCTGCCCCTAGTCGGGGGCAGGTCACTGCATCATTAGTGTGCTAGGCCGGGTGAGAGCCGGCTGCCCTGTCAGCTCAGCCTCAGCTGGGCCATGCGTATTTATAAATCTCTTGTAACGAGCACACAGCCTCAGTGGTATTTTCTTAAAAAATAAAAACATATATCTAATATCAAATAACAGTACAGATCTAACATAGACCTTATAGTCAGTCCCTGCCTTATGACGGTGAACGTACAACTGTCCAGTTACACCGCGTTTACGAGGACGGACCTCCACGGCACGTGGAGGGGCACCTGGACGGACGATGGCTTCACGTACGATGTCTGGCTCTGGAATGGATTTATCAAGGTGTGAAGTGCATTTTCAACTTACGGTGTTTTTGATTTACCCCGGATCTACTGGGACCCACGGCCATTGCAGGCAGAGAAGTGTTGTACATGGAGGTGTGCCAGCGCAGGTGGCAGCACCGGCAATGGGTGGCCTTCACGCTGGACCACAGACCCCCTGCCCAGGAAGTGCTGACCAGCCTTCCAGACAACAGCTGGACGCCGACCCCAGGGCCACGTGGGACTCACGGCAGTTCCTCTCGTCGCTCAGGTCCCCGCAGTCGTTGTCGAAGTCGCACCACCAGATGCTGTTGATGCAGTTCCCGTTGCTGCAGCGGTACTGGTTGCGCAGACAGGTGTTCTCTGAGCGGCAGGGGCGGGCCGGGGGGGGAAATGAAACCGGGATTATTCTGGCTGCTCTTCTGCAGAACTTTGTTTTCTTGATTTTCCATTTCCCTTTCTCAAATAATGGCCTTAGATGTTGAAGGGAGGGGCTGCAGGGGCAGAGATGGGGAGGGGAGGTCTGCACGGGCAGAGATGAGGGGGTCTGCAGGAGCAGAGACAGGGGAGGGGGTCTGCAGGGGCAGAGACAGGGGAGGAGGTCTGCAGGGGCAGAGATGGTGAAGGGGGTCTGCAGGGGCAGAGATGAGGGGGTCTGCAGGGCAGATATGGTGAAGGGGAGGGCTGCATGGGCAGAGATGGGGGGGCGGGCTGCAGGGGCAGAAATCTATGGCAGATGCCTTTTTAACTAAATATGATAGGACAAGGGGCAGGCTTGGAGGAAGGTTCAGAGGTGGTTATGATGACACCAGTTGTGTTTATTAGGTAGCAAATACAAATTTTATACATCTATGAATAAAAATATAAAATTATATATATAGTACATATTATATATGTATAACATATATGCATATGTATAGTTATACATATGTATACAAGATTTACATCATATGTCATTTATAAAAATATGTAACTTATAAATACATATATAAATGTGTATACTATATAATTTACAAATACATAAAATTTGTTTAAAATACATTGGGTCTATTAGATAGCAAATGCAAATTCTATATGTATACATAAAATATCTAAAATACACTGTACTCACATGGGTATATATGTAATACACTATATCCATATATACATGTATTTCCATAAATTGAATATATACAGATATTTTCTCTTTTCACTCTGAATTTTTTCTTTCTTCTGGTTTCTCTAAGGCAAGGAGTTACAGTCTTTAAAAAAAAAGTCTCGTTTCGTACTCTGGGTCAAGGACATGTGACAACTGGCCTCTTGTTTGGATAACCAGAGGCCCTGATGGGGAACATGGAGAAGCCTTCTCCCCTTCTCTTGGAATTTGCTGCTGACCCTGTTTCTTTCCAAATAACTTCAAGATGGCATTCAGGGCTGGAAGAACGTCTCCTGTGTCCCTAAGGAAGGAGGGCTCCTCGCTCTCCCACAGGCGTTTCTTAAGGAAGACGGACGATAAGGCTCCCATTGTGTCCGTCCCTGCCCTGGCTCCGGCTGCTGTGCAAAGCGAGGTTAGGATTACAGAGTAACTATGACCCTAAGACCAGGGGAAGCGGAGTCCTAGCCATCAATCCAGGCACTGCCCGGCAAGGCCCCTTCCAGGGGTTCTGCCTCACTCAACAAAAACATTGGCTGGGGACTGGGGCAGTGGTAAGGGTGGAAATTAGACAAGAAAAAAATTCAAGAGGTTTTCAGAGGAAAAAAACCTGAAATCCATGTATTCTAATTCAAAGGGGAAGAAGGGGGTGGGCTGCTACAGGTAGTCAGTCACAGCTTAGAGTTCAAGGTCCAAAACCCCTGCAAACGCTGGTCTCAAAGTTCAGCGCGTGCTAGGCCAGGGTCTCAGGGGGCCCAAGGGCCAGGGGCTGGAGAATTGCTGGGTGGGCGTAGATCAACATCAAAGGAGTCAGAGAGGCTCTTTTCCCAAGTCGCCTCGGTCCAGGAGAAGGGGAGAGCCTGGGTGTGAGGGTGGGGAAGGAGAGTGGGAAGGAGGGCAGACCCTGAAGAAGGCTGTGTCCTCCGGTATTGAACGATTGCAGAGTCGCTACTTTTCCATGAACGGCTAGAGCTAGGCTGAATGAGGATGGAAGTACTGCCGACCTGAGAAGCCAAGTCAGGACGCCCGTAAGTACCTAGTGCATGCGAGCTGGCCCCACGGCCAAATGGTTAAGGAAGCTGAATACCACATGGTCGAATGCAGGTCAAATCCCAGCCCTGGCCGCTTGAAAAACATGCCAGGCATCTGTGCGAGCATGCCGAAAGGCCTGACAGGATGGAGAAACGGGGGAAAAGGGACTGCGGCATGACAGGGGGTGCTTTTTCCTCTCTGTCTCTCCCTGGCAAGTGCATGTGCCTTCTGGCCATAAAAAGAGAAAGAAAAAAGTTACCTAGTCTTGGTTTTTACTTGGGACTTACTATTATTATTATTATTTTTTCGTTTGAAGAGAGATTTCTGCTTTAGGGCGAGTGCACTTGCCAGCTTCTCCTCCATTCTCCTCTCAGGATCTTGGGCACGCACGCACATGCACCTGGCGTGAGTTTAAGCCACCGGGTCCGGGACTCGAACCGCGGTTGACTACATGGGAGTCCAGCAACATAGCCATTACACCAACTGCTGTTCCCTTTACTTGGGACGTTTTACAATAACTCGGAAAGGTTGGGGACAGTAGAGCACTGTGAGAGAGACGCAAGGAAGGGAAGGTGAGGGTGGGTGGAAAAGATAAAGGGACATACCTTCTTTGACACAGGTGCTGTTCTTCAGCTGATAGCCCTGCGGGCAGTCGCACATCAAGTCCCCGGAGGGCAGGACTCTGCTGGACACGCCTTCCGGACAGCGGCAGCTTCTGCTGTTGTTGGCCATGGGCAGGCACAGCAAGCTGCAGGGCCTGGGCACACAGGCATTGCTCCCTGGGGAGAGGACAGACAGCAGTGCCACCACGGTCAACACAGCACGAGGAGGCACGGGACAGAATGAGACCCATCGGACATCTCATCTGACAGATGTGACAAGAGCAAGCTCAAAAAGGTGGCTGGGAGGTGGACGGTGGTGCTCGGCCAGGCTGAGCCACAGGAAGGGTCCCAGTCTAGGTCTGGAGACCTCCATGAACACACCGGGCACACGTGTGCCCTTGAATGGCTGAAGCTGGGGAGGATAAAGTGCCAGGGCCCTGCTGGAGATCTCTCTATCTCTCTTTCTCTCACGGAAGGAAGGAATAAGCAAACAGAACAATAAAAACAGTGAAGTGGTGGCTTTAGGATCCCTTCTGTGCTGGTACGCTCTGCTGAGGGCCCTGGGCAAGGGCCTGACCTGCAAGGCCATGGCCTAGCCTTGCCTCCTGGCCTCAGCTATGACAGAATGCCCCGAGCTACACCACGCCTCAGCCGACCCCTTCCCTCACCCAGGGAATCCACAACTGGGTACGCAAAAGTCAAGTGCACAGCCAGGGAGGCGGTGCTGGGAGCAGGGCTGCAGGGCACAGGCTTGGCAAGCCAGGCCTTCGCCAGAGTAGAGCCGTGGAGGAGCAGCTCCGGTGTGCAGACGGGGTCAGTTCACACAGTCGGGAGCCTGAGGGGCACTATGGGCAAAACAGGGGGCAGCCCCAGGAACCAGGGCGAGAAAGAGAGGGAGAGGAAGAAAGAGGAAAAGAGAGAGAGAGGAGAAAGGGAGGGTGGCTTTGCCTTCCCAGCTCCAGTCCCCATAAGGCTCAGCTATTCCCATCTTTGGGTTCCTTGTGTTTCCCTTTCTTCTTTCAATGACGCTTTTCACTTGAGCTAGCTTGAGTGGGATTTTATTCCTTAGGCCTCCAAAGCCCTTCGAGGACCTCAGAGGAATGGCAGGGCTAGGACAGAACTTGCATTTTCTCTTCTAAATTCCTTTGTGCCAAAGCACTCTGAAGTGCCAAAGCTAAGTGAGGAAGTGACCAGGGCGCTCAGCCGCTGCCCGGCAGTTACCCACACGAGGGTTACTGCCAGCCTGGTCTCGAGTTCAGCTGCCCAGAGAGAACAGCAGGTGTCCATGAAACCCATCGCTGCCCTGTGAGAGAGGGTCCCTGTGGACGGACAGAGATGGCGAAGGTGCTTCTGGCCCCTCTTCTTTCCGAGATGGGGAGCGGATGCATGAACTATTCCGTAACAGCTGGAACTATGACCCAACGGAGTTGCACAAAAGCCATGGGGGGCTCGCTCAGGAGCGCAACAGTAACGTGCTGGACAAGGGATGCTGGATTCACATGCGGGACCAGGGTTCTGTTCCCTGGCCACCCTGTCCAAGCTGGGCACAGGTGCCCATGATCTTGGCTGGCCGGAAAGGCTGGAGAGATCATGGCATGAGACCCCATGGAGGGTCTGGCTTTCTTTCTGTCTATCTGGCTTTCTTTCTGTCTGTCTGGCTTGCTTTCATTTTCTCTGTCTGTCATGAATGAAAGAAAAAGATATGAAAGAAAAGCCAGAGAAATTGTAGAACGTATATTTTGTTCTTTTGCCTATGACTATTAATCAAGAAAATGGGAAAAATATGGGGCTAGCAGGTGGCATGGTGGTTAAGGTGCTGGATCCCATATGGCTAACCCCGTTGTTCAAGACCTGGACCCGGTGGTTTATAAAACACTCCAGGAGCACGTGCATGTGTGCCCCAAACCCCAAGAAGAAAATGGAGGAGAGGGATTTGCAGCATGACCTTCCCCACTGGGGGGTGATTTCTCACTTCCTCTCTCTTTCTCTCTCTCTCTCTCTCTCTCTCTCTGGTGAGTACATGTGCCCTATGGCCAAACAGAAATAAAAATAATAAATCTTAAAAACAATTTCTTTTTAAAAATGTTTTTAAACTGGGAAAAATAAACATAAGAATTCTGATAAACTGTACTGACAACTTCACGGTTGTGCAACCTTATTGACAGAGACCCTGCCCCAGCCACAGCCATGTGACTGGTTTGCATTCAGCCAAGCTTTGGGCTGACTCGTGTGCATCCTGGCCTGCAGGCTGGAAACTCATTCCGAAGGCGTCCCACCTGGTTTTAACCGGCATCACAAATAAAAAGAACCACAATGAGACAGTAGCAGTGCTGTTCCAATGACAGAGACGAGAGAGTGAGAGGCATTCGCAAACAGATACAGTATAGAGAAGCTGCGCAGATAACTCAGTCAGCCCTCGCGGTTCAGTTCCGCAGAACACCCAGCCAGCCCATGCAGAGCCCAGGCACCAGCTCCTTGCCGTGAACCGTGGGCACAGGCTGCTCCTTGAATTCAAAGACACAAGCCAGCGGCTCCAGGAGGGAGCGCAGAACTGACCCAGAGCCACAACCAACAAAAACAACTTGGAATGGCTCTGAGACATGTCCTTTGTGTTAAAGACGACGTATCACTCAACGTTCCTGGGAATCGAACGGTAACAGAATACAGTGTTATTTTAAAATATTCAGTTACGGGATGGTATTTTCACAGAGGTTGTGCAAAATAATATCATTTTCACACCCAGAGCCAATGTTCCTGCCAAACATCAGACAGTTCAGACCCGTCGGGGAGGCGGTGCTCAGGGGCAGACTCTGAAACCAACCCAGTGAGGCACTGGCCGCCAGAGGCACACAGGGCAGCCGGGCTGCTTCAAAGCTGCAGAAAGAAAATGGGAATCTGGGGTCCAGCAGGTGGCATGGTGGCTAAGATGCTGATCTCCCACATGGCTGACCGGGTTCAAGTCCTGGACCCAGCACCTTGAAAATCACGCTGAGTCTATGTGGTTATGTGCCCAAAATCCTGAGAGGAGAATGGGAGAGAAGGGATTACAGCATGGCCATCCTCTCAGGGAGTGATTTCTCACTTTCCCTCTCTCTGTATTTCTCTGTCTCTCTCTGGTGAGTGCATATACCCTGTGACAAAAATCCTAAAAACACACACAAAAAGAAAAAGAAAGAGAGAGAGAGAGAGAGAGAGAGAGGGAGAGAGAGAGGGAGAGAAAGGAAAAAAAGAGAATGGGGGGGACAGCGGGGTGGGGGGAAACAGCAGACGGTGTGGTGGCTGGGGCACTGGACTCCCACATGGCCAACTACAGTTCTAAGCTTAGACCTGGTGGCTTGCTTTCTCACTTTCTTTTCTCTCTCTCTCTGGTGAGTGCATGTGCCCTATAGTAAATTTAGAAATAATAATAATAAATTAAATAGATAATTCTTTTAAGAAATGAAAAAAGATTTTAAAAAATAATAATAAAATGGGAATCCCTATGCAGGAAAGCCTAGATGGGGAGCAGGGAGCACTAACAAGGTCTCCTTAGCCAGGAGGCCCACTGCCTTGAGGGGCAAGGAGCAAGACAGGGAGAGTGTCAGCCCCAGTGACGAGTGGGCAAGTGAGGGCTGTCCTCATCACAGACTGCCCCTGAGGTAACCAACATGGCCCCGCGATGTCACCACTGTGCACATTCAAAATGTCTTCAGATTTCTTCTTTGGAAAATTCTTCCAGAAACAGTTTAGGAGCCCAAACGCTACTATCGCCCTTAAGGAACTATACACTTGGCAATTGTTCAAATCAAAGCCACCACGAGTGAGGAAGTTCTGCCCTCATTACAGACGCTTCCAAGCACGTCTTCACTGTAGGCTGGGAAGGAGAGTCCCACTGCGAAGTCACTGCAGCGACTCCAGAACACATCAGTCACCTCACTACAGAACCTCTCCAAGGACAAAGCACCTACAGGGAACACATTCCAGTAATACTGTTAACCCGTAAAACTCGGTCAGGTATAAAAAGGACATACATAAATGTCCCACGTGAACAAAATTCTTATAGCAAATCCTCATCTTTAAACAACAAGAACATCTAAATAAATACTGCCTGTTACCACAACCCTGCGATACCATGAATGGAAGACAGGGGGCGCAGAGCCTAATGGTTTTATTGAAGTTCAGACTTGGAAGTCGAAGAAGCCACAGTTCAAATTCTTTCCACTTACTATGTGTGTGACCTGGATGGTCTAACTTCCATGTTCTTGTCTATAAAATAGGGATATTAATGATATCTGTGAAAGTCTCTGGAAATACAAAAGAAGGTTCTACAAGCCCAAGAAGCACATTACTGTGGTGTTTATGACACAACACTTCCCTCATAAATATAGTGGTTATAATTAGTATTTTATACTTGGCTAATAAAAAGTCCTGCATGTGCTAGGAGCAGACAATAAAAATCTCACCGCCTGAGTCTCATCAGGGCTTGCCAGTAGGCATGGAGAATTTGCAAACTCTCTGGGTGTCCAAACGTGCAGGTGGGTTAGAGTGAATGAGGTCAGGACCCGTGGCCAGCAGCGCACAGACAGTGCTAATGGCCAGACGGCACTGCTAAGAGTCTGATCTAACCCAAACTGGCTGAGAGGTGACAAACTCGGGCTCTGGCCCTGTGTTTGTAGGCAGGAGTTTCCTGCAAGTAAAAGGTCACAGCCCAAGGAGAATAAGAAAGAATCCCTGGGACCAGCAGTTAGCGTAATGGCTATGTCGCTGGACTCCCACGTAGTCGACCACGGTTTGCGTCCCGGACCTGGTGGCTTAAACTCACGCCGGGCACGTGTGCGTGCGTGCCCAAGATCCCAAGAGGAGAATAGAAGAGAAGGGATTGCGGCGTGGCCATCCCCCCTGGGGGGTGATTTCTTGCTTTCTGTCTTTCTGTCTCTGTCTGTCTGTCTGGCGAGCACACGCGCCCTATAGCAAAAGAATACCAAAGTCAAATGGAGAAAGGAATACAGAGGCCCTGGCCCAAAACCTCTTTTTAGAGATTTTTATTATAGGGTGCATGTACTCGCTGGAGTGACAGAAAGCAAGAAATCACCCCTCAAGGGGGAGGGTCACGCCCAAATCCCTTCTCCTCCGTTCTCTAGGGATTTGGGGCACGTGCACACATGCGCCTGGCGTGGGTTTCAAGCCACCAGCTTGAACCATGGTCAACCACATGGGAGTCCAGCAGCTTACCCACTATGCCACTGCTGGCCCCTTATTTATGTATTTCTTCTATGACCAGAGACAGAAACAGAGAGACAGCACCCTTAACAGGCTCTGGATGCTGGGATCCCTCTCCACTTCAGCTGGCCCAGATCATGGGTATGTGCATGCCTGGTACAACTGGGGAGGTCATCAGACACGAGCCTGGAACCCCCCACATCCTAGCAGAGCATCGTTCACTGCTGCACCGCCATCCTGCCCAACCACAGCTGCCTTGCAGAGCTCCGAGCTGGTGCTCTACCCACCGGCATGCATCTTCCCTTTAAACTGGCCCTTCCTCTACCCAGACCCCACCTCGACCCTCCAAATTATTAGGGTTAGTTCAAATGAAGGTGACTCTGAGGCACGAAGGGGAAATCACACCTGAGGTGAGAAGAAAGTCCTGCTTGTCGGGCTCCAGGGGACCACAGAAGCAATTCCCACCCCCTACGAACTCCCTTATGCCACTCCCCGTGTCACAGGTGTGACTGAACATCGGCTGGGCTCACTGTTGGGACGAAGGGACCAGCCAAGGCCAGGGAACGGGCAGTCCGGGGCCACAGGAGCCCTCTGAGCATGGTGTTCCAGGAACTGCCCCTGGACATCAAACCATGCTCTCAAGCATTTGTCAAAACGCAGTCCTGGGACCAGCAGTTAGCGTAATGGCTATGTGGCTGGACTCCCATGTAGTCGACCGCGGTATGAATCCTGGACCCGGTGGCTTAAACTCACTCTGGCACGTGTGCGTGCATGCCCAAGATCCCGAGAGGAGAATGGAGGAGAAGGGACTGTGGCGTGGCCATACCCCCGGAAGGTGATTTCTCACTTTCTGTCTCTCTGTCTTTCTGGCGAGTGTACATTCCCTATAGCAAAAAACCTCTCAAAAAAAGGGGAAAAAAAAAAAAAAAAAAAAAAAAAAAACGCAGCCCTGCTCTTCTGCACTAGGAAGTACTTAAAGAAAGGCTGGAAATCCACTCTGCTAGCAAGCAGGGCCGATCAGCAGAGCCGGGGGTCCTCTGTCCCAAAGGCCCAGAGATGTCAGTCCCTGGAGCTGAGGCGAGTCCTACGTCTCCTCCAGGAAAGAAAGTGACTTCTCCGTTTGTGACCAAAGCCCAGCTCCTAAGCCAGTGAGGGCACTCGGGAAAGCTAATTAATACCCAAGACTTAATTCCCTGACCTACAAATCTCCCCTCCCTCAGCTCGGTGTGATGACGCGAGAGGGATGTGAGCTTGCATCTACAGGACACCCCAGAGCTGTCTAAGGGTATGTCATGCTCTCTCCACTGGTTCCCACGGCAGTGATTGTGTCTGGAACTGTATTATTTGCCCTGTCAATCCTCTCTCAGCACCGGGTCAGCCAAGAACCACAACACGATATGAACATTCTAGTGCAAAACAGGAAACCTAGCAATTTGTCAATAAAGGAGAGTCAGCCGACCCGGGATGCTATTTAATCCCGCTGAGATAAAGACGGCAATTCTTAAAGGAACTTTTCTTCTTGGAAACCTGATCTTTCTCCTCCTGACTCAAGAGCCTGGTTGAGAGATGAGTAAAGGTAAAGGGCAGAGACGGGAGAAGGCCTTCTACTACTGCCAGCCTCAGACTAGGATGCAAGCGGTCGAAGCCCTGTCACACGGGGCCAGCACGGGGTGTAGTGGGTACAGCACTGGACGTCCATGTGGTTGACCATGATTCAAGTCCCAGAGTCGGTAGCTTGAAACTTACACCCAGCGTGTGTGCGTGTGTGTGTGTGTGTGTGTGTGTGTGCCCAAAATCTGGAGAACAGAATGGAGAAGGGATTGCGGCATGGCCATCCCCGCTGGGGGTGATTTCTCACTTTCTGTCTCTATCTCTGTCTCTCCAGTGAGTGCACACACTCTATAGCAAAAATATCTCAAAAAAAAAAAAAAAAACTTTGTCGAGGTTCTCAGACTTGCCCCACCAACTGTTCTCTAAAACACCCATGGTGGCTCTCCCATCCCTTTTCTTTCAACAATATAAAATGAACACCTATGAAGTTGTAGGCACTAGTAAACTTGTTGAGGAAAAAGAAAAAACTTCTCCTTTGTGAGGATAACGTTTCGTGGTAAGGAAATTAGTTAAAGCCACACGTTAGCACTGCAGCAGAGGTCGGTCTGCCCGGTGAGCAGCAGAGGTCAGCCAGAGAACGAGGGCCCTGCTGGGACATACCACCTGCCCACCGCCCAGAACAGCATCGCCTCCCGACGTGTGCCAGACGGGGATTAGGCACACGCTGGGCCTCCCCAGCTGCACCACAGCCACACCACCCATCAGTGAGGGCCCAGGGCAGGGAGGAGGGTGTAATTACCCACCACGCACCAGCTCTCCAGGCGGGTGAAAGCATGCTGTCTTCCAGCTGTTTGTGTATCATTAGAAAAGGAATTAAGATGTCATTAGGAAGAAATTAAATAATGCGTATGTTGTCGTGACAACAGAGATGCAGGCTGCCAGATCCTGCTCTGAGCAGAGATGGCCCACACGCCGCCCCTTTCTGGAGAGACAGGGAAGAAGACTGCCTTACCAGCGTTCTTCCCCTTGTAGAAAATCTTCATGTCCATCAGGCCTGTGAGCTGGCTCGCCAGAACGTCCATCTGGGACCCGGTGTACTTGGAAGCTCGGAAGATGCTGAGCTGGGACCAATCGTCCCAGTAGATTTCATTCTGAAAAGAACACCATGGCCGGTTAGTCCAGGTCCCCGGGGCTTTGTTCCAGACTCTGCAAGGATAAGGCTCCCCCGGGCAGGACAACTAACAGTCATTGGCTGAATCACTGGCCTGCTCGGGATTCCACTTAAACCCAAGAGTCAATGATTTTATTCAAATCGCACCAACTATCCACACAGGAGCTGCTGCAGAGTAACTCCGTCTGATAAACACTCAGGCACAACCACAGCCCGAACCCCTTAGTTTGCAACCTGCTTTCCAGTGCCAGGAAGAACCACCTTGTTCTCTGGAGTCAAACAGAACCGAAGGGTGGCAGAGGTGTGCAGAGCTTATGCAAGGTCACCAGGATAAAGCAGGCACACCATACAGCACAGGAGGATGCGGATCCTAAACCTAGCCACACACACTGAAGCACAAACCAGGAACGCTTGTGGGAAGTACCTAACGTTTAATCTTATGAAAGGCGAACAGTATTAGAAGCTATTAGACCTCCTAGGACCAGCAGATGGCACAGTGGTTCCGTTGCTGGACTCCCCCACATGATCAACTGTGGTTCGAGTCTGGACCCGGTGGCTTGAAAATCACAGTGGGTATGTGTGTGTGCATGCTCAAGATCCCAGGAGGGGAATGGAGAAAGGATTGTGGTATGGCCATCCCCCTGGGGGTTGATTTCTCACTTTCGCTCTCACTGTCTGTCTCTGTCTCTCTAGCAAGTGTATGCACCCTGTGGCAGAAACCACTTTAAAAAATAATAAAAAAAAAAGAAGCTATGGGACCAGCAGTTAGCGTAATGGCTACGTCGCTGGACTCCCATGTAGTCAACCGCAGTTCGAGTCCTGGACGCGGTGGCTTAAACTCACGCCGGGCACGTGTGTGTTCATGCCCAAGATCCCGAGAGGAGAATGGAGGAGAAGGGATTGTGGCGTCGTCAGCCCCCTGGGGGGTGATCTCTCGCTTTCTGTCTCTCTGTCATTCTCTGTCTTCCTGGCGAGCGCACATGCCCTATAGCAAAAACCTCTTCCAAAAAAAAAAAAAAAAGAAGCTATTAGACCCGGCACCTTTGGTTGGCATTCCTCCATATGGGCCAACCTAAATGATCTCAGGACAGACAGGAGCCCATCTGCTGGAAGTGATGCAGCACCTCCGTGCGACCCTCAATGTGCTCCTTACTTACACGAGCATGCGGCCAAGGGGCACCCGTGGAGACCCACCTTGAAGACGGCAATGGCATAGGGGTGTGGGAGGTTGTCCAGGATGACTGAGCGCTGCTGGCCACTGAAGGTGATCGCTCGATGCAGTCCAGGTACGCATCCGTCCAGTAGATCCAGTGGTCATCCACGGAGATGCCATTGGGCCATTTCACGTCCTCGGACACCAGGCGATAGGGGGCAGAACCGTCCATGTTGCTTCGATAAATCCCAGGCTTCAGGTCCCCCCAGTCGGTCCAGAACATCACCCTGGTCAAAACGAGGACAGAGCACATGGCCCATCACACCTAGGGATGGGAACTCCTGCACTACTCCAAAAAGGGAAGAAACCCTCTCGGACAATCAGGCTGGGCATGACAGCACGTGACATCAGCCCATAATCACAATATCTGACACCACTTCGTTCCTTGGCCCAGAGATTCCTCTGCTGGAACGTGCCTGTGGATAGCAGCAAATTATGCAAAGACGAAATACAAAGATAATGGACAAAGAAACGTACATATATGTCAATTGGCCTAAATATTCACCAACAGGGAATGTAATACATCGTGGTGCACATGCCAGAGGGTGCTGTCAGACCTAAAGATCTGAATGTACTCACGCAAACTGCTTTCAAAAAAAAGTATGCCGTAGTAAATACATAATGATTTCCCTTGGGGTGTGTGTGTATGTGTGTGTGTGTTTTCAGGATTTCTGCATGGGATGAAAACAACTGAATGACACACAAACTATCAATGGCTGTCACCCCCAGGAAGTATAGAGTGAAGGTTTAAGAATGAGAACACAGTAGGCCAGCAGGTGGCATAGCGGTTAAGGACTCCCACAAGTCCTGGACCCGGTGCCTTGAAACTCACACTGCGTGTGTATGTGTGCATGCCCAAGATCCCAGGAGGAGAATGAAGGAGAAGGGATTACAGCATGGCCATCCTCTCTGGAGAGTGATTTTTCACTTTCCCTCTCAGTGTCTCTGAATCTCTGGTGAGTGCTCACACTCTATAGCAAATCTCTGTTTTAAAAAAAAAGAATGAAAATAGAAGAAACAAATATGTTTCATTTCATAAACTTGTTTCTTTTTTAATATCTTAAACAACCAGGTAAATTTGTGAATTATCTTTTTTTAAGAATTATTTTATTTAACTTTATTTATTGATTGATTGATTTTAATTTGACCATAGAAGGACAGAGCAAGAAAGAGAAAGAGAGTGAGAGAAAAAGTGAGAAAGTAAGCCTCCAGGTCTGGGACTCAAAACGCAGTCAGCCATGTGAGAGTCCAGCGCCCTTAACCACCACTGCACCTGCTGGCCCCATGAATTGTCTTTTAATTCTCAATCATAAACGCTATGACAAAGGAAAGACCAGGAAGGCTAATGCAGAACTTTCCTTAGCGATGCTTCCATCAGTTAATGAGCTATGAAAAGCACTGTGGCACTCCTCAAGTGCATATTCATCGTGAGTAGGAAAACCTACACATGCTAGGGATGGGAGAGGCATGGGCGCAGCAGAGATGGGAGGAATTAAGCGTTTGCATCAGGCATGAAACACGAGATCAAGAATCCCCGCAACACCCAAGCAGGCCTGCCTCTGCCTGCAGGGACTCCCACTACCTTTTCCAGAGGTAAGGCAATGTAAGACATCTGGTCACCTACGGAGCTTCGTGGTGTTGCTAATGAAAAGCGAACGGAGTTACCTGACAAAAGTGACTAGTTGACGGTTTCAAAAATCTCAGTTAGTAGATGATTTCAACCATAATTATGAGAAACAGTCTGTGTCCAGTGGTTTGCATTTTCATAAGATGGAACTGCCGCAGCATCTGATGCAATGCTGAATCCCTTCGGGGCACACTTACCCTTCCTGGGGCACCAGGACCAGAGCCCGAGGCCGATCGAGCACAGAGGAATTGACGATGGTGAGGCGGAAGTCACCGTCTGGATTAGCCACCTGACAAAAAGAGGAGGCAAGGCGGAAATGCATCTGAGTGCCTTAAAGACACACTTCACGAAGTCTCCTACTCGGCCGGCACCTGCCCACAAACACGTCCCTGACTGCCCTTCTGAGTCCATGCGGGTGCGGGTGCTGACGCAGGGCCTGGGCCTCAGCTGTACCCTACAGGAACAGAGTGTACCTGCATCCCTCAAGACCATGCTTTGGCAATTCAGAGACCATCATGACCCCGTGCTGCCTTGGGCATACTGAGCTGCAGAAGTCACTAGGCCACTAGGCTGCGGATAAGTGAAGTGGCAATTAATGACCATGACGATGACGATGATACTGTCTGTCGCCGTGACTGTGTCTAACCAAGTAACACTAAGCCATGATTACAGCAATATGGTAATGCCACAGCTTTGTGGTGCTTCTTGTCCCTCTGCAAAATGGAAACTTCCACGCCCCTTAATGTGATCTCTGCGATCACATGGGAGCCTTGTGGCTGGGAATGATCATTCTGAGTACCCCTCCGGACTCCCTTCCCCAGAGGCTCGGCTGATTAAGTCACTGGAAATTCTTGGGAAATTTCCAGGGTAATCGACCCACAGCTCCTACCTGGGTGTCAAATCTGGCTCAAAGCCCAGGTGCCCCACCTGCTGGTTTAATGACGAGCAGCCCGGGAGCACACCCACCTCGATCTTCTTAAAGCCAGCATCCACCCAGTAAAGTAACTGGCTGAGGGGCTCGAAAGCCAGCGCTTCCACTGTCTCCAGGCCAGAACTGATGATCACCTCTTGCCCCGTGCTCCCATTCAAACACAGGCGCTGCAGAGGGGGAAAGAACAGGGGGTGCTGTGACATGCTCGGAAAACCTTCCTCCGAGTCGGGCGGGCATGGTCGCCCAGGATTCAACTGGCTTGATGGGTGAGGGCTGGGATGTTCTATGTCAGCCAACTTTCCAGGTAATGAAGGCAGGGTTTTGTTTTGTTTCATTCTGAGAGATTTTTGCTACAGGGCTGATGTGCTCACTGGAGAGACAGAGAGAAAAAAGGCAAGAAATCACCCCCAGGTGGGACAGCCATGCTGCAATCCCTTCTCCTCCATTCTCCTCTCAGGGTTTTGGAGTCACACGCACACACACATGCCTAGTGTGAGTCCCAAGATACCGGGTCCAAGACTCAAACCATAACCAGTCATGTGGGAGGGCAGTGCCTTAACCACCATGCCACCTGCTGGACCCCCACACAGGATTCCTTAATGCTTACTACCTGGTTCTTGAATGCGTTTGGGATGGCCGAAGTGGACAATTACGTGAACTACGGCTAAGTTGAGTGTTATCATACCATGACTTGAAAAGAAAGACACTAACGGGACAGGGGCCTGGTAGGAAGCAACTATTATCACTAGTCCCCAACTCTTGCCAGCAGGAAAAGTGCGACCTCAGTTGCAAGCCTGTGGGTTTGGGGCCTTCTTTATGCTTTTTATTTAGACCAAGGTAGGCAAAGAAAAGAAAAGAAAAATACTGAAAGAGAACATGGCACAGTTTCATCCGTTGGCCCTTTTATTCTTCTATGAGAGGGACAAAGACAGGAGGATACTCCCAACAGCTCCTCACACTGCAATCCACTTCCAGCCGCCGCAAGGCCAGATAACCACCGTCAAGTGTGCACATGCACACACACGCACACACCTGACACACGTACGGGGATGTCCAGGAACACGAACCTTGCCATGCGTTACCACTGCACCACCATCTGGTCCCCACAACTTGTCACTATCCATTCGCCGAGGCCTCTCTGCTTGAATCGCAGCAGGCTCGAGTGTCCCAAGGCAGGCCTGCAGGCCCGCGCCAGGGTTGACTCACCTGAATGAGGTCCAGAGCCAGGTCCGACCAATACAGGCAATTGCGCTCGTAGTCGAAGTCCAGCGCCACGGCGGCCCTCAGCCCCGCGAGGGGCAGCTGCTCGGTGGCCCCCGAGGCCAGGTCGTAGCGGTGGATGGACTTGCGCGTGGCGTACAGGATGAACTCGTTCTCTTCTGCCAGGCATAGAACGACAGGCAGGTCGGTTTTTGCTTTTAAATCTTTCATCTAGATCTTCCCGTTAGGCTCCCTTTTAGCTCTGAGCTCAGCCTCAAGCCTTCAGTCACACTTGTCAACATAACGAGACGCGCCACCGCACACTCCCTGCGGGTGACTGCACGCACGGCGTCGGCATCTCACTGACTACAGACCATTCGTCATCGAAGACTTGAAACTGAGTTTTCGAATCGATTTGCTTACTCGCCCACGCTGCTCTGGACGACCAGGTAATTGTGACAACACACCAGATCTTCAAAACAGTAATAAGACCCTTGTTTCTGAATGCGTGCAAAACACTTTGCTCATGACATAATCATCACAAAGGTTGTTTCTACTTAACACATACTTACCTCGCGGATCTCATGCACACCAGGCATTGTTCAATCCTGACAACTGTGCCATGGGAGAACTATTATTAAGCCAGTTTTTTTTTTTTTTTTAAAGAGAGAGAATTTTGATATAGGGCATGTACGCTCGCCATAGAGACAGAAAAGAGACAGAAAGCAAAAAAATCACCCCCTCGGGGGATGCCCACACCATAATCCCTTCTCTTCCATTCTCCTCTCGAGATTTCAGGCACACATGCATACATGCCTGGCATGAGTTTTAAGCCCCTAGGTCCAGAACTCGAACTGTTCGACTACATGGGAGTCCAGCAATGTAACCATTACATCGTCTACTGGTCCCTATTAAGCCAGTTTAAAAATGAGAAAACTGAGACTGAGAGGCTAAATAAGTCACCCCAGATCACATGACTAGTAAACAGCACAAGCAAGATCTGAACCAAGGCAGCCTGAATCCAGAGCCTTTCTTTAAACCTGCTCCCTGGGTTGCCATTCTCTAAGATTCAGAAATAGAGACCCAGAGAGTTTAAGAGGCTTCACCTAATGCCAGACAATCAGTGAGTGCTCTCATTTTTATTCATTTTAGATCTTTGCCATAGTGTGTGTGCGCTGGCCAGAGTGAGACAGAGAGAGAGGGAAAGTGAGAAATAGCTCCCCCCGGAGATGGTCACACCACAATCCCTTCTCCCACATTCTGGGTACGCACACACACGTGCCTTGTATGTTTTTCAAGCTGGTGGGTCCAGGACTCAATCTGTGGAGCTAGTTATGTGAGAACCAGCACTTTTTTTTTTATTATTATTTCTTTTTTTGGAGAGGTTTTTGCTATAGGGTGCGTGCGCTCACCAGAGAGACAGAGAGAGACAGAAAGTGAGAAACCACCCCCAGGGAGGATGGCCCCGCCACAATCCCTTCTCCTCCATTCTCCTCTCAGAATCTTGGGCATGCACGCACATGAGCCCCGCGTGAGTTTAAGCCACTGGGTCCGGACTCGAACCGCGGTCGACTACATGGGAGTCCAGCAACACAGCCATTACACTAACTGCTTGTCCCAGAACCAGCACTTTAACCATCATGCCACTTACTGGCTGGCCAGTAAGTGCTCTCTTTGCCATATAGCAAACCACCTCGAAAACACCCAGATTCTTTTTCAGGAGAAAAGATGAGCTGACACGGCATCAACATCTAAAGCATGCACTCTGACGGGACCAGCACTTGGCGTAATGGCTATGTCGCCGAACTACCTTATAGTCGACCGCGGTTTGAGTCCCGGACCAGGTGGCTTAAACTCATGCCAGGAACATGTACGTGCGTGCCCAAGATCCAGAGAGGAGAATGGAGAAGGGATTGTGGCATGGCCATTCCCCCTGGAGAGCGATTTCTCGCTTTCTCTCTTTCTGGTGAGCGCATGCGCCCTATAGCAAAAAAAAAAAAAAAAAAAAAAAAAAAAAAAAAAAAAAAAAACTCTCAGTAAATTAATTAATTAATTAAATAAAACATGTACTCGGATAACACGAAGCTGCATAAGGACTGGAATGCCAATCTGAGTACTTGGGTTAACTGATCTCTCTCTCTCTCTCTCTCTCTCTCTCTCTCTCTGCTTCCTCCCTCTTTCCCCACCCCATTCCATTTATCCAATGTGTTAACATGTACACCACCTCTTCTATAAAGGCTTCAATACAGACAGTGCATCCAAAGAACAAATCTACCTACATGATTCAGTAAGGTAAACTGGACTTCTTAAAAAAAAAAAATCCGTTCATTCATTTATTCATTCATTCATTTTTTTTCTAGCATGAATACACTGCATATTAGTCCAGTCAAAGATATTACCATACATATTTTTGAAGACGCAAATCAAAACCAAATAAGATACCACCTCATCCCAGTCAGAATGGCTAAGATTAAAAAAATAATAATGGCGACCAGCAGATGGCGGAATGGTTATGTTGCTGGACTCCCACGTAGTCGACCTTGGTGCAAATACTGGACCCGACACACTGGGCGTGTGCGCATGCCCCAGATCCCGAGAGGAGAATGGAGAGAGTAAGTACTACAGCATGGCCATTCCCCCAGAGGGGTGACTTCTCACTTTCCGTCTCTCTGTCTCTCCAGTGAGTGCACGAGCCCTACAGCAAAAATCTCTCTTAAAAAAGAAAGACAAGTGACATGGTGGTTAAAGGGGCTGGACCCCCACATGGCCAACTCCGGTTTGAGTCTCAGACTTGGCAGTTTGCTTTCTCACTTTCCCTTTCTCTCTCTCTTTCTCTCTCTGGTTAAATTAAAAAACAGTAACAACAAATTGAATTAAATAAATAAATAATTCTTAAAAAAGAAAAGAAAAGAAAAAACGATCAATTGGCCTTCTTGTCGTTCGTTCTCACTTCACTCCAGGGGTACACAAACTACCACTATAACTAACCTCTCTTTTGGTTTTCAAGAGAACCCTCCCACTGTCATTCCCGGGGGTAGTCAGGGTGCATCACAGCAGCAACTCTTCCGCCCCCAGGGCCCCCAGTGTCTATATACCTCGTTCTCTACTTTGTTTTCTTCTCCTAAGAAACCATGCGCTTCCAGGAAAGTCTGAGTCCAGACACTTCTTTAGGATTAGGTAGCGAACGGGCAATGTGCCGGCACGCTGTCCTTACCCAGATGGGGAGCAGAGCCCCCGGCCCTCCTGCAGACGTGAGCACAGCCTGGGAGGACACATCAGGAGAGGAACCATACAGGAAGAGAAACTACACATTGTACAAATTTTTTCAGGGGCGAGACCAGCAGCTGGCGTAATGGCTATGTCACTGAACTCCCATGTAGTTGACCGCAGTTCGAGTCCCAGACCCGGTGGCTTAAACTCACGCCGGGCACGTGTGCATGCGTGCCAAAGATCCCGAGAGGAGAATGGAGGAGAGGGGACTGCAGTGTGGCCATCCCCTGGGGGGCAATTTCTCGCTTTCTGTCTCTCTGTCTCACTCTGTCTTTCTGGCGAGTGCACGTGCCCTATAGCAAAAACCTCTCCAAAAAAATAAATAAATAATTCTTTCAGGGGCCAGCAGATGGTGTAGTGGTTACATCACTGGACTCCCACATGTCCGACCGTGGTTTGAGTCGCGGACCTTGTGGCTTGAAACTCATGATGGGTGCGTGTGCGTGCGTGCCCAAGATTCCAAGAGGAGAATGGAGAAGGGATTGTGGTGTGGCCATCCCCCCTGGGGATGACGTCTTACTTTCCCTCTCACAGTCTCTGTCTTTCTCTCTCTATGGTGAGTGCACATGCCCTGTGAAAAAAACCTCTAAAAATCAAAAATATATAAATAAAAAATCTTCCAGATGCTCAGATGAGCTCGTCTTTGCAAAGCTGTTATGGTTGCCATTACTCCCGTAAAACAGTCTTTTTCTTTCTTGGTGCAGGCCTGCCTTCCTATTCCCTGCCTTTGTCATCTCTTTCCCATTGAGGAGACAGCCCGACGCTGAAATGAGATTTTTCCACTTCATTCCCTGTTCTATCCTCTCCTACCAGAAGAGAAAACAGCCTGCCTGTCAGTTTCGATGGCTTTAAACAAACTGGTTTGTCCCTGGCCGCATTATCTTCGGAAATATTTATTACAAAAGTATGTACTCCAACCCCTTAAGAGCAAACACTCAAACCTGCTAATCCAGCCCTCCTCGATAACAGCTCTTGGGAGGGGAATACTGGAGCGTTATCTGCTCGTGTGTAGGAATCTGCTGAAGCGGTGGTTCTTTGTGAGGCTCCACAGTGAGGTGTGTTAATTATCCTGCTAATGATGGAAGATTAAATTAAGGGACTAATGAGCTTAGCATGAAAAGTGCCAGGGCCGGCTGGCAGGCGGTGAGCCAGGGAGGGCTGTGCTGCTCTGCCCTGCCCTGCCCTGCCCTGCCCTGCCCTGCCCTGCCCTGCCCGAAGACAACGTTCGCCTTCTTGCTGTCTCATGATTCTGCTGGCCATCGAGGCGTTCCCTGCATCGACAGCGCCTGGAAGTCAGCGTCAATCATTAGCCTCAGCAAGAGGTGTGAACACATAACTGAGAGGGTATAAACCATCTCTAAGTAAGCTGGAGCTAGAAACAATGAAGGAAGAAAAGAGGCTAGGAAATTCACTTTTTTTCTTTAGATTTTTTTTTTTGCCATAGGGTGCATGTGCTCGCCGGAAAGAGAGAGACAGAGAGAAGAAAAATGAAAAATCACCCCCCTAGAGGGGATGGCCACACCACAATCCCTTTTCCTTCATTCTCTTCTTGGTATTTTGGGGACGTATGCACATGCACCCAATATGATTTTCAAGTCGCTGGGTCTGGATCTCAAACTGCAGACTGCTATGTGGGAGTCCGGCACTTTAACCACTATGCCACCTACTTGCCCCGGAAATTCACTTTCTTAAAGGTAATATAATTTCATGTCTATATTTAAAATACCCCAACATATTACATCACTGCTAAATTAACTGAAAACTTGTTTTGCAACTCATAATACTTTAGCTCTAGTGTAATCTTTCCGAAGGCGTTTTTCTAAATTAGCAGACATAATTATCTAAAATAATGGGAAGGATGTGTCTTTGCCACTGAGTGATACCCAATGAAGAACATGGGGCTTAGTGAATTTTAATTTCACTTACAAGATATGTGACCTTAAGTCTTTTAATTCTTTTTGAACATGCTTCCTCATGTTTAAAAAAAAAAAATGGAACACTGATAACATCTGCTTACTGGGTTGTTAAAAGGTAAAACTGGCAACACATGAAAAAGGAAATTAAAATCTGTAAAATCCCATGAACACATTAGTTATAATTATTATTATTTTAAAATTAAGCTAGACCGCTTAGCTACTTCCTAAGAAGCCACAAGTCTATTAACATTCAACTTTGACAAACAGATCAAAGAACACAAAAAAAGCCTGCATGTACCCCAGCCCTGGGGGGAACCGATGCTAAGTAGATACTCTTCAATGCACAAAGGGATTTCCCTCAATAAACTGAGCAGACACAAAATAGTTTCCACTCCTATAAAGGTGTAAGGCTAGACATAATTTTAGTTTGGATGCTCAGCTTGGGGAGAAAAGGTAATCATGTGGGACCAGTAGTTGGCGTAATGGCTGTGTCGCTGAACTCCATGTA
This sequence comes from Tupaia tana, assembly GCA_026018925.1. Taxonomy (NCBI): domain Eukaryota; kingdom Metazoa; phylum Chordata; class Mammalia; order Scandentia; family Tupaiidae; genus Tupaia; species Tupaia tana. Next base: position 65,417,537 of record JAKSZU010000015.1, on the reverse strand, counting down.
GCCGACCATGGTTCAAGTCCCGGACCCAGTGGCTTAAACTCATGCCGGGCACGTGCGTGTGTGTGCCCAAGATCCCGAGAGTAGAATGGAGGAGAAGGGATTGCAGTGTGGCCATCCCCCCTGGGGGGTGATTTCTCGGTTTCTGTCTCTCTGTCTCTCTCTGTCTTTCTGGCGAGTGCACACGCCCTATAGCAAAAAAAAAAAAAAAAAAAAAAAAAAAAAAAAAAAAAAAAGAAAGAAAGAAAGAAAGAAAGAAAGAAAGAAAGAAAGAAAGAAAAGGTAATCATGTGATGCCAGAAGTGTCCATTGCTTTTCTGCACAAGGGTGGAAGGGCCCACCATGAGCCTGCCTGGTCTTGGTTGAGATCATAACACTTCAATGATATCTCAAGAACTTGATAGAAAAACCACCTTCTTACCTGCCAGGGGACAGGGGACCAGCTCTCCTTCCAGTCGTGCTTCCACATCTCCTCCACTGCAAGTGTCCCCGGAAATCTTCCGGTAGCTGTTCCCCCCAACCCAGAAGCAAGAGGTCAGAGACAAAGAAGAGTCGTGAAGGTGTTCCCGTTGGGAACATGTTTCCCATCCATGGGCAAAATATTTCCTCTGCTCACTCCTCCAGGGAACGAAAGGGCGTTTAGTCATACCAAGTCATTTTTGGGTCTAATTAGACTCTTCAGGCCCAGACCACACAGGGCCGGGTCCTGGGCAACACTTTTACACACACCTCCCCCATACACCCCTCTAAGGATGCTTCCCTGCTGCCGGGACGACTGGAGACACGCCCACGGTCTCAGAGAACCTTCTGACTCGTCATTTTTTTCTTGCTAGGTATGGGAGCGTTTATAGACATCATCGTTTTAAATCCTGCCCAAACTACTAGGTCATCGGGAAAGTCATGATGCATTTTAGCTTAGAAAACCTACAATCTGCTCACTTGGAACTCTGGAATTCTGTGCTCTGTGACCCCTCATGCAACCCCTGTGCCCGGACACGACTACGGTGATACATACCCCCTCGTCCTCCTGTAAGTGGAGCCCACAGGACAAGGCACGGGAAGGGAGTAGGACTTCCCAGAAAACTCCGGATCAGGAACACAAACCTCTAATGCCAAATCTTCACTCATCTTGAAGCCGAAGTCACTGAAAAGGCAAACGGGGTTTGTTAAGGACACCCTTTACACACTTCAGCAGTGACCTATAGGACTGACCACCCTTCCCCTCACTCAAGTTTTAACATGTCCTTTATATTTATTCATTTATGTGTTTATTTATTTTGGAGATATTTTTGCTATAGGGCACGTGTACTCACCAGAGAGAGATGGAGAGACAAGGACTCAGAAAGTGAGAGCCCCCCTGTTGCCTTCTACCCCATTCTCCTCTCAGGATTTTGGACATGCAAGCTCTTGTGGCCAGCGTGAGTTTCAATCCACAGGGTCCAGGACTCAAACTAAGGTTGTCATGAGGACGTCCATCGCCTTAACCACTATGCTGCTTGCTGGCCCCAACCTGTCCCTCTAAAGAACACTCACTTTTTTTTTTTTTTTTTTTTTTTTTTTGAGAGGTTTTTTTGCTATAGGGCGCATGTGCTCGCCAGACAGACAGAGAAAGACAGAGAGACAGAAAGCAAGAAATCACCCCCCGGGGGGATGGTGACACCGCAATCCCTTCTCCTCCGTTCTTCTCTCGGGATCTTGGGCATGCACGCACACGCGACCGGCGTGAGTTTTAAGCCACCGGGTCCGGGACGCAAACCGCGGTCGACTACGTGGGAGTCCAGTGACATAGCCATTATGCTAACTGCTGGTTCCCAAGAACACTCACTTTTATACACTAAAACACACTTCACAATCAGTCTTATCACCACAATTATAAATGCCACAAATAGACAAAAATGGTATACATTATCGTGCTCAAAACAAACTAATATTAAATTTTAACTAGATTCAGTTCCCTACCCAAGGACTCCGGGTCTGCCCTCTCTAGGGTGCCAGATTTTCACATGGCCGACTGCGGTCCAAGCTCTGGAACTGGTTTCTTGCTTTCTCACTGTCTTTCTCTCTCTCACTCTGTCTCCCTCTGTGGAACGCACATGCCCTATAGCAAACATTTTTTAAAAATAACAATAATAATATTGGGTCATCGAGTATGTCATGACTTTGACTACAACCTAATAAATAAATAAATAATTCTCTGAAAAAAGGGGGTTGAGGACTACCACATGTTAAAGAATTATTAGAACCTCTCTTCTGAGAGAGACTGAGAAAGAAATAGAGACAGAAAAAGACAGTTACCCCCAGCAAGGCCCTCGTCCCAGGACCCACCCCAGCCCTGGCCGGCCAGCATCCGGAGGACAGGTGCACATGCCTGGCCCAGGGAGGCCCCGGATGCAAACCCAGGACCCTTTCCACGGGGGTTCAGTTGTGTTGCCACTGTGACGTCACCTGGCTCCCTCAAGTAACCTTTTTATAAAAATACTTTGACTAAGAATTTGCCGTCACATGGGCCCACGTCCAGGCCACCTAAACCACCATGATGCCGAATCCGCCCGTGGGGTACAGCAGTTGGGTCACAAGCCCTCCTGCGAGCAGGGATGGTGATGTCTGCCACACCTCCCACCTCGACGGGCAGCACGTGGGCTAAGAAGCAGGAGACCATGGTCGAACCCCGGCTCTGCGCTTTCTCCAGACCACCCGTGACAATTTTGAATGAGGCACGGCACCAAACGCTTCCCGAGGCCCTGACCAAATGGCAAGCTCTGTCATTCAAAAGGTCCGTGTGCCGTGCTCTGCTGGAAATGCTTCTTTCACTCTACTCAATTCAGCAAATGTTTATTAAACATTTCCTGAGTGAAAGGTATCGTCGACACAGGGCGAAGCAGCTGGTGCTCGTTACATCATCACCCACAGTTAGCAATCACAGTAGAGAACTGTTCGGAAGACAGTAGGTTTAGTGCTCTATCAATGCTCCCCGTGGGCTCGTTCACTAAACCAGTTCATTTTTACGGAGCGGCTACTTTAAATCGGTGGAGGCATAAGGCAGGTCTTCAGCTCATTTCTAATCTGCCTTCAGTAGCAAAGCCCCCTTCTTCCATAGCCTCCTTCCACGATCACTCCAGGCCCAGGGACTGTGAAAGCACCGTGGCAGGCCAAGACCAGCTTCCTCTCCTCCCCGCAGAAAAGACAAGACTGCAAGACGCATCACACATTTCAAAGTAAGTGTCAGGGCCAACAGATGGCGTGGTGGTTAAGGTGCTAGACTCCACATGGCTGACTGCAGTTGGAGTCCTGGGCCCAGCAGCTTGAAAACATGCTGGGCATGTATGCGTGTGTGCCCAAAATCCTGAGAGGAGAATAGAGGAGAATGGACTGCAGCGTGGTCTTCCACCCTGGGGGGTGACTTCTCACTTTCCATTTCATTGTCTCTCAGTCTCTCTCTGGTAAGCACACATGCCCCATGACAAAAACCTTAAAGATAAATAAATAAAATAAAAGTGCCATCCCATGAAATTTTTAAAACAGAAGTTTTAATTCCATGTGCATATGCACCCACAGATATGTGTGTGTGTAGGTATGGAATCATAATATAAACATATCACTCACTAGGGGTTGTCATCAAGAATCTGGAGGCCAGCAGATGGCGTAGCAGTTACGTCACTGGACTCCAACCTGGCCAACTGCAGTTTGAGTCCCGGCCCGGGTGGCTTCAAACTCACGCAGGGCGTGTGTGTACATGCCCAAGATCCCGGGAGGAGAATGGTAGAGAAGAGACTGCAACATGGCCATCTTCCTGGGGGGTGATTTCTCACTTTATCCTCTCATTGTCTCTCTCTCTCTCCCCGGTGAGTACACATGCCCTAAGGCAAAAACTGCCACCAAAAATTAAAATTAAAAAACCACACATCTGGCAATATGGGGGAATACAAAGGATTAAAAGAAACTACTCTTAAAATCAAAGTACGTATGGGACGATGGCTGAGCTTCCCCACGTCTTCTAGAAAACTATCAGAATAACCTGATTTTCTAACACTGTTGGCAGAGGTGGCTGAACCACTGGGCAGATACTATGAGTTCACCCCTTCGCATCTCATCTCCTGTTGCCCATCTTGGCACCATTCCCAGGAGTCCAATCCCACCAGATACTTCTAAGAGTCATGCCGGCTCCTTCCCAGCAGCGACAGCAAACAGGGAACACTGGAGCGTGGCCTGAAATCCACACCCTCGAGAACCTTCTCGCAGCGCCCTGGCCCCACAGCCTCACTTGGCCTGCGGCCTCACTCCCTGAGGGCAGAGCGGGGACTTTTCCTGCTCTGTAGTAAAAAGACTCAGTACACAGCAGGGCTGGGCACCCGGCAGGTGCTGGCGAGCCAGATGGAGCAGGCGAGGTGGACCAGGAGGAGCCTGGCTGGTTAACCCAGAAAAGCACATCAAGTGATGTTTCTTTGCATTCTTGTTTTTTTTGGCGGGGGGTGCAGAGAACGATTTTAATTTTTTTTTTTTTTTTTTGAGAGAGATATTTGCTATAGGGTGTGTGCACTGGCTGGAGAGACAGAGAGACAGAGACAGAAAGTGAGAAATCACCCCTTCCCCCCAGGGGAATGGCCACGCTGCAATCTTTTCTCCTCCATTCTCCTCTCAGGACTTTGGGCACACACATGCCCAGTGTGAGTTTTAAGCTGCTGGTTCTGGGATTCAAATTGAGGTCGACTACGTGGGAGTCCAGTGACGTAACCGCTATGCCATTTGCTGGTCCCATGTTTGTTCATTTTCTTAATAGCCCCATAGCAGTCATGAAAGGCAACAACCCAAAGATTTGCTGGATTTTCTTATACATTTTTAATGTAGCCTTTATTTTACTTCCAAGTACTTACTGGAGCCAGAAAGAGGGGTGAGGGGGTGCTATAATCTGCAGGAATTACAGCCTCAACAGTCTCAAGCCGATCCAGGCAGGACTACCTGAGGTCCATGAGGCTCTCAGATTGGAATTAGGGGAAAGCAATGAGCCCTGAGCTGCTGTCACTGGCTATTCCGCTCTGTACTGCTGCCGTGGAAGTGTCATGGGGCAGCCTTGGAAGCACACAGCTCTTACAGGGCTGAGCGTCCTGTAAGGTCTCAGCCTGGTATGTGCGCTAAATCCCCTCTATGTCACCCGGGAACTTGGTAGACCCTCAGAACACCCGGGGCAGAATCCGCATGTTGACAAAACCCCAGGCAAAACACCCACACACTCAAGTTTCAGAAGCACCCAGAGCAGACGCGGTCACGACTGGTTGGCTGTGTTGGTCAGTAAGGTTTTCTTGACTCATGGCCACACCCACTCAGCCACAGCTGCATTCGTTCACCTGTGGGTGCCACCATGGGCCTAGTGGAGCAGGGCTGATAGACACCATGGAAACCACCCAGCTGCAAAGCCCAGCACATTCACTGCGGAGCCCAGCTCCAACCTCCGGTCTAGAACACGTCAGAGGCTTCCGGCTTTCAGTGGAGGCAAACGTGGCTGCCTTTTGCGCCTCAGTGATGACTGAGATAGGAACGACGTGTGCGCGTTCACTGCCCCCGCGCCACTGACACCCAGGGCTGATCCATGACTACTAACAGTCCACACTGAATTCCTGGCTCCGCGATCCATGGACTCCACTGAACTTCACCTCTCCTCGAGAGCCTTCAAAGCCCCCCTCCTGCTTATAAAATAAGATCTACACCCTGGGGCCCTACCACGGTAGTACTGACCTTTCCAATCCCACTCACTGCACCTGCTTCATAACCCTAACGAGGCACCCAAACCCAACCACCAACTGCTCTGCCTCCACACCTTCAGGGCACAGTGGTCGAAGGATACGTCCACCCACATGTTCAGGCACCCCTTTAAAGCCCATGGCCAACAGTGCTCCGCCAACAATGTCCTGAGTCCCCGACCAGTCACGGCCCTCGCCTCCCTTTCAATGAGCACAATAAATGTTCCCACTCCTCCTCCAGGGCGCCTGCCGCTCTCCGTCCCCATCACCCCGTCACCAGTATTAGTGCACATGTGCTGCCTCTGCTTTAGCATTCCCTGCAGCGCCTTGGAGATTTTGCTGAAGGAATAACAAATGGTGCAAAAAATACACTAACATCACCTCATTTCAGATAAAGAAAGAAACCCCCTCCAGAATAGGAGTCCTAAGGAAGAGGAGTCAGCCATGATGGAACCTCCAGCCTTTTCCCATTTCAGGTTACCGTCATTGAAATCACTCCCAGAGCTATTTAACTGAATGAATTACAACAGCGTCCCCGGGCTCCAAACACCTCTACCACACCACATGGCTGTGAGCGCTAAGCCTACAACTTACAAGATGCTTAATAAAGATTTACTGGGACCAGAAGATGGTGTACTGGTTACATCACTGGACTCCCGGATAATCAATCGCGGTTCAAGTCCTGAACCCGGCGGCTTAAAACTCACACCAGGCACATGTGCGTGCATGCCCAAAATCCCAACCGGAGAATGGAGGAGAAGGGACTGCGGCATGGCCATCCCCTAGGGGTGATTTCTCTTTCTCTGTCTCTCTAGTGAGTGCATATCCCCTATAGCAAAAATCTCCTAAGTTGATAAAAAAAATAGCAATTTATTCCCTTCTATGCCTTTCTCTTTTTCAGGGAAAGGGGCCATGCTCTAGTCCATTTCCCCATACAACTCAAACACAGCTCAGTTCTCCGGCTTTGAAAGAACAACCAACCATTCGTAGTCCTCCCGCGTGCAGGAGCAGTTGGACACGACCACTGGCCTGTCGAAGTCCTCTCCATTAAAGCACGTTGCGTGCGGCGTCCTTCGTTTGAAAACAGTCTTATGTCCCAGCAAGCACTCATTCCCCCGTTCGTCAGACGGTGACCAGAGCTTGTAGTCATTCTCTGTGCAGGGGACCCCTGAGGAGAAAGAAATTCAGCATGGACATGAGAGGCAGACCTGAGTGGCTTTCCTGTCCTTCCTGCTCCCCCAGCCCAGACCCCTAGCTCCTGTCCACCTGTGGCTGCCCGGCAAGCACTCAGGCCTCAGGCGCTGTCTCAAGGCCCTGGTGGGCTTGCTTTCAAGCTGGGCAGCACCCAGGCAAATGGAACGACACCGCCTGAAATGCAGGTGTTCGCCCAAGAAAGCTGGGAAGAGCAAGCCACTTCAGACACTATCCAAACTTCCGACATATTTTAGGAGAGTCAGATAGTGTCTTTAGAAACAGGGACCCACAGTGCTTCTCCCCAGGGAACTAGGGGAAGGTTGAATCCCTGAAGCTGGTGCTATTCAAGGGTACTGTGCCCAGTCCAATGGAGTGGGCACAGCTGATACCATAACCCAAGAGCGATGGGGGATCCACCTGCCTCACTGGAGGCACAGGATCCTCATGGAAAGAGGCTGAGAAACAGCAAGACAGCCGACACAGTCACTCCGTCTCCCCTATTCATTCGAAATGTAAGTGGAATGCTACTAACAGGAATTCCGAAGTTAAGTCTATATCTGCATCGGAACTGCGTGTCTTCTTAATATATGACTCCTCAGGGAGATTAAATATCACCCAAAACTGGCACGGCCATACTGTCAACGCAACGCCATTCTAACCAGCAAATGTGATTAATGCTCCACTGACCGGAGGCTGGCAGGCTGTTCAGTAGGCAGAATATGAATGTGTGCAAGTTCTCGTCTTTAAAGGCCTTATAATCTAGCTGATAAAAGATGACATACAGGGGTCAGCAAGTGGTTCAGTGGTTAAGGCACTGGACTCCCACAAGGCCAATCATGGTTTGAGTCCCAGACCTGGCAGCTTGAAAATGATACCGGGTGTGCATATGTGCACAAATCCTAAGACGAGAATGGAGGAGAAGGGATTGCAGCATGGCCATGCCCTCAAGGGTGATTTCTCTCTTTGCCTCTCACCACCTCTTTCTTTCTCTCTCTCACATACACACTGATACCTTAAAAAAATAAAAATAAAAAAACCAACACACACAGAGTAACAGACACACATTCAGACTCCAAGGCATGAGGAGGATGTGCACGTCCTGGGAGACGTCTGGGACATTAGCAGCAACTGTGTTGGCCTCTGAAGTGTGAAAACGGCGCCAACTGGTGGAGACCAAGTGGGTGGCAGCGAGAAAGCAGAGGGGCCTTCCAGCTGGCTGGAGTGATGCCAGTCAAGGCACAGAAGTAGGAGCGGAGAGGACAGGGTCACACCAGGAGGCAGGGACAGGAAGCGGGAGAGCTTGCTTTTCCCTGCTTGCCTCCACGCCTTGTGTCTAGCCTGGCTGGTCGTAACCAGATCCCGGCACCTTTTGGGGGACTCTGACTCATGTGCCACCTGATGAATGTTGGAGGCAGGTCAGGAGTAGGACATACTTGCTGAACTTGCTGGGACTGCTGATGTGAAAAACAGATTTTCACTCACTCGCCCATCCACAAATTCAACCATGTATTTATTTTTTTAAGAATTATTTATTTTATTTTATTTATTTATTATTATTTTTTAATTTTACCAGAGAGAAAGAGGGAAAGTAAACAAGCAAGCCTCCATGTCTGGGACTCAAACTGTGGTTGGCCATGTGGGAGTCCAATGCCTTAACCACCGCGCCACCTGCTAGCCCCTAAGCCATATATTTAAATGTGCTATATGTAAGGAACTATACAAGAGAAATAAATAAAAGAACGAGATGCAGTCCTACCAAGAATTGAGAGCACCCTCACTCACCTCCCTGTTTTACGCTAATGTGTATGAACGTGCCCATCGCCCCCCAACAGATTATCTTCTGAGAGCACGGAATATGAGTTGGTGCTCTGCAAACAACAGGGGCCCGTAAACCCCGAGGAGCCAGCAGCTTACCCAGGGCATCTGTGGCATTGACTTGGAGAATCAGCCAGCTGTGGACATTCTCTTTGTTTGAGCCGAAGATGGTGAAGACAGTGCTCTTCTCCCCGGGTTCCGTGAGGAGGCCATACACAAACACCGGCTTCTCAGAGAAGACGAACGTTTTCCAGGTCTCCCCCTCGTTGGTACTGTACCTGCCCAAACCAGGTGAGAAGACCCTCACAGTTACAGATGCCAAGGCCAGGGCGTGGCTCCCAGATACCGTTCACCAGGAAGAGGAACCGGGGGTCCTGGGAGAAACAGCTCACCCTGGACTGAAGCAGGGAAAGTTTAAGATTGTACCAGAAAGCACGTTAGGGCTTGGAGACAATACATCACTCTCCAGAGGACACAGGAACCAGCCATATGTGCCTCCACCTGGCCAAATTTAGGAAAAGTTGGACATTAAAAGGAAAAGTCATGGTAACAGATTATGCACAGTGAAAGGAGGCAATAGGCCTCTAGTGATACTAAAAAAGACAGAAGCTGAAGAAGAAAATGCATTATTTCTGTTTTTTAGATGACTTTTTAAAATTATCTATTTAATTTTACTTATTTGTTTGTTTGTTTGTTCATTTATTTTTAATTTTGACCAGGACAGGAAGGCGGGAGTGAGAAAGCAAGCCACCAGGTCTGGGACTCGAACCACTGTCAACGATATGGGAGTCCAGCATCTTAACCACCATGCCATCTGCCAGCCCCATGGAAATGTTTTCTCACATTAGAATGCCACCTAACACATGTTGAAAGCAGCAAAAGAATGAGAACTATTACCATTCAGAAAGCCCTGCTATGGTAACTACAGACAAGGATCATCACTGGGTGCTAAGACCACTGAGTGAAAGTGCTGGGGACCAGGATGTTCCCAGGACCTGAAGATATCAACTCAGAGACAAACTATCTCCACAAAAAGGAAAATGCAATTTCACAGTGGTCAACCTGAGACCCAAAGCCTTGACTAAACTCAATATCACCAGCAGTGGGACAACCTGATATGACATGCTTCCTGAATAAAGCATTGAGTGTAACACACTATCCACTCTACACAGTCAGACAAATCTAGACAAATCTACTCTGGACCCTTCAAAAAACAAACACCATGTGCTCACTTCAGCAGCACATATGCTAAAATTGGAACGATACAGAGATTAGTATGGCCCCTGTGCAAGGATGACATGCAAGTGAAGCATTCCATATTTTTATCTCTGAACTCTCAGAATGAACTTCTGCAAATTAGGAGGAACTCAACAGATGACTAGAAATCACCGCAAAGGCACAAGAAATATGAGAAACCAAGAAAATATCTCTCCCCCAAGGGAAAAGAATAAGTCCTCTTCATCCACAGTCAGTACAATGGAACTCGCATCAATGTCTGATAAAGAATTTATAATATTCATAGTGACAAAGCGTACAGAGATGCAAGAGAAGAAAGACAATGAACTCCAGAAGAAGAGGCAGGAGAAAAGAGCCGACAAGTTCCAGGAGGTGAGGAAGTTCTTACATGATCTGAAAGAAGAAATACACACCATAAAAAAGAATCAAATGGAACTGTTAGAGATGAAGGCTATAATACAGGAAGTCTAAACTTCCCTTGACAGTATTAAAAGCAGACTAGATCATACAGAAGATCAAATCTCAGATGTAGAAGACAGAATCACTAGACTAGAAAAATCCACCATGAAAACTAAGAAAATAGCCCCCAAAATGAGAATAACACACGACAAATACTAGATACCATTAAATGTCCAAACATCAAAATCATTGGTATCCCAGAAGGTAAAGAGATTAATAAGGGCATTGATAATCTATTCCATGAAATCCTGAAAGAAAATTTTCCAAACCTAGAGAGGCATTCAAAGATCCAGACTCAAGAAATACAAAGGACCCAAACAGAATCAACTCAAGAAGATCTTCTCTAAGACACATTATAGCCAGATTGACCAAAACCACAGACAAAAACAAGATACTAAGGCTTCCAAGAGAGAACCATCAAATTACCTACAAAGGATATCCCATCAGGATAACAGCAGACATCTAATTGGAAACAATGAGAGCGAGGAAAGAATGGGGAAATATATCCTAAGTGTTAAGTGAAAAACAATTTCAGCCAAGAATACTATCCCTGGCAAGATTATCCTTCATATGAGAAGAGAAGACAAGAACATTCTCAGATAAACAAAACCTGAAAGAATTTACCGACACCAGACCAATTCTCCAAAAAGTTCTGAAGGGAGTGTTGTATCATAAAAACTAAAGTCAGACACATAGAAATAAGAATCTGAAAACAACTAAGAAAATGGACAACCTAATGATAGGGCCAAATCACAAGCTGAATGTTATCTTCCAGAATTTAAACAGAAAGGTTGCACCAAGACAGAAGATAAAGTACATGATACTGAACTGGTGAAATAGAATTTTATGACTTTTGACTAAAACATTGCTGATTTCCTTCTATGCTTTGTTTTCCAGAGTTAAGGATTTTTGTCTTCTCTTGAGTTGTTGACAGGTCTACATACATACTATTTGAATAGACTCCTAACCTGTTTCCTGGCTTTAAGTCTTAAGCAAAGTTCTAACATTTTTTTGACATTGGTTTATTAAAGCTAAAACTGCCTTTCTTAAAATTAAAAAATATATTTAAAAATACCTATTTAATGACCACAGTAAACTATATAGCCTCAGCTAGGTGCTACTTTATAGAATATTCATTCTATTCACAGAGTTTCATGCCTAAAGTCAAACATATATTCACAGATATGTTTATATCAGCTGAACTTGCTGCTGAAAGTAGTTAGAGCAATGAAGATATTTTGTGAATCAATAAAATGTGGGGGCGGGGGGAAGAAATGGAAAGCAATTGTAGATCCAGAGACAGTATGGGAGGAGGGTGGGAGATGGCTGAGGGTGAGAAATAGAGAAAAAAAATACACACACACACACACACACACACACATCATATATCTATATCTATCTATCTGAATCCAGATAGATAGATATAAGAAACAAGAAATGAAAAATTTTTGTTGACGATAACATATGTGACTAAGTCACTATACAGTGTATTCTGGAAGAAAAATCGCATTTTGTATACAGTGATGTTCAGTGAACGAATGTAAAATAAATACATTTTTAAAAATAATAAATAACAACAAATAAATAAACACCATGAAAATCAAGTGAAAAAGGTGGAGGGTTTGTTATAGATTCAAAGAGACTTAAGAGGTGTAAAAACATTTGCAATGTGCAAATCCAGTCCAGTTCAGTTCCAGATTGACTGAATCCTGGATGTGAGAGGAGTGGGGGAGGGAGCGGTCATAAATCACATGGGACAACTGATAAAACCTAAGTCTATATGAGATATGGAGTTGACACTTACTCTCAGGTGTGCTAATGGTGTTGTGATTACATAGAAAACGTCCTCCTCTGTTGGAGACACACGTTCGGGTATTTAGCTATGAAGGGGCATGATGCCTGCAACTTTCTTCTTTAAGATTCAGCTAAAAAAGGATGACTGGATGTTGGCTGCTGGATGGACAGAGAGCTGGCTAAACAGAGAAGTAAAGTGAATTGGCAAATATTAACCACTGGTGACTCGAGCTGAAGGGTATGTGGGTGTTCTTTATACAGCTCTTCCAATAGGTCTGCAGTCTGAAAAAGTAAAAAAGGAAAAGCTTGGAAGAAGAGTATGCCCTGAGAAAAGTCTGCAAGGCAAAATACATGATCATTTCAACCTACAAGAAGGCTGAGGCATAATAAATGAAATAAAAGTAATTTATTTGAACCAGGGCGTAAGGAAAGTCACCCCGGTGACACAGACTCCTGATTGCCCAGAAACGTGCTGCCTAAACAGTGTCATTCCCCCCTTCTTGAAAGAACCCTACTCTTTGTTATTTAAACCAGTTCTCAGCCATTGTTGTGGGATGACGGCCATGCTGCAATTCCTGCTCCTTCATTTTCCTCTGGAGATTTTGGGCACACACACACACACACACACACACACACACGCACGCACCAAGTATGATTTTCAAGCCACCAGGTCAGGATTCAAACTGTGGTCAGCCATGTGGGATCCAGTACCTTAACCCATGCCTCCTGCTGGCCCCGATGCCTTACATCATGAGCTCAAGAACACTGAGGTAAAGAAACGGCAGGGATCACATTATAAATGTATAACCCTTTGTAGTATCATAGTTTACTGCAGACTAGAACATTCTGGGCAATAACCCTGATGAGTTAACAAAATTTGGGCTCATGCTTTACTTGGGCCCTTGAATTCCACAAACTTCTCAGAGCTACTTTTCTTTCTCAAGAACAAGGAAGCAAGCCCTTAAAAAAATTAATAATAGGCAGCACTTAAGTAACTGTACTAACTTTAAATGATTCTTTGTGTTGAAAAGAAGAGGTGGAAGAGAAGGGGAAGGGTAGGAGATGGAAGAGGAAAGAGAAGAAGGAAGAGGAGAAAACTGTCTGATTCCTGCTGCATCCTTCAGTGAGTCGGTGAGACACTCGACAGGACAAACCACGCACTTAAAACTTTCTCTAGAATCACAGGGCTGCTGGGGTTCTCTTAGATCTTAATCATAGGGGACCAGCAGTTAGCATAACGGCTATGTCGCTGGACTCCCATGTAGTTGACCACATTTTGAGTCCTGGACCCAGTGGCTTAAACTCACCCTGGAGGGTGATTTCTCGCTGTCTCTCTGTCTCTCTGTCTTTCTGGTGAGTGTATGCAGCCTATAGCAAAAACCTCTTAAAAATAAAAAAAAGATCTCAACCATACATGAAACTTTTTCTTTCACATTTCCCATGCTTTTGAAATACTAGTTTTACTCCCTCGGGATTCTAATACTGGATATAAACATAAATCCTTTCATAATATCACTCAATCCGATCACTCCCTCTTGCACAGTGACTTCTAAAACTGATGTTTCTTTTTTCTTTTTTCTTTTTTTTTGGAGAGGTTTTTGCTATAGGGCACGTGCGCTCACCAGAAATACAGAGAGAGACAGAGAGACAGTAAGTGAGAAATCACTCTCCAGGAGGGATGGCCACACCGCAATCCCTTCTCCTCCGTTCTCCTCTTGGGATCTTAGGCACGCATGCACACACACCCGGCCTGAGTTTAAGCCAGCGGGTCTGGCACTTGAACTGCAGTCGACTACATGGGAGTCCAGTGATGTAGCCACTATTCCAACTGCTGGTCCCTTAAACTGATGTTTGTACAAGAAGACCAGAGGTGAAGGCAAGGGTGAGGTCAGGGAGCAGCATTGCAAAGGTCAGCTGGAGACAAAGTGAGCTCCTCTACAGATCTTTTGGAAGAAGAGAACGCCTCATCTGGATGGCAGGATATCTGGAAGCAGGTATGTGGACAAGTTAACTCATTCATTCCTCCTCCTGTACCAGCGTGATGAGCTAAAGGCTCAGTACCGCTTTTAAAGCAAGCAGAACCTGCAGAGTGAGCCTAGTAACCAGACCCAATGGGAGCTTCCTCCTGTTCTGTTGTAAAGTTGGAAATCCATCTATTTCATACATTGTCATGTTAATGCAATTTCAGAGCTCCTGGAACCCCAGATAACCTCAGGAAATGAATCACCCCTTTCTTGAGAGGTTTCCAGAGGATTCCGACAATAGCTCATTAATGAGACTACCCAGCAGGTACAGGGCTGAGCACAACCTTGTACCTGACAGTAAACCGCTCATTTAGAAAATGATGATTTTCAAGACGGAGTGGGGGTGGGAGGATTAGCAGCTACATTATCCACTGTGAGGGCGGAAGGAACATCTACTTTAGACTGAATTCTGATCCTTCAAGGAGAACCTGTGCTGGTGAAATGAAAGGGATAAGAATCTTGCAAGAAAACAAACTGAACGGTATTTGTATTCTTAAGTCATGGGAGAGGATATAAGGCCCCGTCTCTAGGAATAGCCAATTCAAATTGTTCAGATAAAAACATAGACAAAATCCAATGGCCAAAATCTCTCAAGAGGATGGGGAGGTCAGATAATACAATACAATAATATAATATAACCATAGATACTTAAAACAGGGAAAGCAATGGAAAATTGCCAAATTATGACGCTAACATGTGACTGAAATGAAAGATCCTAAGAAATCTTAATAAAGTTCCTCAGAGTTTGAAGGACATGTTCAAGACAGGAAAAAAAATACATATAATAGAAACAAGGGGAAAGAATTATGTAGCAGCAGAGGTCTGCTAGTTAGTTCTATCTCTAGTTTTTTTGTTTGTTTGCTTGTTTTAGGTTTTTGTCATAAGGCACACGTGATTGCCAGAGAGAAGGAAAATGAGAAATCTGCCCCGCCCCGGAGTATGGCCATGCCACAATCCCTTCTCCTTCATTTTCCTCTCAGAATTTTGGGCACACACGGACACGCACCCCGGTGTGATTTTCAAGTTGCCAGATCCAGGATTTAAATCACAGTTGGCCGTGTGGAAGTCCAGTGCCTTAACCACCATGCCACCTACTGGCCCCTCTGTCCCTAATTCTTAACATTACCAGTCTGTTGACATAGTAGCCAGATAGCTGAAGTTCAAAACGAGTCAAGGATTGGGACCAGAAGTTGGCGTAATGGCTATGTTGCTGGACTCCCATGTAGTCGACCGTAGTTCAAGTCTCAGACCCAGTGGCTTAAACTCACGCCGGGCACATGTGTGTGCGTGCCCAAGATCGCGAGAGGAGAATGGAGAATGTGGCATGGCCATCCCCACTGGGGGATTATTTCTCACTGTCTGTCTCTCAGTCTCTCTCTTTCTGATGAGCACATGGGCCCTATAGCAAAAACCTCCAAAAACAAAACACAACAAAAAACAAAAATGAGTCAAGGATTACGTTCCAAATTACTAACCTAACTGGTAAATTGGTGGGTTGGTGGGAGTAGTGGTTTGGTTCTCCAGTATGGTCTATAAAGAATTAAAGGACCACCCAAGACCCTCTGCCCTGACTTCACCCTCCTGCTCCCTGGCCTAGCCAGGAGCCAGGTTAGAACACTCTACTTATTCTGTCTCTTTCCATCTTTCTCTCTCTATTTTAATTTTTTTTTTAAACTTAGCTCTCTGCTGCTCTTTTGTCTTTCTAATTCTTACCTTTCTCCCTGCCCCCATAGGATAAGCCAATCAGCAGCCATCTACACTCTCAGTTAAAAGTGGCTCCATTTTTTCATTTTTTGACAAAAACGTTTTTTCTTCTCTTTTTCTTAGTTTTTGTCTCATTTTTTTCTATTCTTTGTTTTCTTTCTATTCCTTTTCTTTTTCTTTTTACTTTTCTTACTTTTCTGCTCAGACCCCATACACTGATCTTTCAGATAGGTCTACGTGCTCAGTAGCCAGATAACTGAATACTGTTAGGGTCAGATTAATTCTCAGTTTTTATTGAATTAGTTGCACAAAGGGATAGAAACGGTACTGTGTACAGACTGCAGGTCAACTCCTTCTGCATTCTTCTGATTGCTCAGATTTAACTCCAAAAAATAGGGGGAAAAAAAAGTATAATCCATCAGATGACCAGAAACCACTGCAGAGGCACAAGAAATATGAGAAACCAAGAAAATATCTCTCCTCTAATGGAAAAGAATAACTCCTCTTCCTCCACAAAGAATACAAGGGAACTCCTGGAAATGTCAGATAAAGAATTTAAAATATTCATAGTGACAAAGCTAACAGAGATGCAAGAGAATAGAGACAACGAACTCTAGAAGATGCAGGAGAAAAGAGACACCAAGTTCCAGGAGGTGAGGAAGTTCTTGCATGATCTGAAAGAGGAGATTCTTTCATAAAAAAGAATCCAATGATATTGTTAGAGATGAGTGTTGTAATACAGGAAATCAAAACTTCCGTTGAAAGTATCAAAATCAGATTAGACCATGCAGAAGATCAAATTTCAGATGTAGAAGACAGAACCTCTGACCTAGAAAAATACTGAGAAAAGAATCCCAAAAAAAGCAAAATAACATACAAGTTATACCAGATACCATTAAATGCCCAAATATCCAGATCATCGGTATCCCCAGAGGTGAAGAAACTAATAAGGGCATAGATAATCTATTCCATGAAATCCTGGAAGAAAACTTTCCAAACCTAGAGAGGCACTCAAATATCCAGACCCAAGAAATGCAAAGGACCCCACATAGAATCGACCCAAGAAGATCTTCCCCGAGGCACAACATAGCCAGATTGACCAAAAACACAAAGGACCAGCAGTTGGCATAATGTCTATGTCGCTGGACTCCCAAGTAGTCAACCGCGGTTGGAGTCTCGGACCCAGTGACTTAAACTTGTGCCGGATGCATGTGCGTGCATGCTCAAGATCCCGAGAGGAGAATAGAGGAGAAGGGATTACAACACGGCCAGAGGAGAAGGGATTGCAGTGTGGCCATCCCCCCATGGGGGGTGATTTCTCGCTTTCTGTCTCTCTGTCTCTCTCTTTCTGGCGAGCACACACACCCTACAGCAAAAACCTCTCCAAAAAAAAAAAAAAAAAAGAATTTACCAATACCCACACCAGTTCTCCAAAAAAGGCTGAAAGGAGTGCTATACCAGGAAAACTAAAGTCAGACACACAGAAATAAGGGTACAAGAAACAACCAAAAGAATGTCCAGCCTAATGGTAGGGACAAGTCTGGAGTTGAATATTCACTTTCAGAGTTTAAATGGAAAGGTCAGACCATAGTAACAATGCAAATTCACTAGAAGAGAGGTTAATTACATGAGTCTGAACTAGTGAAATAGAATGTTTTGACTTTAGACTAAAACATTACAGATTTTCTTCAGTGCTTTGATTTCCATATTTAAGGATTTTTGTATTCTCTTGAACTGTTAATAGGTTCATCTACCTACTATTTCAACTGAATCCTAACCTTTTTCCTGGCTTTCAGTTTTAAGCAAATTTCCCTTAACATTTTTTTATTTTGATCTATTAAAACTGAAAAAATTTTTTGAAATTAAAAATGCATTAAAAAATACCTATTAATACCTATTTAATAACTGCAGTAAGCTATATAGCCCTAGCAAGATGCTACTTTATAGTATGTTCACTTTACTCACTGAAGTTTATGCCTAAAGTCAGACATGCATTCTTAAATATGTATGTATCAACTGTGCTTGATATTGGAAATCTTTAAATTAATTAATATCTTTAATATGAAAAAATATCAAATATGAAAAAATATGAAAAAATATGAAAAAAAAGAACTAAAGAAAAAGGATCATTGTTCTGATGGCCAATGTATAAATAATGACAGAAAAAAAGAATTTCTATTTTGCCTTTGCCTTTTTCCAGGAGAATAATCTTCAACCTGGGCAGAAAAAATAATAAAAAGGGAAAAGGAAAATAAGCACAAAATAAATTCGGGAACTAAAAGACCTAAAGATAGGATAATTACGGAGTTCGGTTCAATAATCTCTAAAAGAATTACAGAGAACAAAGATCTCAAAAACAAGAACAGGAAAAAGTTTTACTTCCCCAAAGGAGAAAAGGCGGTTTCAAGGACGGATTACGGACCGGCCACAGTGCAGCAGCAGCAGCAGTGTTAGAAGCTGTTATGGGTGAACAATTACAAACACGGGCCATAACAAAGTCACTGGGAAGACTGGGGTACGGGCCCAGGTCCACCTGCAATGCAGTGGGTACAAACACTACCGCCAGTGACCCTGCCTGGCTGACCCTGCCTGGCTGACGGGTAGGTGGGGGGATGGCGGAGTGAGACTCTGTTGAGGGAGCTTGTCTTTGTCTGTTCATCTCTCTTTCATGAAAGAAATGAATAAATAAACTTTACCAAAAAAGAAAAAAAACGGATTGTAAAACAGGTGATTGGAGAGCACTTAAGAAAAAGGAAGATCAGGTTGGGAATGCAACAAATGGTTTTAAAAGCGAGTCGTAACCAACTAATGCCATTTTCTTTTCTCCTGGTAATTCTTGGTTTGAAGAAAAGAGTAGTGATACAAAATATGCTTTTTTTTTTTTTTCCCAGGAAGATCTATGTGGACCGCAGACTCCTTAGACAAAATTCGCTAGTCAGACAAAATTCACTGCTGATGAAACCGACAAATCCCAAATGTGCTGAGATACCGTCTGATCTCCCAAAATAAGACCTCTGGTTTGCACATCTGCCATGGATCTGGACAGAGATTTGGAAGGTGAATCTATCAAATTCTCAAAGGGTTCACAGCTAATTATACAGATGAGATAATATGTGACAAAAACAAGATGCAAATGCTCCCACACATCAAAATAATTTTTTTGAGAGGTTTTTGCTACAGGGCGCATGTGCTCGCCAGGAAGATGGAGAGAGACACAAAGTGAGAAATCACCCCCCAGGGGGCATGGCTACGCTGCAATCCCTTCTCCTCCTTTCTCCTCTTGGGATCTTGGGCACGCACGCACCCGCGCCCAGCCTGAGTTTAAGCAACCGGGTCCGGGACTCGAAACACGGTTGACTACATGGGAGTTCAGCGACATAGCCATTACGCTAACTGCTGGTCCCCATCAAAAGAATTTTTAAAAAATGAAAATAAAAAGTAAGTCCCTGGGTCCAGCAGGTGACATGGTGGTTAAGGTTCTAGGCTCCCATATGGCCAACCGTGGTTCAAGTCCAGGACCCAACAGCTTAAAAAATCACATCAGGCATGTGTGCGTGCCCAAAATCCCAGGAGGAGAATAGAGAAGGGACTGCAGCATGGACAGTACCTTGGGGGGTGATTTCTCACTTTCTCTCTTTGTTTCTCTCTCTCTCTCTAGCAAGCACACCCACCCTATGACAAAAACCTTAAATAAATAAATAAATAAAAAGAAAGTTGCACGTACAGGTTTCAAAGACCTACTTGTTCAAATATAGGATGGGGGTTATCTAATCTTTGACAAAATCCCTAAGAAAAAGGGACCCCTGGGTTTTATAGTATAATTGAATCCAGCCTATTGAAACAAGTTATAAGATAGACAAATATCAAAAATATTATACTGAGTAAAAGAAGCCAAATACAAAAATACAGACATATGAAGGCAGGACTACTCTATGGTGATAACAATAAAATCAGACCCATATTGCCTGACTGGGGCAAGGCAGGGTTGGGGGCACTGACTGGGAACGGCCATGGTGGTCTCTGGGGTGATGAAATGTTCTGTGTCCACATCCTGACATGCAGCCATCAGAACTGAGAGATTTTAGGTCATGGCCCAGCTGTGGTGGCAGAGGCAGGAGGACGCTCTGCACAAAGGCTGGGGCTGCACGTGGGGCCCAGGTTGGCTTCCCAGCCCAACCGGGACAGGCCAATGACAGCAGCACCCACCTGCGGTCCGAGGTGACTGAGAGGCTGGGGCAGAAGGGAACACGCTGCAGTGAAACCCTGTCGAGGTTACCTATCCCTCCCTCCCTTCCAAACTTCCGCACTCTATCATTTAAAAAAAAAAAAGAGGGGGCTAGCCAGTGGCGTGGTGGTTAAGGCACAGGACTCCCACATGACCAACCACAGTTCAAGTCCTGGACCTGGCAGCTTGCTTTCTTACTTTCTTAATCTCTCTTTCTCTCAGTCTCTGTGGTGAGCACACATGTCCCGTAGAAAGTTTTAAAAATAATAATAATGAATAAAGTTAAATAATTATTAAAAAAAATAGAATATAAAAAAGAACAACAGGGACCAGCAGTTAGCGTAATAGCTATGTCGCTGGACTCCCATGTAGTCGACCGCAGTTCGCGTCCTGGACCTGGTGGCTTAAAACTTATGCCAGGCGCATGTGCGTGCGTGCCCAAGATCCCAAGAGGAGAATGGAGGAGAAGGGATTGCAGCGTGGCCATGCCCCCTGGGGGGTGATTTCTTGCTTTCTATCTCTCTGTCTCTCTCTGTCTGGCGAGCGCACGCACCCTATAGCAAACACTTCTCCCAAAAAAAAGAACAAAAAAAAAAAGACTGAGTATCTTGTAGTACGTACGCATGTATGCGTGTGTTGTATGCGTATGTATGTATGCGTGTGTTGTATAAATAAATATATGTGTGTGTGTATACACACACACACACACACACACACACACAGTATCTCCATTAAAGAAAAATGTAATGGGAGCCTCCACTCTGAGGTAGCTGTCTTGGGTTTTTATCAACAGAAACAGTGCCCAGAATCATGCAAGTATCAATCCAGATGTCTTCTGCACGTCTCAGACTGTTCAGATCCAGAACCCACACTGGAAGACACCGAGATCGTGACGCAGACCTAGAGGAGAACCCAGAGGGTGGAGGTGCGGGATCCTCTGGCATATGAAAAACAACTGGGAACGTCTAGCATGACACGGCAGAAGCACAGGAGGACACGCACGGGTCTTCAAAAATCCGGAAGGCTTTCGGGTGGAAGGAAACATCTGTGGTGTGAGCCTCCAGGGGCAGAACAAAACCCACTGCACAGGAGCTGGCCTGAGGAGAAAGCACGCTCTTCACTGGAGAATTTTCTTTCCTAAGTGACTTGATCTGGCAAATGCCCACTGCCAGAATTGTTCAAACAAAAACAGTGATCGGCTATGGCAGGTGACACAGAAAAAATTATTGCAAAAGGTGGTGGGAGGCTGCACTGACCAGGTGGTGCCTGGTCGATAGATCCATCGAGTTTAGGTAAGTCCCTCCCGTGCACGTGTCACAGCTCCTTCGATCCGACCTCGACCTGTCCCAGTGCACATTCATTACATGGCCCGCAAGCCCCCTCCTCCGCCTTTGCTCCTCTGCCAGCGTGTGATCCTGGTCGCCCCGGGCAATCAGAACGCCCGTCCTGCAGACTTGGCTCTCCAGCCTGCCCCAGCACCCTCTCGCCCGCAGTCTCGTTCCTCTTACGTCCACCTCCTCACTCTGCCAGAGCCATTTTTCTACAATGCCATGTAGCCGTATAAGCCCCTATGTAAAGCCTCAAAGGGACCTTATCACTTCAACCTTTTTTTTTTTTTAAAGAGATTTTTGCTATAGGGCATATGTGCTCGCAGGAGACACAGAGACAGAGAGCAAGAAATCACCCTCCCCATGGGGGCATGGCCATGCCACAATCTCTTCTCCATTTCTCTCCTGGGACCTTGGACACGACACACACACGCCCGGTGTGAATTTCAAGCTGCCAGGTCTGGGACTCGAACTATGGTTGAATACATGGGAGGCCAGCGACGTAACCATTACACCATCTACTGGCCCCAAGATCTATCAAGACTAGTCTGTTTAGTAATGCACAGGTAAGGACCCCCAGGACCCGGCCCTTACCTACTAGCCACACACCTCAGGCCTGATTCCGCACCACTCCCAAGCCTCACAACTAGCGTTCTATTAACATGGAAGACTTGAGTGTTCCGGCTGGTCCTTGCTCCCTCTTTGGCTCAGTTATGGCTAGTGCTGGAGTGGCATCCCAACCTTGCCTTTGATCCCTTAAATCTCAGCTCAAGAGTCAGCTCCTCTCAGTTCCCTTGTCTCCCAGACAGAACTCACTGACCCTCATTCTGGCTCCCACAGAGGCTGTGTTCACCTCGGCCTTATTTACAACTGCTACGTGCAGCGCCCGAATTTCCTGAGTGGTTTCCACTGGGCTGCAGCTCAAAGGGAACACGGCCTCTTCCTCAGGTCTGTGTTCCTGGCACCCTTCTTAGCACACAGAAGGGACATTAATTAATGCTGCACTGCATTTTCTTTCTTTTCAAAAACCCATTTCCAGGACCAGCAGATGGCATAATGGTTCCATCACTGGACTCCCATGGAATTGACCATGGTTCGAGTCCCGGACCCAGTGGCTTAAAACTCACGCTAGGCACATGTGCATGCATGTCCAAAATCCCAAGAGGGGAATAGAGTAAGGAGAAGGGATTGTGGCCATTCCACCTGAGGGACGATTTCTCGCTTTCTGTCTTTCTCTGTCTCTCCACCGAGTGCACACACCCTACAGCAAAAATCTCTCAAAAAAAAAGAAAAACCCTATTTCTTAACAGTTAGGAGGTGATAAGAACACATGCTCTTCTCTACCTCAGGAATCAGAAAGACATCGTGTGGGGGTTAGAATGAGGCCGGGACAGCCCCCTCTGTCATTGCACCGCTACGCGCCACTGCGAGGGGCAGGGGCCGCCTTCAAATGAAGAGGATGGCTGCCGTCGTCCACGCTCTGGAAGGGCGGGCTGCATCCAGAGCTCAGGACCAGGAAAGACAGCTGCCCTGCCACTCCCGTCTTTGTAGGGGGCTCTTTGGGGTTCCCAGAGGGAAGCCCCAAGAAACTGAAAGGCTCCTTCAAGAGAAGATGCTATGGGGTAAGCCCAACTACGGTGTTCTCAGCAGCATGCCAACTGGCCAACAGCTGAGACGAGGGAACCAAGTCGTCCTTCCCAATCGAGCTGAAAACTGCGAGTGTGGAACTTTTTGGCCAGGGTGCAAAAAAACACAACAGCCCCGGTTCTAAGAACTCTGATGGTACAGAAGAAAAAGAAACTGCTTCTCTTCATCCCCCGAGCAGCTCGCAGCCATGGAGAATGGTACGTGCACCCCCAGCACGGGTTCTTATTTACCCAGTTCAGACATGCAGACACAACACAAAACAACACGTTCCACTTCTTGCTCTCAATTTCAATTAACAATTACAAGGGTAACAGTCTCCGTGGAGAGTCAAGGCAGAAGCGGAAACAAATAACAGTCAAGTCTTAGTTATCTGAGCTAATCAGGGAGAGAAAGACATGAATAATTTAAAAGAACAAGGACTACAAAATAAATAAAACACACCACCTAAAACCTCTCACTCCTCCTTTGAGCAGTGTTCCCACTTTGGTCCCCACTAGCTCCTCATCCAGTTATGAATGCTGCTTGACTTGGCCGTCCTGATGTCCTTTCCAACGGCCAAGTATCCTCTCAGAAAGCTCCCCTGCTGGGGCCGCCAGGTGGCGTGGTGATTAAGGTGCTGGAGTCCCACATGGCCGACTGACTGCAGTTCGAGAACCAGACCTGGCAGCTTGCTTTTTCATTTTCCCTCTCTCTCTCAATCTCTCTGGTCAAACTTTAAAAAATAATAATAACAATAAATAAAATAATTTATAGAAATAAAAAGAAAGCTCCCTTCTAAACAAGCCCCTCCTCCCGCCTCTGTTTCCAACCAGCTCCGAAACCTCGCAGAGCCATGGGGCCTGGCGCTCCTGAACAATGCCCCGTCTTGTGTCCTTGGTATCCGGAACAACATCTGGTCCGTTGTGATGTACAACAAATGTATGTGTAATTGACCTGAAATGATTCCTAACAGGAATTTGCTCATGTTCCGACGTGGGCACTGACTCCTGACAAATCACATTATTTCCTCGTGTGAAACTGAGGGATGGGAACTGAATCACCTCTGGAGCTGTCTCGTGGGCACACACCCAGGGAGCCGTACTCATACTCGTGCCTAGTGGTCGTCAGTGACACGGCCAAGAGCAACAGCCCTCTTAGAGCCAGGGGCTCCCTACCCAGATCCCTTCCAGTTCGACAAATCAGTAAAGATAAATTTTAAAATTTTACAAAGGAATCTCAATAGACTAAGTGTGCGTGACCTACTTATTGATCATTCAGATAGTCACTAAGTGCCTGCTAATCTGTATAGAATAGAAATCCTTGTCTACGCAGGCCTTACTAATGAGTTGAAGAACTCAGGCGTAAAATGAAGAGGCAACCGACAAAAGGAGTCAGAACAGAATCAATGCCAGACTAACGGGACGGCCAATGACGCTGTGGGACTCAAAGATGAGCGAGCTCCCGGCTGAGGGGCCAGACTGAGAAGGGGCCTGAAGCCCCGGACCAGCAACGAGATCCAGTTTTGTCACCAGCAGTCCCTGGTGCGTGAGCACCGCGGTAAGTCATCACTGTGGTTTAAGGACGTGAACTAATTCAGCACCACTTCCTGCCTATCAGGGCGTCAGGAGGAAAAGCGACACACCCCTGAGAGCAACACACTGAGCGAATGCCAGGTGGCTACACAGATTCAGGCCATGCTCACGCGGGTATCTGGGACACTCACACCTCTCAGTGGGAGGCCGTATGCATTTTCCAGCTTGTCAATGCTGTATCCGAACCATGCAAACACGCCCGAATGACCTATACACATAGAAGGATGCTACGGTGTCCCCAGCCCCCCACAGCCTACAGTCCCGAAGCATTCTGAAAGGTCTGGGGAGGGCACTGTGATTTTCCGGCAGCGGGCTTGTTTTCCGGGCCACGTTTTGCTCCAGCCCGTGCAGAGTGAGGCTGCGCTCCCTGAGCACATATGCGCCGACAGATGGTGTAAGAGGACTAGGATCCCACTAGCTCCTTCCGGGGAGCCAGATTGAATGCAAATGTAAGCTACAGCGAAGTTAAACAAGGAGCCTCGGAACTGACTCTCACATCTGAAACCCAGACAGAGAATGAGAGGTACCCCTAGGAAGCCAAACTGCGTCCCCTGGTGTCGTTTACCCAAGGCAGCGTTTACCCACAGCAGCGCAGTGTTCCCTGCGGCTGTTTCCAACAATGGGGGGGGGGGGGGAAGGATGCTTAAAAGCAGGCAACAACACCCTATTCATCTCTGGAAAAATGGTGCCCGACCCAATTAGCGCTTGCTAATTGTGGCAATGGGGGGACCAGCAGATGGCATAATGCTTACATCACTGGACTCCCACGTAGTTGACTGCAGTTCGAGTACCAGACCCAGCAGCTTAAAACAACTCCAGGCATGTGAGCGTGCATGCCCAAGATCCCCAGAGGAGAATAAAGGAGAAGAGATTGTGGTGTGGCCATCCCCCCCAGGAGGTGATTTCTTGCTTTCTGTCTCTCTGTCTCTCTGGCAAGTGCAAAAATCTCTCTAAAATAAATAAATAAATACAGATAGACAGATAGATAGGAATTAAATTAATGGGTACATGACAAAGGCATAAGTGTGGAAAGGATTGTGCTTTGTGACTGTCATTTTCTGAGCAAATGCCAATCTGAATATGCACCCAGAGTGCTGTGTGCAAACGAAGGCTCTTCTGATGGTTGGTCTTAGGAAGCCGCCGCCCAGAACCATGCAGAACAGAGAACAGTCAGGTGGACGCCAACGCCAATGCTTTGCTTCTCGGAGGGCAGGCTGCCCATCACATGTCAAATTAACCGCAGGCGAAAGGCAGTTGCTAAGATCTTTTTCAAACCACCCACCTCTCTCTTGCTGTTGGCCCTGTTCTAAAAGGAGCAAAGGAAAAGAAAGCTTTCTGCCGCACATTAAACAAGATGGTCACGGACCCCTCTCCGCCTCCTTCGGTAATGCGTCTAATGGGTTCAGCTCAAACCCAGGAGACGTGAGGGCCAGGCTGCCCTGACTCACTAACCATTCAGTAACGGGGACAAAAGGAATCAAAGGACTGTTCTGATAAATCAGGACTCAAAAGGGTGGAGGTTACAAACCCGACATTTATATATATATATATATATATATATATATATATATATATATATATATTTGCCACAGGGCATGAGCACTCACTGGAGAGAGAGTGCAAGGGAGACAAAAAGTGAGAACTCAGGCCCCAGGGAGGATGGCCACACCGCAATCCCCTTGCCTTCATTCTCCTCTCGGGATTTTGGGTACACACACACACACACACACACACACCTGACACGTTTTCCGCTGGGTCCAGGACTCAACCACGGAGTCAGCAAGCTGCCAGGTCTGGGACTCGAACTGTGGTTGGCTATGTGGGGTCCCATGCCTTAACCACCACACCACCTGCTGGGCCAGCACTTTTGCTTTTCAGAGCAATATATTACAAAGGATCTAAAGCCCCAAGGGCTAGCCCCGCCCCTATCACTAATAAATGGGAAGACCGTGAGCAGGGACTTCGCATTGCCGGGCCTCGGTTTCCTCATCTATAGGATGAAGCAGTCAACGCCAAACAGCCCTCCTTTCTCTATCCCCGAGCACCCCCAAAACCAAATGTAGGACAGCAGAAGCCAACTGGCTCTTAATTCTGTAATCCCGTAACTCTGTGTTACTGCTATTTAATATTCTATGAGGGAAGCTCTGGTCATACATATGCAAAGCAAAGCTAAGTTAGAGTCTAGTTCATTTTTTAGCCATTATAAAATCTTTGTATTTACACAGAGTTGCACTTTTCCCAATACCTAGATGATCTCATTCATTCCTCATGAAATCCCTCCGAGGGAGAAAAGGCAGGTTAGTCTCCCCATGTTATAGCTAAAGCAAGTGGAAGTAATTTCCGCAGGTCACAAATGGTGCCGTCTACAACCTCGTGCTGTACAGAGAGGAGTCACTTTGGACCGCAGATGCAGGACTGTCTGAGGCTGCGGGAAAAGGCTTCATGGGAGGTACTTACTTCAGCTCATTGGTCTCCATGCCCTGGGCGATGGCCATGATGATGCCGCCGTGGTCCCCCCACGTGTAGTAGTGAGGTCCAGGAAGGGCCTGGGGAGGAAGAGCCACTGCTGTGAGGGCGACGCAGAAACCCTGTACACACGCACACGCACACAGACACACAGAGGCGTGTGTACGTGTACACACATGGCAACAATGCCAACCACGTGTATACAAGCCTTCAGTTCACAGAAAACATTCACACCCAGGACCAGCAGATGGTGCAATGGCTATGTGTCGCTTGACTCCCATGTAGTCAACTGTGGTTAGAGTCGTGGACATGGTAGCTTAAAACTCACACTGGGCACACGTGTGTGCATGCCTGAGATCCTGAGAGGAGAATGGAGGAGAAGGGACTGCAGTATGGCCATTCCCTCTGGGGGAGGGGGGGGGGTTGATTTCTCACTTTCTGTTTCTCTATCTCTCTCTGGCATGCACACGTGCTCTATAGCAAAAACCTTTCAAAAAAAAAAAAAAAAAAAAGAAAGAAAAAACTTTCATACCCATTCTCTTATTTTGCTCCACAAAATCCTGTGAATAAGCAAACCAAGTTCTCATCTCCCAATATTTTCCCAAATGAACAAAGAAGGGCTTGGTATTAAAATGGCAGACTGTGGTGTGGTGGTGAAGGCGCTGGACTCCCACATGGGAAAGTGTGGTTTGAATCCTGGGCCTAGCAGCTTGCTTTCTCCCTCTCTCTGTCTGGTGAGTATGTGTGCCCTATAGCAAATTTAAACATAATTATGAGGGCCAGCATGTGGCATAGTGGTTAAGGCCCTGGACTCCCATGTGATGGACCATGGCTCAAGTCCCAGACTTAGAGCTTGAAACTCATGCTGGGCACATGTGTGTGCATGCCCAAAATCCTGAGAGGAGAATGGAGAAGCGATTGTGGCATGGCCATCCCCGCTTGGGGGTGATTTCTCACTTTCTGTCTCTCTGTCCAGTGCATGCGCACTGAAGCAAAAAAAAAAAAAAAAAAAAAAAAAAGGAAAGGAAAAAGAAAATGATAAATAAAATTAAATAAATAATTCTCTTTTAAAAAAAATGGCAGACTGTAAATGTCAGAGGTAGAACGCAAACCCAAATGTCTAATTCTCATCAACTGATGGTTAAAAGTTAACCCATTGGAATTCCAGTTCCACTAGGACCATGTAAGCCCCTGGAGCCCTTTACAGCTACAAACGCTGGCCAAAATGCAAAAATAACTGCCAGAGGACACTGAGCAGCAAGCACAGCAGGCAGCCTGTGGAAGGGACCCAGAGCCTAGAAGAGCCACCCACACAGCTGGGGCTCCTGGTACACTGGACCTCGGGGAGAGCCCAGTCACGGGGTGCCTCAGTCCCAGCCAGAGCTAAAACATCCACATAAACCACTTCTGTCAAAGGAGGCAGGTCAAGGCTGGGGAGGGGATGGATGGGATCCCAGAAGGGAGATGTCAGAAAAGTAAATTCTCTAATTCTGATAGGAATTTAATTAAAGCTCAGCCTCATTGCCATACAACATATGTGTGAAGAAGACCCAACCCAGCAGAGCAAGGCTCAGCAGACCTCACTGAGATCCGAGCTACCGTACACACACACCATGAGAGAACTTCCCGTAAGGACCTACCCTACCCAGGCTGACTGCCACTGAAACAGTGGCATCCTCCGGAAGACCAGATCTCATGCGTTTCATTCACATGCCCAGAATACAAACCAAAACGACCCCAAATACAAATAAATGTGTCTGTAAAGTGTGTCCAATTCTCAGGGGAAAAGACAATCAACAGGTAATGCCAAGATGACCCATACAGTAGACTTTTTTGTTTTTTGTTTTTTAAGAGGTTTTTGCTATAGAGCATGTGCGCTCGCCAGAAAGACAGAAAGAGACAGAGAGACAGAAAGCGAGAAATCACTCCCCGGGAGGATGGCCACGCCGCAATCCCTTCTCCTCCGTTCTCCCCTCAGGATCTTGGGCACACACGCACACGCACTCGGCGTGAGTTTAAGCCACTGGATCCGGGACTCAAACCGCGGTCGACTACACGGGAATTCAGTGACATAGCCATTATGCTAACTGCTGGTCCCATATAGTAGAGTTTTAAAATAGCTGTTCCAGGGCCAGCCAGGTGGTCTGGTGGTTGGGGCAGCTAGATTTCACATGGGCAAGTGCACTGTTTGAATCCTGGACCTGGTGGCTTAGAAAAA
The DNA here is from genome assembly GCA_026018925.1 of Tupaia tana. Classification (NCBI taxonomy): domain Eukaryota; kingdom Metazoa; phylum Chordata; class Mammalia; order Scandentia; family Tupaiidae; genus Tupaia; species Tupaia tana. Next base: position 65,388,124 of record JAKSZU010000015.1, on the reverse strand, counting down.
TATGCCAAGTGCATGCGTATATGTGCCCCAAATCCTGAGAGCAGATTGGAAGAAAAGAGTCTGTGTGGCATGGTCATTCCCCCTAGGGGGTGTGTTCTCATTTTCCCTCTTTCTCTGTCTCTCTGTATAGCTCTCCAGAGAGCATATGCATCCTATAGCAAAAAACAATTAAAAAAAAAAACAGTGTCTGTGTGTGTGTGTGTGTGTGTGTGTGTAGTTGTTATAACCATGTTTCATGGGATAGTGTTCATGTATGAAATGAACAGAAAATAAGAGTTCTCTCCAGAGAATGAAAACTACACACACATATGTACATATACAGATAAACAGAAATTTTTTCACGGAATAAAGTAAAATTAGAAGTAAAATCACTGATGGGTTCAACATCAGAATAAAAATGACAGAGAAATCAATGAACATAAAGATAGATATAGATAAGTAGAAATCTATTCTAAAGAACATATATGGGGGAAAAAAAACAGATCCTAAAAAAGGGCACAAAGGACCTGTGGGACAATAATGAAAAATCTAAAAAAAAAAACAGAAGAAAGGGACTGAGGCATATATAAAGTATTTGAAAAAATAATGGTTGAAAATTTCCCAAATTTGATGAAAGACATAATGCTATAGAGTTAAGATCAGTATCCCGAAATAGGGTAAACTCAAAAGAGACCCTTCCAAAATACATCATAAAAAAAACATAAAAACAAAAGAGAGAAAAACATTATTGAAAACATCTAGAGGAAAAAGGAATGTTACACCCAGAGAAAGAAAATGCCTGCTGAACCTGAACCCATCACGACCCAAATCAGGAGGTAGGACATCTTTAGTATGCTGTAAGAAGATCTCTGTCAACCTAGAATTCTATACCCAACAAGCATATCCTCTAAGAATGAAAGTAAAATAAAGGTATTCTCAAGTAAAGGAAAAACTAAGAGATTCACAGCCAATAATCCAACTCTAAAAGAAATGCTAAAGAAATTTCTTCAAGCTGTATGGAAATTTCCCAGGGGTTAAAAAAAAAAAAAGCTTTAAGAATGGAGAACAAGGGGATCAGCAGATGGCATAATGGTTACATTGCTGGACTCCCACATTATTGACCACAGTTCAAGTCCTAGACCCAGTGACTTGAAACTAAGGCCGTGTGCATGTGTACCCCAAATCCCAAGGAGAATGAAGGAGAAGGTATTGCAATGTGGCCATCCTCCACGGGGTGTGATTTCTCACTTTCAGTCTATCTTTGTGTGTCTATCTGACAAGTCTACAAGCCCTAGAGTGAAAATCTCTCTTAAAAAAAAAAAAAGAAAAGAGAAAAGAAAAAAGAAAAAAAAGAAAAGAAAAGGGAGAGCAAGAACAATTGTAAATATCTGGGTAAATACTCAATTCTGCTTTTTCCTTTAAAATTTCTATGATGATTTGAAGCAAAAACACAAATATAATTGGGACCAGCAGATGGCATAGTGGCTAAGTTGCTAGACTCCCATGTAGTCAACCACGGTTTGAGTCCTGGACCCAGTGACTTAAAGTCACGCCAGGTGCATGTGCATGTGTGCCCAAGATCCCGAGAGGAGAATGGAGGAGAAGGGATTGTGGCATGGCCATCCCCCCTAGGGGGTGGGGGTGATTTCTCACTTTCAGTCTCTCTGTCTCTATCTTTCTGGCAAGAGCAAAAACCTCTCAAAAAAAAAATAAATAAATTATATATATAAAACCTTGTAGGTTTTTCAATGTATATCAATGTGATGCATGACAATAACACAAAGGTGGGAAGAGAAAAAGAACTTACATGGTTGCAATGTTTCTAAATTTATGTTAAATGAGATATCAATTCAAAGACTGAAAACCTAGATATGTATGTTGTAATCCATATAGCAACCACTTTAAAAAATAAATATATAACGAGGGGCCTGTAGGTGGTGTGGTGGGTGGGGGCACTGGAATCCCACATGGCCGACCATGGTTCAAGTCCTGGACTTGGCGGCTTGCTTTCTCACTTTCTCTCTCTCTCTCACTTTCTCCCTCTCTGGTCAAATTAAAACTAATAAATAAATAAATAAACAAATAAAGTTAGATAAAATAATTCTTAAAAAAAATAACAAAAAGTACAATATTTAAATAAAAATAAAATACTAAAAATATCTAAATAATATAAAATAAGACAGGAAGGAACAGAGGAATAAAAATGAGATGGAATAAAAGAAAAAATAATAAAATATTATATCTAAGTCCAACCATATCAATAATTATATTAAATATTAACGGGCTAAATATTTCAGTCAAAAAGCATAAGTTGGCGGGAACCAGCAGTTAGCGTAATGGCTATGTTGCTGGACTCCCACGTAGTCGACCGCAGTTCGTGTCCCAGACCCGGTGGCTTAAAACTCACGCCGGGTGCGTGTGCGTGCGTGCCCAAGATCCCGAGAGGAGAATGGAGGAGAAGGGATTGCGGCGTGGGGGGTGATTTCTCGCTTTCTGTCTCTATGTCTCTCTCTGTCTGTCTGGCGAGCGCACGCGCCCTATAGCGTAAAACCTCTCCAAAAAAAAAAAAAACATAAGTTGGCAATATAAATTTAAAAAGTCAGGTGCTATCCATATTGCTCTAAGAAATACTGTAAATATTAGGTTGTCAGGAAAGTCCTGATGCATTTTTTGCATAGAAAAACATAGAAAAAACTATGACTTTCCAGATGACCTAATATAAGTAGATAAACAGTAAAAGAGGTACCATCCAAAAAGTAAACCTAAGATAGCTGGAGGGACTATTTCAGTATCAGATAAAATACTCTTTAAAACAAAAGCTCTAAAAAAGGGATATTTCATAATGATGCAAGAGACAATGCATCAAAAAAGATCATTCTAAATACAAGTACACTTAATAACAGGCTCAAAATATATGGCAAGGGCCAGCGAGGGGCATGAACGTTGAGGTACTGGACTTCCAGACGGCCTACCGTAGTTCGAGTACCAGACCTGGTAACCTGGAACTCACACTGAGAATGTGTGTATACCCAAAATCCTGAGAGGAAAATGGGTTGCGGTGTAGCCATACCCCTGGGGGATATCACACATACAATGTGAGAAAGAGATAAAGATATGGGTGTTTGTTTGCTTTTAGGATTTTTGTTATGGAGAGTGTGCACTTGCCAGAAAGTCAGAAATCTACAAATCACCCCCCAAAAGGGACGGCCACACTGCAATCCCTTCTCCTCCATTCTCTTCTTGGGATTTTGCACACACACACACACACACACACACACACGCCCGGCATGAGTTTCAAGCTGCTGGGTCTGGGACTCAAACCACAGTCGACTACGGAGTCTAGCGACATAACCATTATGCCATCTACTGGTCCCAGGTTTGCTTTTTTCTTTTCTTGCTATAGGGCATGTGTGCTCACTGACAAAAGACAGAGAGAAGGGTAAAGTAAAAGATCACCCCCCCCTCCAGTGGGAATGGTCATGCCATAATCTTTTCTCCTCCATTCTCTTGAGATTCTGGTGCCTGGAGAGGGGCACTGACAGTGGCCCCAGCAACAGCCACCATTTCACTGGAGGAGGAACCAGAACCCACTTTCTACCCAGAAGGCAATCACTTGCAGATGTTTCAGTCCCAGACGACACCAACAGCAGAAGGGACAAACGAACCACAGAGCAGCCCAGAGGAGAGTGCTCTCATTCCTAAAGGAATGTCCATCTCCAGCAAGCAGAAACCAGCTGCCAACTCTTTCCCCTGGGAACAGGACACAGATGACCCGAAATTTCACTTCCAACTCGTCCACACTCTAATGACTCTGACCGTAACTACCTCCTTTGTCTGAATATGTGATTACGTGCTCTACCATATTACATAGCCCTGAATTTACACACACACACACACAGACACACACACACACACACACACACACACACAGAGCCTCATATCTCTCAGCTGGAAGGACAGTTAGTCCTACTACAAATGAGATCAGGTATGTGACAAGTCTCTAAACCGCAAAGAGCCATGTGATCATTGGGTATTACTATGACTGCTTCAAATATTGCATATTTAAATATAAAAGGGTGTATATTTCTGCATATTTCATTCTCAAAAAGACATGTCATGAGAATGGGAACTAGGTCAGCTAGCTCTCCTAAGAACTCCATGTCACTCCTTACTGGTGCTCAGCCTGCAGGCGACACTCAAAAAATTGTCAAGTAGTCATCTGTTGTGTCTTACTCTGTGGCTCCTGACACATACAGAGCCACCACTGAAATGAGACCAGATCTATCTCTCCTGGTCTTAATATGTCATGGGAGAGTGGTGAAAAACATTGTCTTATAGTTCTGGGAATTCTCTAACATCCGAAGCTAACACTGAATTAACATTCCGGGACTAGAAATGGAGCTCCACTTCAAAATCGATCTAATCTGCACCGGAGGTTCCAAATCAGACAACCTAAGGTGAACACCAAGCCTACGCCTGCACTATGGAATGTCCTGTTCCTAGATGGAAAATATATAGCATTGCCCAGTGGGTAAAGTCTCCAACCACAGTGCAAAAATATTGGAAGTTTTTGTTTTTTTAAATAACCAGCTTTGGACTTGATTCAGCTCTTTACTTTCCTATCCGACAAACCGTAATATGCTGATACACTGAGCAAATAAATACTGAGCACCCATTCTAAGCCTGGCCCTGTGAGGTCCTAGGATTACAGAGACAAGCAAAACAGACATTGTCTGTGTCCTCGTAGAATTATAAACTTGGAACTTTTAGTAAAATTCATAGTTTCTTCAAATAAGTATTTTTTAAATTTACTTATTTATTTTTTAGGTTTTTGCCATAGGGCCCATGTGCTTCCTGGAGAGAGAGACAGAGAAAGAAAAAATAAGTAATCACCCCCCCCCCCCCCCCGAGGGGGATGACCACACCGCAATCCCTTGTCCTCCTGGGATTTGGGGAATCCATGCACGCGTACCTGGCATGAGTGCTAGGTCCAGGACTTGAACCACAGTCAGTCATGAGGAAGTCCAGCAGCTTAACCACTGTGCCACCTGCTGGCCCCAGTCTGTTTTTCATTTAAAGTGACTTTTTTTGGCAAGATAGTGCATCATCTTAAAAGGTATGAACATAGACCAGTGCGGCTGCCTCACTGGCAGCTCTGGGTACCTGTCTTTACTTCACAGTCATGTTTGGCATTGCTGGCCTTCACCATGGGCCAAACCTGTCCCTGAAATGTCACAGCACAGCACACGTTCTCACACACACACACAAGGACCTAGGAAGTACAGGATGAGCTGACCTCTCGCCACCTGGCTCCAGCGCTGCTAGAAATATACACGTTGGTCTTGCTGGCCAAGTTCTTTCCCACCGAGCCTAAAAGGCAAGAGGAGTCATTATTTTTCATCTGGAGAATAGGTCACACAACCTTGCCCAGCCAGAACTCCTGAGCAGTACCTAGTGACTGAGAATGTTTTGAAACAGGAAGAGCAGTTACTGCTAGAGAGGCCGAGCGTCACTCTCCTCGGCCGCACCAACCCGACAGCAGGTCCCTGGAGACCAGGCACGCACACTCACCCGTGGCGATGATGAGGCCGGGAGCCGACTCCTTGGAGAGGATGGGCATTCTCCTGAGCTGGAGGTTGAGGAGTTGACTAAGGCGCTGGGCCAGGTGGAGTGAACAGCCCTGGGAAAGCTATAGGACAGAAGTAATCAGACCTAGATCTCCCAGCAAAGCCGGAGGCCTGCGTGTGGACACCACAGCGAGACACAGAGCAAGGAGACCTAGCTCAGAGGGAACCAGAATCACAGCCCACTGTCTCCACAGTCCCCCAGAAAGAGATGATCATCTGAACCAATGTAAATGTCTCTTACGGAAGGAAAGAGAAAAATAACAACTTAAAAACTCCCTCTGAGACTCTCAGAGAACATAATTAGAAATCAGTGTCAACTCAAGTAGATGGAAAGATCCCATCTCACCACATCACTCAGAGATCCTCTTAGGGGACTCAGAGCTAAAGAGAAATGAAATCATGTCAGGATATTTACTTTCTAAGTCAGTGGCTATGTGTGTCAAATATGGTCCCAGCAATTCTGTCAAAAGAAAAACCGAGAATCAGAAGTCATAAAGTCTCGTGATGAGCGCCCAGATATACAACAGATGAGATAGAACCCTCAAAGATTGACATTAAACTTTTTAAAAATATTCAACATTTGTACAAAGGTGTGGGTATTCAGGGCAAGGCTTTAAATTATTCAGCCTGGCCTCTTCACTTGTGTTCAAATTTTAATAGTTCTTCTGCAAACATCAGGTGGAGGCCTGTGCTGTATGGTCATGCCTGATTCTCCTGGCCAGAAAGTAACTGTTCAGTGTTCTTCAGATGCACGTGACATGCCGAACTGTGTGTGCTTATGGTCAAGTAAAAACCGCAGCAAGGCTGGATCTACTTCCTTTTGTCACCAAAGGATCTCTAACAGATTTTCATCTGGCTGGCTTCCTAGTCTAGCCGCTGGACATTGAAGCAAATTAAATGGGGTCCCAAATAAATACTTATTTGTCCCCTCCCCTGTTCTGACTCACATTTCTTTTCCTACAAGGAAGTCTATTCATGTAAGATTTTCTGTATCTTCTGGTAACCAGACTTAACCATTTATATACATTCTTTCCAGGATCTAAGGTCAGAAGCAGAAACTAAGTGCTGATTAACTGTCCTATAGTTCATAAATAAGCTGATCGGTCAGAAAAAGTACAAAGCTGAATATTTTTAACAATACCATTATATTATATTCTGTGTGTGTTTGCGTGCATGCATGCACACGCATGTCAGAGGGTATATGTGCTTTCCAAAGACAGACAGAGACAAAGAAAGAGGGAGAGGAGAAAGCACCACCCATGAGAAATGGTCACGCTGCAATCCCTTCCCTTCCATCTCTCCTCCCCTAAGGATTTTGGACATGCACATACACACACCTGGTGTGTTTCTCAAGCCACTGGGTCTAGGACTTGAACCAGGAAGCTGGCCACGTGGGGTCCGACCGTCTCAACCTCCAGGCCACAGAGCCGGCCCTACCACTAATTCTATTTAACAAAGGCTCGCTCTCTACCCTCCATTTAAGCACGCTCAAAAATGCCCAGGCCCCACCCATACAGGGATCAGCCCTAACTGCTGAGGTCCAAAGACACTGGTGAGAAGGGGAAGCTCCTAAGAATTTGCCTCTTACCAAAATTAGATCTGATGTGGTAAATAGAGCCTCCTTGCCAAATAGGAAAGAAAGATCAGGACGTATATACTCAGGCAAGCATCTCTAAAATAATTTCCTACAGCCGCAGATGCAACACGCAGAAGAGGCAACATAGCTTAGTATGCACAAATGAAATTCAAAAATAGAAAGACCACTGTTGGGGCCAGCAGGTGGTGTAGCGGTTAAAGTGTTGGACTCTCATATGGCTGACCGCAGTTCAAGTCCCAGACCTGGCTTGAAAATCACACTGTGCGCGAGTGCCCAAAATCCCAGGAAGAGAATGGAGGAGAAGGGATAACGGTGGCCATCCCCTCTGCTACCACTTTCCCTCTCACTGTTTCTCTCCTGTGAGCCCACGAACCTATGGCAAAAGTCTTCCAAAAAAAAAAAAAAACTAAACTAAAAAACACTGTCTAATAAAAATGTGACAGGTCCTGAGTCGCTTCTGCTACTTCCTTTCCCCTTAGGGGAAAATGGAATAGAGGTGTAGAGTGTCACTCAAGTCCAGGGGCCACATCCATAACTGTCTCCTGAGGGACGGGAGAGGAGCTTGCAGGCCTGTGGGAACACTTCATGGAACCAAATAATATACTTCAGTATTCCCAACTTTTCAGATGGGGCCACAGTCAGGCAACACTGTAGACTCCTGAATTACATTCAGAGAGGAATTTAAAAAATAGTTCTCCAGAAATTATGGCAGGTGTCAGGGATCCCCAAACATTCTTGGTCTGAAGCACAATTGATATTGCACTAAGTTTTTTATAGCAGCCCTGGGCGAGAAAAAAATATCAAAATTTGTTTTTCACGTAGTTAAGTCCAAACAGCTTAGTAAAGCACGTATGTCCTCATGACTCAGACGCAGTGTGAAATAACAGTAAGTGGCAATGGGAAGAAAACCCGTTTCTAGTTCATTGTTAAGTGACCTACTTACCTAACTAATGCATTGTGTGTACCTTCTAGGCAGTACACGACTTTTCATTGGAAATAGATCAGTTACTACTGCCCTCATTTCCAGTTCTACCCTGATTTTCTCACTTGTTTTCAACTACATGAACCGCTGAAAATCATTTCCTACCGATATAACCTCATCAAAAGAAAGATAGCATGATCGAACGTTGAAACTGGGAACTAAGTTCATCTGTGGCTGCATCAGAAAAGTCATGACACATTTTTGCTTAGGAACATGCAAACGTTCCACATGACTTTTCCAATGACCCAATAGTTCGAGTCATTCATACGGTGTCTAACAAATGTTGAGTACCACGGTGTTTCTCGCAGAAACTGAAAACAGTCCATGAAGCCCATACAAGTGCATGGCACCCCAGGGCACCTTGGCGCACAGTTTGGGAACTTCGAGGGTAGCAATCCAGATAAAAGGCTGTTCCATCTGACATTAATGGAGTGCTACGAGATGGTGTACGTTTCCAGGGACTATTAGATGTACGAAGCCATACAGATCCGTATTAAAAATCCGAGTAAGATGAACGCATCTATACCTCACAGTTGATTTTCTCTCCATATCCCGTGAAGGCTGGAGCCTGAAGGAATTCCCAGGTTCCCCCTTTGTCAAAGGTGATGACGGATCTCATGTTTTCCTCATTCATAGAACCGTTAATCAGGGTAGCAATGTAGACGCCTTGTAACCCTTCCACTCTGTGAAAGTCAGCAAATGGTTCATTTGCAAAATACCTACAACAAGAGAAAACACGCAGCTGTGACCCCGAGGCGGTACTTGCATGGTATGGTACTGGACACAGTACCTGCTTGTATTGTGAATACGCAACATTTAACTGCGTAAAGTATACGACTCAGCAGCATTGAGTACGTTCACAGGGGTGGGCAATCACCATCCCATCAGTGCCAGCACACTGTCATCCCTCCTCAAGGCCACCCTGGACCCTTGGGTAGTCACTCTCCACTTCTGGTCCCCCTCGCTGAGCCTGGGCAACCCCGATCTGCTTTCTGTCTCTATGGTTGTGTCTGGCCTGCATAGTTCACATAAATGGTGTCGTGAAGTTTGCGGTCTTTTTATATATGGTTACTTTCACTCAGCACGGTGCTTTCAAAGTGCATCCACGTTGGGGAACCAGCAGTTAGCATAATGGCTATGTCACTGGACTCCCATGTAGTCGACCACGGTTTGCTTCCCAGACCCGGTGGCTTAAAACTCACACAGGGCGCGTGTGCGTGCGTGCCCAAGATCCCAAGAGGAGAATGGAGGAGAAGGGATTGCGGCGTGGCCATCCCCCCTGGGGGGTGATTTCTCGCTTTCTGTCTCTCTGTCTGCCCTATAGCAAAAACCTCTCAAAAAAAAAAAAAAAGATATCAAAGTGCATCCACATTGTAAGTGGGTAGCAGTACTTCATTCTTTTTTATGGCTAAATAACGTGTTCGTTAAAGCTCTTTTAGAATTATTTTGTTTACTATTATTATTGCTTTTTAATTTGCTATAAGCAATGCACACTCACCAGCGAGCGAGAGAAAGAAAGGGAGAAATCAAACCGCCAGGTCCAGGACTCAGACCATCGTCAGCCACGTGGGAGTCTAGTGCCTTAATCACCAGGCCACCTACTGGCCAAATCTGTTCTTTTTTAAAAAAGTGATTTTATTTCTTTTTAACTTTTGGGGCCAAAATGTTTATCTGATGAACAACTCCTAAAAGGGGGTTTAGGACTATAAATATAACATGCTGAAACAGACACAAAACCAAGTTCACTGTCAAAATTGACCCCAAATCTCCCAACAAGCCTTGCTGAACAGTGAACATGAAGCCAGACTGTGAGACCCTAATAACAGCACTGAGGCTTAACATTTAACCCCAGTCTGTAGAAACAGAGGAAAAGGTTATACAGCCACCATCCAGTACTCACACTCATTACGCAACACTGATCAGGCAGACACACACAGCGTTTTCTATCGGGGAGCCTGGAAGAATCTGGCATTTCTTTCCCAAAGAAACAGTACATGGCACCAGCAGGTGGCATGGTGGTTAACGCACTGGACCCCCACATGGCCAAACTTCCAGGCCTGGAGGCTCGAAAATCATACCGAATGTCGAGTGTGTGTGCACAACCCCCAAATAAAAAAGAAAAAAGAAACAGTACATACGAGGAGGATGGTTCTAGAAAGCTTGCGGTTATACTTGTTAGCAGTGGAGCAGAGAATAAAAGCCTCCAGCCTGTGACTACTATGCTAAGCTACTGGGCTTCACTGGACAGTAGATGTGCACTGAAAGGGTGCATGCTTTATAAATCAAACAGATCTCTGAGGAATGGTAACCGGAGTTTACACACAGCTTTTAAGATTGGAGGTGTGCCCTTTATTTCAGGGGCCACTGGGCCACGCCATCGAGTGCAGAGCTGGTTTTTTCCATCATCTGCCCTGTAAATCTCTTCTGCCTGATGCTATGCCAACTTAGACAAAAACACAGGACAACCTCTGAGGCAGGACAAGGAAAATAAGGAGCGTGGACAAAGCGACCTCAGACTGAGAGGTGGCAGAATCCTACATGCGGAGCCAGAGTCGAGACCAGATTCGAGACCATTTCCCAGGAGTCGGCTGAAGGCCCATCACCCTCCTGACTCTACTTCTTTTGATCTAGTATCATGAAAGCTGCCATTCTATGGTTTATTGTTTTTGTTTGTTTGTTTGCTTACCTGGGAGGTCTGAGTTTGTTATATATTTAAGCAAGCCCTATTTCTTCCCCCTGCTCATATTCCTGGAGCTTACCCTTCACTCCCAAGCAGAAGCCTGGCTTCTTGCACCTCACTCACTCCTCTGCCTGGGTCCCACCCATCCTTCCATTCCTCCCCTTGACGTGCCCGGCAACAATCTGCCTCACCTAACTACTCTCTCAAAGTCCATCTGTTTCTATTTGATCCTCACTGGGCCCCACAAGAGTGCTTCTCCCTTCTTCCCAGAATGCCTTGGGCTGAGACTTGGCAGGCAGTTCAGCAGGTCCCCTCCAGCCCTGGCAGCCATCGCTGCCCATCTAGCATGTGCTCCTCCTGAAGGTCTCCCCACAGGCCCGACATGGCATCAGCACATTAGTTCCTCTGGACCATCCCATGTCTAGTTACTGCCGCTACACAATCCCTGCACAGCACCTCCCGCCAATGCCAGGGTCATCCCCATTAAAGGTCTTTCTCCATTTCTCTAAGAAAATTAGAACCCGTTCCTGGGCACCACATTTTCCTATGCAGTTCAAAGAAAAGCTCATTTCAAATACCACAGAAGTGTAATGTAATCCTGCTAAATCACTCTGCTCCATTTCATCTGTCTGCAAGGGAGATGCAGATGGCCAAAGGTCACCCGCCTGGGCCCACCTCACTTCTGTAGTCCTGCGATAGACAGGCTGAGTGCGACGTCGGTCTGAATCTCAACGTGAAATTTTTTTTTTAAATTTGCCAGAGGGCACGGGTACACACCAGAGACAGAGAGAGCGAGCGAGAAAGCACTCCCCAGCAGGCATAGTCACACTGCAGTCCTATCTCCTCCATTTCTCTCTGCTGACCGAATTTTCGGCAGGCATGTACATACACCCCAATGTGGTTTTCAAGCCACCAAGGCCAGGATTCAAACTGTACCACCAGCCATGTGGGATTCAGTACCCTCAACAACTAGGCCACAGGGCCATCCCAATGTGAGTCTATTTTTAATCTTTTTAATGTCTTTTATTTTTTTTATTAAGATTTTTGCCATAGAGTACATGAGCTCACTAGAGAGAGAGAGAAAGACAATGAGAAGAAAACTGAGAAATCACCCCTAGGGTGGATGGCCATGGTGCAATCTCTTCTCCATCCATCTCTTGGGATTTGGGGTACAAATATGCCTGGTGTCATTTTCCAGCTGCTAGATCTGGGACACGAACCGTGGCTGGCTGTGTGGGAGTCCAGTGCCGTAAACACTATGCCACCTGCTGGCCCTTGTTTCAATTTCTTATTTAGACTATAGGTTCACGGGGTGGGAGGAATCTCCATAACTACTTAAAGGGCCATCTGTACATGTGAGGTGGCCCCGTGGTCACACTGTGAGGGTCTGACTTCCGGGGTAGCCTCCCTCTTTGGCTTTTGGCTCCTAGTCTGCCTCTCATGAGATATATTTTTTTTTTTTTTAATTTTTGGGGGAAAGGTTTTTGCTATAGGGCGCATGTGCTCGCCAGAAAGACAGAGAGACAGAAAGTGAGAAATCACCCCCCCAGGGGGGATGGTCATGCTGCAATCCCTTCTCCTCCATTCTCCTCTCGGGATCTTGGGCACGTACGCACACACGCCCGGCATGAGTTTAAGCCACCTGGTCCAGGACGCGAACCATGGTTGACTACGTGGGAGTTCAGTAACATAGCCATTATGCTAACTGCTGGTCTCCCTATCATGAGATATTTATCCTGAACATCTGACAACTGAGGAAGCAAAAGAAATTCCTGGCAAGCTGTGACATACACACCCCAAAGCCAGAGGTTCTCAATAGTGAAAAAAAATTAGTCAATAAAAGGCCTGAAAGACAATGACTCAAGATTTGAGTTAATCGGATGATAAAGAGAATATTATTCACCCGTAAAGATGAATGTGATACTGACATATGCTACTCAAAGATGATCCTTAAAAACATGCTAGGTGAAAGAAGCCAGACACAGGTCACCTATTCCTGGACAAGTCTATTAATATGACAAATCTGGAAAAGGTAAATCACAGAGACAGAAATCAAAATTCCAGGCTGGAGAAGGGGAGAGAGGGAGGAACTGCTTCATGATGATAGGGTTCTCTTTTGGAGAAATGAAAACGCTTTCGAATTAGACAGAGACGCCAGTTGCACACCCTTGTGAATGGATTAAATGCCACCAAATCGTTCACTTTAAAATGACAGTTTATGTTATGTAAATTTCATCTCAATAAATTATTGTAAAAAAAAAAATTTTAAGACACAGAAATCAGGGACCAGTAGTTAGCGTAATGGCTATGTCTCTGAACTCCCATGTAGTCGACTGCAGTTCACATCCTGGACCCAATGGCTTAAAATCACGCAGGGGGTGTGTGCGTGCATGCCCAAGATCCCGAGAAGAGAATGGAGGAAAAGGGATTGCGGTGTGGCCATCCCCCTGGGGGGTGATTTCTCGCTTTCTATCTCTCTGTCTCTCTCTGTCTTTCCAGCGAGCACACACGCCCAATAGCAAAAACTCCTCCAAAGGAAAAAAAAAAAACATTAAAAATAAAAGAAAGACATAGAAATCAGCCCAAAGGAGCTAGAAGCTTCCATCTACCAAACTAGGACCTGAGTGACAAAGTGAATCGCGGCAGGAACGGTTTATAACACACCAAGTAATAAACAGTCCATGAGGCCAGGCTGTGGGGAAAAAGGAAAACAATAAAACAGGACTGACAGCATGTCTAAAGAAGGCACACAGAAAGGCATTATCAGGGATCAGGCAGAAAGTTCTGTGCTTAGATTTCTTTTTTTAAAAAATCATTATTTATTGAATCCCATTTGTTATTATTATTTTTAATTTGACCAGAGCAAGAGAAAGGGAAAGCTTGAAAGTAAGCCACCAAGTCCAGGACTCAAACTGCCGTCAACCAGGTGAGAATGCAGTGCCTTTAACCACCACCCCACCCGCCAGCCCCTGTACTTGGATTTCTGACAGGTATCTCCACCCTAGCAAGTCCAACTCCGAACTTGTGATGGTCCTCCACAGCTCTGCTCTCCCATCCTCCCCGACTCGCCAGGCAGCCACTGTTCTGCAGCCGTTCAGGCCCAGGAGGGTGGACCTGGGGCTCCTCCTCCTCTCACTCCCGCATCCTATCCATCAGCAGGTCCTGTTGGCTACTTGCAAAATTTATTTATTGGGTCATCAGAAAAGTCATGACGCCTTTTTGCATAGAACAACGTAGAAAAACACATCATGACTTTTCTAATGACCTAGGAGACGCTGCCCATTTCTGTCATCTCCACTGTGACTCCCTGGGCCCAGCCAACACCACTCTCCACTGGCCTGGACTGCTGTAATCCTCGCACAACGAGTTTTGTGGTCCCGTCTCTGTCCCTCTATGGTAGTCAGATTTTCACACAGCACCGAGGAAAGATAAGTCACATAGGCTTACCCCATGTCCTATGCCCACATAAGTGACTTAAAACACTACCCAAGTACATTTTAGGTACTTTTTTTTCTGGATAGGTTTTCGCTATAGGGCACGTGCGCTCGCCAGACAGACAGAGAGAGACATAGAGACAGAAAGTGAGAAGTCACCCCCCAGGGGGGATGGTCACGCCGTAATCCCTTCTCCTCCACTCTCCTCTCGGGATCTTGGGCACGCACGCACACACGCCCCGCGTGAGTTTTAAGCCACCAGGTCTGGGACGCGAACCGCGGTCGACTACGTGGGAGTCCAGCGACATAGCCATTACGCTAACTGCTGGTTCCCGGTACTTTTTTTTTTATATAACCCAACTCACAACTTTTTAAATAGAAAAAAATCATAATAATAGTTAAGTCAGATGATGTCCATCTTCTGGTCAAAAACCTCCATCTCACTTAAAAAGTCTCTTCCTTGCCCACGAAGGCCCTACAGGGTCTGAGACCTACTCCCTCAGGTCCTGTTTCTTCCTGCTCTCTCCCTTCCTTCAGGTGCTCGAACCACCCTGGCATCCTCACTGCTCCCAGAGCACGCTGGCGCAGTCCCACCCCTCAGGCCTGGTTCCCTCTGGTTGAAGGGCTCTTGGCCCTGGCGTCTTCCTGGCTCCCTCCCTCCTGTAATTCAGTCACCTGCTCACATGCCACCTTTCTGGAGCAGCCTGCACAAAACAGCACCCACGAAGCCCCTAACTCCTCGTCTTGCTATGTTTCCCCCACAGCACATCACTAGGCAGGTTACGTATTTGTTTATTTTTCTCTCTTCTCTGAACTAGGGTTGTGGGGAAAGTCATGAGGCATTTTCGCATAGAAAAATATGAAAAAAATACGTCCTGACTTTTCCGACAACCCAACAGGTACATGGAGACTTTAAAAAGTTCATGGAATAATAGAACTAAAATATAAGTTTATTTTAATGCAAAAAACAAAATGTGAAATTGTTGCATAATTTTTTCATAATATCCATTTTCCATGAACTTTCTGAAGACCCTTCTTATAAGCTCCTTGGAAGAGGGACTTGGTTCTGATTTTTTTTTTTTTTTTAATTTTTGTATCCAAAAGATCCCAGATTTAATCGTGGCTCAACTTACTGTTTTTGATTTTCTGGGGGTGCAAATGCAATAGGCATTCTGAAAAACCATGCTTCAAGAACCCACCACATCACCACTTGGCTTTTCATTTCAGTATTCAGTAAGTTACATGAGAGTTAACACTTTATTAGAAAAACAGACTGTGTTAGACGATTTTCCCCAACTGTAGGCTCATGTAAGTGTTCTGAGCACATTTAAGGCAGGGTAGCCTAAGCTATAATGTTCATAACACCCGTATCAAATGCTCTTCAACCCAAGACAATTTTAACTTAAAATGAGTTGATAGAGACATGAGCCCATTGTAAGTTGAGGAACGTCTGACATAATTTCAGTGCGGTATGTAGCCCACCGTCTGGCACAGAATAGCAGCTCACTTGTTAATGGACTACAGAATGACTCGCCAGCAGAAGGGACAGGGGACAGAAGGGGCGTGGCCTCTGACTTACTAGCCACAGCCCCAGAGCAAGCCACACCCAGAATACGCTCTCCTTCACACCTGAGACGCTCTTGAAGAGCAGAGCAGAGCGTGATCTTATTCAGGTCACGCCCAGCACAGGTGTAGTCTGCCAGGTAACAGTGAGAATAACAGGATTTATGGCACCGAAAGGGACTTAGGAATGCACTCATCCTTCCCGCACCCAGGATCCTCCTAAGCCCTCGGTGGGTGTGGTGCTCTGAGAACACCCATCATGGGGACTGTAAAACCACCCCAAGCATGTGACTTATGGGTGAAGGGTGGATGACTCTGGTGCCTTCCCTAGAAAACGATACCTTGTAATTACCTTTAAGAAAGAGTATTGATGTCAACTAGCCTGAGCCCTCGGAAGCAGGGCCCACAGGTGCCTCTGCCAGCTCCCCTCACTGGATGCTGTTCCCCAAGTGCTCTTTCTCAAAGGCTCAGAAACCAGAGCCAGACAATTGAATAAAGGGAGCTCAAGGGAGTGGTTACCAGGGTGGCTGTGACCCCGAACGTCTCCTAGAACAGCAGTTCTCAGCCTTGGCTGCCTGTAAGAACTCCCTGGGGAGCTTTTCAAATCCTCAGACCTGATCATACCGCCAACAATTCAACCGTGACCTCCTGGCTTACAAGCCAGGCATCAGGATTTCGGAAAGCTCCCCCGGTGAGTCCACAAAGGCAGCTAATATTGAAACCACTCGATTAGAGAAGGGCTTACAGGTATGCACACCTATGAAGGCCGGGGGGGGGGGGGGGGGGGGCAGCAGGTGGTGTGGTGGTGAAGGATTCCCATGGGGCCAACCATGGTTAAAGACTCAGACTTGGCTGATGGCTTAAAACTCATACCAGGTGCATGTGTGTGCATGAGTGCTCAAAATCCCAAGCAGAGAGGGGAGGAGAAGGGATTGCAGTGTGGCCATCCCCCCTGGGGTATGATTTCTCACTTCCTCTGTCTCTCTCTCTCTTTCTCTCTCTCTCTCTCTCTCTCTCTCTCCAGAGAGTGCATGTACCCTATAGCAAAAACCTTTACCAAAAAAAGAAGGTGGTGGCCAAGGAGAGACTCACCTCACCAAGGTGTCACTGCCAGCACCTCCTGGGCTGTAGTAGAGCACGTTTTCCAAGGACAGGGAGAACCTCAGGCCCTCCGCCTCCGAGATGTACAAGTTGGTGCGGTTGTTGCTGTGGCTGACGCACACAAATGCCTGGTCCTCGGACGCATCTGCGATGTAATATTCCTTCGGCATCAAAAGGCAGAAAATCCATATGTAAGAAACAGTTCCTGTGGGGTTTTTCTCTATACACGAAAGCAATGACTTCCACATGTTCCAGTGACCAACTGAACACCACAGACTACTCTCCAACCATGGCAGCGAACTTGTCAAAGACCCCCTTTGGACACTGGCGACTGGTGTGCAACTGGGGCAGGTCCCTGACTGGCAAGCAGGGTATGGACTAAGAATGGCCACTGAACTCCATCAAGACCCTAAAAACCTCTCTGGGAGGAATGTCTCCTCTTGTTCCCATAGGACCTTTCATAAGCGCAAAGTACAATATAGATTAGAGTGCATTTCACTTCCTTTTATCTCCCCTAAGGTGATAAGGGAAACTAGTGAAGAACTGGCTACACTCCATCATGTACTGCTGAGCTCCACCTTCCACCAAGCCAACTAAGTCAAGGCTTCTTTTTTTTTTTTTTTTGGAGAGGTTTTTGCTATAGGGCGCGTGCGCTCGCCAGACAGAGAGAGACATAGAGACAGAAAGTGAGAAATCACCCCTCAGGGGGGATGGTCACGCCGCAATCCCTTCTCCTCCATTCTCCTCTCGGAATCTTGGGCACGCACGCACACGCGCCCGGCGTGAGTTTTAAGCCACCGGGTCCGGGACACGAACCGCGGTCGACTATGTGGGAGTCCAGCGACATAGCCTAACTGTTGGTTCCCCTAAGTCAAGGCTTCTGAAAGGGCCCCAGCCTGCGGTCACTTCTCTGAGGGGCCCCCTCCATGCCAATGGCTCCTGTCCACCGATAGGCTAAACGCCGAGCACTTTGGTCCTTCATCTCCTCAGTTCTTGGTCTCTGACATGCCTGTTCCTAAAAGGTGGGGCTGAAATCATATCCCCTTTGGGACCCTGAGAATAGACAGCAGGTGCTTGATAAATGACTGCTGCTGTGTACTAACTCGCCTTTGCTACAGTCCTGCCACACGGGCCACCAAGTCCGGCTCCAATCTCTCTGCCAGTCCTGCTCCACCTAAAGCCAATGACAGCTTCAGCCTGGCTCCATTTTAAACAGGAAAATGGGGAATAAGAGAACAAGACGATGGTGCTCTCTATAGAGAGATCTCTCTGGGCAGGGATTTCAGAGAGTGTCATAAAATACCTACCCTGACAGGACATCCCAGAACACCCTCCCCTTGGCCTTTAACTGGGGACAGCAGACCACCCTCCAGCAGGCCCCACTCACGTTGATCGGATGCCTTGTGACGAACTGGGCTGCTCGCATGGGCTTCCGGCCAAAGGAGACCCAGAGCTGAAGGGAAGCATGCTGCTGGCTGCCGAGGAGATGCTGCCAAAGAAGAGGAGAAAATTAATTGTGCCAGACGACAGCCACTCAAAACAAGCGGAGAAGGGAGGCAGAAAGTCAGATCCCTGCAGCACTACGGAGCACACAAAGCGGAGCCTGTCCGCGGACTCGCTGGCAGTGCCCACCATCAGAGTGACTCCAGCTGGGCCGTTCATGCTGGACCCTGATCTGCACAGGCACTAGATGCTCCATGCATATTTGACGAGAAATGACAAGAGTCTGGTGAGAGAATGCAAACCTAGAGAGGTGGTTAGAGGTGCCAACGCTTAAGCAGAGGCAGAGAAAGGAAGGGGATTGTGTGACGGGACTGAAGACCCAGACAGGGCAGAGATTGCAGCTCCCAAACCCCACGGGGTGGAAGCAACCGCACATGCTCACAAAGCATGTTCTCTTCTCCCTGATACACCTATGGTTTTTTTTAAGTTTGTTTGTTTGTTTGTTTGGAGAGGTTTATGCTATAGGGTAGCCAGAAAGAGAGATAGAAAGTGAGAAATCACCCCCCAGGGGGGATGGCCATGCCGTAATCTCTTCTCCTCCATTCTCCTCTCAGAATCTTGGGCATGCACGCACATGTGCCCCACATGAGTTTAAGCCACAGGGTCCAGGACTTGAACTGTGGTTGATTACATGGGAGTCCAGCGACATAGCCATTACACCAACTGTTGGTCCCTAAGTTCATTCATTTTATTTATGACAGAGGCATGGGTATGTGTGCACCAGCGTCAGAGAGAAAGGTGCTCCCAGGATCCTATCACAGTGACCCCTATGCCCAGACCTGCGGCAAGATCTTGGGTATGCACGTGCTCACACACTTGGTGTGTCCAAGCCAACACAGGGCTTCCAGCACTGCAGTTCAGTTTGCTCCCAACTGCCACCAGGCTGGGCCCCTTCTCCTATTTTTAGACTACAAGGATACTCAAAGTCGTATGGCTTTGATAGGCACCAAGAACTAGAGGATCTTCCTTGATTCTATTTTCCAATCTTGGACTAGTTCTCGTTGAGTAAGGTCTTTTGCTGGAATATACATCTTTGGTAGGTGATGCTGACCATATTACATTGTATTTTGGAGACTCTAAGCCACAGCTGGGATATTGAAAATGGATATAAAAGCATTAGAATAAGATCTGGCTCGATCACCTAAGAAAATCATGAAATCGCGGAATCGGCAGGTGGCATGGTGGTTGAGGCACTGGACTCCCACAGGGTCAACTGCAGTTCAAGTCACAGACCTGGCAGCTTGCTCGCTCTTCTCTATCTCTCTCTGGTCAAGTGAAAAAATAGTAATGTGGCCGGCAGGTGGTATAGTGGTTAAGGCGCTGGACTCCCACATGACTGACCGCAGTTTGAATTCTGAACCTGATGGCTTGAAACTCACGCCAGGCATGAGCACACGCGTGCCCAAAATCCCGAGAGGAGAATGGAGGAAAAGGGATTGTGGTGGGGTCATCCCCCCCACCCAGGGGAGTGATTTCTCACTTTCTCTTTCTCTTTTCTCTCCCTCTCTCTCTCTCTCTCTAGGGAGTGCATGCACCCTATAGCAAAAATCACACTAAAAATAAATAAATCTTAAAAAAAAAAAAAAAAAAAAACAGAAAATCATGAAATCTCTCTACCCTTTATTCATCTGTACAATCAGACACATACTAAGATCAGAACTTCCCTGTGGATATGTTTAAATGGTCCAGGAACTCCATAAACTTCTATGAAAATTTCTTGCTCTTAGGCACTCATTGGTTTTACTATGGAGGGTCCATACCTTTCATCAGACTCTCAACAACAGAAACCGCTTATAAAGGCTCTGTGGTTTCTCCCAGCTCTGAGAGTACAGGGGGGAACTGAAGCAAAGGCACCTCTAGCAGGGAAGACAGAGCACACACCTGACGTGGACGTAACCACCCCGCGGACTCGAGTGTACTGGGATGGTGAGATCGCCAGTCCGAGGTTAGTGTGGCTTCATTTATCTCTGACTAGTAGGCTGTCTTGAAAATCATGACACATTTTTGCATAGAAAAACATAGCAAAATAGATCATGACTTTCCCAACAACCTAATAGTTTGCTATGTATTGATTTAACACTATTGACTTTCCATAAGTAAGGACCATAGCAATTTCTTTTATTTGTGATATAACAACTGAGGCCCCCTGTGCTCCTGTAGATGCGTAATGACGACATGAAGACCCAGTTGGCAAACACAAAGCTCCACCTGATCCATCAGAGCAGTGTGCATATTCAAACTGCCATGGAACAAAGGGGTAAAAGTGGTTTGTTTTAAAGGAACCGGGTAGAGAAGGATGAGAGACCCTACCTTTCCAAAATGGCATCCTGAAAATGATATTAATAGTTTGGATTCAGCACGAAGTTAGAGAAAAAGATGGATCTATTACAAACAGACAAGGACTTCAAAAGGTTCATAGAAAAGTAGGATTAAAGTGCAAGTTTAGAGGCCAGGAGGTGCCGCAGTAATACAACTGGACCCACGTAGGAAAGGCCCTGGGTTCACAACCAGGGACCTCCCTGGGCGTGCCGGGAATATGCACAGATGCCTGGGATGCAGGCTGGCAGAGACACAGATGGCATGGACGGCAGCCCAGAAACCCTGCTGAGGGTGCCTGTCTCTCTGTCTCTCTCTCTCTCACAAAAGAAATAAACTACTTTTTAAAAAAGCACATTTGGGTAATATAAGGGGGTCTTCCAAAATGTTTAGAGCACAAGTTTAGAACCAGCCCTGTGGTCTAGTGGTTTAAAGGGCAGATCTCACATGGTCAACCACAGTTTTTTGTTTTAAGAATTATTTATTTAATTTAATTATTATTAACTATTAATTTGCTATAGGGCACACACACTCATCAGAGAAAGACAGAGAGAGAGAGAAAGAGAAGGAAAGTGAGAGTGTAAGCCTCCAGATCTGGGAGTCACACACCACGTGGGAGGGAGTCCAGCCACACCATGATGCCACCTGCTGGTCCCGGTCAACTACAGTCTGAATCCCAGAGCCAGCAGCTTGGAAACACAGCAGGCATGTGTTCATGCGTGTGTCTCAAAATCCAGATAGGACGGAGAAATACAGAAGAAGTGATTACAGCATGACTACACCCCACTGAGGACTGCACCCACTCGCTCATTCACTCGCTCTCTAATGAGTGCCTGTGCCCCCTGACAATTCAAATACATACATACATCCATACTTTTACATATAAATTTATTTCGATGCAAAAATTTTGAAGATTCATGTATAGATTTTTCATAATATGGATTTTCCGCAAGTTTTTGAAGACCTCCCTCATATTATCCAAATGAGAAAATAATCCGAAGCAAAATTGTTACATATATATTACAAAAACCTTCATCAAATCAGTAAGATTCCACAGCTGTGTCAGAGGATTCATTTTAGTCACCCTCTACAAATATGACTCTTTATGAATATAATAATGTGGCCAGCAGGTGGTATAGTGGTTAAGGCACTGGCCTCCCACATGACGTAGGATTACATGAGCAACTAAATAGACATGTTTATGGTTCATAATTTTTTTCCCACGCCTTCCAACTGTGAATACAGTTTAGAAAGAGCAATTTCTCAATGCCACTCAGGCCCATCATTAGCTAAAAGTGCTTAATGATTATTGCTAGGAGGCCTGAGAATTAAGTATGTACATCAAGGCCAATATTACCCATAAATGCAAAAATCACAGAATACTATGATCGTCCAAAAAAAGAATCCCAAAATGCATCCATCCCACTACCTTCTGAACAATTACTCCTAAACCTGAACAATTCGGCTCACTCCTAATGTATTTTTAAAGAGTTATTGTATTATTTGACTGCCACCAAGAAAAATATTAACAATGAAACTGGTATACTGCTCATTGCAAAGTGCACTGTAAGGCCCTGATATATTTCCTAATAAACCAAAGGATGCTTCGTCTTGTGGAAAACATCCAACAGTGTAAATGGGCATCGGATAAAATGCAGAAGTTCTGCTCCTCCCTCTAGGATGCCCCACTACTCCCCAGGGTGCCTACTGGCTAATAGCTCTGGGGATTCTTTCAGAAATTTTCTATGCGACCACGCACAGCGTATTTGCGTAGTGACAGACACTGCTACAACTGCCCCCAACATCCATTACCCCTTTCCTCCTGAACAGCAGATCCTCGCCCACCACCCTGAGATAGCGCACGACTTTTCTGCAGCCATGTGCGGCCATGTGACTGGTACCAGCCAATGAGACACGACAGAAACACTGCAGTGGATTTCTAGGAGGGCTGACTGGAGGGACCGAATGGGCTGGAAAACGTGCTACTTTGGCCTTTCTGTCTTTCCTTATTCTTCCCAGCCACAATAAGAGCTTCAAGCTAGTACGGACATCTTCAACCACAAGGTAACCTGGAGAGTGGAAGTCGCTAGTTAGGGTGGTAGGACAAAAAGCCTGGGTCCCAAATAACACCAGGAGACCGACCTACCAGCCCTACATGGCCCATCTCCAGGAAGCGCTGGAGAAAAAAACAAACTCCCATCTTGGTCAAGCCACTTTTACCTCTAGTCTGTAACCAACAGCCTCACCTAATTCCGAATCGGTACAGTTTGACTTTTCATGTACTCATGGGATCATAAAATAAATACGATTGTGCGACTTAATGTTTTCCATGAATAGTATATCTTACTGCTCCACATTTGACTTTGTTCATTAACAGCGTATCTTAGACAGTGTTCTATTTCACAGCTATTAACAGGCAACTAGGTAGTTTCCAGAAGCACACGTTAATGAACTTTAAATTAGTTTTAACTATTATTTTCAGAACTGCACCATACCACACTATTTATAGGCTATGTTCTTAGAAGAATTCATAGGTCACACTCTTTATTTTCAAAAGAGAAAAAATGGCCTCCCTGAAACTCTGGACCAACCAACACATCTACCAGCACACACACTTTCATCAACTAGAAATTATTATTATTTTAGATTTTTTGATGGTTATTTTTTGGTTTTTGTTTTGTTTTGTTTTTGCCATCAGGTTTGTGTGCTCACCAGAGAGACAGGGGAAAGTGAGAAATCACCCCCCACCCCAGGGTGAATGGATATTCTGAAATCCCTTCTCCTCCAGTCTCCTCAGGATTTGGGGCACACACACACACAAGCACGTGGTGTGATTTTCAGGCTGCCAGGTCAAGGACTTGAACAGTGGAGTTAGTCATGTGGGATTCAATGCCTTCACCACCACGCCACCTGCTGGCCCCACAATTAGGAATTATTTAAATGCTTCTATGTCAGACCTTTTGTAGGGTATGAAGATGTATACTTTTTTTTTTAATTTTGTGTTTTCATTTCTGATCATTAAAAATAAATTAATATTAAGTATCTGAATGACCTGAATTTCAACTTTGCAGGGAGTGGCTGAATCTGAGCTGAACAATAGTGACCTTTAAAGACGAGCAGAGCACAGACTTGGCCTGGGCCGATGCTGCACAGCTGGCAGAGGTTAAAGGAAATACTTTTAGCCAGAAAAGGCCAGGTGGGGCTTATTTAGAACCACAAGCCACAAGATGTTCCAGAGCGGCCATCAGTAATAGGCGACACCTGGCTTTACCTCCCACTACGCCCGCCCCCACTGTCCTATAAAAGAATAACCCTGGGGGACCAGCAGTTAGCGTAATGGCTATGTCGCTGGACTCCCATGTAGTTGACAGCGGTTCGTATCCCGGACCCAGTGGCTTAAAATTCACGCCAGGCACGTGTGCGTGCATGCCCAAGATCCTAAGAGGAGAATGGAGGAGAAGGGATTGCGACGTGGCCATCCCCCCGGGGGATGATTTCTCGCTTTCTGTCTCTCTCTCTCTCTCTGTCTGTCTGTCTGGAGAGAGCACACGCCCTATAGCAAAAAAAAAACCTCTCCCACCCCACCCCCCAAAAAAAAGAACCCTGGGACGGGCTCTGGGCCTCGGTGGTCTCCGTCAGTGACGCCCAGACCACCCGAGCCCGGCTTTGTCTGCCTGTGCGCCTGTGTCTTTGTTCTTTCTCACTCACTGCCTACTTCCACTCTGAGCCCCATGTCCCTTCACTCTGCAGGCCAGGGCACAATTTATGTCTGAGACTCAGTCAAGAGAAAAAGAAATGAGGGGAACCAGCAGTTAGCGTAATGGCTATGTCGCTGGACTCCCACGTAGTCGACTGTGGTTCGCGTCCCGGACCCGGTGGCTTAAAAAACTCACACCGGGCGCGTGTGCGTGCGTGCCCAAGATCCCGAGAAGAGAAAGGAGGAGAAGGGATTGCGGCGTGACCATCCCCCCTGGGGGGTGATTTCTCGCTTTCTGTCTCTATGTCTCTCTCTATCTGTCTGGCAAGCGCACGCGCCTTATAGCAAAAACCTCTCAAAAAATTAAAAAATTTAAAAAAATAAAAAAGAAAGAGAAAAAGAAATGAGAGATCCAGAAGAAAAGAACTAAATAAATGACATATTTTATCAAGCGAAGGCCAAAGGGTACTGTAGTGCGATACTGAGATGCACGTTACACAGCAGTTCAACTAGAAAATTCGTGGAAGAACTGCAGCATCCCAAGGCGTGTGAGAGCCCAGGAATGAAGGCGGAAGCACCCGCACCACACAGTCACTGCACACCCTTCTGGAGCAGGTACAGAGTTTAACAGAGCATCCTCCTCCAACAGGTCGTTTACCCCAAGCGTCTTAAATAAAACAGACAAACTATGACACCTAGGATTTGCTTTAAAATATTCCAGGGGAAAAAAATTAGTAGTTGGGGGGGCGGCAGGTGGCATGGTGGTTGGGGGCACTGTACTCCCACATGGCCAATAGCAGTTCGAGTCCTGGACCTGGTAACTTGCTTCTCATTTTCCCTCTCTTTCTTTCTCTGTCACTTTCTGATCAAACTGGAAAAATAATAATAAAGTTAAAAAATTATTATTTAAGAAAAAAGCTAATAAAGTTGTTATTAATTGGATGTACTTCCAGAATTAGAGTCAGGAATGCTAAAGAGCCATTCATCCATAAAAGCAAGAAAAACACTGACAATAATTCTCAAAGTCAACTTGTTAAGAATTCTGAGAAGTAAATAAAGGTTTGCAAAAATCCAAAGAGCAGGCCCAGCCACGTTGGCACTCAGGTAGCACCATGCCCTGCAAGATGGTACACTTGTTTTCAAGTGCATGGGGCCAGGCCCAGCTCCAGGCCAACCTGAACACAATGAGCACACTTACATGTACCTGTCATCCTGGCTAATTGGGAGGCTGGGATAGGAGGATCAGACATGATGAAGCCTTCTCATGAAAATGTATCTGCCTCTCTCCCTTCCTCCCTCATAAGAAAAGAAAAAAGTGGGGCTAGCCAGTGGCATGGTGGTTAAGGGCAGCTGGGTCCTATATGGCTGACTGTGTGGTTCAAGTCCCAGACTTGCCGGCTTAAAACACATACTAAACACATGCGTGTGCATGCCCAAAATCTCAAAAAGAAGAAATGGAGAATGGATTGTGCCATGACCATCCCCCATGGAGGGATGCTCTCTCTCTCTCTCTCTCTCTCTCTCTCTCTCTAACACCCATGCCTTCCTGCAAATAAGAGGAGGGAAGGGGAGAGGAGAGAAGGAAAGGGCTGAAGCAAAGCTAGAATAGCCACTTTTGTGACATTTCACTTTCCTGTCCCTCACGCCTCTCTCTAGCACCATTGTAGCCTTGGAAATCCACAGCCTCCTAAGTACAAGTCATGAAAACAAGTAGCCTAGCAGCCACTGAAAAGAACAGAACAGGTCTGCAACTCCCAAAAAGCCCCACACTGAGAAAAAAAGTGTTACTATTTGACCTGCCAGGCGGCTTGCTGCATTCTCAGGTGTTATCTTAGTATACCTGACTCGGCTCACTGTACAAACAGCCTGAGAGCCAGCCAAGGCAGTTATGGAAAACAATGAGTGACAACCAGCAAATGTTTAACGTCACAGCCGTCGGAGGCAGTGTTACCAGCTGAGACTAAAAAGAAGCTAAAAAGCTTAAATGGAATAACTGGGGAAGAAGAGGTAAGTTCTGAAATATCTGAGAATCTACAAGGTTAGAAGCACCTAAGAGATCTGAGTATGCTAAGGAAAGAACAAAAGAGAGTCTAATTCCTCACTTCCAGCTAACCTTCAGGCACTGCACAAACAGTATGTGAAGCTGGAAAGAGTTGTAAATTGGAAAGAGTTGTAAATTGCCTGTCAAAACATTAAAGGCATAAGCCAACACACACCCAGAGGCCATCAGGAAAGGCTGGGAGATGTACTGGTTCAAAGCATTTAAAGAAAATCTTTGTCAAAGTATTGGCTGATGACTAAGCTAACATGAGTTTTCTGGCTGTTCAGTAGCTATGCAAAATTAAGAAGACAAATTTCACAGAAACAACACAGAAAACTCACTCGACAAAACCTACAACAAACAGTAACAACAAAAAACCTGAAGACTGGGTATTTTCATATGAGAAGCCATCACACTGTTTAAAATGCCTAGTCTTTAACAAAAAATTACAAGACAAGCAAAAACTATAACCCATATATAAGAAAAACATATAAGTAGCAACAGAAACTGCTACAGATACTTCACTTAATAACAAAAATTTAAACTAGCTATTATAAATATAATCAGAGAGGGACCGGTAGGTGGTGTTGTGGTTAAGGACTCCCTCATGGCGGACTGTGGTTCACATCCCGGACCTAGCGGCTCGCACTCTCTCTCTCTCTCTCTTTTACTCTGTCCCTTTCTGGTGAAATTAAAATAAATGAATGAATGAATAAGTTAAATAAAATAATCCTTTAAAAAATTAAATAAATAGATATAATTGGATAAAAGGAAATCACACATAAAGATCAAAGGAAAGTATGAGAACAATGTCTCATTTCTATTACTATCCTATTATTAAGGATAGAGATTATAAAAAAGAAACAACACTTCTGGAGTTGAAAAGTATAACTTGAAGAAAAATTCCCTAGAGGCATTCAAGAGCGGTATGGAACTGGCAAAAGAAAGCAGCAGTGAACATTAAGACAAGTCAATTGTGATTATTCTTCCTGAGGAAAAGAGAGAAAAAATCATTTAAAAAGTGAACAGACTCTAAGAAACCTCTGGAATATCATCAAGTGACATACCCATTATAGGAATCACTGATAAAAACAGGAAAACTATGTGAAGAGAAGAATGAGCAAAAATTTCCCAAGTCTGATGAAGACATGAATCTAAATATCCAGTAAACTCAATGAACTCCTAGTAGAATAAACTCAGGGACCCACACCAGGACATTCCAGAATAAAACTATTGAGAGTCAAAGGTAATGAGAGAATCTTGACAGCAGATACAAGAAGTCTTCAATAAGACTAAAACTGTGTTGATGGGTTTAAAATACACAAAGATGGGTCAACAACAACACAAAATGGTTGGGGGTGGGGAGGAAGCCATGGAGCTATTAATATAGAAACAAAGCTTTTAACTATTGAAATTAAGTTATTAATCCAAATTAGACTTTAAAAATTAAGATGCTTACTATAAGTGTTTACTGAGTAAAACTTAAGAAAGTACCTGGGGGGAAAAATTAGTTAAAAAAATGTACAAAAGAATTAAAAGGATACTCTAGAAAATATGTATTTGATATAAAAGAAGGCAATGATGGAGGAACGAAAAAAGAGAGAAAGAAACAGAGAGAAGATTGTAAAAGGAAAGATATGTTGCCTATCTCTTAGTAATTACATTAAATGTAAGTAGATTAAACACTCTAAGCAAAAGGCAGGGACTAGGAGGATGGAGAATAGATATGACACTATATGCTATCTACACAAGAATTCAAAGATACAAAAAGGTTGAAGCAAAATTATGGAAAGTGATATACCAAGTAAATGGTACTCTAAAGAAAAGTTGAGTAGCTATAGTAATAGACAAAATAGACCTTAAGACAAAAATAGTTATTAGAGACAAAGAAGGGCATTTTATAATGACAAAAGTGTCAGATTGGAAGAGTTACTTATTATAAACCAAACTCAAAGCAAATGCAGGAAAACTGCCAGTATTGAAGCTAGAAGTAGATAATTCAACTATAATGGAAATTTCAATATACTGTTCTCAATATAGACACAAAAAAGCAGGAAAAGAAAAAAAGACTTAAACAGCATTATCAACAAAGTAGCCCTAATAAACATCTATAGAACTTAACACCCAACAATAGAATACACATTCTTCTCAAAGTTTCAAGATAGACCATATATTAACTCTTAAAATAAGGCTCGATAAAATCAAAATAAGTGAAAAAAATTTTACAATGAAGTCCAAATATGTACATTGAAAATTACAAACCCTAGATGAAAGAAATGAAAGAAAGCTTAAATAATGGAAATGCATCCCTTGTCCATGTATTGGTACAGATATTATTAAGATGAAAATAACTCTCCAAATTGATTTACAGATTCAACATAATCCCTGTCAAACATCCCATTTGTCTTTTTCTTTTCTTTTCTTCTTCTTTTTTTTTTTTTTTTTTTTTTTTTTTTTTTGCAAAAACTGACAAGCTGATCTTAAAATATGTCTGAAGGGGCTGGTAGGTAGCATGGTGGTTGACACACTGAACTCCCACATGGCTGACTGTGGTTTGAGGCCTGGACCCAGAGGCTTGTTTTCTCTCTCTCTCTCTCTTATCAAATTAAAAATAATAATGATAAATAAAATTAAATAATTTTTAAAATAAATAAATAAATAAAAACATGTCTGGAAAAAAACAAGGAATCCACAATAGTTGATATAAAACCTGTAAAGAAAAGCTGAAGGGCTCAAACTTTCCAAATTTAAAAATTACTACAAAGCTATCGAAATATTAATCAAGACAACGTGCTACTGGCCTAAAAATAGAAATATAGATCAGTGGAAGAGAATTAAGAGTCCAGAGGCTGGGCAGTGGTACAACAGTAATTCAACTGGACCCACATGGGAAAGATCCTGGGTTCAAGACACAGGTCTTCCCTGAGCATGCCAGTCATGCATTCATGTGCCCTGATCCAGCCCAGCTAAGACTAAGCCTGGACCACAGTCTGACCCTTTGGGCTTTCTCTATCTGTCTGCTTCTCTGTCTCTGTCTCACAACCAAAAAGTACACAAACTTTAAAAAAAAAAAAATTAGGAGTCCAGAAATAAATCTTTATATTTATGGTCAATTCATATTCAATAAAGGTATAAATAATATTGGGTTATGGGAAAAGTCATGACGTATTCCTGCAAAGAAAAACATAGAAAAAAATACTTCATGACTTTTCCAACAACCCAATATAAAAGGTAAAGTATAGTCTTTCCCAGAAATGGTACTAGGATAGCTGGTTATGTACATGAAAAAACTGAAAATGAACACCATTTCACAAAGATGCATAAATTAACTGAAAATGACTCACAGAAGTAACTATAAGAGCTAAACCTATAACATCCTTAAAGCAAAAATAGGAGCAAATCTTCAAGACCTAGTATTGTGCAAGTTTTTTAGATATTAAAGCCAGTAACACAAACCACAAAGGAAAAAAAAATAGATAAACTGGACTTCATTAAAATTAAAAACTTTTGGGGGTTGGCAGATGGCATGGTGGTTAAGGGCGCTGGATTCCCACATGGCTGACCACAGTTTGAGTCCCAGACCTGGCAGCTTGCTCTCTCTCTCTCTCTCTTTCTCTGTCTCTGGTCAAAATTGAAAAATAATGATAATAAATAAATAATTTTTTTTTTAATTAAAAACTTTTGTACTGAAAAGGATACCATCCAAAAAATGAAAAGCTAACCCATGAAATAGCAGAATGCATTTATTTATTTATATATATACACATACATATATATCTGCTATTACAACTTGACAATAAAATGATAAAGATCCCAAATCAAAACTGGACAAAGAATTTGAAAACATACTTGTCCAAGGCCAACAGGCACATAAAAAGATGCTCACCATGATTAGTCATCAGGAAATGCAAATCAAAACCACATGCAATACCACTTCACACTTACAAGAATGGCTATAATCAAAAAGACGGACAATAACAAATGTTGGCAGGACACGGAGTATTTACAACCCTGATACATTGCTGATGGGAATGTAAAGTGGTGTGGTCAATTTGGAAAATAATTTGGCAGCTTCTTAAAAAGTTAAACATAGAATTACCATATGACCCAGCAATTACATTCCTAGATAAATACCTAATAAAATTTAAAACATATACCTATACATAAATGTGCACATAAACATTCTTAGCAATACTATTTATCACAGTCAAAAATTATAAACAATACAAATGGACTAATAAATAGGTATGTAAAATGTGTTATAAATGGGGCCAGCAGGTGGTATGGTGGGTAGGCGCTGGTTTCTCACATGACCCACCACGGTTTGAGTCCTAGACCTAGCAGCTTGCTCACATTCTCTCTCTCTCTCTCTCTCAATCTGTGTGTGTGTGTGTGTGTGTGTGTGTGTGTGTCTGATGAGTGCATGTGCCCTGTGGCAAATTAAAAATAATAATGATAAATAAAATTAAATAATTCTTTTTCAAAAGTGTGTTTTGGCTATATAAGGAAATATATTAAGCCCTTTAAAAGGACTGACATGTAATAAAACATGCTACCCATGAATGAAACGTGAAAACATGACACTGTGAAAGAAACCAATGACTACACATGTTACATGATTCTCTTTATACAAAATGTCCCAGAGAGGCAAATCCATAGAGACAGAAAGTGGATTAGTGGCTGCCAGAAGCTGAGTGCAGAAGGGTACAGGGCTTCTTTTAGGGGTGGATGAAAATCTTTGGAAATCGGTAGTGATGAACACTGTTTAACCCCGTGAAAATATTAAACATCACTGAGTTGTACACTTGGGGTGAATTGTATAATACATGAATTGCATCTCAATATGTGTCATAACAAATTAATATTAATTCAAAATTGATTGATATTATACCTTTAATCTATAAATATTTTTCAGTTTTATTGTTACGTATAAAAGTTAGAAGCATTAGATACTTATATCTAGCTTTACATTTGCATACATTTAAGTAATATTACAATTTTTAAAATCTGTCAGTAGTTTAGTTTTGGTCAGTTACCCTAAAATTCACACCCCAGTTTTGGTCAAACCAAACCCTGAGGCAATTACCAAGGTTTTCTATTATCTCCAATCAACCAGACTTTGAATTAGCAGAATGAAGGTTCGAAATCGGTTTTCAGTCATCAAATTGGGAGTTGGTCAGGCAGAATCACGAACATATAAGTGGGTCCTCCCTTGGGCATTCAAGATACCTTAACTGGCCATAATATTCTAAAGAGCCCACCCTGGCATTAACAGGGCATAATTTAAGGCCTAAACCTGTACTATTGGGATAATGCCTGAGACTCACCAAGCCTTACAATTCGGGTTGCCCGATACCAATGGTGAGGGCAGCAGCCTGTACCTGTGAAGTCCAACGCGACAGGTATGTTGGGCTTTGTGGGCTACACTGCTTCCATGTAGCTATTCAGGTCTGCCACTATGGCATGAAAGCAGTCCTGAACCATACATAAGCACGTGAGTATGGCTGTGTTCCAAAAAAACTTTATTTGCGGGGCTAACAGGTGGCATGGTAGTTGAGGTGCTGGATTCCCACATGGCTGACCATAGTTCAAGTCCTGGACCAGGTAGCTTGCTTTCTCACTTTCCCTCTCTCTGTCTGTCTCTCTCTGGTGAGCACATGTGCCCTATGACACATTTAATAATAATAATAATAATAAATAAAATTAAATAAATGATTTTTTTTTTTAGCAAGACTTTATTTGCAGGGACCAGCAGATGGCATTAATGGTTACATCGCTGAACTCCCATGTAGCTGACCACAGTTTGTGTCCCAGACCAGTGGCTTAAAACACAATGGGTACCTGTGCATGCGTGCCCAAAATCCTGAGAGAAGAATGGAAGAGAAGGGATTGTGGTATGGCTAGCACCCCCGCAGGTAATTTCTCACTTTCTGTCTCTATCTCTCTCTGTCTCTCCACCAAGCACACGCACCCTATAGCAAAAATCTCTCTTTATTAAAGCCTTATTTGCAAAACCAGGTGGAGGGCCATGGTTTGCCAGTCCCTGCCCTGGGGCAGTGTCTGCATCCTGCAAGCTGTGGGTGGTGCCTCACCTGTGAGGACAGACAGGAGAGTCCATCAAACCCACAGACCGCGTCCTTGTTTGCGGGTGCACATCTGAGGAGGAAATGTCGAGCCTGGCCTGCAGGTAACACAACCTGGCAGTGAGGTTTTAAGGGAGGACTAACCTTCGCCAACCTCAAACTGTTTGGCAAGTACTCTTCTCTGCCACAAGGAAGCCAGCAGTTGTGTATTACCAAGCTAACAAATCCCAGAGGCGCCTCACTGGTTCTCTAATGGAGCTACTCTTTAATGGAAACTGCTAAGACAAATAAGTGAATGTCATGTCTGAAAGCAAAGAATAAAAATGAAACCTAGGATAAGAAAATCAAAAAGCATCAGATACAAATCATATACAAAGCCAGAGCCAGGCCAGCAAGGCACCAAGAGGTTCTAAAATCCTGGCTTCAGCTTCAGTCCAGGTGACTATCCTCTCCCAGCCTGAAAAAGTCACTTGTGAAGAATTGAAACCATCATGGTGCTAGAAGGACAAAAGAGTTAATCACCCCAAACCAGCACTCTGTGCTTTTAAAATTGGTTCCTGGAGGGGCCAGCAGGCAATGTGGTGATTGAACGCTGGACTCCCACATAGCTGACCACTGTTCAAGTCCCAGACCTGGTGTCTTGCTTTCTCATTGTCCTTTCTCTGTCTTTCTCTGGTCAAATTGAATAATAATAATAATAATTCTTTTAATTAGAATAACTTATTCTTTTTTAAATATTTATTTATTTATTTATTGTTGATTTGTTACAAGGTTCATAACAGGAAGCATCTATTCCTTTTAACTACCCACATCACTTCTCATTCCAACCTACTCCCTGCTTGCCCCTGTGGGAAGACCTCTCTCTGCCCTGAAACCCTACCAAGAGGACGGCCCTATTTTACCTGGCCTATCACCAGTTACACAAATAAATGAGAACCTGGAGGAAAATATTACATCTGCTTTTATTGGGTTGTCAGAGGAGTCAGGTGCACTTTTGCACAGAAGAACGTAGAAAAAAGTACGTCATGATTTTTCCAGCAACCCTACAGTCCCCAGGGTTAGCAGTGACAGAAAGCAGAGCAACCTCCCAGGCACCAGAGGCCCCCAGAAAGCCTGAGTCAGCGAGGGAACGGGAACGGCCACCATGAAGCCAGCAAGCCAGTACCCCTAGGGAGGGTGGCCTGACCTGCTCTTGGCCCAGCCAGTCTGTTCCTTTCCACAAGGGCGATAGAGAATGAACTGCATCCAGTTGCAAAGCAAGTCCTGTTAAAAAATCAACTCTGGCTTCAAATGAGCAAGCCCTCTGTGTCAGCATCTGGCTCCAGCACATCGAACCGAGGGGAAGATTTTCCCAAAGGCTGAGAGTTAAGCTACTTACTGACAGCTGGAAGCTTAATTACTGCTTTTCTTAGAGCATTAACTCCCACTAGCCAGTGACTACACATCCTATTACCCATGTAAATGAACATGTGTTGAAAAATCTCAAAGAAATCAGCCTACAGTTAAAGGAAATCAGGCAGTGGGATTAAAAGGGGAAAAAAAGCCACTGAGTCCCACCCCTCCCTTCTGTGTTCTTTTCATTGGGATTTCCAATAAATATGTCTTTGTCAAGGATGCTTGGCTACTAAGAAACAACCAAATTCCTAGAGCCTAGAGACACTGAATACTTGGCTGAAGTTTCTGAGTTCCTCCAGAATCTCTGCACCTCCAGGTCCCTTTGGGAATGATCTTTTTGTTATTTTTTTTTTTTTTTTTTTTTTTTTTTTTTTTTAGTTTTTTTGCTATAGGGCATATGTGTTCAATGGAGAGAAGGTAGGGAGTGGGGATAGCAGGGAATAAAAAATTAACCCCCACCCTGAGGGGTGGCCACGCCCCAATCCCGGGCACACACGCACACATGCCCGGCATGTTTTTAAAGCCACCAGGTCCGAGCCTCGAACCATGCAAGCAGCCCTGTGGGATCCAGTTCCTTAACCTCTGTGCCACCTGCTGGTCCCATCTCTGGGAACGTTCATCAGAGCCCAGTGTCCTTCCGCCAAGCTACTCCAAGAACATGGGTCTAATCTCATCTCTGCTTGAGCACTCACCTGTCCGATCACAGTATGGCAAACCTCACGACGTCCCTCAAAATGCAGTTTATTTAGTGCATTGAACTTACCACGGCCTTTGTAGCAAACATGTACTTGTCCCGAAGCTGAAAGTCTCTCACTTCCTCAAGGATCACTTCTTGGTTTTCCCGGGACTGGAAGAAGTCCGTACTGCGGAAAACCGTGGAGTAGCCCGAGGGTTCGTGCCGTTCAATGTAGATAGTATTTGGCTTGTCATAGGGATCAATCCCCCTGGAAGAAGAACAGTGGTCACTTCCACATTAATCATCAGGGGTACGACGGCTTTGCCATGCAGACAACCAAGGAGGATTTAAGGCCACCACAGCACGACCTGTAAGTGGTACTCTGTGCCTTAATCTCTGGTGTCTCCTTAGCTCAGGACGGGGCAGAGGAATGGCCACTGACGGCGTTACGCTCTTGCTGTTGGGATTTTGCTTGTTTTTTCAACAAAATCTTTTCCTTTTATTTATTTATCTTTTATTTATTTCTTCCATGAGTGAGAAAGAGAGAGAGAGACGGCACCCCCACAGGGCCCTGATGCCACAACCCACCCCCAGCTCAGCGAGCAACAGCTCACGGGCTCAGCGTCCGAGGGCTCAAGGAGGTCTCGGGGTCTCTGGCCTCAAACCCGCAACCTCCCCGTGTGGGTCAGCCTCACACGCATCCTGCTCTACAACCCCACCACCACCCGGCCCCAGGTGCTGCTGTTTCCAAAGCCTCCTAGGCAAGCTCTGGCCCTGCTTGAGAAGAGCGAGGTGGATGGAGCGTCTCAGTCAGTAAGCAACAGACCGTTCGTGGCTGTCGGCGAGTTTCCGGCCTTGAGAGAGACCCTGAGAAGAATGAATGTGCGTTTCCCCAACATGCACCGCCCCCGGAACAGCAGAAGAAACCACGTTAGCAACCTGCGAGCTTGACCTCGGCAACGCAGCCTCCCCCTGTCCCTGTATGTCCCGACCCGCGCCAGGCGCAGTCCTCCGGCCAGAGCACTCAACACCCATGAGGCTCCTTCACGAGCCCCTTCTTGTTCCTCCTGATCCCGACGTCCTTCACAGACAGAGGGCACAGTCCCCCTCAGCTTCGCGGACATCACAGTGCTGTGCGGAAATGCCCTCCGCACCCTCTCTGAACGCATCATCTACATCCTATTCCCTTCTGAGATCGAGTTCAAGTCCCCATCTCTTCCCTTCCCCCAATTCTAGGCCTCTTTTTCTTATTTTTTCTTTTTTTCTTTTTTTTTTTTTTTTTTTTTAAGATTTTTGCTTTAGGGCACGTGCACTCACTACAGAGAGACAGAGAGAGGAAGGTAAGAAATCACCCCCTAGGGGGATGACCACAGCATAATTCCCTCTCCTCCTTTCTCCTCTTGGGATTTTGGGCACGCACGCACACACACACACACACACACACACACACACACACGCCCAGTGTTATTTTAGGGCTACTGAGTCTGGGACTTGAACCATGGTCAGCCATATGGGAGTCCGGTGCCTTAACCACCATGCCACCTCCTGGTCCCATTTGCAAGCCTTTTATGACTCCAAACAAAGGTTTAAAACGGCTGTGGCTAGGTGTATTACAGAATCGGTCCCGCTGCTTCTTACATGCTGTGCGAAACTGATCCCCACGGTGTCTCCACTTCCCAGTGAGAGCGCGATGCCTGCAAGACCACGTCTGTCATTCCTTTCTATCTCACAGGGCTCCTAGCTAAAGTGACCCTTGCAGCATTGGAACCACAGACCATAATCACAGAAACTAACTCAACTTGAAAACAGTAGAATGACCACATCAGTTGGGGCCAGTAAGTGGTGTGGTGGTTAAGGCACTGACTCCACAAGACCAGCCATGGTTCCAATCCCAGACCCAGCGTGATCTTCACATATACATTCATGCCCAGAATCCTGAGAGGAGAACAGAGGAGAAGGGCTTGTGGGTGCCATCCCGGCCCCCCAAGGGAGGTGATTTCTCACTTTCCTTCTCTCTGTCTCTCGTGAGATCACATGCCCGTTGGCAAAAACCTAAAAAATAATAAAAAAAGAATGATTATATCAAACTCCTTCCAAAAGGAGCCCCTGCGCTAGCATTGGCTGGGGGAAGAACAGCCGACCCGCTGCAGGATTTCTAACGCTGACAAGAACACCGTGGCCACGCGGACCACTCGGCGGACGGGAAAGACAGCTCAGACAGTCAGGAAGGCAGCTCCCCGGTGAGGATGCAGCGATCGCTTGGGGAAGGAAGAGGCCTTCGCTGTGTATCTGCCTCTACACAGTTCTGCGTGCACAACGGCTCACCACATAAGGAAGTGACCACGTCAGACTCCTTCAGAGATGTACTGTCCCGAGTGTGTTCTGGGCGGGGGAAGGGAAGGGAGAGGGGAAGATGAGAAATAAAAAAAGAGGCTGGCCCTGGGAACCATGGTTAAGTGCTAAGTGAGAAAGCCAGATCTCACATGGCCAAGCAGGGCGCAAGTCCCAGTGGCTTGCACAGTGTCAGGTGCACGCACATGTCCAAGGTCCCAGCAGGATGGGGACTGGAGGAAAGTGGCTGGATCACAGCCAGGCCTCACTAAAAGGTGCATGCACATCCCTTGGTCTCTTTCCCTCTTGTGTGCGTGTCCCTCCTGCACGCACACACACACACAAAAAAAAAAAAGACTAGCAGGTGTGGTGGTTAAGGCACTGGATTCCCACATGGTTAACCACGGTTCAAGTCCCAGACTCGCTAGCTTGAAAAATCACACCGGAAGCATGCGCATACATGCCCAAAATCCCAAGAGGAGAATGGAAGAAAAGGACCTGCAGCATAGCCATCCCCCCATTCCCCAGTCCTCCCAGGAGGTGCTTTCTCACTTTCCTTCTGTCTGTCTCTCTCCAGCAAGCACATACACCATATGGGAAAAACCAAAAAAAGAAAAAAAAGAAAAGAAAGAAAGAAACAGAAAAGAAAACAGCTTCTTTGTACAGCGGGGGAAGGCCTGATGTTTGCCCTACTAGCAGGAGTCTCGGAGGGCAGTGGAGAGACCAGAGGCCTTGGGCCGCTGTGGGAGGAAGCGATTCTTCACTATCGGAGGCTCTGAGCGTCTGTGTGGGTGGGTGGAAGTGTGTTCTCTTTCTTTCCACAATTAGAAGTCACTGATTAAAGTACTTCCTCTAGCCGAGAGGATATGCAAATTAAAACGAGTCTGCTTGGTATTTTTAAAAGGCAGAGAGGAAGGAACCTGTCTTGAGACATTGAGACTGAGCTCACCTCTATTACTCCCTCTGAGCCAGAAGCAGCACCACCACCTGGAGGGTGGCAGAGCTGTGACTGCCGTCCCCATCTCTCTTCCAGATCCTTACGTGGACCTGCCCTTGTCAAGTGCCGGGCCACCTGCAAATTCTCATATTTTCCACCACCTATCTTCCCATTTTTTCAATTTTATTTTTATCTATTATCATTGTTACTGTTATTATTTTAGATTTTTGCCACAGGGTTCAAGCGCTTGCCAGAGAGAAACAGAGACAGAGAAAGAGGGAAAATAAGAAATCACCTCCCCCCACCACCAGGGGGAATGGCCACAGGCAATCCCTTCTCCTTCATTCTCCTCTTGGGATTTTGGGCACACAGGCAACACAAGTCTGGCATGTTTTTCAAGCTGCTGGGTCTGGGACTTGAACTGCATCTGGGACTTGAACTGCAGAGTCATCCATGTGATACCCAGCACCTTAACCACCATGCCACCTGCCGGCCTCACCTTCCCATTTCTTATGCTCACTAGCTCTTCTGTTCTCATTGCACTCATTTGGACATTTCGGACCTTGCCATTTCTGAGCACAGTATCTCATCAGCACTCACCGCCTCACCTGCCTGACTCCCAAGCCCTCAGTAACGCTCCCTGGAGCATCCCCAGCCCCTCTCTGGCCTTATCTGGAGCCGTCTAGCCCATCTCCAGCGCTGAACAACACACACCCCTCGTTGTCCTCAGCCTGCCACTCCAGAGCTGCCAAGCATGGCTGAACAAATGCCTGTGATTAAGGACAATCCTAGGGGAGATCCTCCAAGTGACCAGAAACCTCATCTCAGACTCGGAGCTATCTGAAATAAGCGATACCAGTCCCATCACCCTCTTACCTGAACATCTGCTCGTCTACACAAAGAGAGAAGGTACAATAGAAAACTGACTCATCATGGTGTTCCCTCATTGACTAACCCTGCTCGTAAAAAACAATTTGTCCCTTTAAAATTCAAATAAAGCCAAAGAACTTTGCAATGATACGCCCTGGGGAGAGGTCGCCCTTAGAAGAGAATGTGGTTATTTCACTAAGATCTGCCCAATCTCTGCCAAGGACTATAACAGGGTCAAAAAGAGCTGCCCTGTATGAAAAGGTAGTTCACTCGAGTCTGAGGGTGTTCGGCTTTAAGGTCCTTCCCTGTACCTCCTCCATCTTCACCATCCCCAGTTACTAAGGTGGTAATATCCACTCAAGGTCAGTCCACCTTACACACTGAGCTAAGACAAGCACAGACCAGATCTCCATCTTACTGGGCCATTACATTTCATGACATGGAAAGTCAAGACAAATGACCAAAAGCAAATGACAAACTGGAAAATATACATAGAAAGCACATATACAGCCTAACTCATGCCGCAACTAAAGGCCTAACTAATCTCACATATATAAAGAGCACCTACAATTCAATAACAGAAATCCTCACTTTTCAAAAGTAGGGAAAGAGCAAAGGGCATGAACAGGCATGTCACGCACACATGCAAAAAAAAAAAAAAAAAAAAAAAAAAAACTTAGCACGACCCTTAAAGAGATAACAGATGGTCAAACTCATTCATATGAGAAAAACGCAAATTCAAACTAGATTAGGTTACTATTTTTCACTTAACACATTGGCTGCAGAGACACTTCTATATTGTCGCAGTGAATGCAAATTTGACATCCTTTCTATGGAAAATCTGGCAATCTCTATCAAAGTTACCATATCAAGGAATCATCCAATGGGGATATATCAGGGCATAAAACTGTGGACAGAAGTCTGACTACTTTTCCTATTTTCCAAAATCTTTTCAAAAGGGGCTAGGGAAGTCATGCCCACAAACATTAGACGACCATTTATTTTCTATTAACAGGATTCTTTCTACCTCCTGTCCCTGGCATAGTATCTTTGAGATGTATATTTCAACCTATTACAGTATATTGTTGTGCTTATCTCTTCCCAAGACACAGAACTTCCCTTTACCTTGAGATATAGATTAAGCCTTTCTTTAACTAATCTCTTTCCAAGACACAGATCTTCCCTTCCAATCACCAACCTAGGAATGGTGGAACCCACCTATAACCTACAAGCCCCTACTTCTACATGTCCCGCCTTTTTGGGCCAGACCAATGGAAAATCTCTTCACTAAATGTTGTCTGTCAATCTCAAAAACAAATAAAAGGAACCCCTGTACATGATCACCCCAAGAAAAGGCATGTATGCCTCTTCTCCGGGCCTAGGTCACTCACATTTGGCTTGGAAATAAACCGCATTAATTATTAATTATTAATTTTACAGTTGGTTATTTTTTTCTGTCGACAACCCTTAAAGAGATAACAGATGGTCAAACTCATTCATATGAGAAAAACGCAAATTCAAACTAGATTAGGTTACTATTTTTCACTTGACACATTGGCTGCAGAGAGAGACACTTCTATATTGTTGCGGTGAGTGCAAATTTGACACCCTTTCTATGGAAAATCTGGCAATCTCTATCAAAGTTACCATGTCAAGGAATCAGCCGATGGGGATACATCAGGGCATAACACTAACAAAAGACATCGCTTTGGGGGAACTTTCATTCTTTAAAAAGAGAAAGACAACTAACTGATTGGCATAATAACGGTATACTGGAATGGGATAAAATGCTCTGTCAAAAGGAAATACAGCAGATTGCAGATAACAGAAGAGTAGCTACAACTTAAAATAGGGTCTTCAGGAGGCCTCATTTAGAAGGTGTTATTTGCACAACTTGAAAGAGGTAAGAGGATAAGTAATAAGCATATCCTGGGCAAGAGCAGCTTCTAAACAGCAGGTGCAAAGGCCCTGTGCCCTGTGATGGGAACATACCTGGCATTTAATCTGAGAGAGGTGACAATGCATTAGAGCAGTGGTCCCCAACCTTTTGGCGCCAGAGACTGGTTTCATGGAAGACAATTTTTTTCACAGACCAGGGTAGGGGATGGTCTGGGGATGATTAAAGCACATTATTTGACTTTTATTATTATGACTTGTATTAATAAGGACTGGTACCCATCCATGGCCCGGAGGTTGGAGACCTCTGCATTAAACAGGTCAAAGCAGAGCAAAGGACATGATCTGACTGGTTATCCATAGGATGAATCAGTCATGCACTCTGAATTAATTAGAGGAGAGCAGAAGGCCCAGCTGGGAGACTAACAAGGGACAGTGGAAGCTTGGAGTACAACAAGATCTGAGCAGTAGATTCTGGATAGACATCGAAAGTGAGTCAGCAGATCGAACATAAAGCACAAAACCAGTGTGGAATCGATGACTCCAAAGTTTTTGGCACAAGCAACTATGTGATTCTCGGGAAAGTCATGATGCATTTTTGCATAGAAAAACAGAAAAATGCATCATGACCTTCTAGACAACCGAGTAGAATCTGAAATGGGGAAGGCTGTGGGTGGAGCCGACTTGGGCCATAAAGATCAAGGGGCAATTTGGGAGATACAAGTTTGCAACACCTATTTGGCATCCATGCGAATGAGCTGATGAAGCAGTTAGACAAGCTCAGGATCCAGCAATCCCACTCCGGGAACTCCGTCCCACATGTGGCCAGAGCATGTTCACCTTCACATGCTCCAGATCATACGCTGTGTCACCGTAGCAGTGAAAGATGAGAAGCAACTATGACAAGAGGCAACCATACTTCTCACAGCACAGCCTGTTCATTTCACGCCTCTTCTCAAAAACCTACCATGGTTCCCCACCTTCAGAATTTAGTCCAATTCCTTTATCAAGCACTCAGATACTGTTAGGAACTTCCCTTTCCGAACTTCACCCAACACACCATCCCAAAGGAAGACGGCGTCATTCACTCAAGCACCACGGCCGCCCAGCTCCGCACCTCTGGCCAGCCCGTTCCTCTGTCTGGGCTTCCCGTCCTCCACGCCACATCTAGGTGTAGTGCAGGTCTGAGATCAAGGACAGCCTTCCCAGGACGCTGTCTAGGATCCTCCCATCTGGGAGAAATAGGTCTCTCCTCTGGTTTTCCCTGCTGTGTCTGTTACCTCTGTGCTGCTGCTTTTTTTGAAAAGAATTATTTATTTACTTTCATTTATTCATTCATTTATTTTCATTTGACCAGAGAGAAGGAAAGTGAAAAAGCAAGCTACCAGGTCTGGGACTCGAACCACGCTCAGCCATGTGGGTATGAATGTCCAGCGCCCCAACCACCATGCCACCTGCTGGCCCGCCCTGTGCTTCTTTCATGTGTGTTCTGTACATGAAATGTCTTTTCTTCCCACCTAAATCATAATTTCCAATAACGATACCCATAAATTATTCAAGTTCTTAAGGCCCCAAAGTATCTAGCAAGTTTTATATTTAGCAGATATTGAAAAAAATATGAATGAACAAATGCATGCCTTTTATACAGAGAAAAATCTCCACTGCTGATAGGATGCTCTAGAAATGAAGGTCTTTGGGAATGCTAGTATATGTAAGAGCTTCAAGATTCCCCTGGGTTCCTCGATGGACTGAAAAATGCAAAGGCTCTTCCCTCCTCTCACACACAGCCTTCCCTCTCATTCCCCCTCAGTGAGTGTGCTCCACTTTCAGCCCAGGTCTGGAGAACGTATTTCCTGAAACACATGCTTCACATTTCAGGAGACGGCAGATCTTTCCCCCATGAAGGAACTAGGACTGCAGAAAAGATGCTACAGGGGCCGGATGGTGGTGCAGCAGTTACACAGCTGCACCCACGTGGAAAGGTCCTTGGTTCACATCCCAGGACCTCCCTGTGCAGGCTGGGCAAGTGCCCGTCACCTAGGCTGGCTGAACCTGGGAGAAGATCACACAGGAGGACCGTGTCAGGGGTGCTGTCTCTGTTTCTCGCTCTTTCTCTCTTTCCCTCTGTGTCTCTCATGGTGAGGAGGGAGTGGAGAACACAAGCAAAGAGGATATGTACGTCAAAATTTCTTAGATGATAACAACTTACCAAGAAAATGACTTCACGTGTTCTTGAATCATGATCCAGGTCTGGCCAAAATCGTCTGACTTCCATAGCTGCAAAGACCAGTACAGCAAGA
The DNA here is from genome assembly GCA_026018925.1 of Tupaia tana. Lineage (NCBI taxonomy): Eukaryota > Metazoa > Chordata > Mammalia > Scandentia > Tupaiidae > Tupaia > Tupaia tana. Next base: position 65,345,116 of record JAKSZU010000015.1, on the reverse strand, counting down.
AGAGGTTGGCAATCTCTACCAAAGTTACCGTTTAAGGACTCATTCAGCGGAAATATATCAGAGCACAAAACTAAGAGAAACCCCTACCTTGGGAGGACTTTCATTCCTTGAAAAGAGAAAGACAAATGATTGGCATAATGGTGCATTGCAAAGAGGAAAAAAAAATATGGCATGCACAACCTGCATGGCAACGCCATCAACCCCAGCTGAAATCCCACCTGCCGCAGCGCAGTCTCTGTGAAGAGACGGGCACGGCGATCGCCAAAGCAGCTCTGCTACTTCAGAAGCCAAAAGGGTAGAGGGGGGACAGGCAAACCCACACCTCTGCTTCCTTCTCCAGTCACTGCTCTCAGCAACCACCAGGAAAAGCGGGTGTGACCAGCCTTCCACTTCCAGATGATCAGAAACTTTATTTTACTCAAGACTAGTCTCCAGGCACGAAGCCGGCAGGTGGCATGGTGGTTACGGCACTGGATTCCCACGTGGCCAACTGCAGTTCAAGTCCCAGACCTGGTGGCTTGAAATCACGCTCGGTGTGAGTGTGTGCCCAAAATCCCAGGAGGAAAATGGAGAGGGATTATGGTGTGGCTCTCTCTATTAGGGGGTGATTTCTCACTTTCCCTCTCTCTATCTCTCTCTGGCAAGCGCACATGCACTATGGAAAATGCTTTTTTTTAAGAAGAGTAGTCCCTAGATAATGGTAAGAACATAAAAGGTTATACAGGTACTTAACTGGAAAACAGTGTCACTGAGAACAGGCAAAGCATTGCAGCATGATTAACCAGGGCTTAAATGTGGATGTAACCTGAATGCCCACTGAGAGGTACATGAATAAGCAAAAATGTCATCTATACGTCCAATGGAATATTTTTGAGCCTTAAAAGGAAGGAAATGCTACGACATGGGTAAGTCTTGAAGATATTATGCTAAGTGAAATAAACCAGATGTGGAAAGACAAATGCCATACAATTTCACTTACAGAAGGTACCTACAATTGTCAAAATCACAGCACTAGAAAGCAGAATAGTGGTTGCCAGGGCCTGGGAGAGGAAGAAATGGGAAGTTACTGCTTGGTGGGTACAGAGTTTCAATTTTACAAGGTAAGACTAATTCTGGAGATAAATTAAATGGTGGGGATGGCTGTACAACTCTATGTATGTATTTAATACCACTGAATTGTACACTTAAAAACGGTTAAGATGGTTGGGACCAGCAGACAGAGTAATGGTTACGATGCTGGACTCCCACATGGTCACTTGCAGTTCGAGTCCCAAACCCGGCAGCTTAAAACTCACGCAGGGCTCATGTGCGTGTGTGCCCAAGATCCCAAGAGGAGAATGAAGAAAAAGGGACTGTGGCATAGCCATCTCCCATGTCATTCTGTCTCTCTCTGGCAAAAATCTCTCCTAAAAAAAATGGTTAAGATGGTAAGCCATAATAAAAAAATGAAGAAAGAAAAATCTGATAATGGGCCTTGGTAATTAAAGCTGAATGCAGAGGACATTGGCTAAGGACTCAGGACCAATGGGGGTCACCGGAATACCCGGACGTGGCCGTGGGTGCTGGACCTGCCAAACTCTCCCAAGTGCCCTCAACATCCATAGACATAACCTGTGGGTTCTTCCGGCCCAGGCAACCGTGCATGGAGAAGAATGAGCCCCGGAATGACAATAATCCACCTCTATGGCAGACTGACCCAGCCCACACCTGGGTTACTCCCTCGGGCAAGCAACGGTAAACAGACGGTGTTTTGGTTACACAATCTCCAAAGGAAAACAATGTTCCAAGGCTCTTCTGGGCAAACACCCTCAAGACTCATAAATCCACGCACACAGGATCTACAGGTTTCTCAGGTTTAACCGAACGAAAATTCTTGGCCAGTTTCAACCTCGAGATACAAATCTTCAGACTCCTGGTCTGTGAGCGTCCCTTCCAACCTGGACTCGGAGGAAAATAATTCACGCACATGTACGCATGTGCACACGTGTACACACACACACACACTGACTAAGGGCAGTGTAACTTCCAAGAACAGGTAGACAGAAACAGTAAGTTTAAAGCAGTGAATAGAGAAGTAGAACAGAAATTCAACACGAGGTCCCAGAGCGCTCAGACTCCACTCTTCTCTACTGGCTCTCTCTGATTAAATCCCAGAGCCTCGACGTACCCTGAGGGCTGATCAGGGCACAGGTGCACTAGAGGAGCAGCGCGGCATCTAAGTGCAGGTGCCGGTCGCTGGCTGAGAGGCGGGCGTGGTGTACCAGGTGTGTGTGTGTGGGGTGCTCTGGCAAGTGAAACAGTAGCTCCAAAGGCGAAGCCTGAGAAGGGCCGGGGGAGAGGCAGGCAGAGAGGTCCGTCCCTCTGAGGACACACGGCCCCCACAGGCAGGGCAGAAAATGGCAGGAAGCTCACGAGGCAGAATTCCGGAAGCTCTCTTACCTGCTTGTTGGGGTGAGACCTGTCGAAGCCCAGGAGGAGATTGGCGGCCTTGCTGTGGAGGAGGAGATCGGCTGCCCGGAATGGGATGGGAAAGCCCTGGATGGTGTTGCAGAAGTCAAAGGTGATCCACAGGTACTGGGCGTAGGCGTCTGCGAAGATGTACTGCAGGAAAACAGCGGCGCTGAGCAGGGCCCGGCCAGAGCCCCAGCCCTTCCCCGACCCCTGTGCAAATATGCGCAGGCTGGGGACTGACTGGCACTGACAGGGGCCGTGGCCCAGGGGCTTCCCCTCCATCTCCTGGCAGTGGAAGGATGCTGCACATGCCAGCCAGGCTCAGGGGAGGAAGGCTGCAGAGGCCTGCTGGGGTGAAGCCAAAGTGGGCTCAGTGACCAGGTCATGATGCCAGTCAAGCCTGCCTGGGTCTTCCTTTCAACATACGAGGCCATCCTTCCCTCCTGGTAAGCCACTGGGTCACGGAGGGTGGCTACTGGCAGCTGGGACAGAAAAGCCCTGCTCCTTAGACTGCTCTATACCCCTGCACCCTCGGAGCAGCGGACGGACTCGTCTCTCCAGGAAAATTGCTACAGACACAACCATTTAGGAAGATAAGCGTCTCCGTCTTGCTACTATGTCGGGTGACAGGGCAGCTCAGGGACCAAAGTGCCACTGCGGCTGGCAGGCTCACACTGAGCAGAGCAGGAAGAGGTTCGGGTGAGCAGGAACCAGATTTTGCTTCTGCATGGGCAAGTGACCTTGAACAAGTTCGGCTGGATGGAGGCCAAGGCCAAAACAGCGCTCTGGGGCAAATCAGGTGATCGAATTTAACAACCGCAGATTCACATAGGCCAGATGCGGAGGGGCAGTGGAAAACCAGGAGCAGCTCCCTCGAATACCTTGCAACTGAATGAGGGAAACAGACGTGTCTCTGGATAAACATACTTCAGGGGAACAGGGGTTAAAGGAGAAGCCACAGCGTCTGGGAGGCCCCATCCAGCCTGAGAGCTCAGAAGGGACTCCAGGGCAGAAAGGGGCCTTGAAGGGCAGACAGGACACCCACAGGAAAGGACACACCAGACCTAGGGCAGCTCGAGTCTGGGCACAAAGGTGGAAAGGAAAAACATGCAGTATGGGCCTCGCTGCTTGTGTGGAGGGAGCTGGATCTGCGTCGTCTACCGCAGTTCGAGCCCCAACCCAGGGATCAAAACACATATTAGACACATGCCCAGGATCCTGAGAGGAAGGAAAAGGGACGAAAGGAGATGGCAGCATGACCATGCATCACTGGGAGGCCCTTTCCCTACCTCCTCTCGCCCCTCTCTCTTTTCTCTCTCCCCAGCATGCATGTACCCGCTGGTTTAAAATATCAGCATAGGTTTAATGATAATCATGAGGGATTAAAAGGAGTGATCAGACAATAAGGGTGAGGGCCAGCAGGTGGCATGGAGGTCAGAGGGCTGGATCCCACATAGCCAGCTGTGTGGATTGGAGTCCCAAACCTAGCAGCTTGAAAATCACACCCGGTTCATGCAATGCCTAAAATCCCGAGAAAAGAATGGAGAAGAGACTGTGGTGTGGCCATCCCCCCTGGAGGGTAATTTCTCAATTTCTCTCTCTTTCTGTCTCTCTCTGGCAAGAGCACACACCCTATAGCAAAAAATGGGAGGGAGGCAGAGGGAGGGGAGGGGAGGGAGAAAGACATAGATGGCAAGGCTTTGAATGCCCACAAAACCTGGAGGCCAGGTCTCTGGACAAAGGAGGGCAGCTCAGGGGCTACATGCAAATCAGAATCTAGGGGAAGGGAACCCAGCTCCACCCACAACCAGCCAGGTAAATTCTAGAAGTCAACTGATCTGAGGGAATCAGTCCACTCAGTCCTGCCTAGGGACTCCGTCTGCTCGGACCAGCCTCCGCTCGAACAGCCCGGCACGGCCAGCCCTGCACTGGTCCCCATGCTGGGCTCATCTGTTCTTTTTCATCTGCACTCTGCCCAGGTCCAGACTGTGAACTTCCCATGGGCAAAATTTTTGCATGTTCTTTCTCTGTTTCTCCTCCCCAGCATCTAAAGTAAATCTCTGAACGCCACAGAAGCCTAATTAAATCTAACTGGGAAAATGTAAATGTGTTTTAAAAGCAAAAACTACTGTAAGGCCAGCCCCACAGCACCATGGTTAAACACTGTGCACCAGGAGCTGGGTCCCATGTGACCAACCAAGGTTCGAATACCAGCCCTGGTGGCTGGAAAAACACACTGGACACATGTGCATACGTGTCCCAAATGCCAAGGGAATAGAGGAAGAAGGATTGTGGCATGACCCCTGGGGGGTCATAACACACTGGGGATGTTTTCTTTCTCTCTCTCTCTCTCTCTCTCTCTCTCTGTCTCTTTCTCTCTCTCTCTCTCTGTCTCTTTCTTTGTCCCTCCCTCCTCCTCTACCCCTGGCAATTAAAGAAAAAACTACTTTTTAAAAAATTACTACAAACTGGAACCAGCAGTTAGAGTAATGGCTATGTCGCTGGACTCCCACGTAGTCGACTGCGGTTCGCGTCCCAGACCTGGTGGCTTAAAACTCACACCAGGCACCATGTGCGTGCGTGTCCAAGATCCCGAGAGGAGAGTGGAGGAGAAGGGATTGCGGCATGGCCATCTCCCCTGGGGGGTGATTTCTCACTTTCTATCTCTTGTCTCTGTCTGTCTGGCGAGCACATGCGCCCTATAGCAAAACCCTCTCAAAAAAAAATGACTACAAACAAACACAACGTTCTAAATATAATTATGATCCTAAGAGGCTCATTATAACTTTTAACATAAAAAGCTTCCCTCGCAATAACATAGTCACCTTCCTGCTCCAACCATCTTGGCTACTAGGGAAAAGGGCGTTCTCCGATTGCAAGGATTTCTCCAGAAATCTATCCCATGGCTTCCCGCAGTCTCCCACGTGAGAATCTAAACAACGCGTACTCAAGTCGTAGAACGCACTGTCGCTCATACTAGCTGGAGGTTTCCCAGAGCACTTGCCGTGCACCAAGCACTGAGCTAGCTAGAAGTTGTGCCTTGTCTCATTTAGTCCGTGCGGTACCACGACAACCTGATGCCCATGGTGTCCCTGTTACTGCCCCTTTAATAATGGGTACACTGAAGCTCAGCGGGGTTTCCTGCCCACGGTGATGCAGGAGAGCAGCATGGACATCAGTATCGGGCTGGTCAGGCCCGTCTCTTTTGTTTTGTTGTTTTGTTTAGTTTTGTTCTATTTCTGTTTCGTTTTGTTTTGTTTCTGTTTTTGCCATAGGGTGCATGCTCTCACATGCTGTCACAGACAGACAGTGAGGGAAAGTGAGAAATCACCCTCTGGGGAGATGGCCACACCATAATCCCTTCTCCTCCGTCTCCTCTCAGGATTTTGGGCACATCTGCACACGTGTCTGGTGTGTTCTTCAGGCTGCCGGGTCCAGGACTTGGAACCACGCTGTCAACCAAGTGGGATCTGGCACCTGAACCTCCACGCCCCCTGCTGGCTGGTTGCAGGGCCAATCTCTTAGCCACTTATCAATCTTGGGGACAGCAGGAGGCATGGTAGTTACGGTGCCAGACTCCCACATGGCTGACCATGGCTTAAGTCCAAGACCTGGCCTCTTGCTTTCACACTTTCTCCCCTCTCTGGTGTGCGCATGTGCTCTACAGCAAGTTAAAAATTAACAACAATAATAATAAATAATTCTCAAAGGAAAAAAAATTTCATCCATCTTTACATCTCTTACTCTAACAAATAGGCAGCAGCATTTCCTAAAGCTGATTCCTCGATGAGACTCTATCTGACCCTGGACGGTTTCAGCTGTACTGCAAACACCACGTTGCATGACTCTCCCTCCTCAGCTCTCCACCCACCTGGCCATCTCAGCCCTTAGCCCTCGGCTCCCTTGTCTTCGTCCACTCCACTTCTGACCCTCATGCCACCCATCACTTTCATCCTTTGCTGCTAACAGGGCTTGCCCTATATGAGTGTCAACCGCTGTCTCTAAGAGCAAGCAACATATGATTTTCTTTATTTTTTTTTTAAGAGAGATTTTTGCTAAAGGGCATGTACACTCGCCAGAGAGACAGAAAGAAATCACCCCCCGGGGGGATGGCCACGCCACAGTCCCTTCTCCATTCTCTTCTTAGACTCTTGGGCACGCACACATATGCACCCGGCATGAGTTTTAAGCCACTGAGTCCAGGACTCGAACCACGGTGGACTATATGTGAGTCCAGTGACGTAACCATTATGCCATCTGCTGGTCCCAGTATTGTGTGGCCTTCCATCCCACAATCTAACCCGACCTCTCACGGACATCCTGCTTTTGTAACCCACCGTGTCCCCGTAGCATCTCCACTTTTGATGCACTGAGGTATTTTACTAAATCTCAGAGTGACTCCTTCAAAACCTTCCCGCCCAAACCCGACTCCCCCTCCCACGCCCCACATTCCATGCAGACTATCCCGCTCCCAGGCAGAGTTGCGGTTTTCCCCAGCCCTCACTTCCTGTCAGCCACCTACTCTGCTGTTTTCCTTTAAACTCTTTCAAAAACCTGCGCTTCCCTTTCTTCCCCAGTGCTAACCAAGCTGCCCGGGCACTCACATGAGCCTGTGAGTAACCTGGGGCTGGACAATGGGTTTTGTTCATCTCGGGTCAGGACGGACGTGAGATACTCTGAGGTGACAGAAGGTCAGGCGTCAATGCCCCCGGCTCCCTTCCGGACTCTTCCCTCATCCACCCTTTCCACTCTGTCATGCTTACTGCCAGGAGGCACATTCCCCTACAAGACGATTCAGTTCTCCCCTCCCCGAAGATCCACCCATGACTCCCCACTGTCCTCAGGCAGAAGATAATCGCCTCCATCTTCAGATGGGCCTGAAGTCTCCTGTCCTGCAGGAAGCCACCTACTGGCCCTGAAGTCCCTTCCCAGATGCGTTCCTGCTCCGGGGCTTATTGAAGCCATGCGCCATCCCTAGGCTCCATCTCTAATCCCGGCACCCCACGAAGACTTCACTTCTCTGCTCTAATCTCACGCTGACCTAACTCCCAGCTCTCAGCACCTGTGGGTGCCACTCATCATTGGCACATGGTGCTCCAGGCGGTCATTGGAAGTGTCCCACGTGCACATGGTCAGAAGGAGCAGCATGTCCTACCCTCGTTTTTTTTTGTTGTTGTTAGTTTGACTTTGTTTTGTTTTGTTTCAGATTTTTGCCATAAGGCACATGAGCTAACTGGAGAGAGAGAAAGAGAAGGAAAGCTAAAGATCGTACCTCGGGAGATGGCCAGGCCACGACCCCTTCTCCTCTGGCCACCTGTCGGGGTTTCAGGCACACAGCACATGCACCCAACATGTCTCTCAAGCTGCTAGGTCTGGGACTTGAACCGTGGAGTCAGCTATGTGGGATCCAGTACTTTAACCTCCATGCCATCTGCTGGACCCTTGTTTTTTGTTTTTGTTTTTTTTTAATAGAGAGAGCAAATGGGAGACGGTGAGATGGGTACTTTGACAGGGTCTCATCACGATCCTCCTGCATCAGCCTCCCACTCAGCTGGGACCACAGACACATGCCACCAAGACCAGCCTCTTCAGGGTGGTCCAGGAACCGAACCTGGGCTCGCACGCAGCCGCGGCCATCACATAGCAGCACCCTCCCGCTCGTGCCACCGCAGCCGGCCCCGACCCTGCTTCTCAGTTCCTAACTGCCTGGCTGTTGCGTTTACTCGGAGCCAACCCCACAGCTGAGCTGAAGGGCTAGGCGCTCCCTGCACTGTCAGACTTCAATTCAAGAGCGTCTCCGCGTGCCCTCGCCTGACAACCGTTTCCATTCCAAATGAGCTCCGGTCCTTTGGCTAAAAGCTATTGACACATTTCCTCTGAAAATACAAACACCTCTGGAAAGATAACCAACTGAGCTACAGTGTTTATCTGCAGGTATTTGCAAGTTACCAGCACCAAGGGCTTTTCTGGGTGGAGGAACCATGAGAACAATGAGGAGAAAGGGCAGGGAAGGCCACAGAGGAGGTCTGGGGGTAGGAGCGAAGGGAAGAGAGTCCTCACAGCCCTTCTGGGCCAGTCTCTGCCTGGAGGAAGGTCCTGGAAAAGCAGGACCAGCTCCGTCTGCTGAGTTGGAGGCAAAACGCCTAGGACGCCTTTCTGAGCCCAGGACATGGTTAGACACTGTCCTTCCCTGGGGGGTCGCCAGGTGGGTGGACCTGCCAGGTGACCAGCGATGTACTTCAGTCCAGGGACCCTGAAGAAGAAAGCGGGCTTGCTAGCTGGTATGAAAATCGACTCCAAAACTCCGAGGACCCCACAGCCGCTTCATCCCCATCAGGAAAGTCTGAAGCTGGTGCCACTACACCTTCTCTCTCCTCTGATGGGCTCACATTCCACGCTGCCCTCTCATGCAGACCAGCTGCCAGCATGCACTGCGGCTGTTCCCAGGGCCCCGGACAGCCCCCCAGCCTCTCCCACCGGCAAGCAACTGGGCAGGGCACCCTACTGTTGACGGCAAGGACCCGCCTCGTGGGACCGTCCTCAGGAAGTGCTGGGCTGGTGGGGCCACCTGCCTTCCAAGGTACGAAGGCGGAAGCACAAAAGCCATCAGCAGCTAGGAGTCGTTGTTTCCTCCTGCATCTCAGGTGGGTGATGGCCTTCTCTGGGGCATCAGAAACTCTGCAGGGCACTCTCCCTCCCCAACTCACTCGGCAGCTCCAAGCCTGTGACGGCCATGAAGTTCCCCCAGAAAACAGCCCTTGCTCTCCTTGTTCTCTGCCCACATCAATTCCCCAGCGCACCCCACTCCCCAGAAGAAAGCCAAGACGGTGGCCATCCAGGGCTGCAAAGGCAGCACTCTCACCTCACCTCCTTCGCTGCAGTCCTCTTGGGTCTCTCCTCCCCCCTTGCCCATCGCCACGGCCCCAGCTCTGCCCCTCCTCCAGACCTGATGTCCCCAAAGCCCTGCACAAACCCTCCTCCTGCAAGTCCCAAACCTCATCTTTCCTGCCTCCGTTCTTCAGACTTGTGTTCTCAGCAGCTGCTCGCCACAACCCTCAGGAGCAGGAAGGACGGAGCCCTGCAAGTAGCTGTGCACTATGGGAGAAGACGCGGGTGGGCAGGCAGAGCTGAACCAGGGGTTCTGCGGGGACGGGGGCTAGTGTGGGAGTTTCGAGGCCACGACTTCAGCCAGAGTGAGCTCTGAGTCAATGTGTAAAATACAATGATAATAACAATAAGGGACCAGCAGATGGCGTGATGGCTATGTTGCTGGACTCCCATATCACCTAACATGGTTTGGGTCCCAGATCTGGTGTCCTAAAACTCACGCCGGGCACATGTGCAGGCACATGTGTGTGCACACTCAAGATCCTGAGAGGAGAATGGAGGAGAAGGGACTGCAGCATGGCTATCCCCCTTAGGAGGTGATTTCTCGCTTTCTGTCTCTCTGTCTCTCCTGCAAACACAAGCGCCCTATAGTAAAAATCACTCTAAAAATAAAAAAATAGGGACCGGCAGTTAGCGTAATGGTTATGTCGCTGGATTCCCACGTAGTCGACCGCGGTTCGAGTCCCGGACCAGGTGGCTTAAAAACTCACGCTGGGTGCGTGTGCGTGCGTGCCCAAGATCCCAAGAGGAGAATGGAGGAGAAGGGATTGCGATGTGGCCATTCCCCCTGGGGGGTGATTTTTCGCTTTCTATCTCTCTGTCTCTCTCTGTCTGTCTGGCGAGCACATGCGCCCTATAGCAAAAACCTCTCCAAAAAAATAACAATAAGCGGATAAGAACAACTCTTTAAGAAGAGTGGCCCAAGTGTCACTTGACTTGCAAAAGGCAGGGGCATACAGGTCTAGGCACGAGAGGGGCGCACAGCCAAGAGTGGACCCTGGGCAGGGCTCCTCATTGCCCGCGAGCCAGGAGCACGGTAGGCAGTGGGACCCACCCTGCCCTGGGGGTGCAAAATACCAGGCCACGCTGGCCGCTGTGGGGGTATGCACAAGGCCAGCACGGCCCAGAGCCAATTCCCTCCAGCACCTTCTTTTTGCTTTTCATTTCAGTGGGAGAATCTGCCCTGTCACCCGGAGTCAGGTAACAGGGAGTTTCTGATCTCCACTCCACTGACGTCATTGGGCATGGCTAATATTTAACCAGCAGGCACCAGTAGGCACTATTCTAGTTTCTGGTTAAGAAGAACTGCTCTGGACTAGTTGGTGATCAGCCACTGCCCTGAGGCCCTTGAGTAGCTCCTATCCTCGTGGCCTGGCCCTTTCTCCAGGACCTCCCCCGAGTCCAGCAATTGAATGGGCGATGCCTGGCCCAGCTCCCCAGCTCCACCAGACAGGGTCTGCTCTGGTTAGTCAGTGCCAAGACATGCCCGTTGCCAGTCCTTCATCTGCAGCCCTGGCCGACAGACCACAGGCGACCCTGAGCCAGCAAGAAGACCCTGGGAGGAGGGCCTGCAGACCTTGCTGCTCCTTTCTGGGGGAGCAGTACGCTGCTACTAAGGAGTTTTCTATTAAGGGTCTTTCCCTAGAAGTCACTGGTCCTAAATGAGCTAGGCAACACAAGAGTGGGGGAGAAAGCAATCCAGCACAGCTCTGGACTTGACTGATGTGCGTGGTAATTGTGCTGGAAAAAGAAATGTTATATACTGCAAAGACATTCGTGGTTAAATGTAATATAAAAAATAATAACAACAAATAATCATAATAACAAATACAGCTCTGGAACTAAGAGCTACCGAACAGGTTGGCAGGAAGGCCCTGCAGGCTGCCCGGTTCCGGCCCTCCCCACGCCACCTCCCCAGGGACCGGGTCACAGCTTCCTCCAAGTCAAACTGTCAAATTGAAGAAGAGCCCCGGGCCAGCTGGCTGGAAAAATAGCACAGGAGGCTCAGCAGTGTCTGCGGCCTTGATTGCTCCTTCTCTGTACAGGTGCAGGTTCGGAGAGGAGGAGAGGAGTACAGAGCATATACACGCACATGTGTGTGCACACACGCATGCACACGCGCACCGCCGAAGGCGATGAAGCAAAGCGTCCTGCCGCAGCTCCTAGCAGACAAGGCTTAGGCTGCATTGCGAGGCCCAGCATCCTTGGCAAATACTTTTGCCACCTGTGAGTCAGGCCATTCATTGGTTGGCAGCTCCTCTGTGGTTTAACCTGCCATTGTTTGCCTAGAAATCCTGCCTGACCAGTACTTGGCCTGCCTGACAACGCAGAGCCCCACCCTGAGAGCTGCACTCCCGTGGACCCCCAGTTAGCTAAAGGCTGTCACTGGCTACCCACCATGCGACAGGAGTGGCAAAGAGCTCCGTGTCCGTGTCCCGGCCCCCGTCAGGACCTCCAGACAGAGCAGGGGGTGGGCGGGGGCCTCCTTACCCGCTTGTTGTCTGCAGGACTGTGGTAGAACTGCGCAATCACAACCTCGCTGTTATTTCCCACACCGAAGTTCAACTTCTCGGAAATCTTCTGGAATGACTTTCCATAGTCGTAAGAGACGTACACCTGGAACACAGAGAAGGCAGACACGCGGGTGAGACATTGGGCAGGGAGAGCACTCTCTGACCTCTGCTCTCAGCGTCCAGCCCTGGAGCCTGGACATGGTCCCCAGCGGGTGCCTGATCATCACAAGTGACAGCTGTTGCCAGGGGAAGCGTGGCACCTCAGTCTCTGTCCCCACATGTGCCAAGGGAAGAAGGCACGGGACCACTGCAGACCCTGCTGCCTGGACCTTACCAGCCTCCTTTCCAAGGCCAAGGCAAATCTTTAAAGCAGGAGACAAATGAGGGAAATAATGATAACCTCCTCCCCACAGCTGGGTTAAATGTTTAACAAATTACGTCCAAAGTCAGAGAGGAAGTGGTTGCCCAGGGAGAAAAGGATTGAAAATTTGTTTTGCCATCTGTTGAAATGCCCCCAAAAGGTAATCTAATTTCTCATCCCTCCGCTGAGAAGTTCAGTTCCTACTGCATTCCACACCCTAAAAAAGAAAACCTTCTCAGCTCTCCCCAGTAGCCCAAGAGATGACAAAGCAAGAGTTCCAGTGCCAGAGTGTGCACAGAGGCTGGAAGTTCAGCACCTGAGTCCCCTCTACAGCACTAGGGGTTTACGAGCCTGGGGTGCGGGAGACAGGAGCAGCAGGACCCAGACCTGGGCCAACCTCATGGATTTCTCTCTTGCTCCCTGGTCTCTGGCTATGCAGTCGCCACGGTGATAAAACACACACCGTGCCAGGCATCCAGTGCTGACTTCATGCCAAGCAGGACCACCTCTTTGAGGAAGAGCTCAGGTAATTCTCACAGCACACGGACTGCGAGGGCTCAGGAGAGCGCCACTTGTCAAAGTGACAGTGTGAGCTCCCGGCCCGGCTGCTGCCTCTAAGCCAGCACCCCTCAGGGAACGGCTAGAACGGATGTTGTCGGGTATTCTGCACCTACGCATTACTACCCGTCCAATACGAAATACAATGAACACATCGGTGGGTTCCAAACAAGCCTGATGCGGCCGGCAGGCGGTGTGCTCTTGAAGGTGCTGGACTCCCACGTGGCCAGCCACACTCGAGTTCCAGATTCGGTGGCTTGAAAATCATGCCAGGCACATGTACATGTGTGACCAAAATCCCAAAAAGAGAATGGAGAAGGGACTGTAGCATGGATATCCTCCCAGGAGGGGGTGGGGGGGGGGGCGTGACCTTTCACTTTCCCCTCTCTCTGTTTCTCTGTCTCTCGCCAGTGCACTTATCCTACAACAAAAACCTCCCCCCGCCAAAAAAAGAAATGCCTGAAACATGAGTGTAACAAAAAGAATAATAACGATAATAACTTATTTTTCGCATGATTGCTGGGAAAGAGAATCGAGCTAAGCATTAAAGGAAAATGGCAAGGGAATCCCTAGAAGAATGAGAACAAGACTAATCTCAGAGTGCACATCACCATCCATGCCCATTCAATTGCACACCAACCGGCTCTGAGGGTTCATGGGAGTCTGGGGCCATGCTGGGCACCAGGTAGGCGAAGACTAAGAAGTGTGGCCTTGGCCCAGCTGTGGCGGCGCCATGGCAGCACGATGCTCTGAAATGCTGGAGGTCACGGGAAGCCTAGGGTTGGGTGCCCAGGTCAGTCTGCAGACACCTGCATGTGTGCACGTGCCCATGATTCGGCCAGCTGGGAAGGCTGCGGGGAGGATCCTGGCATGACACCTTGTTAAGGGTGTCTCTCTCTCTCATGAAATAAATAAATGAACTAAAAAAAGAAAAAGACAAGGTCTTTAGACACATTGCACATATAAACAGGTAAATGTCTGTCAACGATGCGCTACGTAACAGTGAACGCGGAGATGCGGGCCCAGGGGCTGTGAGCACACACACACACGTACACACACGTGGCAGGGACTGCGAGCACACACGCACGTGTACACACATGTGGGTCATTAATATTTATGAGCTGCCAAGGTTAGAAAAAGCCAAGATAGAGCCTCTGCCTGTATCTGGGTCACAGTGGAAGAAAACCGCGAGGAACACACTGCATGCTGCCAACTGCCAAACACAGGGACGGCCACCAAAGCCGCTTCAGGGACCCAGCAGGTCACAGCTCACAGATCACCCAAGTGGGTCAAAAGACCAAGGGAACTCCCTCACATCCATTGTTTTTCTTTTTCTTTTTTCTTTTGAGAGATTTTTTGATATAGGGTGCATGTGTCCGCAGGAGAGACAGAGAGAGACAGAAAGTGAGAAATCACCCCCCAGCAGGGAAGGCCACACCGCAATCCCTTCTCCTCCATTCTCCTCTCAGGATTTTTGGCACACATGTCCAGCATGAGTTTTAAGCTGCCAGGTCTAGGAGTCAAACCATAGCTGACTGCATCCAGCGACGTAACTATTATGCCATCTGCAGGTCACCCCCTCACGTCTGTTCTGCTGGTGGACATGAGAATCCCAGTTCAGTTCAAAGGTCACATGGGGTGACTAACAGCATCTCAGAAGGGGAACTGAGGCCCCTCCCGCTCCACAATCCCTATTTGACAATCCACTCTGTTTCATTGTATGTTTTCTGGTTTTTTTTGAGAGGTTTTTGCTATAGGGCACGTGCGCTCGCCAGACAGACAGGGACAGAGAGACAGAAAGCGAGAAATCACCCCCCAGGGGGGAGGCCACACCACAATCCCTTCTCCTCCGTTCTCCTCTCGGGAGCTTGGGCACGCACGCACACGCGCCCGGCGTGAGTTTAAGCCACCAGGTCCGGGACTCGAACCACGATCGACTACGTGGGAGTCCAGCGACATAGCCATTACGCTAACTGCTGGTCCCCTCAGACGTGAAGTATTTTGACAACAAAGATGATGATTTGGATCCTGAAGCATCAAGTGACTTGCCAAAATGTTCGGACGGAATCGAGGCCAGAGGCAGAGATGAAGGCTACCAGGGTCCCAGTCCTGTCCCAGTCCTCGACCACACCGGCTCTCCCACAGGAAGGTCTGCGGACACTGACATCTGTGCCACTCGCCTGCGTCGGGCAACCAACGAACCCAGGAGGAGAGTCCTACAGACACGCACACGGCTGAAGGTGTCCCAGCTGCCGTGGGCACGTATGCGATTTCTGAGGGCTATGACGCAGAGACAGGAGCCGTTCCTCTGAGAGTCTCCAGGACAGAACTGCAGAGGAGCCACCGGCCAGGCTTTGTAAAATCCTCAACAAGAGCCAAGCTCTGACTGTGACTGCCCCACAGAAACGGCCTTTACTGAGAGCTAACGGCAGTGGCCTCTATCAGTGGGAACGTGGTGAGTTCCACAGCAAATATTTTTCTGATGTAAAGCAGCATATGAGTCGGAAGCATAAACGGCCTAACTCAAATGGATGCCGAGTACATAAGGAACGCTTCTCTACCAACCTGCGTCTGATGGGACACGCCAAGCTACCCGGGGAGGACCCGTATGTTTACACACACGGTGATTATGAGACAGTAACTTCTGAGAACCTCAGCCAGCATATGGCAGACACCCGCTTTAGCCATCACCTCTCCTGGTGTGAGCAGTGGGACGTGCGGGTCTCCTCAAGCAGAGAGCTCTACCTGCACATTCAGGAGCAAGCGGCGATGAAGAGAACTTGAGTCTGTCCTGTGAACAGGAAACCAACCATCCCGAAGACCTGCATAGCCACGTGGTCATTGAGCATGCGTGTAAATTAACAGAGTTACGTGATAACAATGGAGAACAAGGACAGCCCAGCCTCTTAAGCAAAACTACCTTTGACTGGGACCAGCAGTTAACGTAATGGCTATGTCGCTGAATTCCCATGGAGCCAACCATGGTTCAAGTCCCAGACCCGTTGGCTTAAACTCACGCCAGGCGCGTGTGTGTGCATGCCCAAGATCCCAAGAGGAGAATGGAGAGGAAAGGATTGTGGCGTGGCCATATCCCCTGGGGGGTGATTTTTCACTTTCTATCCCTCTGTCTCTGTCTTTCCGGTGAGCGCGCACACCCAATAGCAAAAACCTCTCAAAAAAAAAAAAAAAAACTACCTTTGACAAATGTAAAAACTTCTTTGTATGTCAAGGATGTAGTTTTCACAGTAGACTTCATGCAAATGTGAACAGGCATGTTGCTACTGAACATCCCAAAACTTTTCCTCATGTTTGTGAAAAAAAATTGAGTAATAGTAATAAATAAAATTAAAATAAATACTCTTTAAAAAAAAAAAAAAACTACAAATTACTCTCACCTTGTCTCCTATCTGAAACACAGCAGGTAATCAACAGATAGTTCTGGAATAAACAAACACGTCAGACCAAAGAGCAAGGAAATGAATGTGTTGAATGAACGTGAAACTGAACTGAGTGGACTGGAGAGAGACTGGGAGAATATCCGCATTCCAGTGAATGTCCAGGCATGGCTCAGACTACCAGGAAGTAACAAAAGACATGATTTCTTCCACACCCAGGTCCAGCTGTCTGTCCACTTACCTCCTCCCTTTCTGCCCTTTCTCTGTGAAAGCGGAAGGTCGTGCGCCCTCTACAGGCCAACGTGGGAGGGGTGCTGGCCAAGGGCAGTGCTCAGAGCCTTCCCAAGCTGCTCAGCCAGATCCCCCACTGGATGCTCCCAGGTTTAAAAAGAAACCACAGCCCTCACTACTAGAAACCTTCCGTAACCCTCACCTACAAACATGACACACCTCTTTGGGTCTTGTACCCAACCGAAGTTAAGAGGAAGAGGAAGAGGCCAGGGGCCAGCAGATAGCATAATGGTTACGTTGCTGGACTACCACATGGCCAGCTGCAGTTCGAGTCCCCGACCTGGCAGTTTCAAACTCACACCAGGCACGTGAGTGAGTTTTAATCCCACAAGGAGAATGGAGGAGAAGGGATTGTGGCGTGACCATCCCCCCCCCAGGGGGTGATTTCTCGCTTTCTGTCTCTGTCTTGTCTCTCTAGTGAGTGCACATGCCCTATAGCAAAAAAAAAAAAAAAAAAAAAAAAAAAAAAAAAAAAAAACCCTCTCTTTAAAAAAATAGAGTAAGAGGCCAGCCAGTGGGGCAGCAGTAACTCCACACTGTGCAATGCAGGACACACATGGGAAGGTCCTGGTTCATATCCCAAGGCCTCCCTGTACACACAGGCTCAGGCATGTGTGCCCCATGACCTAAGCAGCATGAGAACCCTGCTAGGGGTGCCTGTCTCTCTGTCTCTCTCTCTCGCTCATGAAAGAAATAATAAAACTTTAAAAAACTGTAAGCATCTGAAAGTCATCAAATTGTTCATTAACCTTTCTTCCCTTCTCCAGGTTGAAAAATTCCAACAGGATATTTTTATTCTATCCTTGTCATTATTTGTATTTCATTAACAAAGGCCATGCCAGGAACCAGTACGTGGCATAGTGGTTAAGATGCTGGATTCCCACGTGGCCAACCACGGTTTGAGTCTTAAACCCAGTAGCTGGAAACTCACTCTTGGCCCAAAATCCCGAGAGGAGAATGGAGGAAAAGGGATTGCACCATGACCATCTCCCCTGGGGGGTGATTTCTCACTTTCTGCTTCTGTCTCTCTGTGTCTTTCTGGCGAGCGCATGCGCCCTACAGCAAAACGCTCTCACTGAAAAAACAAGGCCACGCCCAAGGCTGGAGCACAGTTACCCTGTCCCCTCCACAGTGACCTGCCCAGGGAAGGCCTGTGGATGCCGGGTTAACACCAGGGCTGGTGTCTGCAGGGACAAGGGCAATGGCTGGCCCCGTCGGGCTTTCTCCCAGGGCAGCGGCAACAATGGCAAGGTGAATGTGGGCAGGGGCCCTGGACAAGTTCATCCTGTGCCTCTGTTTTTCATGCAGACACAGGTTTCTGCACTAATTAATCCTCTCTGACCCCAGGAGGACACTGCTCCCTGGAGAACAAGGAACAACAGGAGAGGCGCCGCTAGCCTGCCCAAAGTTGTTAGATCACTTTCTTACCTACACAGATGGTCCTTCGGAGACGCCGGTTTCAAATTCTTCTCCGTGTACTTGAAAACCACATAATAACATTGAAGGGGAAGAAAACCGGGAGGAGAAGGGCTAACACGTACAGAAAACATCTCTGCATCGGGCACTGTCATAAGTACTTGACACTTCACAGCGGTGCTTCTCAAACTTTATCCTGCCCTTTAATCACCCAGCAGGATGCTGGGCAAAATGCAGGTTCTGTTTCAAAAAGTCTGCGGTACGGGACCAGCAGTTAGCATAATGACTATGTCGCTGAACTGCCATGTAGTCGACCATGGTTCAAGTCCCGGACCCGGTGGCTTAAACTCACGCCAGGCGAATGTGCATGCATGTCCAAGATCCCGAGAGGAGAATGGAGAAGGGATTGCAGCGTGGCCATCCCCCCTGGGGGGTGATTTCTTGCTTTCTGTCTCTCTGTCTCTCTGTCGTTCTGGCGAGTGCACGCACCCTATAGCAAACATCTCAAAAAAAAAAAAAAAGTCTGGGGTGAAACCTGAGATTGGGCCTTTTTTTTTTCTTTTTTAAATTTTTCACTAGATGACGTGTGCAACCGTCAGGAAGGGTGGATGTAAGCACTCCTGATGCAGCAAGGTCCCGCTGCCTTCCCTTCTCTTCCATTTCTCCTTGTGGGATTTGGGGCACACAGGCACACTTGCCTGGCATGTTTTTCAAGCTGCTAGGCAGGACTAGAACCACGCAGTCAACCACATGGCATCCAGCCACTTTAACCACCACACTGCGGCCTGGCGTGAGATTGTGCGTTTTTAACCAAGTCCCAGAAATACTCATGGGACTGATCTACACACCACTTTGGGGAGCAAGGTTTTATAGGGACTGTCTCAGTGCTCAATGAGAAGACTGAGAAAAGGCATGAACTGGGCCGAGACCAGATGGCTAATGAATGGGACAGCAGGGCTCTAACCCAGGCGTGCTGGTTTCCGAGCCCCCGCTCCACCAGACACCAGCCTCCCACGGGCTACCAAGTTCTCCACTCTCAGCAAGTACGAAAGACTTCAAAATGTCTGTAGGAAATGGAGTTAAAGTGGAGTTCATTTTGATGTCACAAAATTCTGAAATCCTAGGCCAGCTCCGTAACCCAGCACTAACGCGCTGCTCAAGAGGAATCAGATCCCATGTGGCAACCATGGTTCAAATCCCCGGCATGGTCAGCCTGAAACATGCCGAACATACGTGTGAGCACCCAGGATCTGACCTGCTGGAGGGCTGGAGGAAGGAAACCCCAACACGTCCAGACAGTGCCGAGTGCTCACATCGCGTGCATGTACCGTATGCTCTATCCTAAATAAAGAAAATATTTTATTTTGAAATCCATGCACAGTTTATGGTACTGCACATTTTCCATGAGTTTTGGGAAGACCCCACATACTGGCCCTACATCCCTAGTCAGCCCTGTCACCAATCACAATGTCACACCACCCTGCAAACAAGAGCAGCCTTCCTGGGACCCTCCCTGTGTGATTCGGATTTATTTATTTATTTTTATTATTTGACATAGGGCAAGTGCACTTGCCAGAAAGAGACAGAGGCAGACAGAGAGGGAAAGTGAGAAACCATCCCCCGGGGGGATGGCCACACCGCAATCCTTTGTTCTCCATTCTCCTCCTGGGCATGCATGCATGGGCACTCAGCATGATTTTCAAGTCTCTGGGTCTGACCCTTGAACAGTAGTCGGCCAAATGGGAGTTCAGCACCTCGACCATCATGCCACCTTCTGGCTCTGCTTCTGACTTTATGGGGGACACAATCTCTGGTAGCTCTTCCGCCGACCATTGGGTTGCACCTGAGTCCTTTGTAAAATATGTCATGAGAGAGCAAACACGAAGGGTCAGGAGGGGACAGGGTAAACAGCATCCACTGCCTCCTTTCCTTGACTGAATCACACGAAGAGATCAGTTCTGGGTCAGCAAGTGGTATTGTGATTCAGGCACTGGATTCAACATGGCCGACTCTACAGTTCAAGTACCATCCCCGGTGGCTTGAAAATCATACTAGGCACATGTGTGTGTGTGCCCAAAATCCAGGAGGAGAATCCAGTAGGGACCGGCGGGTGAGTTCTCACTTTCCTTCTCTCTGTTTCTCTCCAGCACGCCCTATGTCAAATACATAAAAAAGAAAGAGAAAAAGATCAGTTCTGCAGGACCTGCCCTTCATGGACTCACATGGCTACAGGATCGCTGAGGAGGATATTCTTCGTTTACGAGCAAACTTTGCAGGATTTCAGCTTCCAGATCTATTCATGTCTATACACTGACCACGCGTGACCCTGGCCATTCTCCGGCACGCACAGTCCCTTATCTGGGCAGGGTCTTCCCTTCTGGAAGGGCCCTGAGAACCACGCCGTCGACCTTCTCAAAAGAAAATTCGGATTGTTACAGTTCCAGCACCACCAACTCTGTCCGCTGAGTCCTAATTTCTTTTGGCATTACTTTTCCACATCGGAACACGTCAGTGTCATCTGCCAATTCTTTAATGCGGTTTGTATACAAATGAGGGAGGCCTCTGTCATCTCTATTTTTTTAACTCTGCGCATCGAGTTTCCTTTCCATTTAATCTTACCTCAGATTTCATTCCAGAATCATTTATCCCTTCAAATCTTCAATGGGATCTTAGTAAGATGTACACAAATCTTTACACTGAAGTCAGGTTTGGAGAGAAGGATGGAATTTAGGGTGACCAACCATCTTGGTTTACCTAGGACTGAGGGGGATCCAGGACACGGACTTTTAGTGCTCACGGCCAGATGAGGTACTCACTCTTTTTTTTTTTTTTTTTTTTTTTGAAGAGGTTTTTGCTCTAGGGTGCGTGTGCTTGCCAGAAAGACAGAGAGAGACAGAGAGACAGAAAGCGAAAAATCACCCCCTGGGGGGACAGTCATGCTGCAATCCCTTCTCCTCCATCCTCCTCTCGGGATCTTGGGCATGCATGTACACGTGCCCAGCGTGAGTTTAAGCCACCGGGTCCAGGATTCAAACCACAGTCAGCTACATGGGAGTCCAACGACATAGCCATTGTGCCAACTGCTGGTCCCGAGATGCTCATTCTTAACGTCATATCCTCACACACTGAGCACATGGTTAGGTCTTTTTCCTTCTCTTTCATAAGAGAGATGGGGTGGGGGAATAGGAAGAGAGAAACAGAAAAAGTGCTATGGTTTAGATGGTTCGTCCCCACCAGAGCAAGTGTTGTCACTTGGTCCCTAATGTAATGGCTTTGGGAGGTGGCAAGCCCTTTTAAAGAAGACCCACCCTCAATGTGGGCAGGCATCTTTGCCAACAAGATTGGCAGGTGTGTCAGTGGACTGAGAGAAGAAGACCTGCCTTCCAGGTGGGCAGGTACCATCCAATCAGCTGAGAGCGTGGGAGGGACAAGCAGAGGAACTGGAAAAGTCCATCTCTCTCTGTACATGCCTGACTGCCCCTGCTTTTGTTGCCATGCTGTGACACTGCACCAGACAGCAGTGAGATGCTTGCCCCACAAGATGCTTGCTTGGCCTTTCCAGCCACTAAAATCATAAGCCACATAAACCTCAATTATTTATAAGTCACCCTGTCTCAGGCATGTCTGTTCAGTGGCACGGTAACAGACCAGGACAGGCAGAGATGAGTATTTTGACACGGTCTTGCCGTGTTGTCACCCTCCCTTCCCAGCATCCCAACCAGCTGTGATTACAGGGGCACACGACCTCACCCAGGCAGTTCAAGTCGGCACAGGAACCAAACTCAGGCCTCTCATGCAGCTTCCAGCCTCCCAAGCTGTGGCACCACCACGACTGGGCCTTAAGTCTTGTCCCCCCAACCCTCCTGCTGATGTGCTGAGTGACCTCATGTACGTTTGGGCCCAGCAGGTGGCATGGTGGTTAGGGGTGTCGTATTCTCACATTGCCAATGGCAGTTCAAATCCCAAACCTGGAGGTTTGCTTCCTCAAATTCCTTCTCTCTCTCTGGTCAAAGTTTAAAATAATAACAATAAATAAAATTAAATAAATAATTCTTTAAAAAATAAATAAGAGTAGGCTCCTGTTTGTCCCACTAAACTATAAAAGAATGGTTAAGGTCCTTTATCTGTTATCCCAAAAAACAAGAAAAAAAATTGTCTGGGCAAAGAATTGTTTGAATGCCTGAAAGTTCTAAGGAGGGCTTCTCAACACAGCACAGCACCGAGCAGACCCTGGTCCCAAGGGGAGCCCCTGGGCGGTGGCCAGTCTGAGCAAAGGTACAAGTGCCCACGGAGAGTGCCATGGCCACAGGCAGTCACATGTGGCCATCAGGGCCACACCCGCTGTCTGCAAACCCTGATGGTGCTTACAAACGAGCCAGGGCCATTCCCTCAAGCAAGGGTAGCCCTGTCCCGTCCACAACACGACACCCACGCGGCCATCGGCCGAGCGCTTTCCGGCACACACCGGCTCAGAACCCCTCGGGACACACGGCACCTCACCACGGCCAGCCCTCCTGTCCTCCTGTCTGTGCTGCCCTACTCAACTCGCTAGGACACAGCCCCTGGGGCTCCCTTCCGTCACCCCCCCGCTGAGCACAGCCAGCCTAAGCAGTGGATCAACAGAGGGACCTCTCGGAGGCCGAGGCTGCGTTTAAGAATTACAAGTGGTACAGTCCAAAGCGTACTGGACTGCTGGGCTGGAAGCCACACGGCCAGCCACGGGTTTGGGTCCCCAAATCAACCCAAAAACTCAGGCATGCGCGCCCGGGATCCTGAGGGCTGCAGAAGGAGAATCGTGGCACGACAAGACCCCACTAAGGGCGCCTTCTCTGCTCTGCTCTCTCTCTAAGTACATGGGCATTTACTATCATAAAGAAGGGAGGGAGGGAGACAGGAAGGGAGAGGAGAGGGAAGGAGGGAGGAAGGAGGGCGGGGTGAATTACAAGTGGTGGACTAGGAGGTGACACTGGTGACACAACTAGACACAACCCTCGGGGGCCTCCCCGAGCACACAGGTGCACATGTGTGCCCTGGACCCAGGCTGGCTGACACTGGAGGTGGTCACCGTGTGAAGACCCTGTCAGGGTGCTGCTCTCTCTCACTCTTCCTTCCTTTTTTTTTCCCTCTCATGGAAGAAATAAATAAGCTGAGAGGAAAAAAAAAAAAAAGAGAGAGAGAGAGAGAGAATTACAAGCGGAGCCCGCTCAGTGGCACAGCAGTAACATGCTGGTCAAGAAACCCTGGATCCCTAAGGAAGATGGCGGGTTTGGTTCCCCGTGGACCTGTACTTGTGGGTAGGCACTGGTGGTCTCGGCTGCTACGTCAGAGGGGGACTTGGGGCATGAGCCTTGTGGAGGGTATGTGTCTTTCTCTTTCTCTTTCTCTCAAAAGTAAATAAAGTTTTACATTATTTTTAAAAGGAATCACAAGTACATCCTGAAGGCTGATGTGAAAGTGCTAGCAAATTCAACAGGGAACTTCGGCTGGCCAGAACGCAGCTGTCCAACAGCATGTCACCCTGTCACCCTGGCAGACCCTGCTCTGACGACGGCTGTTCCTCTTCCCCACAAAGAGACGTGTGGAGCAGAGGCCCTAGTCTCGGGACCCCAGGGCCAGCCGGGCCTTCACGTATGTTTTACTTGGCCCCTGAGTGCTTGTAAAAACTCTGTATTAGCTGCCAAGGTGTAAGACGCAATAGTTTCACATGGAAATCCAAATCTCGGGCTTCTCTGGAAAAGTCGGATGATCTGGCAACCCTGGGCCCTGCGTTCCGCATGGCCACCAGGGCCTCAAATAGAGCAGCAACGTTCCCACAGCAGTCTTCCTTCTCCAGTTCTCCCAAGCCCCATCTCCTTCCTGGGGCCCCTCCCACGGAGACCAAGCATCCATTACCACGTTCAAATGAGGACAGGAGTGAACGTTCCTGAACCTGATCCTATCAAAAGTACAGAACCGGGGGCCAGCTGGTGGCGTAGACTTATGTCTCTGAACTCTCACACGGCTGACCATGGTTCGAGTCCTAGACCTGGTGGCTTAAAACTCATGCTGGGCATGTGTGTGTGTGCATGCCTAAGACCTCAGGGAGAGAATGGAGGAGAAGGGATTGTGGTGTGGCCATTCCCCTGGGGGTGGGGGTGATTTCTCACTTTCCCTCTCACCGTCTCTGTCTCTCTCTCCAGTGAGCGCACACACTCTAAGACAAAAACCTCAACAACAACAACAAAACAAAAGTGCAGAAATGGATTATCCAGGACAGCCATGCACTTAAAGAAAAATAGGAGAGACCCTTCAGTGGGGTAAAGAGTGCTCAGACTTGGACGCAGGCCTGTGAGTGCAGAACCCTTTGTCAAGGTCTTCTAACCTCGTCAGTATCACATAGAAAGTCAACTTGGGAAATTAAGAACATGAAAGAGCGGGTTCAACAGCTCACCCCACTGCTGAAATCAGCCCACAGAAGGACCGATCGGAATCCCACAGGTCCAGTGGCAGGCAGCGGCTCTGCCTAGAAACGCCCATGGGGCATTGTCCTGAGCAGAGGCAGCAATCCCAACCACGTCCTGCCACTTTGCAAAGGAGTCACCCAGCACCTGCATCTGTTCGCGACCAAGGCCGCACCACCCTGAGTCCTGGCAAACAGGGCTATATTCTTTTCTGGATTCTCTTCCTTGTCAAATACCTTGTCCCATTCATTCTTCAATTACCCACTGTTTTGGGGGGCATGCTGATCCCAAAGGAGCAGAAGAGGGGGGGTCGGCAGCATGGAGGAACGTCTGAAGCAACGCAAATACTTACATCACTGCTCTTGGGCCTCGCCAGCGCCAGGCTGTCTCGGGCTAAGGCCACGATCACGTTGCTTTTCTCTCCAGCCCAGTGCACCACCATCTGATTGTGGGAGTCATTCAGACTGACCTGAAAGAGACCAACAGCAAGGGAACCTTGGATGAGCAACAGCCACAGGTAATTTCTTTCTTTTTTTTTTTTTAAAAAAAAAGAATTATTTTTATTTAACTTTATTTATTTATTTATTTTAATTTGACCAGAGAGGGACAGAGCAAGAGAGAGAGGAAAAGTGAGAAAGTAAGCCACCAGGTCCAGGTCCTGAACCATGGTCGGCAGTGTGGGAGTCCAGTGCCCTTAACAACCATGCCACCTCCCAGCCCTGCTACAGATAATTTCCATTGAGATTCTCTCCTCTATCAGTTGAAAATGACAAAGATTCGTGGGCCAGAGTGGCCAATTTTCCCCCGTGCCTATACCACCAAATTTAACTTCCCCCCGAGGAAACACTAGCCTCCTGCCTTTTTATTTTTGTTTTCATCTTCGTTTTAGGTTTTTGCCACTGGGCGCATGTGCTCACCAGAGAGAGACAGGGAGAGGGAAAGTGAGAAATCGCCTCCCCTCCCGGGGTGGGAGGAATGGCCACACTGCAATTCCCACTCCTCCATTCTCCTCTCTGGACTTTGGGCACATACGCACATACACCTGGTGTGATTTTCAAGCCACTGGACTCAGGGCTCAAAGTGCAGTCAACCACACAGAAATCCAGCATCTCAACCACCATGCCACCTGCTGGCCCCAACCCCTGCTGTTTTGGATATAACCAGATTGCAAAAATACCATCTCAGGGTCTCGGAGCCAGGCAGTGACATAGCTATAATGCAACTGGACCTACATGGCAACAGTCCTGGGTTCACACCCCAGGACCAGGTGCAAAGACCCTCTTAGGGGTATTGTCTCTGTGTGTACACGCGCACACACGTGTGTGTGTGTGTCTTACAGAACAAATAAATACACAAGCCAAGAAAAATATCCTCCGGCCAGCCAGTGGCGGGTAGTTAAGATGGCTGGAACCTCCCAAGCAAACTGTGCAGACCTAGCAGCTCGAAAACCAGGCTGGGCACAGGCGCGTGAGGGCCCAAAAACCTGAGAGGAGAATGGAGGAGAAGGGGCTGAGGTGTGGCCATCGCCCAGGGAATGAGTTCTCACATTTCCTCTCTGTCTCTCTGGCAAACGCACATGCCCTATAGCAAAATCCCCTCCCCCCCATTTTTTTCTCATGCTCTTTTTGGCATCATCAATTCGTTCGCATCGTTTCATCTTTTATGACATCAATTTCTGGTTACTCTAATCCTCACTCCATATGTGTGACATGCACTCGTAAGATTTCAAACCAAAACACTGAACTGTCTTCCCTCGTTCGAAAAAATAGGTTGTGGGACCAGCAGTTAGTGTAATGGCTATGTCGCTGAACTCCCATGTAGTCGACCGCGGTTCGAGTCCTGGACCTGGTGGCTTAAACTCACGCTGAGTGTGTGTGCGTGCCCAAGATCCCGAGAGGAGAATGGAGGAGAGGGGATTGCGGTGTGGCCATCCCCCCTGGGGGGTGATTTCTCACTTCCTATCTCTCTGTCTCTGTCTTTCTGGTGAGCACACGCGCCCTATAGCAAAATCCTCTCCAAAAAAAAAAAAAAAAAAAAGTCATGAGCCCATGAGCCAGAAAGACCACCTGCTTTTCCAACATCTGTTCAAATACTGTTTTCTCTGGCCTAGGGGCGCCATTCTTCACATTTAACTGGTCATGACAAATGAGAGGAAGCCGTGGCTGTGGGGATTTTCTACATTTATTTTCAAAGTGTCTCACGTAAGGAAACGCTTTCCAGAATTCGACAGAATACCCTTCGGATGATGGCTAACAGCAGTTCCCAGGCTTACAGACTTTGTAAACCAGTAAGATAAAAATAAATTAGGACAGCTCGCGGAGGACTGGTCAGCAACTCCTATCTTGCCAGGTAAGGACATTAACAAAGGCAGCCACTGTGTCGGAGTCTGCCTAGTTATTCCCGAAATCTGTGTCCTCTGCTCCCTCAGGACACCGTAGACTCCCCCGCAGGCAGTGAGGTGTGGCCAGGGATGGAGTCCCAGCCAGCGGAGGCTGGGAGAAGGTCACGGTGCCACGAGAGGCTCGCCCCACTCGGTCCTGCCTCCCTACCTATCTGTAGGCTGCACTCAGACCTCCACAGCACCCGGGAGGGCAGAGTGTGAGACAAGGGATCCTGCGGCCCAGGAGCAAGGCCCTCTGCAAATCATCGGGGCATTCATTCTTCATTTTTTTTTAGAAAGATTTTTTGCTATAGGGTGCATGCACTCACCAGAGAGACAGAGATAGACAGACAGAAAGTGAGACATCACCCCAGGTGGGATGGCCATGCTGCAATCCCTGTTTCTCCACTCTGTTCTCGGGATTGTGGGCACGCACACACACATGTTCGGCATGAGTTGTTTTTTGTTTGTTTGTTTTTGGAGAGGTTTTTGCTATAGGGCACATGCACTTGCCAGAAAGACAAAGAGAGACAGAGAGACAGAAAGCAAGAAATCACCCCCAGGGGAGATGGCCACACCGCAATCCCTTCTCCTCCACTCTCCTCTCAGGATCTTGGGCACGCACGCACACACACCTGGCATGAGTTTAAGCCACCGAGTCCGGGACTTGAACCACAGTTGACTATATGGGAGTCCAGCGACATAGCCATTATGCCAACTGCTGGTCTCTCGGCATGAGTTTGTAAGCCGCAGAGTCCAGGACTCAAACCACGGTCAACTACGTGGGAGTCCAGCGACGTGACCATTACACCGCCTGCTGGTCCTGGGAACACTCATTTGAATGGCTCATAATTGGGAGACAGATGGACACCAGCGGGGCACTTCAGTACCTAAAACTGAGGATGGTCATAGCGCCAGAACAACGGGTCATTCTTTCAGACCATGGTCCGAATCTCCACCCCAGCAGCTTGAAAAACACAGCAGGCACATGTGCAGGTGTGCCCAGAATCCCGGCAGGACGAAGGTACTATAGCGGGCTGCGCCCCATTGGAGGCTGCTTTCTCTATCCCCCACTTGGTCTCTAGTGAGCACACGTACCCTCTGGCCATTAAATATATATACACATTGTTTCTTATCTTGCTGTGCACCGATGGATACTGGCTGAAGGACCGGCATTGCAGGACACCTGGTCTACGCATTTCACTCACTCTGTCTGGAGAGCAGAGAGAGACTGCCCCACGTACACCAAACACGTGTGCCCATGTGACGCAGGGTGGCTGGGGGTAGGAGTTGTCATGGGGGTGCTGTCTCCCTGCTTCTCTCACTCATGGGAGAAACAAACATAAAAATAAATTTTTTATTTAAAGAATTATTTTGTTATTATTATTATTATATTTTTACTTGACTAAAGAAAGAGGGTGAGAAAGCAAGTTGTCAGGTGTGAGATTCGAACCATGGTCAGTCATGTGGGAGTCTAGCACCTTCGCCACCATGTCAGCTGCTGGCTTCTAAATAAGTAAACTTAAAAAAAAATCAAAGAAATTGGGACCAGCAGATGGCATAATGGTTACGTTGCTGGACTCCCCCATAGTCCATCAGAGTTCAAGTCCTAGACCCAGTAGCTTAAACTCACGCCGAGCGCATGTGTGCATACCCAGGATCCTGAGAGGAGAATGGAGGAGAAGGGATTTCGACATGGCCATCCCCCCGGGGGATGATTTCTCGCTTTCTGTCTCTGTCTCTCTCTGTATCTCTGGCGAGTGCATGCGCCCTATAACAAAAAATCTCTCTTTAAAAAAAATTCTGAGCGCCCATGCAACGATCGCAAGCAGGACAGAGGGTCTAGAGTGGAAGTGTGTGGGAGTGTGAGGGTCTCTCCTGCTGAGCCACGGCTGACACGCCGATTCCACCGGCCTCCTCAACCTCGGCTGTCTCGGCATACACTGAAGGATGGAGTTCTGGGCCTCCCAGCAACCTGGCCCAGCCCTGCCTGCAGCTACCGGCCCGCCCACCACCTCTTGGCCTGATGCCAGCTTGAGCCTGGGCCAACCTGCTCTCTGAGTTTCCTCTCACCAAGGCTCTGCAGAAGGAAACCTCCCCTCCCCTCCCCACCCCTCCCTTCCTCCCCAATCCACATGGCTTTCCCCACCCACTCCTTGAGGTGCTCTGCCTGCCGTCACCAGGGAGAAGAGAAACACCTGTGCCCCACGCTTGGCGGCCACGACAGAGGAGCTGATCCTAACGGCTCTGCCGGGTTTCAAACACCTGCATCTAATTTGATCCAGGATCCAAACTCTTTTGAAAAACATTTGAAAAGAGACCTCTTTAAAGAAAAAGGCCCTTGATATTTTTTTAGAAAAATATGCCCCTCTAAACATTCCTTCTCCTTTCCAGAAAGATGAGTCTAAGCAAGCAAAGAAATGCACAAAGAAGTAGAAATAGATCATTTAACCCAGAATGCTACAGAGACAGAAAGCCACTAAGGGACTGGCCACTGGTCCCTGAGGCCTCCTCCCACCTCCCCGTGTCCCTCTCTCCTTCCAGACTAAGTCTCTGGTTGGAATCCAGAAGCATCTGAAGACCAGAAGCCCACCAGCATAGGTGCCCCGGGACGCAGGCTCAAAGTATTCTCCCGGGAGGGGAATAGAGAAGGAAGCAAACGTCAATAAATAAAGGATCAGGGATCTAGAAGAATCATGCCAGCTCACCCGGGTCTGGGATGAAAAACCCTCCAATATCAACTTGGGCCTCTGAGATGACCCGTCAAAATGCTCTCTCTGGCAGGTAACAATCAGATCACGCTCTGAGCAGGTTACAAGGTGTCCAGAGCTCAGAGTACGAGGGGGTCTGTAAATACAGCAGCCTTACAAACCACAGGACACAGGATTCTGAAACGTCTTTGACTGACCCTAAGAGCAGTGAGAGGTGAAAAGAGCACAGAGGACAAGCATCAAAATATCCAGGTGGGGGGCCAGCAGGGGGCGTGGTGGTTGAGGTGCTGGACTCCCAATGGTTGACTGTAGTTTGGTTTCTGGACCTGAAGACTTGCTTTCTCACTTTCCACCCCCCCCCCCCTCTGGTGAGCATGTGTGCCCTGAAGCAAATTTTTAAATATATTCAGGCGATTTCTACACCCTAAAAGACCAGCTTAGTGGAACATTGATTTTAACTTTTTTTTAAAGGCCTTTTTATTAGTGTCTTTATTTTTATTTTTATTTTTTTGCTAAAGGGTGTATGTACTCATCAGAGAGAGAAGAAAAGGAGAAAACCACCCCTCAGCTCCCCCCGTGAGAAATGTTCATGCCACAATCCCTTCTCCATTTCTCATTCTGGAATTTTGGGCACACACACCGGGTGTGTTTTCTTTTTTTTTTTTTTTTCAGATTGACATTTTTTTATTAATTTATTTTTATTTTTTTAACATTAATATGCTATACCTCATTACAGTATACAAAATGAATTTTTCATCCAAAATACACTGTCTGTTGGCTCAATCAAGCACATCAACATACGTGTTATCAACAAACAATTTTTCATTTCTTATGTCTTGTATATTTTGCGTTTTTTTTTGTTTGTTTGTTTTTTGGTTTTTGGTTTTATTTTGCCATCCTTGATTCCCTATCCCTAACCCTCTGCCCTGTCCAACCCTCCTCCCATTGTCTCTGGTATCCATGATTGCTTTCTATGCCTATTCCCTCCCCCATTTAATTGATTTGCTAATGAACTTAATTTGTCTAAATATTTGCAATAGCAAGCACAACTGATATATACATACACAAGAACCCATGTCTGACTTTAGGCATAAACCTCAGTGAGTAGAATGAACATACTATAAAATAGTACCTAGCTGGGGCTATATAGCTTACTGTGGTCACCAAATACACAGTTTTTTCTTTAAATTTTGGTAACAGTTTTAGTATTTTTTTCTCTGAATTTTTTTTTTTTAAATTTACATTCATTCCCTGAGCATCATCACAACATACTAAATGTGGCTTCCCCTCTAGAGTAAACTGCATAGTGGCTTAATCATGCATGTTATCATCCATAAAATCCAATTACTACTTTCATATATATAAGTTTTTTACCCCATGTCTGACCCTCTGCCCTATTCCACTCTCTTGTTACACTATTTCTGCTGTCTACAGTTGTCTTCAATTCCTTTTCCCCCAACATTTTGTTGACCACACCGTATCATAAGTAATCTAACTACTTTCAATAGCAAGTTCAGCTGGTGGTTTCAAGAAAGGCAGTTTTGAACCGGTAAGGTTATTTCCTTGAAATTTGAAGCCTAGAAACAGGTTGGTATTTTGTTCAAAGAGTAGGTACATGAATCTATTGACAGCTCAAGACAGGATAAAAATCCTTAAAACCGGACAACAAAGCTTAGAAGAAAAGCAGCAATATCTTAGTCAAGTCACAGAATGCTGTTTCATCAGTTCAGACTCATGTACTTAATCTTCCTTCTGTTTCTGTTCAGGTACGATCTTCCAGATTGAGCTCTGGGATATAATACTCAACTCCAGACTTTGTCCCTACAATTAAATTGCCCATTTTCTTAGTTTTTGAACTCTTATTTCTGTGTGTCTACATTTAATTTTATTGACATAGCACTCCCTTAAGAACTTCTTGGAGATCTGGTCTGGTGCTGGTAAATTCTTTCAGGTTTTGTTTATCTGAGAAAGTTCGTGTCTTTTCTTCCCAAATGAACAATAACCTTGCTGGGTACAGAATTCTCGGTTGAAATTGCTTTTCCCTTAATACTTTGAATATATTTTTCCCATTCTCTCCTCGCTCGCATTGTTTCCGATGAGAGGTCTGCCGTTAGTCTGATGGGTTACCCTTTGTAGGTAACTTGCCTTTTTTCTCTTGCCAGTCTTAGTATCTTGTCTTTGTCTGTGGTTTTGGTCAATCTGGCTATAATGTGTCTTGGAGAAGATCTTCTTGGGTTGATTCTATTTGGGGTCCTCTGTATTTCTTGGGACTGAATCTTTGAGTGCCTCTCCAGGTTTGGAAAGTTTTCTTGCAGGATTTCATAGAATAGATTATCAATGCCCTTATGAGTCTCTTCACCCTCTGGGATGCCTATTATCCGGATGTTTGGACGTTTAATTGTATCTAGTACTTCTCGCATATTATTCTCAAATTTTTGGGCCATTTTCTCAGTCTTCATGGTGGATTTTTCTAGGCCAGCCATTTTCTCTTTTATATTAGAGATTCTATTTTCTGTATGATCTAGTCTGCTTTTAATACTTTCAAGGGAGATTTTGACTTCTTGTATTATAGCCTTCATCTCTAACAGTTCCATCTGATTCTTTTGTAAAGTGTGAAATTCCTCTTTTAGATCTTGCATGAATTTCCTCACCTCCCGGAACTCTTCAACTCCTTTCTCCTTCCTCTTCAGCAGTTCCTTGTCTCTCTTCTCTTCCATCTCTGTTAGCTTTGCCATTATGAATGTTCTGAATTCTTTATCAGACATTTCCATGATTTCCATTGAACAGTGTGTGGATGAAGAGGAGCTATCCGTTTCCCTTGTGGGAGAGGTATTTTCCTGCTTCCCCATATTTCTTGTGGTCCTGCAGCGATTTCTAGTCATCTGGTGGATGGTCGGTTTCTTCCCAAACTTGGAAGTTCAATCACGCGGGTTTTGTATGCTGGAGGCCCAGTTATCAGTGGGACATCTTCCTTTCTCCCAAAATGGCTAGATCGCAGGAGCCATGGAGCTGTTTGTCTCTTGAAGAAGGGCTGTTCATGCGGGTTTTAATTTTTTTTTTTTTGAGAGGTTTTTGCTATAGGGCGCGTGCGCTCGCCAGACAGACAGAGAGAGACAGAGAGATAGAAAGCAGGAAATCACCCCCCAGGGGGGATGGCCACGCCGCAATCCCTTCTCCTCCATTCTCCTCTCGGGATCTTGGGCACGCACGCACACGCGCCCGGCGTGAGTTTAAGCCGCCGGGTCCGGGACTCGAACCGCGGTCGACTATGTGGGAGTCCAGCGACATAGCCATTACGCTAACTGCTGGTCCCTGTTCATGCAGGTTTTGTACGCTGGAGGCCCAGTTATCAGTGGGACATCTTCCTTTCTCCCAAAATGGCTAGATCACAGGAGCCATGGAGCTGTCTGTCTCTTGAAGAAGGGCTGTTCTGGGAGTCAGATTGACATTTGAAAAGTCTTTACTTGTCCTCTCATGGCGCCACTAGGGCCAGGGCCCAGAGAGTGAGCACTACCAGAGCTGCATGCAGCTGGTCCCGCCTCGAGGCCTGGAGGAGCTAGGCCATGTGTCCTTGAGTTTGGCCAGCGGCTCTCGGGTGGGCGGGGTGGCAGCCACGGCCCCCCGAAGTGCCACGCATGGAGTGGAAGGTTAAGGTCCGCAGCAACTCACACCCGGTGTGTTTTCTTAAGCCTCCAGGTCTGGGATTCAAACCATGCAGATGGGTGATGTGGGAACTGGCTCCTTAAAGACTATGCTATGGGACTGGCCCTAAGATGTCTTTATTCTTTCTTTTTTATTATCATTATTAATTTTATTTTATGTATTTATTTTTAATTTGCTATAGGACATGGGTGCTCACCAGAGAGAGAAAGAAAAAGTGAGAAAAAAAGCCACCGGGTCCAGGACTCGAACCACAGTCAGCCATGTGAGAGTCCAGCACCTTAACCACCACACCAACTGCTGGCCTCTGTCTCTTTATTCTTAAGAGCAGTCCAGTGGCGGGGGAGGGAGAAGTCCTGGCCAGAAATGCCTGGTCCGAGGCCACCAGACACCACACACGCAGCTCGGCTTCTGTGCTTGGCGAGACGTCGCGCCCAGCCTGGCCAGAACCACTGCCTGTGAGTCTGGTTGGCAGGCAGTCCCCAGAGCACAAGCCCAGAGTCACTGGGCTGCAGGATCGATGCCCCAGAAGACGGGGAGCCAGCGGGTAGGCCAGCATCCCCGAATCCTATTAACACCCACAGCCCTGCTATTCCCTTGCCCTCCTCCCTTCTCTCTCTCTCTCCTCCTCCACCCCTCAGCCCCAGAAGGAAGAGAGGACGAAGTCAAAGCAGGCTTCTTCCATTAGTCTCCGCGAAGTTGACAGCACCCAGCTGCCCAGGGCAGTCCCCAGCAGCCTGGAACCACCCCCGGTCCCCGTGCCTAGATCCCTTTACTTAATCAGCGGTGTCCTGTTGGTGTGGTTCCTTTTCCACCCCCGGGGATCTCTCCCTGGCCACCCCCAGCCTTCCCCCTCATCAGCCTTCTGGGACAGCCGGGGGGCTTCCAGGTCCCCCTGAGCAGACTCGGGAGAAACTGGCCCAGGAGTGGGAGGGGCGGGAGGGGGCGGAGAGTGGCTTTTTCAGGAACATAACCTTGGTGAGCAGTCAGTTATAACCACAACCCCGGGGCGTGAACAACCTTCCCTCTCCCATCTCTGGCGCACAGGGCGTAGCTGGAGCTTGATAAATGAGACACAATTAATTGGAGCTGTAAAGGCGGCAGGGAGCGGGCCAGCTGCCTCCCCGAAGAAGGCAGAAAAGTCACATGCCACAGAAACCTCTGAACACAGAAACTGCATCAAAAAAACGACAAACCACAAACCGTCTGGGAAGTGCTGCAGGCACTAGGCTCACAGGTCTTCAGGGAGCCAAGATAACCCTCCGAGGTCACCTGGTCTGCAGGGTCCTGTGACCAGCTCTGAGAGTCACCCCAGGCTCCTCTCCAGTCCTGATTCTAAGCCCAGGAGTCAATATTGTAAAAGGTGCATCCCAGGGGTGTGTGTGTGTGTGTGTGTGTGTGTGTGTGTGAGGTTTTCGTCTAACGGCACATGCACTAGCCCCAGAGACAGAAAGACACAGAGAGAGGGAAAGTGAGAAATCACCCCCAGGGGCAAAGTCGCCTTGCGATCCCTTCCCCTCCATTCTCCTTTTGGGATTTTAGGCACGCATGCACCCAGCATGATTTTCAAGCCGCCAAGTCCAGGACTCAAACCACGGTCGACCATGTGGGAGTCTAGCATCTTAACCACTATGCCACCTGCAGGCCCCCAACACCCCAGGTGTTTTTAACACAGTTTATTTGGGGAACAATTAATCTAGTCTATTCTGTTTCCTGGCAGACTTCCTGGACTGAGAGAGGCTATTAAGACTCATTTTTTTTTTGGGGGGGTGCAGGTATTGTCTTTGGGATTTGGGGTGACCATGGAGGCTCTATGGGTGAACCTCAAAAACAATACGCTAAAGTGATAGAAGTCGGACACAAAAGGTCACGCATACAGGATTCCATGTACAGGAAATATCCAGAACAGAGACAGGAAGTAGATTAGGGGTGGCCAGGGGCTGGGGGCAGGGAGGCCGAGGAGGGAGTAGATGCTTAATGGGTAAAGGGTTTTATTCTGGAGTGATGAAAAGGTTTGGGAACTGGAGACCTAGTGGTCGCAGCACACTGCCAACATTAAATAGCACTGATTCGTCCTTTATTTTAGAGAGGTTTCTGCTATAGGGTGTGTGCACTCGCCAGAGAGAGAGATAGAGAGACAGAAAGTGAGAAATCACCCCCCAGGAGGGATGGCCACGCAGCAATCCCTTCTTCATTCTCCTCTCAGGATTTTGGGCACGCATGCACACGTGCCCAGTATGAGTTTTAAGCCACCTGTCCCAGATGTGACTACATGAGAGTCCAGCAACATAAACATTATACCATCTGCTGGTTCCTGATTTGTCCATTTTAATAGGCTAATTTCATATGAGTTTTGTGAAGACCTCTACGATATTCTCAAGGACGAATCCACAACCTAGGCGCGCCCACTCCTAGGAAGTGCTTCTCTCATCTCCTCCCAGGCCTCCTGCTACCAAAATACTCAGCTGGAGTGAGTCACGCACAAGGCAGGCTGGGATCGTGGGCTGGGGTCGGGTCTTTGGCCAGAGCAGTCCTTCAAAGCACTCTCAGCAGCATCTGGGGAAATGCCCACAGGTTCAGGACTTGTGTCTCCTCCAGCCCACCGCAAGCATCACCACTACCTTGACATGGTGTCTGCATGGCCCCATGTGCTGTCTCTCGGGGCCCTGCCCGTGCAGACGGGGACCACGCAGCATTGAGGGGAAGAACCCACAGTCCCCCCAGTCCCAGGCTCCAGGTTATTACAAACAGAAGGAAAGGCCATCAGGTGGCATGAAGGCTGGGGTGCTGGACCCCGCATGGCCAGCTGTGCAGTCCAAGTCCCAGATCCGGCAGCTCAAAAATCAAATGCGAAAGTACATGCATGCCAAGAACGTGAGAGGAGAATGAAAGAGAAGGGATTGCGGCATGGTCATCCCCCGGGGGGGTGATTTCTCACTTTCTGTCTCTCTGTCTCTCTGGTGAGGGCACGCGCCCTATAGCAATAATATAAAAAAAAAAGAATCATGTGTGGATGTGTGTACATGCGTGTGCAAAACCCTGAGAGGAGAACGGACAGGAAGGGATTGCGGAGTGGCCGCCCTCCCTTGGGGGTGATTCTTCACGTTCTTTCTCTCTCTCTGTCTCTGTCTCTGTCTGTCTCTGGTAAATCTGCACACCCTACAACCAAAAACAATTTTTTAAAGGCTTAAAAAATATAGAGAAGGAAGGAAATGAAGCGCTTGCGTGGAGGCACTAACGCGACGCTGGAGCGATCACGCCAACGCGGAGTGCAGTGAGGCCTGCTGGTGCCCGGCCCTGGGGGAGCCCCACTCATCCCCTACCTGGTAATGAGCACAGAGCAGCTCTCGGGGGGGATTCAGGCTGCACATCGGCACCGACTGAGAATTTCCCAATAAAACACCCCGTCTGTAGTCATGGAGGCTCCTCCGGAGGCCAGGGGCCCTCAGTGCAATGGGCCCCACAGGCTCGCCCCACTCCTGCTGTCCCCTCTTACGGATCAGTCTGGCCCAGAGAGCAGGGTGTCCTGGACACCCACGGCCTGCAGCCGTCACTGCTCCTACGCAGCTTCCTTCCAGAGCACAGGACGAGGACAAATAAGGCAGCCCGGCTCCTTTCTTGCTTCTCTAGCAGTGACATACCAAGACACATCTTCTCAATTCTGCGATGCAACAGAAAACAAATATCCTGTCCTTCAACCGTGAGGACAGAGGCAGCCGCCGAATCCCCTGAACCGCACGAGAGGCCTGCAGAAACCAAAGACAGACTCCCAAGGTCCAAGAATAACACGGTTTCCCAACCCATCCGTTTGCACGACCTAAATGCTGGGTATGCAAATCGTCCCTCCGTGTCCCCTTTCGAGACAGCAGTCTCTCTATATTTAGGAAGCTCGTTACCCTCCCTGGCCTCCCTGCCTCGGAAGGAGCGCTGGAATCTAGTTTATGAGAGCTCCCTGAAGACAGTCCCGTCCGTGGGATCCCAGCTCAGCTTGACTTCTGTGGGGTTGCAAATGCTCCACCCACAGAGCCACTAAACCGCAGTCTTTGGCTGGTAAAGTCAGCCTGCCCATTTTACAGACGAGAGCGTGAAGAAACGATGACCCTGGACGAGAACTGAGCAATCACTACACCCTCCTTCCATGGCGCCAAGAGCTCTTTACAGATCAAAAACTACGCCTCTTTCTTCTTTCTTGTTCCCAAAAGGGTGGTCAACGTATTCTCACTGATTTAACATCATCTCTGACTGCCCCTGGACAGGCAGACTCGCTGCACCATTACCTCCGTTAAGTCCCTCCCCGATGAACCCACTTTGTCACTGAGCAAACATCATGCTTTGCTGTTCCTGGACGGGGCCTAGTAAAATGAAACTGGGGAAAATCTCTTTATTGTGAACATAATCATTCCTTAATTTACCAGTTGGCAAGTAAGGAGAAAAAAAAAAAAAAAAAAGAAATATCAGCCTGAAGAAACCTCCCAGAACATCTAAACCAGTTGCTACATTCTGCAACGGGAGGTTAAGCTCAGATGTTTTAGAGGTGGAGTCCCATACCGCCTGTAAATACGGCCCTGTGCGGGGCCGGGCACAGAGCCAGCTCTGCAGCACCCCTCCAGGGCTACCTAGCTGCTGGGCACCTAAGCCAAGACGCCCCGTCACACGAGGGTTCCCCCACACACCCAAAGCCATCTCCCAGAACTCTGTCGAAGGGTTCAGACCACCCACTTTCCCAAACTCTCCAGCTTGGCTCTGCAGCATCACCATAAATAGCCCTCACCTCATTCAGCCAATAAATATTTATTGAGCACTTACTATATACCAGATGCTATGCTGGCTGTCAGGAAAAGTGCAGACTTCTAGGTCCTGTCTTAAATTTAGGAACGGAGACAAGCACGAAACAATCAACCCCCAGAATAATGACTGAATTCCAGTTTTCAACAGGGGACCTACCCTTATGTGGGGAGAGAACGAGACTTCACTGAAGACATGACCTTTGCCTTGATACAGGATGAAGGGGAAGGGGGTGGACAGGAGAGCAGAGAAGATATATCCAGACCTAGGGAAGCAGAGCAAAAGCCTGGGACAGGAAGGGCCTGGGGGGCACCCTCCATCTGAAAAGTTAAAAGATCAGTAGCCAGGAAAGCCCAGGAGCGAGTAGAAATAGATGAGATCTCTAGGGTTTCTTATTTGTTTTGTTTGTTTTGTTTTGTTTTAATATTTAATTTTAGTTTGTTGTCATTCTTATTATATTTTAATTTGACCAGAGAGACAGAGAGAGAGAGTGAGAAAGCAAACTGCCAGGTCCAGGACTCGAACCATGCTCAGCCATGTGGGAGTCCAGCACCTCAACCACCATGCCACCTGCTGGCCCGAGATCTCTAGGTTATTGTTGTTTTTGGAGAGTTTTTTTTTTTTGGGGGGGGGGGGGGCGGGGAGAGGTTTTTTGCTATAGGGCACATGTGCTCGCCAGACAGACAGAGAGAGACAGAAAGACAGAAAGTGAGAAATCACCCCCCAGGGGGGATGGCCACGCCGCAATCCCTTCTCCATTCTCCTCTCGGGATCTTGGGCACACACGCACACATACACGGCGTGAGTTTAAACCACTGAGTCCAGGACTTGAACCACAGTTGGCTACATGGGAGTCCAACAACATAGCTATTTCACCATCTGCTGGTTCGAGATCTCTAGGTTTTAAAGGTGGGGGGAAGTTCATGGCAATAAAGGCTGTGGACCCTGCATGAGAGAGGACAAGTTTTCTCCAGATTACTATAAGGGGCCAACGGGCCACAGGAAGTTTGAAATATGTCAGAGGCTGGGTCTGCAACTTGACCTCTCGGATTTATTAGCTGTGTGACTCTGGGTAGGTCACTTCACCTCTCTGAGCCTTAAGATACCTATCTGTGAAATGAGATTCATAATAACCCTCATCTTGCAGTTTTACAGGATGGCTGCAGC
Organism: Tupaia tana; assembly: GCA_026018925.1. Classification (NCBI taxonomy): domain Eukaryota; kingdom Metazoa; phylum Chordata; class Mammalia; order Scandentia; family Tupaiidae; genus Tupaia; species Tupaia tana. Next base: position 65,306,100 of record JAKSZU010000015.1, on the reverse strand, counting down.
ATCAAACGCGATGTGGCCCGGGAATGCATTTCATCAACTCCACCACGCTAGAACATCATCCCTTTTCATTACCAGATGGCTCTCGACCAAAATAAGCCATTCTTCACAATATGGCTCCCCACCAAACATTAACGCTCGCGGGAAGCCTGAGAGCACGCGGTGACATATTAGCACTGAGTCCTGAGAGCACGCAGTGACATATACAACCTGACAAAACGCCGCAGGCTTGAGCAAAGCTCACATCTCATGGCCGAGCGCAGCTCTCGGGCGGCTTCCCCTCAAGCCAGAGTCCAGCTCAGCCACGGGGGACCCCAAACTCCCAGGCCCCAGGGCTCCAGTACAGAGATGACATTGCTTTCTAGCCCTTTCCACACCCCCTCAGAAAGCATCTGAAAAGCATTCAAACATTACTTCCCAGAACTAAACGCCTCAAGACCTTGCCAATGGGAGAAGCTCCCCGCGGAGCAGGGGCCGGCGCACACCAAGCCGGGCAGTGCGGCCATTTCTCAGTCACGGGCGATGCCCTCTGGCTATCAGGGTGGCCGGTGGACGCCCCACGGGCACGTCTCGGCTCCATCACTCCCCGACTTATTTTGCCAGCTCTTTCACCTCTGCCCCACTTCCCACATCCACTCCTTCACTTTCCTCCTCTACAGCCTTGTTTCTGCAGCGACCCTCCCACTGCCACCAGCAGCGGCCGCCCTTGGCAAATCCAGCGAGCCCTGTGCACATGAGCAGCAGAGCAGCGAGCTTTCTGTAACTACTCAGGGAGAGAGTTCTAAATCACACAGAGGAGGTGAGTCATAGGTAGGAAGGCTCATGTTACGCAATTAATTGAGCACAGGTTTAAAACATTCAAATCATTCCAAACACTCCAGCTGCACAGGCCTCTGGCCCAGCTCTGCTCTGTCTGTCCCTATGCCTTGTTGTCTGAGGTTCCTCTATGAGGAGCCCTGGGCAGACCAGCCTTGGCCTTTTTTCCCAGGGCCCCAGAGCAGGCCTTCCTGGAGCTATCTTGCCTGGATCCACCAGCAAATACAGAAACAGGGTCCTGCAGTACCTGGGCTCCCAGCCCCGGAGAGCCTCGCCTCACGGACACGCACCCAAGCCTCCCCAGCAGAAGTCTCTGAACTAGCCCTGTACACCAGGAGATTTAAACCCAGGCCTTCCAGTCTCAATCAGGTCATGGTCTCCCCAATCCCTCCCAGCACAGAGGTTTTCTGAGAGTTACAAATTTCGCATGGGGGTCAGCAGGTGGCAAGGAGGTTCAGGTGGCTGGATCCCACAGGGCCTAGTAGTATGTGGTTCCAGTCCTGGACCCGTGACTTGAAAATCATGCTGGGCACACATGCATGCATGCCTAAGCCTGTGAGAGAATGGAGGAGAAGGGATTGTGCCATGGAGACCCTGGGGGTGCCTTGTCCCGTTCCCTGCCTCTCTCCCCCTACCCCTGATGAGTGGACATGCCCTACAGCAAACTTAAAAATAATAATAAAATTCATCATGGGCCAAATGGTGGCACAGTGGTAACACACTGGACCCAGGGGCAGGCCCATCCGGGGACTCCACGGCCCCCACGGGACACATGTGCTCATGCCCATATCTGGGCTGGGTGCGGCTGGGGTGGATCACAGCGTAGAGGCCCAGACAGGAATTTCTCTCTCCCTAAAGAAATGAAACTTTGGGACCAGCAGTTAGCGTAATGGCTATGTCACTAGACTTCCACGTAGTCGACCGAGGTTGGCGTCCCGGACCCGGCGGCTTAAACACACTCCAGGTGCATGTGCGTGCGTGCCCAAGATCCTGAGAGGAGAATGGAGGAGAAGGGATTGTGGTGTGGCCATCCCCCCTGGGGGGTGATTTCTCTCTTTCTGTCTCTCTGTCTCTCTCTGTCTTTCCGGTAAGCGCACGCACCCTATAGCAAAAACTTCTCCAAAAAAAAAAAAAAAGAAAAAGAAAAGAAAGAAATGAAACTTTAAGAAAATTCACTGTGACACTCTTGCTCAAAGTAAGAAGAAACTCACCTCAGTACCCCTAACACATGAACATCCTGGCTGAGGACCCAGTCGTTGGTTCATACTCATTTATTTCACTTGAATCATCTTTGGGACCAGCAGATGGCGTAATGGTTACATCATTTGACTCCCACATGGCTGACGGTGGTTCAAGTTCCGGACCCAGTGGCTTAAAATTCACACCAGGCACATGTGTGCGCATGCCCAAGATCCCAAAGGAGAATGGAGGAGAAGGGACTACAGTGTGGCCATCCCCCCTGGGGAGTGATTTCTCACTTTCTGTCTCTCTGTCTCTCTCCTGTATCTCCAATGAGCACACACACCCCATGGCAAAAATCTTTCTTAAAAAAAAAAAGAGAATCACCCTAGAACATCTCCTGGGCTCCCCACTCCCTTTCAATCCACAGTTACTAGAGGAAGAGGGTTCCTACTTAACAAGCTAGCCCTTTCTGAACAGCAGACGCCGACGCCCTATCAGTTACCTTCTTCCCTTAAAAACAAACAAAACAATGGCGGGGGTGGGGGTGCAATAAACAGCACACTGACCCCCTACACGGCATAAAGCACATCTGATATACGTACATCTTTTTATTGCCCTTGTCTGCCACTCAGATTCGGGGTCTAATCACATCAGCCTGCCTTTCTGAGAATTCGTAGCTGTGTTTTTAATCTAATTCAGGGGACCGGAGATAAATCATTGTGAAGGGTCCTGGTTTTCCAAGCCAAGAGCCTGCAGCGGCAGCATCAGCAAAGGCATGCTAAGTTAAAGGGCCAGCCCGGAGCGGGGGGTGTCCATGCCAGGGGGAGGACCACACGCCTGTGTCGCTTGTCTCGTGCCAGCCTGATGGGTAGAGGAGATGAAAGACAGACGCATCTGCACGGAGGTAAGTGGAGGCGAGCACAGGAAGTGAAGGGCGGGGGTGCGGAGATGGCCCCACGTTAAGTCACTGTTTACATCTTCTGTGGCTGAGCACAGCGCGCAGGATCTACACCCCACCTCAGCCAAGTCCGGATGCAGCAGCGGGCTGCTTGCGCAAGGCCAGATCGGAAGGAGGGCACAGAGGTGTGGTTTGCCCTTGTGACCCGTCAGCCGTCAGCACCAACTGGCAGGAGGAGAGCCTGTGCAGAGGTACCCCTAAAGATGACCTCCTCACCTATTTCACCCCGCCCGGTCCCTTGTTGCATTCCTAACTAGAAACGAAGAGCCGTGGTCTCCCAGGGCAACGCCCAGCGTGGCCAGAGCAGCGGCCAGGTCCTGGGGTTCGCAGGAGAGCCCTGAATGCTTGCTTTCGCTCCATGTGTGTGAACTGAAAACCTTTGTTATAACTGGGATGAAGCAGAGGTTGCCTACCACTGGGTAAAGGAGGCCTCCTACAGCCTGTCAAAGCCGTGTAATCCAGGAGTCAGCCCTGTAGCCTAGTGGTTAAGGTTCAAGTACCAGCCCTGGAGGTTTGAAAAACATGTCGGGTGCATGTGCATGCATACACCAAATCCCAGGAGGATGGGGAAATGGAGAAGAGACTAGCATGACCGGGCCTCATTAGGGGTGCTTCCTCTCTCCCTCTCTCTGTCTCTCTCTAGCAAGTACATGTACCGTCCAGCAATTGAAAAATCAAAATTAAAAAAATAAAAATAAAAAGGCTGTACCATCCATACACTAGCCCAGAGCCCTACGTGGTTATTTAAACTTTAAATCCAATTTTTCAGTCACCCTAGCAGCATTTCGAGGGCTGGACAGCCACACACAGCTCGTGGGCATGCCGGATGCACAGATCCAGAACGCCGCCATTGCAGAAAGACCTCTCACACAGAGCTCCATGGGAGGGTCCATCCCAAGGCCAGAAGAGAGGATCTTGCAGCTCCTGCTAGTGACGGTGACGCAGGCACTGACGTCACTATTATCATTAACAATGACCCCATGGATAACTGAGTGTGGTCAGTATTTTTTAACTCACTCTTGTGGCTGAGGTTGTAATAAAATCCTGTTTCGATGGCGTCCACCCGCAAAATGTACAGCACATTCCTCATGTGACAAGTGAAAAACGGAGCATCTCACAGCAACCTAAGAGGAAACGCAAATCTCGCTCAGCAGCCCATCCTGGCTTTTCTGGTTGAGCACCATCAGCCACTTCAAAGCTAGAAGGCTGCCCTCACCACTTCTTCGAAGGCCCACGGTTCATAGGTCGATAAACCAATAAATTAGGTCGAAATTAACTGTGGCTCATTTTAAATGAGGGAAATTGATTTTTGCATGTACGTGGCTGGACTAAATATGCCATCCGCCAATGAATCCTAGTGAACCCAGAGAAGGCACGGGCAGACCCCCATCCTGTGTTCATCAACACAGAGCCCTCCACCCCAGGAGCACAGACACCTTCTAGAGAAACACTAATCTCCCAAACTTTAACCAAAATACAGCGCACACGCCTTTTACTTTTCATCATGTTTACTTAAATCTAAATAAATGGAGGAAAGGCCGAGGCCATATTTCAGCTTTAACATATTCCTGTGCAGTCAACTCTTGATTATCTGCTTTGGATTTATTGTCAAAAATTTTAAACTCGGGACCAGCAGTTAGCGTAATGGCAATGTCTCTGGATTCCCACGTAGTGGACTGCGGTTCGCGTCCCAGACCTGGTGACTTAAAACTCACGCTGGGCGTGTGTGCATACGTGCCCAAAATCCCGAGAGGAGAAAGGAGGAGAAGGGATTGCGGTGTGGCCATCCCCTCTGGGGGTGATTTCTCGCTTTCTGTCTCTCTGTCTCTCTCTGTCTGGCGAGCGCACGCGCCCTATTGCAAAAAAAAACTCTCAAAAAAAAAAAATTTTAAACTCCATGGGACCAGCAGGTGGCATGGTGGTTAAGGTGCTGGACACCCCCCTTGGCCAACCACGATTCGAGCCCCAGACCTGGCGACTTGCCTTCTCACTCACTCTCTCTCTCTGTCTCTCTCTGGTCAAATTAAAATGAATGAATGAATAAATTAAAAAATAATTACATTTTAAAAAATAATTCTAAACTCCAAACTGGTTCTCCCAGAGTACATTTTGCCAATGACTTCCCATATCAGCGGCTCGTTTTCATATTTGCCAAAGCAAAATTTAATTATAAAGGTAAACTGATGCCTAAATAAAGAAGAAAAAAGGCTTAAGAAAAACATAGCAAAGACATATGTAAGTCTCCAGATGACCCTCTCTTCAGATTATTTGAATGCCCTGTGTCCCAGCACTACAGCAGACAGGGTAGGCTAGCACTGCCCCAAGATCAAACGATGACACAACAAAGATGGCTGTCTTCATTAAGGAGGAACAGACCAAAATCCAGAGAACGTTCCTACATCCACCTTCTGCTCTGGGATGGCCGTCCCTGTTAGGATCTGCTACATGCATCACAGGTCTCGAAGCAATTTAGTAAGCATACCATCAACTTCACTTTACAGACTGTAAAGAAAAGAGTGTTGAAAAGACCACAAGTTAAAACCAAGATGCGTGATCTCTAGATTCCTGCATTCTTTTTTTTTTTTTTTTTTCGGAAAGGTTTTTGCTATAGGGCGCGTGCGCTTGCCAGACAGACAGAGACAGAGAGACAGAAAGCGAGAAATCACCCCCCCGGAGGGATGGCCACGCCACAATCCCTCCTCCTCCATTCTCCTCTCGGGATCTTGGGCACGCACGCACATGGGCCCGGCTTGAGTTTAAGCCACCGGGTCCGGGACGCGAACCGCGGTTGACTACGTGGGAGTTCAAAGACATAGCCATTATGCTAACTGCTGGTCCCTAGATTCCTGCATTCTTATTCTCTCATCTCTAGAGAACTGCCCTCTAGCCTCTCTCCGAATTCTGAGGGCTACAGAACGCTGCTCTCCGCATCCACAGGAACCCTCGACATGAAATGAGACGGCATCTTCTTTTACCTAGCCTGGAGAAAAAGTAACATCTATTTTATACAATGACACTTCAGCTAACTCCTCGACTATTCAGGCTAGTGCCACAAATATATTTGAGAGCAAAAGCTAATCTCATTATTCACAATACCAGGGACTCCAGATAACAGAAAGCCACTGAAAGCTCCAGCTTCATGCCTGCTGTCCATACATGTTAGATGGGTCTAGACTATTCCTGGGAGCACAAACCGAGTAACTGATGACAGGGGCTGCCCACTGGAAAGGGGCTGGGTGAGTGGAGTGCACGGGGGAGGGACATGGACTTGTCATCGCCTACTCTTGTGCAGAAGTTCCGTTTTGTAAACACATGTTACCTCCTGAAGGTTACTGCAAGTCAGATGGCTTTCGTTTCACCCAGTATTCTCACCTCCTCCTTCTCATCTTCCCTGTGCTCCACTCCTTGCAACTCTCAAAGCCTCCACCCTCCATGCCCCAAGGATTGCAAAGTATTCATGAACCAAGCAGGGGCAGAGACTACACACAGAGCTCAATGAGAAGAGATGCCAAGTGGAACCACGAAGGGTTTTTCAAGGTCACAGCCCTCATCGAGGCAACTCTAGGCGCCAAGCAACACCTCACCTCCGCAGAAGCCAACGGGACATAACCAATGCTTTTTGCCTTCTTGTCTTTTGGAAGCACGCAGGTCAAACCTACCAACTTCACAATCAACCAGCTAATTCTTCCCCAAGTAAGTGTATCAGGCAAGAATCTACTCAAAAGATATCTAAAACCAAACAGTATTCTACTCCCAAAGGAAGCCCTTTGTCCCAGGGCCTTGTGCTCTAACAGACACTTTATTTTCAGTCTCGAATCAGGACACTGAATACTCCCTGGTCTCTAAAATACAGGAATTATGAAGAGAGGGCTTGTTGGAAGGAAAATCAACCTGTAAATCCTGTTAGGCTTTGTGCTTCATTCCAAAGGATTTTTCCCCTAAACAATACCATTAGCCCAAGCAAGTATGAGAGACTAAACGGAGGATTCTGTCAAACAGAATCCTGGCTGCATTCAAAATAACTCCCAGAGAGCACGGGGTATCAGGCCCCTACTGTCTGCGGGCACTACCGTTTGTGTCCTCGTCACCAAATGAGCCCACTCAACCTCACCATCTATGTGAGGGCCCCTGGAGTTTTCCTTGTTAATACTTTTTTTTTTCTTTAGGTTTTTGCCATAGGGCAAGTGCGCTCACCAGAAAGTGACAGAAAGAGAGACTTTGAGAGGGAAAGCGAACCTCCCCCCCCAGGAATGTATGGCCACACCGCAATCCCTTTTGCTCCGTTCTCCTGGGATTTGGGGCACACACGCACAGGCACCTAGCGTAATTTTTAAGCCACCAAGTACAGGACTCAAATCACGGTCGGCCATGTGGGAGTTGAGCACCTTAACCACCACGCCACCTGCTGGCCCCATTAATATCTTTCAGAGAACACACGTGTGCTTCCTACGCTCCAGGCCTCTCTTCTCGCAGGTGTGCGGCTGGTCCGTAAATATCCACTCAGGGCCTCCCGAGTGCCAGGGAAACACAGAAGAGAAGGATCTGACCCATGCCCTCCAGGAGCAAATGGGGAGATGAGGCCCTTGAGTAATTACAACGCAGGGCAGAAGGCGTGTGACGGAGCTCAGAACGCTTCCCACTGCAACAGGGGATGCCAGGATTGCTAAAGCACGGAACTGGAGCTTCCCAGGCAAGGCTAAGAGTAGGGCAAGACCACCTCGGCAGAGGCAAGGCAAGTCGGACGGCACAGAGGCGTGCAGCTGGCATGAAGTCAAGGAGAAATTCAATGTGGTGAGAATTAGGCCGGCTCTGTGGCCTGGTGCTTAAGGCAGCTGGACCCCGTAGGGTTGAATACACAGTTCAAATCCTGAACTCAGCAGTTTGAGAGCCACACTGGGCACTTGTGGGAGCCTGCCCAAAGTCCCAAAAGGAAGGAGAAATGGAGAGGAGGGATTGGAGCGCCACCATTCCCCATGGAAGTTGGGGTGCTTTCTCCTCTTTCTCTCTCTCCAGCCCTCTCACGAAGAAACTTTTAAAAATAAAAATTCTGGAATTCCCCCTTCCCGGATTAGGCCCTTTGTAGAAAGGAATCAAATTCAAACTTTGAACTTGGGCAGGAAAGTCCTAACATCTGATAGCTCATTGTTTTCACCACTATTACCCTATTTCATGATCACAAACATGCCTCTAAATAATCACAGCAGGGTGCCGCTGACGGTGTGCTGGTTTGAGTCCCAGACCTGACAGTTTGCTTTCTCTTTAAAATTAACGATTAAAATTTAAATTAAAAATTAATAAAAAATAACAGTAACAAATAGAATTAAGGAAGTAAATCATTCTTTTTTTTTTTTTTAAAAAAAAAAGCATGCCAGAAGACAGTCATCCCACATTACAGAACCTGAGGAGAAATACAGTCAAATAACTAGGCCCAGTTTAGTCCTTAGGTTAGAGAAGCAGAGGGGAAAGAACTGACCCTGACCCCAGCACAGGGCCTTCTCATGCGAGTGCAGACACCCCTCCGTATCTATAGCCTTGAGTCCAGGACCCCAAATCTGCATATGCTCAAATCTATCATATAACATGGGCTCATATATTACCTGCATGCACCCTACCACGTAGCAGATTGCTTACCATACCTAATACGATGTGTATGCTGTGTAAATGTTGTCCTACTGTATTGCTTAAAGAATAATAGGGATAGGGACCAGCAGGTGGCATGGTGGTTAAGGCATTGAACACTCCCAAATGGCTGATCACAGTTCGAGTCCCAGACCTGGTGGCTTGCTTTCTCTGTGTGTGTGTGTGTGTGTGTGTGTGTCTTTCTCTAGTCAAATTAAAATAAACTAAATGAATAAATCAAAATTTAAAAGTCGGTAATTCTTTATAAAATAAAATAATAAAGAATAACAGGGACAAAAGTCTGTACAGGTTCAATACAGGGGCGACCAACTTTATTTTTCAGCTACTTGTCATCTGCCATCAGCTGAATCTGCAGATATGGAGCCCAGAGATAAGGAAGGCCAACTGAATTCCCCTGCAAAAGCTTCTCTCTCCACTCCCTGAGGCTGGTGGCTTTAATATCACCTCCAGAGCATCTTCCTCCAGGCAACTTCTGCTTCCAGCCCTCACCTGCACTGCCAGGCGTCCTCTGAAGTCAGAGGGCAGGAAGCTGCAGAGGGTCGGAACCCACCGGCCCCTTGCCACTCGGTCTCCCAGGCCCGCCCGTGTCACATGGCCCCTTCACACACCACCAAGACAAGTGGCCGGTTCCCTGTTTGTTGTTACTGACTCCCATGCAGTCTGTCTAGATGCCTGTTTCTGCACCTGCCTGACTGCTCCTGAAATCACGGGTGCTCCAAAGGCAGAGGTGAAATCTTACTCCCCACCCCACCTGCACCCCATAGCACCACACTCAGTTCAACCAATACCATCAGGAAACACTGCGATTCCTGAGGTCCAGAAGTCGAAGGAGGCGGGTAGGACTTAAAGAACATAAAGTAGAACTTGGTTCAAGGCTAGAAACAGAATGATCACGTGATTTATAGTCCGAGTCCTGACACTTGGGAGAGTGAAGGGGTCGTTATTCATAACCGGCAGGGGCAACCTAGAAACCAGGTCTGTCCCGAGGAAAAACAAGAGCAAACGGGCCACCCTTACTAAAAAGTCAAAAAGATGTTGGTTGTTCTGCAGTTCCAAGAGGGGCACCCCACACCCCTTTAGTCACTGATAATGGGGCATGCAGTCTGAAGGGCCTGCTCCGGAAAGCCCAGCGCCAGGAAGTTCTTCCTTTTATCTGACTCAAATCCGTACGATTCAAGGTAACCCCACTTGTCATTAACCTCAGAGCAACAGACAAAACAGCATAGGAAGGCAGTCACAAAGAAGAAAAAACAAGGCCAGTTGGTGGCATGGGGGTAAAGGGGTTAGATCCCACATGGCTAACTGTGTGGTTCGAATCCCAGACCCGGCGGCTTAAAAAACACACTGCGCAAGGGATTGCAGTGAGGCCACCTCCCACGGGAGATGCTTTCTCACTTTCCCTCTCTCTCTCTGATGAGCACACACACCCCAACTCTAGCAAGTTGAAATAAAGAAAGAAATATCAAATAATCTCTCTTTCTGTCTCTCTGTGTCTCTCCAGTGCACGCACAAGCCAAATCGCAAAAATCTCTCTAAAATAATTTGAAAGGAAGAAAAAAACATGCCTAGCGTTATGGCTTACCCTTGGGCAAGACCCCCTCAGCATAAGCTCAACTGCTTGCTCTCCATCCCTCAGCAGAGCCAAACTCAGTCCGGCTGGCCCAGAAACACAGAAACACAAAAGCCCAGGCCTTTGGAGTCGTTCCCAATGAGAGCACAGTTCATCTCTCACTTGCCCCCAAGCCCCAGGGGCTTTTCACAAACCAAACTCTGGAAGAAACGGCACCTGTTCAGGTGCCTTGTGTTGAGACCAGAAAGCGCTTTCCTCCACCAAAATGTGCTAGGAGAGAAAGGGGTCCAGGCCTCCTCCATGGCCGGCCCCAGGGCAAGCACAGACCAGAGAGTCTGCAGAGCCGGCCCCCTGGGAAGACTCGAGGAACAAGGGACCCTCTCTTCCTCCCTCCGCCACCCTCCATTGGCCCTAAGCTGGCGTCTCCAAGCAGGCAAAGACTTTGCTGACTTCTTTTTCACAACGCCAGAAAGAAGTTTCGGACGGGGGTTGGGGGGAAGGATCCTGCTCAGGACTGAGCACGAGCTACAGCAGCCTGTGCCCAGGTAACTGGATGCCCTCAGGTCCCACTCGTGCCACCTCCACCCCTGCCCTATTACATACATCTGACTTTAGGAAGGAGGTTTTGGGGTTTTTATTATTATTATTATTTTATTTAACTCTATTATTTATTTATTTAAATATGACCAGAGAGGGACAGGGCGGGGGGGGGGGGGGGCGGGGGCGGGGGGAGAAAGCAAGCCGCCAGGTCCAGGACTTGAACTGCAGTCGGCCACATGGGAATCCAGCACCCTTAACTACCACACCACCTGACGGCCACAGACAGTTGGTCTTTAAGGAGCACAGTGTGAAGACAGGATGAGTGGATCACCCAGAGGTCACCAACAATGCAGACAGAAACAGAAGGGCAGGCAACCCTTCCCAGATGACCTTGGATCAGTCATTTCACCTTCCAGAGCACCGGCTTCTCCACCAGCGAAATGACACTGGGGTGACACAGTTTACATCGGCTTCTCCACCAGAGAAATGACAATAGAATGACACAGTTTACAACACGCTCTCTGACTCCAAAGGTCGAACATTTCCTTTCATATATTTCCTAAAGAATTAGCTAGAGCAAAAATCAGGGAAGAAAAGCAGAACTTGGGCTAAGCTTTTCATTTCTACTTGACAAGGGAGAAAGTGGCCTCTTGGAACCTGCACTGTGAACCCCCTCTACTGGCCCCACTTTCTCCCCCCCCCACCACCTTCTGGTTGTGCTGCCGTCAATCCTACCGCAGGACTGGGCGACTGAGGAGCAGTAACACAGCCAAAGCCAAATGAATTTTGCCAATGCTGATAATACAAACCTACAAACTCAGCCTGGCCTTCCTAGCAGTAAGTCCAGCCCTAAAAAAGTGAAATTCATGTTACTTGGGACCTAATCAACCCATTGCCTGGCTGGAAATAAATCACGTCCTGAATATTACCACCCACCAAATTTCCCGCAGTCTTTTCAAATCCCCAAGTGCCACAAAGGTATTACTGTCCAAAATAAAAGTCAGTAGCTTGGAGGGGGTTGGAGGAAGAATAGCTAGAACCGCACACCCCCATCAAAAAAATAAATAATTAAAAATTCAGCCCTTGCACGCACGCACGCACCTCTTGTTTTGACTGTACAAAGCCAGTCGCCAAGCTTTCGGATCTGCCCACCTTCACTGTGGTTAATAATGGGAAGCGCGGACCCCCCTCCCCCGCGGGGTGCTCGCCTCCGCGGCCAACTGATGCTACTAAAGAAAGCCTGTTTTGAAACGAGATGGAAAAACGAGGCTGTACCCATCCTGTACCTGCCGGAAACTACACGGGTCGGCACAAACCCAGGGCGGGGGGGCGGGGGGACGCACTGCACCCCGCGAGTTACCTGGAATACGTCGGCGAAAACCGACAGGAAGAAGGAGAGATCAATGCGATTCAAGTGCGGACGGTTGTACTCAAGTGAAGGGGGGGGACAAATGCCAGCCGGGAAGTCCCGAGTGGTGCCTGCACCTGGGAGGCGACCGCGGAGGATGGATGCGGGGGCGAGGAAGTGCAGCGCGAGGGGGGAGCCGGAGGGCGGCTGCGAAACTGCTCACCTGTCCGTACACCTTGATGGGCTCGGGCTGCAGGGCAGCGCTCCGTCTCCTCCGGAGCGGCTTCTCGTCCGCCCGGCTGGCTCCCCGGGCATCCCCGCGCGCCCACAGCCGCAGCTCGCGCGGGTCGCCCTGCACCACGAGGAAGCCGCGGTCCTGGGGCAAGGGCGCGCGGACGCCGTGCAGCCTCTGCGTCCAGACCTCGCAGAGCGCCCAGGGCGGCAGCAGCGCGACCAGGGTGAATAGGAAGGGGAGTCGCGACTCCCTCCTGCTGCTCCGTGTCGCCATGTTCGGGCGCACGCTACCGCAGGTGGCGCCGCCGCCAGGAGAGAATGTGCAGCGCGAGGCCGAGAGAGCGGCTGGGCCGGGGCCGCGCGCGCCGCTCCCGGGGCTCCAGGCCGCCCGCCTGCTCCGGCAGCCCCGCTGCGCCCGCCGCCACCGCCACCGCCACCGCCGCCGCAGCCGCCGCCGGGTCCCGCTCGGCTCGGCGCGCGCCGTCACGTGTGAGGCTCGCGGCGCGTCCCCTTCGCGCACTTTCTGCGCTCCGCGGCCGCTGCGGCGGCCCCGGTCCCCTCCCCCCTCCCCGGGATGGGGAAGTGAAGGCAGGAGCGCCCGCGAGCGCGCGCCCCTCCCCGGAGGCACCCCTCGTCGTTCTCCCAGCAGGAATTAAGAGTTTTCTCGGGAGTTAGCTGCCTCCCACCTAGGGCCGTATCAATCTCCTCTCCTGACCACACAGCCCTGTGTCCCCCACACGGCTACCTCCCCCGGCCTGGCATCGTCTCCACCTCCAAAGGAGAGTCTCGAGCCAAAGAATTAGCGCTGAAACACAACTGATGGATCAGAGTCCAGATGCGCCCTCCCCGTTGTGAAACTCCCATAGTTCCAACCACTCTGGACACCAAAGCGTGCTCAAGTGACCGCCGCCAAACCCTCCCCTGCATGAAGCTGAACTGCCTCTGCCCCAGCACAGCCCAGCAGAGGCAGTGGGAATCGGGACCTCTGGCAAGGAACAGCCATCCTGGACACAGACCCATTTGTGCCGTATGTCCTGGCAAGCTTGAACACCGATGCATGACCCTGGCTCTAGGACAGTGACCTGGTGATCCCCCCAAGGTGACCGAGCACTGAGCCGCCCTGTCCTGGCAGCTCACAGTGCACAGTAGGTCCCTTCAGTGCTAGCCCACACTGCTGTGCGCTCCCAAAGTGCAAAGCCAGCTGCTGTGGCAGGGGAGAGCCCACAGGGGCAAGAGGACGTGCTTGAGCCCTAAATTCAACGTGAGGAGCCACACTCTTTCAGAACCACAGGGAGAAGGAAGGTCTGCCCTTGGAACAGCAGGCGGTGTGAAGGTTAAGGCGCTGGATCCCACTGGCTGGCTCGGGTTGGAGTCCCTGCGCTGCAGCTTGAAAATCTCACAGGGCACATGGGCACCAGGGCCCAAAAACCCCAGAGACTGGAGGAAGAGAGATTGCAGTGTGGCCATCCCCGGAGGGTGATTTGTCGCTCTCTCAAAAACTTTAATAAAAAAAAATAATAATTAAAAACGTCTGCCCTTGGAATTGCTGAAGCATACCCAAGGAAACTAGATGGGTTGCCCCTTTGTGTAAGAGGTCAAGGTCTAGGTGCTGTGCCTCCCGGTTCACTGTCTGTTCCTCCCGGTTCACTGTCTATTTCACAGCACTGTTGACCTAGGTTTGGGTTGGTGGTGAGAATAACACAGAGCTGGGGCTAGCTGACAGCATGGTGTTTGAGGCGCTGGATTCCCACATGGCCAACTGTGGTTTGAGTCCCCGACTTGGCAGCTTGCTTTCTCGCTTTCCTTCTCTCTCTCTCTCTCTCTCTGGTCAAATTGAATAATAATAATAAATTAAATTAAATAAATAATTTTTTAGAAAAAGAATAAGACAGAGAGGGCCTAGCCTAGGTTAAGTGAGCTGGATCCCAAGGCCAGCCACAGCTGGGGTCTCAGTCCAGCTGCTTGAAAAACAAGCCAGGTGCATGTGCCACACTCTTTCAGAGTGTTCAAAATCCCAACAGGATGGAGAGATGGAGAAGGGGTTGCTGTGTAACCATGCCCCACTGGGGGGGACTGCTTTCTTCTCTCTGTCTCTCTCTCAGCGTGGTCATCCTCTGGCAATTAAAAAAAAAGTGCATAAAAGGAGACAGAGAGCTGGCTGAAGGAGAGACGACTTCTGTATATTGCTCAGAAACCCTTGGCTTAGAGGAAGGAAGGGGTGGACATTCTGGTTTCTGGCAAATGACCTTCCTCCTCTTCTTCTTCCTCCCCCGCTTCCTTCTCCTCCTCAACAAGCCACAGTAGCCTGATCCTTGCCCCTGCCCACTTTGACCTTTCCAAGTGGTATGGCCCAGTCTCCTTCACCTGACCAGCACCGCCACTGACCACCTGCCAAAGGCAGGCCAGCCTCTGCAGGCTCCCCTCCTTAAATCCAGCACTCTGCCACCTCCTCGCGTCCTTCTTCCCCAGCCTTGCTGGGACCTCAGCTTCAGGATCTGTGGAGTCTCCCAGCTCTACCAGCTCCCACTTTTCCTCCCCATTCCATCTCAACATAATCCTAGAGCCACCCGGTTCTCCTCACCAAGGAAATCTGCACCTCTAGGAAGCCACAGAACCACTGCACCCCTCCCCACCTGGACCAGCCCTGTCTGCTCACTGTCACCTAGCCAGGGGTGGATCACTCCAAGGCTCCTGAGACCAGCAGCAAACACATCTCTACCCTCCACTTAGCCTCCCCGAGGGAAAACGAAGGGAACATGGCTGGAATCAGAACATACCGTGTGTATGTGTATGTGTGTGTGTGCTTACGTGTATTTAATGAGCACCTTCTCTGCAAGAGCAAATGTCAGAGCCCCGGTAGAAAACAAAGACGTGTGTCTCCCAAGTGCAGATTTGAAAGCAGGGAACCGGTTTGCCCACACAAAACCTCTGCCTTGAGGTTCACAGGGCATTTACACGCAAGGAGAAGCAGGGCAGGGCCAACTACTTGCTCATTTTGATTTGATTTGCAACTCAGAGGCTGGAAACTGGCCACAATGCTCAAACACGGTTAATTGACTTCTCACAAACCCTCCTCTCCAACCACTGTCTACGTTCCAAGCCTTCTCAGGTAGATACCCAGCAACTCCGAGACCACCTGTGCTGTATAACCACAGGGCAGGTAGAAAGCACCTGGAATGTTGAATCAGGTCTACTTTATAACTGTGGAGACTGGGCCAAATAACCTCCCTGGTACTTCAGTTTTCTCATCTGTAAAATGAGGTTCCTAATCCCTACCTGCCCCACAGGACTGCTGAAAGTATCAGAGGAGATCGTGTATAAAAAAATAGCTGTGCAGGGGCCAGCAGGTGGCATGGAAGTTAAGGCTCTGGACTCCCACATGGCCAACCGCGGTTGAGTCCTGACCCAGCAGCTTGAAAATCACATCAAGTGCCTGTGCGCGCATGCCCAAAATCCCAAGAGGAGAATGGAGGAGAAAGGATTGCGGAGTGGCCACCACCGTCCCCCACCCCGGGGGTAGTGATTTCTTGCTTCCCCTCTCTCTGTCTCTCTTCTGCTAGTGCATGATCCCTATGGCAAAAAACTAAAAAAAAAAAAAAAAAAAAAAAAAAAAAAAAATTGAAAATCATAAAAACTGGGATCGGCAGGTGGCATGGTGGTGGTTAAGGGCACTGGATTCTCACATGGCTGACCATGGTTCAAGTCCCCCACTGGGTGGCTTGCCTTCTCACTTTCCCTCTCTCTCTCACACTCTGTTCTTCTCTAGTCAAATTCAAATAAATAAGTAAAGTTAAATAAAATAATTCTTAAAAAAAAAAAACACACATAAAAACAAAAGAGAATGACGTTCACCACCTCCAGCTGTGTGAATTGTGAAGGCCCCCAGACAGGAGCCTTGCAGGTGGCCAAGGAGACCTGGATTCTAGTCCTGACTTGCTACCAGGTTACTGTGCGACTTATGTCTCGGTCACCTCATCTTTCTGGGCATAGCTTCTTTGAATGAGAAATGAAGAGACCTCCCCCGGCCCTTCAGGACCCCCACGGAGGCAGCCTGAGGCAGGACAGCTACCAGCAAGGTCACAGAGGACAGGAGTGGGTTGTGCAACATGAGTGGAGCATTCCTCCAGCTTCCAAAACAGCTCTGGGTTGTAAACAAGCGCCACTTCCTCTAGCCCTCTGAGAGGACCTCACAGTCAAGGTGGGGGATGTAGATTGAGGGGAGGCAGTACCCCATCTGCCTCAACCCCAACTCGCATGGCCTTGTTCTGATGAAGCCCAACATCATGATAAAAAGCAGCCCCCTTAGTAATTCAATGATAGACGCACAGCTGTGTGTATAAATGTCTTGAGGGGGAGCCAGCAGGTGGCGTAGTGGTTGAGGCACTGAACTCTCTCACATGGTCTATCACAGTTCGAGCCTGGATCTGGTGACTTGAAAATCATGCCAGACATGTGTGCACGCATGCTTAATCCCAGAATGAGAATGGAGGCAAAAACCTAAAAAAAAAGAAAAAAAAAAAGAAAGTCATGAGTCTACAGACAAAGAGTTAACTGCCCTCCTCTGTCTTCCTGCCCTTCGTAGGCCCTGGAGATGAGGACAGGGAAAAACCAAATAGAGGTCACGGTGTCCCACATTTTTATACAGATAGAGTCATGGTTAAAATAGCAACAAGGACAGTCACAAAGAGATGGAGAAAAAAGTCCCAAAAGCCTCATTTGACTTCTTCCTGTTCTTTCTCACCTCCTGGCCTTCCCACATACTGCCCCTCCCCCCAGTCCCTGGCTGGCCCCTTCCGATCATCCTTCTGGTTTTAAAGAGACTTCTCTCAGTACCTAAGGCTAGTTTACATCGCTCACTGTAAGGCTAGAGTGCTCTGTAATCTTTTACACTTCCTCTCTGGCCACATTGCTTAACTAATTTTTTTTAAAGGTTTTTGCCATAGGGTACGTGTGCGCAACAGAAAGAGACAGTTAAGAGAAAAAGTGAGAAATCACCCCTCAGGGAGATGGCCACGCTGCAACCTTTTCTCCTCTGTTCTCTTCCGGGGATTGCTGGGCATGTACACACATGGGCCCAGCATGATTTTTAAGCCATCGGGTCTGGGACTTGAACCATGGCTAGCCACGTGGGAGTCCAGTGCCTTAATCACCACGCCACCTGCTGGCCCCCACATTACTTATTTAACCCCACCTTCTGTTTAGACTACAAAGAACAGGAGAGCAAAACCAGCCTACCTCATGCAAGTCTATGTGCCCAGTGGCCAGCGTGGTCCTGGCCCTGGGTGAGTGCTCCATGATACTGATCAAATGCGTGAATGTGAATGAAGGAGAGAGGTGACACTCTCTTTTGCTCTGGTGGTGAGGGTTGTCTAAGGGTCCATGTAGCTGAATTTTTAGAGCCTTTCTTTTTTGCTCCCCACACTTCCATCTTCCCAGGCTGGCCTCTCCAAGTCACAGAAGGACTTGCCAGTCACTAAGGCAGAAGGGACCTCTCCTGTGCTGGACGTCGTTCTCTCCTCCGTGCAACTTTAGCCTAATACGTGCCCGTTACCTCTTCAGCCAAGGGAAGATAGAAGTACCCTCTTGCCCAGAGAAATAACTCTCTCCGACCATTGCCAAAAATGCCTCTTAGTAAGGCGAAGTTCTGGTAATTGACGAGGTTTAAAATATAGATGCACCCAGAACATAGCATGAGTCACTGATAGTCTCACTTGTGAGTAAATTAAATTCAAAGAGGCGGTTCTGGAAACAGCAGTAACTTACTTTTGTATAGCAGAGATTGACATTTGCATAGCATTATAAGAGCATTATCTGTCTTTTTTTCTTCTTCTTCTCTCTTTTGGAGAGATTTTTGCTTATAGAGCATGTGCACTCACTGGAAAGACAGAAAGAGAAGGGAGAGAGAGAAAGTGAGAAGTCACCCCCACAGGGGAATGGCTATGTCGCAATTCTTATTCCTCCATGCTCCTCTTGGGATTTGGGGCATGCACACACATGTGCCCAGCGTGTTTCAATCTGCTGGATCAGGGACGTGAACCAGTCAGCCATGTGGGAGTCCAGCACCTTAACCACGTTGTCACCTCCTGGCCTCAGCATTATCTGTCTTACTTCATCTTACAGCATCCCTTTGAAGTGATTATTTTTTTCATGATATGGAATGCATATGGGCATGCAGGAGATGGTGGGGAGCGGGGGTGGAGGGTCACCCTCAACAGGGACTTGTACTGTGATCCCCTTCCCTCAGCTTTCCATGTCATCAGGATCTTGGGTGTCCACGAGGTATTTTCCATGTGGACCTGAGGGCCAAGCCTGTGGCCTACCATGTGGCTTCCAGTACTGCAATTCAGTATGCTACCACCCACGCCACAGAGGCTGGGTTCACAGTGGTTACTTTTGCCACTCCCATTTCAAAGACTTTGAAAACTGATACTCAGAAAGGAAGATTACTTGACTTGCCCAAAATATTCAGGATTATTAATTTGCAGTAAATAAGGAACAGATTCAATCCCAAGATCTTTGGACTTTTTCTGCCACATCTGATACCACCTAAGAGAAGAGATGATGGGACCAGCAGTTAGCATAATGACTATGTCGCTGGACTCCCATGTAGTCGACCACTGTTTGAGTCCCGGACCAGGTGGCTTAAACTCACGCCAGGCACACATGCATACGTGCCCAAGATCCTGAGAGGAGAATGGAGGAGAAGGGATTGCGGCGTGGCCATCCCCCCTGGGGGGTGATTTCTCGCTTTCTGTCCCTTTGTGTGTCTGTGTTTTTCTGGCAAGTGCACACACCCTATAGCAAAAACCTCTCCAAAAAAAAAAAAAAAAAATGGGAGAAGAGACCAGGTGGTTAAGGCACTTGACTCCCATGTGGTTGACCATGGTTCAAGTCCCAGATGTGGTGGCTTGAAACTCACACCAGGCTTGTGTGTGTGTGTGCCCAAAACCCTAAGAGGAGAAGAGGAGAAGGGATGGTAGCATGGCCATCCCCGCTGGGGGGGGTGTGGGTGGCGGTGATTGCTCACTTTCTGTCTGCTTTATCTCCAGCTTCCTGTCCCAGGGAGGGCGGAGCAGCCAAACAAGGCAGAAAGGAGAAAAGGGCGTGACTCCTGCCTCTCCCTGTTCTGTAAGCCAGCAGAGCCTGCCCCAGGCACCCAGCTGAATCAGGACACTGCACTCATCACTCCCTCTCCTCACACCTCACAGAGCCCAGGGTCCAGCACGCTGCTCCAGAACCCGTATGTGCGATTTTCTTTTCTATCCTTTTCGATGAGGTAAATTGAATGAGGGATTTGTTTTCCAATGCTGTTCCAAACCTGTGAGGAAACCTAGTTCTAGAAGTTGTCCTCCAGTGTGGCTCCACTGCTTTCGCGGGCTGCCTTGGTCTCTCACATATTCAACTTCTTAAGCTCCTGTAATGAGGCAGCTTTGAGACCTGTCCCAGTGTGTGAGATGAGGGGCCGGCAGGTGGCGTGGTGGTTAGGGGCACTGGACTCCCACATGGCCCACCAGGGTTCGAGTCAGACCTGGCAGCTTTCTCTCTCTCTCTCTCTCCCTCTCTCTCTGTCTCTCGCACTCTCTCTCTCTTTCTCTCTCTCTCTCACTCTTTCCCTCTCTGACTCTGTCCCTCTCTGGTCAAATTTAAATAAATACATAAATAAGGTTACATGGTATAATTCTTTAAAAAGAAAAAACAAGGTGTGTGAAATGAAAGCCTCATGACTGTGACAAAGACACAAGGGCCAGCCTCCTGACATAAGACGGGGTTTGCTGAGGTCATGGGGAAATTAACCCCTCCCCTGCAAATACAGAAGAAACAGGACTCTCCTTGGCTCTGGAGTGAATAGAAGGAACTCAAGCTGAAGATTCTTTGAAAACCCCCAAATAATTATATATCAAAGTCCAGTGGGGCCTTGGCAATACATTAACTGGGCGGACCACCGGACACCACCAATCGGTTTGGACACAAGTCTGTTTAAATGCGAGTCTTTGTGTTTTTTTTTTTTTTCTTTTTTTGTTGTTATTATTTTTAAAATTTATTTATTTGTTTATTGTCATCATAATCTTATTTATATTGCATTGAATTACATATAACTTTACAGTGTACTACATTTCTTTCTCCAGGAGGAATACCATGCCTATTAGTCAATACAGAGACATTAAAATCCCCATTTCATCATCCAATAGCTTTTCATTATTTTTCCCGATTATTATTATTATTATTATTATTATTCCAATTATTTTTATAAACAGTCAATCACTACTTATCATTTGGCTTGTAAAAAGACTTTACCCAACATGAAACACTTCTCAGACCAATCCAGTTGAGAATACTATACACGTCATCATCAACAGGTAATAAACCATAGCTGTGTCCCACTAATGTCATGCCTCTCTATTTGTTCTCTTGCTATCTTTCTTTGTTTCGATCTGTGCCTCAGTGCCCTCTCAAAGCCAGCAAGGGAGGGAAAGTGGGGTCTCAGGCTGGCTTTTACCCCATTTCTCCTAGATATTCTAACAGAGACCTAGGATCCCCTGAGCCCCTCTTTGCATCCTACTCCATCAAAACATATCAGGTGTCATGGTGGTTAAGGCACTGGATTCCCACATGGCTAACTGCAGTTCGAGTCCCAGACCCGGCAGCTTGAAAATCACACTGGCTGTGTGTGTGTGTGTGTGTGTGTGTGTGTGTGTTTCAAAATTCCTAGAGGAGAATGGAGAAGAAAGGACTGTACCATGGGGTGATTTTTCACTTTCCTTCTCTCTGCTGAGCTCACTACTCTATGGAGAAAAGAAAACAATCAAAATGTTCCCACCTCTAGCCATTGTTTACTAATAAGCTAAAAGGCCACTTGACAGCCCAGATTTCCCTCAAATACCTCAGAGGCCCTGAAACCTGGCTTAGGCCAGTCCTGCCTCCCACTGCAGCAACCCTCCCAGCACCCACCTCCTTTCCAAATTGTAATTATGTCTTTAGACCTCCACCCCTGCCACCCCATCTTGAACTTCATAGAGATGGATTCAATCCTGCTGAACTAAAGTGAAAGCTATCCCCACCCTCGCACCTTACACCTTTGGGCAGGTGGTTCTGTAAGAAAGAACAATTTTTTTTGAGAGGTTTTTGCTACAGGGTGCGTGCGCTAGCCAGACAGACAGACAGAGACAAAGAGACAGAAAGCGAGAAATCACCCCCCAGGGGGGATGGTCACGCCGCAATCCCTTCTCCTCCAGTCTCTTCTCGGGATCTTGGGCACACACGCACATGCGCCCAGTATGAGTTTTAAGCCACCGGTTCCAGGACACAAACCGCAGTCTACATGGGAGTTCAGCGACATAGCCATTACACTAACTGCTGGTCCCAGAAAGAACGATTTTGAATGAATGCTCTGGAGAGACTGAATTTCCCATCCTAGCTTTCACTGGAAAAGTAGCCGAGCCCCCATCAGCACCGGGAATCAGCCCGACCAAGAAGTGAATCCTCTGTTGCAACATCTATGTGTCCGTGTCCTGGCCACCGTCCACTGCCCGGAAAGGGCATCCGAGTGCCGTAAAGGGCCCAGCCACTACCTGCAAGGAACTTGAAAAAAACTAGATCGACAAAACTAGCAGAAAGTTGTGAATGCAGGAGGAGCTTTGTTTGATGACAGATAGCTTCCGGGCAGGGACTGGGCAAAAGGGACCTTGTGTGCAGTGGCTTGCGTGGGAGTGGGAGCAGGGCAAGCAGGAAGGGGAAGTGCTGTTCCCCCCCACCACCACTACCTCCAGGACGAAGCAGGAAGCTGTCTTAGGTGTCTGAGGAGAATGAGAGAAGGCTGCAGAGCAGGGGGGAGGCTCCAAGGGAGGGTGTGAGACAAACAGCAGGGCGACAGCCCTTGTGGAGGCTGGGATGCCATGGGTGAGGGACAGCAAGCCTGGCTATGGGGACAGCAGCACCTGCAATGGGGCGCCTCATCTGACGCGCTTCAGTCTGACACAAGTGGATGGGACAGACAAACGGACAGACGTGCCACAGCCAGAAGCACTTCCTAATTATTTTTTTAAGATTTATTTATTTATTTAATTCCATTTCTTCTTATTATTTTTTAGTTTGACCAGAGAGAGAGGAAAAAGGGAAAGCAAGAAAGCAAGCTGCCTGGTCCAGGACTTGAACCGTGGTTGACCATGTGGGAATCTAGCCACCATTTTTTTTTTTTTTTTTTTTTGAGAGAGGTTTTTGCTATAGGACGCATGTGCTCGCCAGAGAGAGAGAGAGAGTCAGAAAGCGAGAAATCACCCCCCAGGGGGAATGGCCACACCGCAATCCCTTCCCCTCCGTTTTCTTCTCAGGATCTTGGGCACGCACGCACACACGCCCGGTGTGAGTTTAAGCCACCAGGTTCAGGACTCGAACCGTGGTCAACTACATGGGAGTCCAGCGACATAGCCATTACGCTAACTGCTGGTCCCCCGGAAATCTAGCACCTTTAACCACCACGCCACCT
The DNA here is from genome assembly GCA_026018925.1 of Tupaia tana. Lineage (NCBI taxonomy): Eukaryota > Metazoa > Chordata > Mammalia > Scandentia > Tupaiidae > Tupaia > Tupaia tana. The sequence goes on along the minus strand of JAKSZU010000015.1, from coordinate 65,283,332 downwards.
GCTGGCCTCTTTTTTCTTATTTTTAAGAGGTCTTTGCTTTAGGTTGTGTGCACTCGCCAGAGAGATACAGAGACAGAGACAGTGAGGGGGAAAGTGAGAAATCAACCCCCAGGTAGGAAGGCCACGCCACAATCCTTTCTCCTCCATTCTCTTCCCGGGATCTTGGGCACACATGCACAGGTGCCCAGCGTGATTTTGAAGCCACCGGGTCCAGGACTCGAACCGTGGTGGGCCATATGGGAGCCCACCAACGTAACTGCTATGCCATCTGCTGTCTCTGCAAAACAGTTCTTCAAGCAGCCATGCCGTCAGGACCACCACAACAGGGATTCCACACAGCCAGAGGCCACCTTTGGCTCAGCATGGAGTGGTACCTGTGTGTCGTAGTACCCATGGTACCCAACCTTCCACAGACAGACCAGCCCTGACTGTCTGCCATCTCTCCATCCATCACAGTGGGAATTACACGTGGTGTCATGGGCAGAATTAACACCTGTTAAAATCATCCCCACCAGACTCAAAACTGCCAGCGCTTTTAATGAGGCTCTGCATAAAAGAATACATTTTCTCAGAGCCCTTAAACAAATTATATTAAATTCTCCACACCAAATAAATTATTGAAACAGTGATTAGCGTTTGGATCATACCAACGGACCTACTCAGAGGAAAATACATTCTCATTCGGGTTTGACACGGGGCCAGGGTTAGAAAACGGCCCCACCACCTGAGTGGAGTGGTAGGTGAAAAATCCGTTCCCTTTCGGTGGTTATTTAAACAAGAACTTCAGTGCTAAATTAGCAGTGGGTTTTGTGTATGAATTTTCTTTGCATTTCTAACATTATGTAAATGAAAAACCCAACGAAGTGCAAATGAAGACTATTCTTAATTCTAAAAGGCTGCTATTCTGTGATAATGACGCCAGGAAATACTTTGCAGTCTGCCAAGCATGGTATGTGTCCCTGTTCCTCCCTTCTGCCTTATTCCCTCCCAGCAGGGGACACCCACCGTGTCCTCCTTTGTGGGTGTGTGTTTTCCCTGCCCCCTAAAGTCAGATCCAGTGCACTCCTCTTCCTCCTCATAGTTCAATCTTGCTCAGCTCATTTAACCACTAAAATGGAGCAAGAAGTGAAAGTGGCCTTAAGCTGCGCCGCGTGGGTGGCACGGGAACCAGTCACCTGGGTTTACAGCCCAGCTCAGTGGAGACCAGCTGGACCATCTCGGGCCTTTTCCTAGAACCTAATCGTCTTCATCAGTAAAATGAATCATCTGCTTCTGCAGATCTAAAGGACTGAATGAGATGATACAGGTTAAGGTTTAGAGCAAAGCCTCGCACATCAAACTCGTTCAATAAATGGCACCTGTTGTCACTGGGGAAATTCAGGTTTAATCTTACTGAGTCAACGTGGCCATTCAGCAATGGTCAGGATTTTTATTCGAGTTTATCTGTGCTCCATCAACCTCATTAGCAGGTGACGCTTTGCCATAAACGCTAATCTCTGGGGGCCAGCTGGTAGTGAGGTTGTAAGGCACTGGACTCCCACGTAGCTGACCTCGGTTCGATTCCCAGACCTGGCAGCTTGCTTTTTCACTTTTCCCTTTCTTTCTCCCCATCTTTCTCTGGCGAGCACATGTGTCCTATATCAGATTTTAAAATAATAATAAATAAAATTAAATAATTCTTATTTGTTTAAAGAATTATTTTATTTATTCTTTTTTTAAAAGTTGACCGTATATATATATATGTATATATATGTGTGTGTGTGTGTGTGTGTGTGTGTGTATATATATATATAGAGAGAGAGAGAGAGAGAGAGAGAGAAAGCAAGCCAACAGGTCCAGGACTTGAACCGTGGTTGGCCATGTGGGAGTATCCAGCGCCTCAATCACCCAGCCACCTGCTGGTCCTAAAATTAAATAATTCTTTTAAAAAAGAAAAAATCTAGTCTCGGACCTGGGTCTGCCCTGCACGCGCATGCGCGCGGGCGCACGCACCCACACACACATACCCTTTGTCATCCATAGGTCAAGGACCACCCCTCACGCATCCAGGAGGCTCAGGGCAGGCTTAGCTCTCTGCTCTTTCTCTCTTGTCCAAGATCTCGCAGGGAAAATCTAGACCCCAGGCTGTGTCCCTAGGCCAGGAATCTACCAAACTCTTGGTCAAATCAAACAACTGAGTTCCAGTTAAGCAAAGGGACAAAAGATGACAGGAGTCCCATATTGAGAGCTCAGTTCCTCCCCTGGAGGGAGTTAGCCTGTGGGGTGTTAAAGAGCAATTACAGCTAGCCTTACAATGCCACACTATCAAACTGAAACTCAAAGGAAACAGATCTTTTCTGAAGACAGGAGATGAGATTCCAGTCCACCTGAGTCACTGTGATGAGGCCCTCCTTGCTGCCTTTGACCTCACAAGGAAGGTGACTTCGAAAGGGCCAGTCTGCCTTTGTCCTCAGTTTTTCTTCCTTCAGCCCTTTTCTGTCTCTAAAACCAACCTCTTCTGCTCGACTACTTAGGACCCTTTTTTGGTCGTAGCCAGATCTGTGCTTCCTCAGTGGCAACCCCTAGGATCCTCAAATAAAACATTTTTTCTTTAGAGATTCAGAGTTGGGGATGCATTGACACGGGCTCCTTGGATCCTTAGAGCCGGTCCCTGTGAGTCTGCACCAGCCAGCTGTTTCCTAGCAGCACGGAGAGCATCAGTGACACGTGCTCCTGGGCCCGGCCTTGGCAGGCTGCACTGGTCTGTGCTGCTACTCAGTGGCCCAGGCCACGTGGGAGGCCCAGTGGGATTCCTGGTCCCCGCCTACCCTAAAAGCTGGGCCCCGTGGTGCACACCTGTAGTCCCAGCTACTTGGGAGGCTGAGGGAGGAGGATCACAACACAGCAAGACCCTGTCTGAAAACAATAATAAAACAAATTATTTCTAATATCCCTTTTGCCATTTAATGTATCATCTGATTTAGATTTAGATACTGATAGTTTTACAGTTTTTAACATTTATTTATTTATTTCTTCCATGAGAAAAAGAGACTTCACACCTCGATTTTCACACCATGATCCACCCCCAGACTCAGCTGGTACATGTCTGCATGCCCAGGGTGCTGGGGGGGGGGGGGAAGGGGGAGGTCTTAGGATGTGAACCCCGGACCTTTCCTGTGTGAGTCCAGTTATGTTACCAGAGTACCACCACCTGGCCCCTAGGTAGTGATTTTCAGTGGTGTTGGTGAAGCCGCCTCTCTAACTGGTATTGATTTTTTTTTTTTTTGGAGAGGTTTTTTCCTATAGGGTGTGTGCACTCGCCAGAAAGACAGAGAGACAGACAGAAAGCCAGAAAGCGAGAAATCACCCCCCAAGGGGGGATGGCCATGCTGCAATCCCTTCTCCTCCATTCTCCTCTCAGGATCTTGGGCACACACACACACACACACACACACACACACGTGCCCAGTGTGAGTTTAAGCCTCCGGGTCTGGGACTCGAACAGCAGTCGACTACATAGGAGTCCAGTGACATAGCCATTACGCTAACTGCTGGTCCCTCTAACTGGGATTTTTTTTTTTTTTTTTTTTTTTTGAGAGGTTTTTGCTATAGGGCGCATGCGCTTGCCAAAAAGACAGAGAGAGACAGAGAGTCAGAAAGCGAGAAATCACCCTCCAGGGGAGATGGCCACGCCGCAATCCCCTCTCCTCCATTCTCCTTTTGGGATCTTGGGCACGCACACACACGCATCCGGCGTGAGTTTAAGCCACCGGGTCCGGGAAGCGAACTGTGGTCAACTACATGGGAGTCCAGTGGCATAGCCATTATGCTAATGCCATTACACTAACTGCTGGCCCCGCCCCTCTAACTGGGATTCTTGACTAGGGTGGTTCAAATGCTGATCTCACTGAGAGCAGTGACTGCCAGACAAGGCCCCTTCAGGCTAACTTACACCCCAGCTTAGAGTAAGGTTACCTTGTACACATGCGTATTTGTAACAAAGCACAACACCCTCCCACCACGACAGCAGAGCTACCACAAATAAGGGAAAACTTCCCGTTAATGGAGTAGGAGAACAGTCGGAAAGTATAGATTCTCCTTCGGCAGGAATACTCATACCTCAGGTTCTTGTCTGTTTGATGTGGCAGTGTGAGCCTGAAACTTTTTTCTTTTTTTTTTTTTTTAAGTTTTATTTTTGCCATAGGGCACATGCACTTGCCAAAGAGAGACAGAGAAAAACAGAGAAATAGAAAGTGAAAAATCAGCCCCAGAGGGGGTGGCCATGCCACAATCCCTTCTCCTCCATTCTCCTCTTGGGGCTTTGGGCACTTATGCACATGCACCTGGCATGAATTTCAAGCCACCAGGTTTGGGCCTCAAACAGCGATCAGCCATGTGGAAATACAGTGCCTTAACCACCATACCACCTGCTGACCCCAGTGCCTAAAACTTTTACTTTATTTTATTTCTTCCATGAGAAAGAGAGAGAAGCAGACAGACTGAGAGACAGCCACCCTCCCCCCAACACACACACACTGGGACTTCATGCCATAATCCACCCCTAGTCTGAATTGGCCCAGATGAGACAGATGCTCGGGCCTGGAGTGCTCAGGAAGGCCGAGGGCACAAACCAAGGCCCTTTCCCATGTGGGTCCAGTTGCAGTACCACTGTGCCATCGCCTGGTCCCTGTGACACCGAGAACTTATTTTAGATGCTTTCACATAGGCCACCAAATGTCGCTGTGCCAGTTTCACCAGCACCCTACTGCAGTCATTTGTCCTGCACAGGAATTATGCCTTGGGGTGGTCAGCCAGCATTAGAAAGCCCAGACTCCATGGGCCAGCAGGTGGCATGGTGGTTAAATTACATCACCGGATTCCCACATGGTTAATTGTGGTTAGAGTCCCAGACCCAGAGACTTGAAACTCACACCAGGCACATGTACATGTATGCCCAAAATCTAGAGAGAAGAATGGAGGAGAAGGGACTGCGGGTATGGCCATCCCCCGTAGGGGATGGTTTCTCACTTTCTCTCTCTCTTTGTGTCTCTCATCCTATAGCAAAAATCTCTCTAAAAAATAAAAAAAGCTCACACTCCAGGGTGCTACAACAAATGTTTTGTTTAGCCTAATCTCAATCAATATAAGTGATTTTTACTAATTAGCATAACAAATGTTGAGAATAGATTTTCATTAGTGGCTTGTTAATTAGCTTAATGAGTATTAAAAATGGGCTCTCATTAGTAAATTCACAAGTATTCGAAACATATGGCTCGTCGAAAGGATCTTCACGTTCTCTTCCATCAGCTGAACAGGTAAGTCCTCTGGCCTTGAGCATGGCAACTGAGTCTTGATCCCTAACTCATCCCACGCACTTGAATCTGAAGAGTCTGGTTGCCTGTTACCAACCGTAAGCCGGACCGAAGCTTCCTCTTCCACGTCGTATCCACTAATAAAGTACACACAATCAAGCAGGGTGTGAGGAAAACACCTGGAAGAGAGCTAGGATGGCATATGCCCTGTTGCTGATAAATGTTTATTCAATAAACGTTTGCAAGTGTGGCAGAATCTGGGGTGAGATTTGCTTCCATAAAATCTGGTCGTGGGGTGGGAGGGGAGAGAGTAGCTAACCCTCACCTGCTTTGACTTGACAGCTTCTCTTTATCTGTCAAAAATAACGAATGACTGGGCATGGACAAATTGATCTAGGGCAACTTCACTGTGTGGCTATAAAGCGATCCTGCTGGAAAATGAGGATGAGGCTGGGAGTACAGGACACAAGGTTTCAGGGTCAGTGGCTTAGCTGGGATTGAACTTCAACTGCAAGTTACAGAGACCCAAATGATGGTAGCTTACCCAGGACACACTTCCTCTCACCATAGCTACTGTCTCTGCAGTGTTTTACTTACTTGTTTTTTAAGTTATCTTTTTTTTCTTTTTTTGGAGAGGTTTTTGCTATAGGGCGCATGCGCTCGCCAGACAGACAGAGAGAGACAGAGAGACAGAAAGCGAGAAATCACCTCCCGGGGGGATGGCCACGCCACAATCCCTTCTCCTCCATTCTCCTCTCGGGATCTTGGGCATGCACGCACACGTGCCAGGCGTGAGTTTAAGCCACCGGGTCCGGGACTCGAACCACGGTCAACTACGTGGGAGTCCAGCGACACAGCCATTACGCTAACTGCTGGTCCCAAGTTATCTTTTTTTTAAGAGAGAGATTTTTGCTATAGGGCACATGCGCTCATCAGAGAGACAGAGACAGAGAGACAGAAAGCAAGAAATCACCTCCCACCTCTGCCGGGGAGGATGGCCATGCCACAATCCCTTCTCCTCCAGTCTCCTCTCGGGATTTTGGGCATGCACGCACACGTGCCCAGCATGAGTTTTAAACCATAGGATCTGAGACTCAAACTACGATTGACTACATGGGAGTCCAGCGACATAACCATTATGCCATCCGTTGGTTCCCTCTCTGCAATGTTTTATGAAGCCGTCAAGAGTTCTAGATCCTTATACTCATCACTCAACCAACCCAAGTGCCTCCTTTGTCCACAACGGTTCACCAGCACATCCTCAATCCAGCCAACGGAAGGAGAAAGGCTACACACCAATGGGAACACATCACTCTGCTCACATCCCATTGGCCAGATCATAGTCACATGGCCACACTACCTCCAAGGGATGCTGGGATATAGAGGCTTTATTCTCAGCATCCATGTGCCCATCTACAAGTCAAAGTTCTCTTCCCATTAGACGAGATGGAGGCCCAGCCTGGTGATATACTAGACAGCAAGCTGAATTGCATTGCTGAAGACGACACTGACTTTGGGTTGGATCCCCGGACCAGCACCAAAACACACTGGGCGTTTGTATGCTTGCCCAAGATCCTGACAAGCTCATGCCGGGTACATTTCTGTGCGTGTCCAAAGTCCCAAGGGAAGAATGGGGAAGGGATTGTTGTGTGGCACCTGCCGGGGGATGATTTCTTACTTTCCTTCTCTCTGTCTCTCTCTGTCTCTCTCTCGTGAGCACCCTATGACTAAAACTTTAAATAAATAAATAAATAAAACAGAGGGCCAGATAGTGGTGCATTAGTAACACACTGAACCACATGGAAAAGTCTCCACGGTTTACATCTTAGGGCCTCTTTGTACATACTGGATCTACATATGGGCCTATGACGGAGGCTGGCTGAGGTTGGGGTAGATCATGAAAACCTTGTTGAGGATGATTCTCTCTCTGAAGAGATAAATGGACAGACTTAAAAAAGCAAATAAAAAAAATTCCACTTAAATATATATATATATATATATACACACACACACATATATACATATACACACACATATATATAAATGATACATATATAGAGAAAAATATACATATACAATATATAGAACATAATTTCTCTCTATGGAATTTCTATATGTAAAATATAATTTTGATATAAAAATATCTAAAATAATATACTTCCATATAATATAGAGATTATAACTTAATAATTATAAATATAATCTATATAATTATATTTATAAATATAATTAGATATTATTTCAGATATGGAAATGTACTTAAACCTTTTGGAAAACTGATATTTCCTTTTTTTTTTTAAGAATTTTTTATTTATTGGGACCAGCAGATGGCATAATGGTTAAGTCACTGGACTCCTACATAGTTGACCACGGTTTGAATCCCAGACCAGCAGCTTTAAACTCACGTTGGGCACAACGTGAGACTGGAGGAGAAGGGCTTCATCTATAGTGAATATATAGATGGCCACATCTGCAGTATGGCCATCCCTCCTGGAGGCTTATTTCTCACTTTCTGTCTCTCTGTCTCTGTCTCTCCAGAGAGCACAGCACCCTATAGAAAAATCTCTCTAAAAAAAAAAAAGTTCCCTTACTTGTTCTGTTCCCCGTCACCTCCTTTCCATAGAATAAAAATTTAAAAAGTAAAAAAGAATTCTTTATTTAACTTTATTTGTTATTACTATTTTTAAATTTGACCAGAGAGAGAAAGGGAAAATGAGAAAGCAAGCCACCAGGTCCAGGACTCAAATCGTGGTTACCATGTGGGAGTCCAGTGCCTTAACCATCATGCCACCTTTTGGCCCTGGAAAACAGGTATTTTCTTAGAAATATTCACCTATGGGCGGGTGCCCCACACCTGTGCACCGGCGGCGGCGGGGGCGGGCGCGGGGCTCTCCTCTGCACCGCGTGCCGCACCCTGGACCGCCTGGCTCCCACTGCCTCTCCAGCGCTGGGTCTGTCCCGCGCTCGGCGCCAGCACAGGCCGGCGGTGCAGACCGGCAGAGGTCGACGTCCTTCCTTTCTTTGGCCGGGCGGACGAGCGGGAGGTGTGTGGGGTCCCAGGCACAGTCACACGCTCGGGGCTGGCGTGTGGCCGGTGGGCCTGTGCGTGGCCACCGGGCCTGCACGTGGCCGCCGGGTCTGAGTGTGGCCGCAGGACCTGTGCGTGGCCGCCGGGCCTGCGCCTGCGCGTGGCCGCTGGGCCTGAGCGTGGCCGCCGGGCCAGCGCGTGGCCCCCGGGCCGGTGCATGGCCGCCGGGCCTGGGCCTGTGCCTGCACGCGGCCGCCAGGCCTGAGCGTGGCCGTCGGGCCAGTGCGTGACTGCTGGGCCTGCGCATGGCCACTGGGCCTGCGCGTGGCAGCCGGGCCTGTACCTGTGCGTGGCCGCCGGGCCTGCGCGTGGCCGCCGGGCCTGAGCATGGTCACCGGGCCTGAGAGTGGCCTCCGGGCCTAAGCGTGGCTGCTGGGTTTGCGCGTGGCCGCCAGGCCTGCGCCTGCGCGTAGCCCCCGGGCCTGCGCATGGCTGCCGGTTGCGGGAGACAAACTGAAGCCGAAAACAAAGATTAAGAACTTGCAACTGTGGGCAACAGAGAGGGACTTTGGCTGTCTTGAACCAATTGAGAAATATATCGTATAGGAGGATTTTCTCTGCCTATGGACAGTGAGAAGATGATGGTTACCAGCCCTGCATTACCTCAGGGAAAAACAACAACTATTCTACCATTCTTAAGGAAGCCAGATACCCGAGGATGACTCACGCTGCAGATCCCTACAACACCATTCCTGGTAATCACAGGATGGATGCTGTGCCGCATCGGCTGATAACCATCTCTGCTTACCAGAACCGCTTTCCTGAAACCGTATCCCATAAAGACTCACCTACAATTGCAGAACTGCACGAGACCCACCCTTAACCCAACCCTGAGTAGAATCTATGTTCCCTATTGTAAAAATCTTTATGAGCTGATAATTGGAAAAAAAAAAAAAAGTGAAGGAACTGGAGGGTATAGTGGCGGGGATGGCAACTGCAGATACTGGAGACAATATGGGAGAGGTAATGGGAATGAGTAATGGAGGGCAGAGAGGAGGGATTCAGGGAACAAACATCACACTTAATAGACACAAAGATGAAGAGTGGTCTGCTGATGATGATGTACATGGTGATATCATTGTCTTGACTTATGTGCACTGTACTCATGCTGGGAAAAACCATGTTGTACACTGTAAAGATGTGCAATGAAAAAAAATATATCAGTACTCTAGCAGAAGGAGAAGGATCTGAAGATATGATAGCGGAAAGGATAAATGTAGATACCAGAGGCTGTAAGGGAGGGGAGTGGGTGCTGGGGAGTGGGTGGTAGAGAGGGGGCGTGGGGGGCAAAGGGAAGAACCATTTAACACAAAAAATGTAGAGTTCTCTGTTGAAAACTATGTATGTATAGGTATATTGTATACATCATAATGGGGACTTTATGTAAAATGTGAATTTAATTAATCTGAGAAAGAAAAATAAAATAAAAGAGAAAAAAAAAGAAATATTCACCTATGTTGTGATCCAGGAATTCCAAAGAAATTGAATTATTTTATCTACAAACAAACCTGCATAAGAAGATTCACTGTAGCTTTGTTTTGAAAAGGTGGACTTTGGGAACAATGAAACTGGCCATTGCCAGGACAATGGATAAACAAATTGAGGTCAGTTCATACTGTGAGATATTGTCCAGCAATAAAAAGGAACAGATTATTCATATATATGGCAATACAGATGAATCTCAAAAAGATTGCAGTAAGTCAAAAAAGCCAGACACAGAAGCATACACACACCGAATGACTTACGGGTTGTGAGGAACAGGCAAAACTCATTTATGGGAACCAAAATCAAAATAGAGTGCCTGTGGGAGGATGGAGGGAGAGCGGTTAACAGGAAGGAACAAGAGAATTCTCTGAACGATGGAGATTTCCTACATTTTTTAAAGTTTATTTATGTCTTTGGAGAGAGGAGAATTCTTGATGGGGTCCTCACGCCACAATCCACCCCCATCTCAGCCAGCCCTGGATTGTGGGCATGCGCCTGTGCATCGTGTATCAGGGAGGTCCTGGGACACGAACCCTGGACTTCCCTGCATGGGTCTTGTTGCATCTGGGTCTCCCTGCACCACCACCTTGCCCAACTTCCTGCATTTTGATTAAGCCTTTGAATATACAGGTATATTTGAGAAAAGTCATCAAACTATACAATCAAGGCCTGTGCATTTTATTGTATGTAATTGTGCCTCAATGCAAAATGAAGTTAAAATAAATAAAAGCATAAAATGGGTCACAGCTTGGTACTGGAAGTATCTAAGCTAGGCTAAACCTTACCAGAGATACCATGGAGGTTTTGGACTGAGAGTTCATATTAAGTAAATCAAAAAAAAAAAAAAAAGTCTATTTTATGGGCCAGTGAGTGGCATAGACTCCCACATGACTGACTGGGAGGCATGGACTCCCACATGGCTGACTGCGGTTCCAGTCCCTGACCTAGAGGCTTGCTTTCTCACTTTACCTCTCTCTCTCTCTCTCTCTCTGGTGAGCGCACACATGCCCTGTACCAAATTTTAAAAAAAAAAAATAATAATTATGATAAATAAAATTAATCATTTTTAAAAATCAACTTTAAGACCTTAGTGTGTGTGTGTATGTATGTATATATATATATATATATATATATATATATATATATATACCTTTCACCCTCTATTTTAGAGAACTCAGCATACATATGAGAATTCATTATGAAAAGTTTAAAAATGTTCTTTAATTCTTTAGTTTTGTTTTCTGAAACCCATGCCCTCTTTAGCATTATCTCTAACTACTTCCCTCCTGACACCCTTAGCCACTGTACTGACAGATTTCTTTATCATAAAACAGGTAGTGTTCACACATTTCTTTTCTTCAACATCCTCCGCACCCCATTTCCTATCAACTTCTGACCTCCTTCAAGACTCTACCCGGAAGTCAACTGCTACCGTCAGACTTCCCCATGAACACCACGATCTGTAGTGTCAGTTCTATGTCCATACTAGGTTTACCCATAGCACAGTATTTATCTGTGGCTAAACAATGTCAAGGTTTCCTGTCCCAAAGGTTCTAGCTCTTTCAACATGTGATTTCAGGCTTGAAGAATGAAGAGATGCAGCCCAGCCGTCAGCAAGACCACCTCATCAGGTTCTTCATGGATGGACTGAATAATAGACTATTACCTGGAATTTTCTGCAGAAACAACATTACTTAGAGTTAGGCCAGAAGCTGCGATGCCAGTTGACTTTTTTTTTTTTTGAGAGGTTTTTGCTATAGGGCACGTGCGCTCACCAGAAAGAAAGATAGAAAGCGAGAAATCACCCCCCCAGGGGGGATGGCCACGCTGCAATCCCTTCTCCTCTATTTTCCTCTCGGGATCTTGGGCACGCACGCACATGCACCCGGCATGAATTTAAGCCACTGGGTCCAGGACTCGAACCGTGGTCGACTACATGGGAGTCCAGTGACATAGCCGTTATGCCAACTGCTGGTCCCAGCCATCTGACTTAATTAGAGAACCAGCTGAGACTGTCAAACCTGCGTGGAGTTGGAGACTTGCAGCTTTGGAGCCAGATGCAAAGGAACCATGCAGAGTGGTTGCAAGAGATTGGGTCTGTGTGGATGCCATGGGCATGGGAGTTGAAAGAAAAGGGTGAATAAAACTCAAGACCAAGTGCCGAAGCCAATATTGCCTAAGCACTTTCTATGGTGCCAATCCTATGCTAAACGTTTTCTATCCATTAATCTGATTTAATCCTCATTATAATTTTCTGTGGCGAGGTTAAGTAGAGTGCCCACAATTTCACAGCTAGTAAGTGATAGAACTGGGTCTCATTTCCAAGTCCGTTTGACTCCAAAGTCCATGCTCTTAATCGCTAAGCTCTACTGTGTCCCAGAAAAGAACTGTCAAAATCCTTTAACCCTGTTTCTCGGTTCCAGGTACTTCAACTGGTCCACACAGACAAGCTCCCTCCCCATTATTTTTAGGTTTTCTGGAAGAGGAGTCTCCCGCATTCCTCGGTCACCTCCAACATCTCCCGCCAGGCGTTCTCTATGTGTTGTCAGCGTCCTCCTTCACTTTAGCTTGGTCAGTAGATGGGCTCCGGGTTCCATGTGTATTGATAATTTCGATGAAAGCAGCAAGACGCAGAGACTATGGCAGTTAGAACTGTAAATATTCTGCCGTGTCTTCTGTTTGTCTAGGATCTGTCGGGTCTCTATAGCAGTGTGGTCTGGAGTCATGTGAAGGGAGACTCACAAGGGGACACGACGGTCAAGAAGCAAAGATTCATTACAGAGCTCGGGAACCGGACACACCCTCCTGAGTATAATCACGGCGGGCCACAGAGCACCCTGCGACATGACATGAAGCCATGGTCTGGCTGAGGAAACTGCAAGGAACAAATTTGATCACCATGGGAAATAGGGGGGCCTGCCCTGCAGTGTAGCGGTTAAGTGCTGTGCATTGGGAGCGAGATTCCACATGGCCAGCCACAGTTCAAATCCTGGCCCTGGCCGTGCAAAGGATTTGCTGGGTATGTGTGCATGTTGTCTAAAACCCTGAGATGGAGAAAACAGCAGGATCCTGCCCCTTTGGGTGGTGTTTTCTCTCTCCTCTCTCTCCCCCCAGTGAATAAGAGAGCAATACAAAATTAAATTTAAAAAGCCTGGAAGGCCCAGCCTCTGGCCTAGTGGTTAAGGGAACTGGATCCTTCATGGCCAACCATGTGGTTCTAATCTCAGCTCGGTTGGTTTGAAGAACATTCTGGGCACATGTGCATGCACGTCAAAATCCAACAGGATGGAAAAATGGAAGAGGAGGGACAGTGGTGTGGGCACACCCCATGGGGGGTGCCTTTTCCCTCTCTGTCCCTCTGTCTCTCTCTGGAGAGCACACATACCCTCTAACAATTCCTAGAACAAATGAAGCAAACCCCACTGGGAAAGAGGAACAGAAAATCGTAATAGTGTTATCCTGAAGACTGTCTTCTCTTCGGTCACTTTGTCTAAATATACAAAACCCATATCTAATATATTTAGCATTCCCTTCTCTTTCCTCTCCTCCTCTTTCACGCCTATCATCATCTTATTGAACAATCTTTACTTTCAAAAACAGTGTGTGAGAGGACAAGAACACGGGCCCTCCTCACTCCCGGTCCTGACCTTGACCCCCTAGAGTTGCAATCCTAGGTATTTCAGACACTGAGTGGGGAGGGGGAGCTTTGCAAACTCTGCCTAAAAACCAGTAAGGGCAAGCTTGGATACAAACCCAGGCTCGTAGCCAATAGGCTTCATGGTTCCTCAGTCGGTTTGTGATAAAGACATTCCTAATCCCCATCAGAAGAGCAATGCCCTGGGAGGACTGACCCTTTAGCTAGTGCTTTACAGCCATGCTTTCCTTTTAAGCAGCAGAACTGGAGTTTTCACAATGAAAAGCTTACGTGGAACTTCAGTGTACAAAACAGAGGAAAGCAGATGCGTGGCAGGGGTCTGAAGACGTGCTTGCATGTCCTTTCTCGGCCTGCTTCTCTCACCAAGGTCGCATCTGGAAGGACTGCAGATCCCAAGCGCTCCTCAGAACACAGCAGGAACTACACCACCGAGCGAGCGACAGTCAATCGATCTGTTGTCGTTGTTGTTTTTCATCTCGTCCCATTTGTTCCCAAGTAGATATGAGGAATGAGAATCAGAACAAGTCTGTTTTCATAGAGACCAGAGCAGAGGGGAAGAACCAGTGCATGGAGTGGTACCCTGGACAGCAGAGCTAAGCCAAGCGCCACAGCAATAAGGGGGCCATATGAGATCCATGTAATAAAGGCAAAAAGGGGAATCGCATACAGCGTGATGGTTACATCGCTGGACTCCCACGAAGTAGACCGCATTTCGAGTCCTGAATACAGCTACTTAAAACTCATGCGGGGGACCAACAGTTAGCATAATGGCTATGTCGCTGGATTCCCATGTAGTCAACCATGGTTCGAGTCCTGGACCCGGTGGCTTAAAACTCATGCCGGGCGTGTGTGCGTGCCCAAGATCCCGAGAGGAGAATGGAGGAGAAGGGATTCCGGCGTGGCCATCTCCCTGGGGGTGATTTCTCGCTTTCTGTCTCTCTCTGTCTGGCGAGCACACACACCCCATAGAAAAACCTCTTCAACAAACAAAACAAAACAAAAAAACTCATGCAGGGCGCGTGTGCATGCCCAAAATCCCAAGAGGAGAATGGAGGAGAAGGAATTGCAGTGTGACCATCCACCTGGGGGGGGGGGGTGTGATTTCTCACTTTCTCTTTTTCTCTCTCTGTCTCTCTGGTGAGTGCATGCACCCTGTAGCAAAAATCTCTCTCAGAATAAGTAAGTAAATAAAGGCAAAAAGGATGGGCTGTTTGTGGCTATCACCAGCCTTCTATGGTTTCGAAGGAAAACGAAGGAAAAGAAACTGAATTGGCCAACCCGTGACACTCCTGCCTCCGGCATCCCACCCCCTCTCGTCTCCTGTGAAACCGCCACACAGGCTTTGCACAAGCTCAGAAGCAGGAACCAGGCCTACTGGCCTTTCCTTAGGTTTGTGACCCACCGAGCCTGCGTCAGGGCAGCTGTCTCCTGAGCAGATGGATTGTGAAACGTGGTGAGAAGCAGCAGCAGCCGGTCACCAGGACAACACGGGCCACCCAGAGGTCGGAGCCCGGCGTGGATGCCCTGCGTCATTCAAGCTCGATGGGACCTTCCACACTGGGTCGCCGTGTTGCCAGTTAAGGAAGAGCATGGGGCTCCGAAGCATGGGCTGGTCCATCTGGGCCAGGGGAGTGTTTGAAAGTGATCAATGGGGAAAAAGATCAGGGAGGATTACAGTAATCAGGCTGACCAACTGCTTAGCCTGGTATGCGTAGCTACACTTGGCGGGGGCTCCTCAGAGCCAGTGGGGTCTTAACCTGGCAGACTCGGACACTGTTATCTCAGAGCACGTGCATTGATTTGGGCCATTATCAATTTCCTGATGCCATTTGCCTGTACAATGGTCTCCATCCTTTCTACCCTGCCCCTTGCTCCAGGAGGCTGGAAGTGCCAACGGCGTCACCTGGATTCCTGGCACTCTGCCTCCAGTTGGCTTTGGCCACTCCAAGGCACTGGAAGGAGAAGGCAGGAGGTCAGGGTGGTTATTCCTCCAGTTTCCTGCCTTCCAGTCACGCCCCTGCACGGAAGGCCGCTCCTGTCAGGCAGCCCTCATCCATTCCTCCCCGCTCTGTGCTCAGTCGCTGCACCTTCCCCTTGTCTTTGCAGGCAGCTGGGCAGGTTTCCTCATTCTAGCTCAGAATCCTGCATTATCTGTGTACCTCTCCAGCACTTGGAAATCAGAGATTTATCTTCAAATTTATTTTTAAGATATTTTTTCTATAGGGCGCATGAGCTCATCAGAGAGACAGAAATTGAGAAATCACCCCCCCAGGGTGCATGGCCACACCACAATCCCTTCTTCTACAATCTCCTCTTGGGATTTTGGGCATGCACGTGCATGCACCCAGCATGAGTTTTAAGCCTCCCGGTCCAGCACTTGAACCAAGGTCGATTTCGTGGGAGTCCAGCAACATAACCATTATGCTACCTGCTAGTCCCTGTTAGAGCTTTATTAAACTCTTCTTAAAATATCCAATTGCATGCGCCATCTCAGAACACTACTGATAGCCAATTGGTTGATAGTCCATCAACATCTGTCAACCCCACAGCATGGAAATGAAGATCGGAATCCCTGGCCCAAGGCCGGCTGAGGCACTGTCTGTGATTTGGTCGTCCAACTTTAGAAGTTTGGATTGTTGCAACGAGAACTTTTCTTTTCTTTTCTTTTTTAAGTTTTGGCTATGGGGCATGTGCACTTGCCAGAGAGACAAAGAGAGGGAAAGTGGGAAATCATCCCCCCAGGCCACACCACAACCCCTTCTCCTCCATTCTGCTGGGATTTGGGGCACGCACACACACATGCCAGGCATGATTTTCAAGCTGCCAAGTCCAGGACTCAAACCGTGGTCAGTTTGAATCCTGGTTAACCACGTGAGAGTCCAGCACCTTAACCACTATATTACCTGCTGTCCCTGCAGTGAGAACTTTGAAAGCTCTTCATTTGTACCTGTGTTCTATGACTCCAATTTGAATAATCTTACTCAGATGGAGGGCCACACCTAGAGCCTGTTGAACACGTGTCAGTGTTAGATACTGTTTGCTTTTCACTCGGTTGGGTAAGATTGCAAAATTAAAACAGTAAATTAATAGAAGTAAATATTATAAACTAACAGTACAGTAATTCAGAGCACAGTCTTTTTTTTTTTTTTTTTTTTTTTTTTTTTTTCCTCTTTAAAATTTGCTACAGAGCACAAGCACTCACTGGAGGGAGACAGAGAGAGAGAAAGAAAGAAAGCACCCCCAGAGGGATGGTCATGCCACAATCCCTTCTACTCTATTCTCCTCTCAGGGATGTTGGGCATGCACACACATGTGCTTGTATGGCTTTCAAGCCACGGGGTCTAGGACTCCCAACCACACAGTTGGCCACATGAGATCCAACCAGCGCAACCACCACACCACCTGCTAACCCCGAGCAGTTTTGTTTGTTGTTTTTGTTGTTGTTTTTGTAGGTTTTGGCCATAGGTCTTATATGCTCACAGGAGAGAGACACACAGAAGAAAAGGGAGAAGTCACCCCAGACCAGAGCAGTCTTTAAGGTCAGACAGATGGAGATTCAAATTTAACTGCAGCCAATGGAAAGTTACTGAACCTTTCAAGTCTTGGTTTTGTCATCCGTCAAAGAGTTACAATAATAGTACCTACAGCTTTTCTTTTATTTCTTTCTATTATTTTTTCTTTCTTTCTTCCATGAGTGGGAGATTAGAGACAGCACCTCCAGCAGGGATTCAACACCATGATCCACCACCAGTCTCAGCCTGCGCTGGACCGTGGCATGTACCCAGTGTACGGTGTGCCCAGGGAGAGTGCTGACGCGAACTGGAACTGGCCCGTGTGGGTGGCCCCACAGCGCTGCATCTCACTACTGGGCCACCAGCCGGCGGCCCATTCCTATTTCCTGTGTTCATTGGGAAGATTAAAAGAGACTCACAAAGGACAAGTACAACGAGCACTTGAAAAACACTAGCCATTACAATTGCTATTAGTTTTATTTATTTTTATGTTATTCATAACACAGAGTGCAAGGGGGTGAGGAGGGGACAAGGTCTCATCTGGATCCCCTGTCCGCAGCCCTCCAGCACACTAGAATCTAGGGCACGCATGTACATACCCTGCGTGTTTTCAGGTTGCCCCAGTGTCTGACCCGCACTTGACTTCTGGCTTCCAGACCTCAGTTCAGTTTGTGACCCCAGGCTGGGCCAGAGGACTACCTGTTCAAATTTGCAGCCCCTAATGACATGATGATGAGCGTCTTTTCATATGCTCACCTGTCATCTCATGTCTTCTGTAGGGGTGGAAAAGATGACACCTTTCCTCTGCCATGATAAGGGTCCCTATGGTACTCCTATAACAAAAGTCAGGTTAACAAGATAAAAGCAAAACAAGTTATTTAATCTAAGGTTTCTGTGACATAAGAGTCTTCAGGAACAAAGACCCAAAGAGCCGGGGAAACTGCATTTTTTTTTTTTTTTTTGCTTACGTTCCATGAATGATGGACAGCCATGTAGGAACGTGATTGGACAGAGGTGATCTGAGGCTAGCAAACTGAGGGAGGAACGCCTGGCGAGGCCTGTCTGTTCAGATTCTTCTTGAGCTGTCCGTGTAGCCATCATTCCTCCCGGGTGTGGGCCAGGACGTCTCTCAAACAAGAGTCTTTAAGGGAGAAGAGAGAGGGTGGTCTATCTGGGTTTCATGGCTTGCTTTAGGGGAGAAGATTCTAATTTCTTTTTTTTTTAAAAAAGAACTATTCATTTTAATTTTGTTTATTCATTCATTTGTTTATTTTAATCTGACCAGAGAGAGAGAAAGAGCAAGAAAGTTTGAAAACAAACCACAGGGTCCGGGACTTGAACCACAGTCAGCCAAGTGGGAGTATCCAGTGCCTTAACCACCACGCCATCTGCTGGTCCTTAATTTGTTTTTCTTAATTGTTTATTTAATTTTATTTATTATTATTATTTTATCTTGGCCAGAGAAAGAGAAAGGAAAAGTGAGAAAGCAAGCTGCCGGGTCTGGGACTCAAACCATGGCCAACCATGTGGGAGTCCAACACCTTAACCACCACACTACATGCTGGCTCCAGCAGAGTTCTAATTTCTCCAACCTTCCTTGGGAAAGAATTCTGCTTTTGTTTTTGTTTTTTTTTTTTGCCTTGCTTAGGGTGAGACAGGAGAGCAGGGGAAGGTCAGAGAGACCTCGCGTCTGAGAGCTTCCAACCTTCTCAAAGCACTCACCTCGCCAGAGGGCTATACTTTGGGGTCTTTTCTGAGCCCCAACACATCTCTGATGAGGACTCTATTCATTTTTCTTGTCCATTTCTTAGCTGGGTTGTGAATTTTCTTACTATTGAGTTTCAAGAGTCCTTTATATTTTTTGGCTAGCAAAAAAATCAGAAAGTGTCATTACAAATATTTACTCCCAGGTCCAGCAGATAGCATAATGGCTACGTCGCTGGACTCCCATGTTGTTGACCGCGGTTCGAGTCCCAGACCCGGTAGCTTAAACTCATGCCAGGCACATGTGCGTGCGTGCCCAAGATCCCGAGAGGAGAATGGAGGAGAAGGGATTGCGGTGTGGCCATCCCCCCGGAAGGTGATTTCTTACTTTCTGTCTCTCTGTCTCTCTCTCTGTCTTTCTGGTGAGTGCATGAGCCCTATAGCAAAAACCTCTCCAAAAAAAAAAAAAAAAAAAAATTTACTCCCAATCTGTGGGGCTTGCTTTGTCTTTCTTTTGATATCATGGGCTTTTAGTAAAATGTTATTCAAATAATGATATTCTTTATTGTAAAATATCTCAAAGAGTTATTATGAGGATTAAATGGGTTAATATTTTTATAGTGCTTAGCGTAGCCCCAGCACATAGTTAAGAGCTATGAGAGTATTAATGCACAAGTAATATTTCAGTGTGGATACCTAGGTCCTTTCTACCTTTTCATTATTCTCGGTCATTTTGCAAATTACTTTTGAATTTATTAAGTAGAAAACTTCATCCTGAATTTTTTCCTGGAGTCAATAAAATGCTTTTTTTTTTTTTTTTTTTTTTTTTTTTGAGAGGTTTTCGCTATAGGGCGTGTGCGCTCACCAGACAGACAGAGAGAGACATAGAGACAGAAAGCGAGAAATCACCCCCCAGGGAGGATGGTCACGCCGCAATCTCTTCTCCTCCATTCTCCTCTTGGGATCTTGGGCACACACGCACATGCTCCCGGCGTGAGTTTTAAGCCACTGGGTCCAGGACGCGAACCGCGGTCGACTACGTGGGAGTCCAGCAACATAGCCATTACGCCAACTGCTGGTTCCCAGGGAGTCAATAAAACCCTGAGCACATGCCTGGCTGGTGGTTATTTATCTTTTTAAAGAATTATTTATTTAATTTTATTTATTATTATTATATTTTAATTTTCTATAGGCTCATGTGCTCACTAGAGAGACAGAGAGAGAGAGAGAGAGAGAGAGAGAGAAAGTGAGAAAGCATCCCCAGATGCAATGGCCCCTCTCCTCTCGGGATTTGGGGCACACACACACACACACACACACACACACACAAACACACACATGCCCAGTGTGATTTTCAAGCTGCTGGGTCCAGGACTTGAACCATGGTCAGCCATGTGGGAGTCCAGCATCTTAACTACTACGCTACCTGTTGACCCTTAAGACACGAACTTTAAGCACAGAGGGAGCTTATGGTCGAAAGTTATTTTTAAATTATTTTATTTACTTTATTTTACTTGTTATTATTACTTCTTTTTTAATTTGACCAGAGAGAGAGAAAGGGAAAGTGAGAAAGCAAGCCACCAGGTCCAGGATTCGAACAGTGGTCGGCCATGTAAGAGTTCAGTGCCTTAACCACCACACCATTTACCAGCCCAGTCAAAAGCTATTTTAAGCATGTTTTCTTGAATATCTGGTTTCTCCCACTCCTAAATGACCAGAGTAGGAGGGCAACTGACAATTTTCATTCTAGTCCAGCTTCTGATTTTATTCCACCCCAGCAACTAAGGCTGAGAGTGTCTGGGCTAGGAGCTGTTTACTGTTTGCTAATTGGGGGAATCCTGTCCATTAATTGGGAGGAAATTCAGGATGGTGAAGGGAAAATGCTTTCTTAACAAAATGAGCCAGCGCTATTGCTCTCAAGGTGTCTGTGTTTAGGACAATAAGGAAACATGAATTTCTTACTGAGACTAGATAGATGGTTTTATGACTGAATTAATCCTCGAATTCACGGTGGTTACAGAACAAGACGGGGCGGGGAGTAGCTCTCTCCTGCTGCTCCCTGCCTTTATCCTCAGCACTAGCAATTAAACCACCGCCTCTGCTGGGAAAACCAACAGACCTTAACACAGGACAGCCCTGTCCTGGCTGCAGAGCAGCAATACCTGATATACGAGCGAGCCCACTGACCCCCGTCAGGCCCGAGGATTTGAAATTTACTACACATAAGAAAAAACTATGGGGACTGAAATGTGACCATTGTTGTAGGAAGGTGATAGATTCTAAGAGAAACACGGATTGGAGAGGGAGGCAGAGGAGAAGGGGTTAAAGGGAGAATACTAATAAAAATGAGAGGAAGGACAGAAAGTTAGGAGCGAAGGAATGTCCAGAGGGACAGCCTCGGAAAGCCTAAGCAATAAAGCCAACCTTGCAGGTGACACGAAGGAGCCAATGATCCAGACCAGCCACGGTGCCCAATCTACCCTTTTTCCATGACCCTTGTATTAGTCAGGAGTCCTAGGATGGCACTGGTGGAAACTAAAACCAGCTTAAACGTTAAACGGAACCTACTCAAGAAGTTGAAGAGGTGATCTCACTTCAGGCCCGGCTGTATCCAGGGGTTCAAACGATAACGTATGTCCCAGGGGATGTTTTGGTGGCTTCGTTTTTTGTCTTATGGGTTCTGTTATTGTTGTTCTTGCCACCTAGTTCCACAGGGAGTTCTGTTGGCTCCAGGCAGATTTTTTCCGCGTGACAGCAGAGATAATCAGCAGTCATCCTTGGCTTATATTATCCTTAAAGGTAAAGAGAGAAGAGAGACGTCTCCCCCAGCATCAGTCAGTCCACATCAGTCCCCGCAAGGGACCTGGCTGAGGTCACTTGCCCATCTTTCTACACCCAGAATGGGGTATTCTGATTGGTCACCCAGAGACATGTGCCCACAGCATCAGTTGGTATGGGGCCAGAGCATTTTCCAGAAGAAAGGCCTAGGGAATACTGCCATGACACCCTCAACTCCATTGACTTGAATGCTTTTCTAAGTGCTCCAATATCAAGCTGTCTTACCATCCATGGAGTCTGGTGGACATTCAGTTTGGGAAAAGGAGCACTGTGGGTCTGATGCCACCGTGGGCATGGAAGACAGGTCAGGGGTTATCCTCTCAGCATAGCATGTCATGGGTGATGATGACAACCTCAAGGAGACCATTTTTTTTTTTTTTTTTTTTTTTTTTTAGAAAGAGATTTTTTGCTATAGGGCACATGCACTTGCCAGAGAGACAGAAAATGAGAAATCACTCCCCTGGGGGGATGGCCATGCTGCAATTCCTTCTCCATCCTCCTCTTGGGATTTTGGGCACGCACACACATGCACCTGGCATGAGTTTTAAGCCACCAGGTCCGAGACTTGAACCACGGTCGACTCTGTGGGAGTCCAGTGATATCTGCTGGTCTCAATTTTGAAAACTCAACTGCATCACCTCCTCAACCTGCCTTGCTCCCTCCCCAGCTAATAGAGACACACCTGTGAGACAGAAGAAAGTGTCTTGGCACGGGCTACATCATTATGCCAGGGTTTATTCTTTCATACTCTCAGTTCCCCAATCTGCTTATTCTCTCCACTGGGGTAAAACCATAAAGACAAAAACAAAAGAAACCACACTCCTATTATTTGCAATTCCTCTGCGATCACTCCATTATGCCCCCTTATTTTTCAGTGAGGGGAGTTTCTGCCACCTGGCTTTTTAAATATGTCTGTTAAATAGCTGCAATTTAATGACCAATTTCTTTTTAATAACCTTTGCGGCCCCCCTGGAGTTTCAGCTATTTAAAATGAACATAATAAAATTTTCCTAAGAACGAAAAGGTGATTTCTTGCTATAGCTTCTCACGTTGGAGCACATTTGCATGTGGGCTCCATCTGCAAAGCTAGAACTAATGAACTTATGAATGAGAGTCTCATTTTTCTAGTTTCAGAATCCTTTTCCCCCTTGCATCTTTCCAAACCCTAACGCGAAATGATTCCCTCCAGGAAGTCTTCCCTGATTAATCACTCCCAGTTCTCATTACATATTTTTTTCAGCTTATAAACCAAAGCTGTGATGACAGCTCCAGGCGGATTCTCTTCTTGCTCATTATGGATTGGAAGTTTCAGGAGTCTTGGGACATGACCACGTATCCTGCTTCTTTGACTCTCTGGCAAGCAACTCCTCTCTGTCTCTGGACAGACTTCTCTGACCCCTCCCTCATCCCCAGGACTCCAGGACTGCTGTTACCAAACATTCTCTCTCTCTCTTTGTTTTGTTAAAGTTTACTTATTTATCTCTTCTGAGAGAGAGGGGGGGAAGAGACAGCTCCCCTCCCCGACAGAGTTCTGAGGCCATGTTCCACCCCCCCCCACCCCTTCCCCCCAACACACTCCTGGTTCTGGGCATGAGCACACCTGGCACACCTAGGGTGCCTGATGGTAAACTTGGAATCTTCCCAAGTGGCTCAGCCCTGCAGAGCACCACGTTTGATCATTCAACCACAGTGTGGCCCCTACTTTTTTTTAGAGAGAGAGATTTTTGCCATAGGGCACATGTGCTCACCACAGTCACAAAGAGACAGAAAAAGAGAGAGTGAGAAATCACCCCCAAGAGGGATGGCCACGCAGCAATCCCCTTCTCTTCCATCCTCCTTTTAGGATCTTGGGCATGCACATACACGTGCTGGGCATGAGTTTTTTGTTTTTTTTTTTTTTCCTCTTTAAGATCAATCCCCATAAAGTTCTCATCATGGTTCAGTATACATACATGATCTAGTTTTCGAGACCCTACATTTTCTGGTTGACTATCGAACCATGGGAGTGTGGGAGTCCAGGATTCAAACCACAAGTCAGCCATGTGGAAATCCAGTGCCTTAACGACTATGCTACCTGCTGGTCCCCGGCTCCCACTTTTTAAAAGAAGAGTTGATTTTTTAAATTTCTTCCGTGAGTGAGACAGCACCTCGCTAGTGCCTTGATGGTGCAATTCACCCCAGCTTCAACCAGCCCTAGGCCATGGGCACGTGCATGCCCGGCATTCTCAGGGAGGTCTTCAGACACGAACCTGGGACCATCCTGCGTGTGGGTCAGCCTCACAGCCTGTGGTGTTTTTCTTCTGCACCACCGTGCAGCTCCCATGGACAGCTGCAAGGAGAAATTCAAGAGGAACTCATATGCTGGTGTGGGGAAAGATCCTGGGCTCTGTAAATTGCCGGAGCCAAGGTAAAGTTCCAGCTCTGCGGTTTACAGGCTGTGTAGGAATACGGTCAATATTTCCAAGCTGAAATCTTGTTTTGGTTAGGTATTTGCCATAGGGTGCAAGTGCTCACCAGAGAGAGGGAAAATGAGAAATCATCCCCCTGGGGGCATAGACATGCTGCAATCCCTTCCCCATTCTCACCCTGTGATTTTTGGCATCTTCACACACATGTCCGCTGTGATTTTCAAGCCACCAGATCTGGGACTTGAACCATGGTCGGCCATGTGGGAATTGAGCACTATCCATTGGACTCATAAAGCTTACAATTTCTGGGCCAGCAGATGGCGTAATGGTTTTGACACTGGGCTTCCAAATGGCCAACTGTGATTCAAATCCCAGACCCAGTGATTTGAAACTAACAGTTAGAGTGTGTGTGTGTGTGTGTGTGTGTGTGTGTGCTCAAGATCCCAGGAGAAGAATAGAGAAGTGAGAAATCTCCCCCGAAGGGGATTCTCACTTTTCCTCTCACTGTCTCTGTCTCTCTCTCTCTCCCCATGAGCACACCCTAAGGCAAAAATCTCTCTCTCAAAAAAAAAAAAAAGCTTAAATTTTCTTACAAGAAAAAGTGATAATCAATTACCAATGGTTGTATGATAATTATACAAGATATATGTTCAGAAGTACTTAAGGATGCTTGTAGATCCTTTAAAAAGAACTTGTACCCTGGGCTAGCCTATGGCTTGGTGGCTAAGAGAGCTGGATCCCACACGGCCAACTGCGCAGTTCAAGCCTCGGACCTGGTGGCTTGTAAAACACCCTGGGCGCATGTGTTTGCATGCCTAAAATCTGGAAAGGAGGGAGAGGTGGAGGAGAAGGGGTCACGGTGCGGCCATGCCCGATGGAGGTGCTTTCTTGCTCTCTCTCTTTCTCTGTCTCCAGAGAACACACATGCCCTCTGGCTAATCAGAAAATAAAAATAAATTAATTAATTCAAAAGAAGAAGCATGTGCTGTCTCAGTGATACGCCTGCAGAAAAGACTGAGTATGAAATATCTTTCTCATTTGTTGCTGGCATCCGAAATTCTTTTCTATAAGACAAAGCCTTGTGATGCCAAACTGGAAATAAAACAGAAATTGCAAATAGTCTCTGGCTAGTAACCATTTAAGTGCACTGGCTCTGCCAGATGACGGAAATACCTGCCCACACCCTTCTCCTCTGCACCTGTCATGGACACCGCCACTTGGTGGGAGGGGCGTGTCCCCCTCAGCCTGTGGTTTGCCGCAGGACTCTCTGGACACACACCAGCAGTGAACTGCAGTGTGGACGGCTCCATAGCCCCTTCTGTTCCAGCCATGCTAAGACAAACGTCACTGACAATGGTTACTTTCAGAACAGCAGGATTTCATGAAAGGATGAGAGGACGATGAGACGAGAGGAGGGAGAGGACACAGGAGCAGACATCACTGGATGTGAAGGTGAAAAGCCACCCCCGGACAGAACAGGTGCAAGTTCTCTGAGCTGCGATCTTTTCTGCGATGTCACCGTGACCTAGAATGCTGTTCCTCGGGGCCCGGGTGAACAGCGTTGCCCCACAAGCTGGTTCTTGTCCCCGTTCCTGGTTTGCACGTATCCCTCACCCTCACCCCTCCTCTGCCAATATGGACCCATTTCTCAGTTCCAAAGTCCATGTGTCTAACCCCCTCATTCTGAGAGGAAATCGAAATTGGTTATGTTCAAGGCATACTCTTTTTTTTTTTTTTTTTAAAGAATTATTTATTTATTTATTTATTTATTTATTTATTTATTTATTCTCCAGACCCTGACTCCATGGTCCTGACGCTTGGTTCTATTCTCCAGGCAACCTTCTATTCCCTTCGGGGTTGACATTTCCACAGGCGAATTTCCCAGTAACCACCCGATAATCGGGAAGCCCTGTAGACTTTCTGCTTCTACGTGATCCTAGAGGTCCCCATCACTGGGGATAGTCTGATCAGTGGTGGGATTAGACAGACAAAATGGTGACCCTTGCAAACCTGGCTAAGGTCATCCACAGTGACAATCGAATATACTGACATCAATTCGAAATGGCTTAGGGGTCCCTAAAGTTAGCAAAGAATATGTTTCATTTACTTGTTTGTTTGTTTTTACTCACCAGAGGGTGCATGCACTCTCGAGAGAGACAAAGAGATAAATAGAGCAGAAGACAGAGGAAGCACCCCCAGTGGGGCGAGGTGTTGCTCCAAAGCCTTCTCTAGCTTTCCACCCTACCAGGATTTGGGGAATGCAAGCACACCTTCATGCCCGGCATGTTCCTTTGTTTTTGTTTTTGTTTTTTAAAGATTTTTTTAAGATTTTATTTTATTTTATTTTATTTTACCAGAGAGGGACAGAGTGAGAGCTGGAGCGCGAGAGAGGGAAAGTGAGAAGTCAAGCCACCACCATGTCTGGAACTCCAACCACGGTCAGTCATGTGGGAGTCCGGCACCCTTAACCACCACATCACCTGCCGACCACTCAGCTCCCCATCCCGCACGCTTCTTTCAAGCCTCTGTGGCAGCTGGCCATGTAGGATCTGTTCTCTTAACCTGTGGGTTCCGGCTCTCTCAACCGCTAGACCTTGCGCAGGCCCAGTTCAGAACCCTGAATTCTAACGCTCCTAGAGGGCTTGGTCTTTCTGAGTTTATCCCCTCTCTAGTCCGAATCCTGTTTACCTTCGCCTCCCCGCGCCCCTTGGTGAGGGCGACTGAGCACGGACAAATTCCAAGGCCTCTGCCGTCTAGGATCCCCTGGAGAGGAGGGATGGTCCTCGGCAGGCTCTATGGAGAGGGCGTTCCAGGGCTTGGTGACTGTGGGAGGCGTCCAGGAGCTGGGTGCGTTTTGCCCGTCCTTCCTATTCCCGTTTGCCCCTCGGGGTAGTGCGCACAGAGCCCGGAGTCTGGAGTCTGGTGGGAGGAGCTGGGCTGCGCGGAGGAGGAGGAGGAGGAGGAGGAGGAGGAGGAGGAGGAGGAGGAGGAACAGGCTCCGGCTGCACAGCTGGAGGATCCCGGCCAGGCACGGACTGACGGAGAGCGTGGGCGCTGAGCAGCTCGCTGGAGACCTGGCCCGCGATGTCTGCCGCCTTCGGCTGCAGACGTAGGCCCCAGCGTGCGCACCTTGCACCCAGGCCCCGTCCCCTCCCACCTGCCACCCGGAAAAGTGACTTGTACTCCTGTGATACACATTCTGAGAATCCTCGCCTAGAAACGCGAGCATCTGTGAGTCTGCAGCTTCCATCTGGTCCCGCTCGCAGGGTTTGGGCCCTGCAGGGCCCAAGGCGGGCTCCGGATGTCCCCAGGCACGGACGCGAGGAAGCTTGCACATGGCCAGGTCATCTGAGCGCTCACATCATTTTTCCAGAATTTTAATTGCGAGGTAACAGAGAGGTTACGTCCGTGGTTGAGCGTAAGGAAGGCAGCTCAGAGAGCTAGGAGGTCGGGGGAGCGCCAAGCAGAAAGTGGGTACCGGAGAAAGTGGGTACCGCTGCAAAACATGAATTCCGGAAGATGCCATTTTCTACAAGTTTAACACTCAAATAGCCCGCGAACCTGCATAGATTCGCAGGTAACGCCAGAGGGATTGAACCATTTGGACTTCTGGTGAAAATATCCCTTCAGAAAAGGAGATTCCAAATTGCCCCGTGGTTCCCCAAGAAAATTGAATTCCAGGCAAGCCTCGGCTGGCTGCGGAATTACCTAAAGGCTGCAGGCCGCTGGTGAGGGGTGGGGGTGGGGGCTGAGAGCCCAGTTGGTGGGAGGGGGTGCTGAGAGCCAGGCAACAGCTGTCTTCACCTGTATGGGAGTGAAGTGGCCACTGGCTACACGGAAACACGAGGGAACAGATACGCGGTCAAGACCACATCTTAAAGCCTTCAAAGTGTTAGTGATTATTTTTTTTCTTTTTTTGGAGAGGTTTTTGCTATAGGGCTTGTGCCCTGGCCAGAAAGGCAGAGAGAGACAGGGAGAAATCACCCCCCAGGGGGGATGGCCACACTGCAATCCCTTCTCCTCCATTCTCCTCTTGGGATCTTGGGCACACATGCACATGCTCCCGGCGTGAGTTTAAGCCACCAGGTCAGGGACTCGAACCGCGGTCGACTACATGGGAGTCCAGCGACATAGCCATTACGCCAACTGCTGGTCCCTTAAAGCCTTCAAA
This sequence comes from Tupaia tana, assembly GCA_026018925.1. NCBI lineage: Eukaryota > Metazoa > Chordata > Mammalia > Scandentia > Tupaiidae > Tupaia > Tupaia tana. The sequence goes on along the minus strand of JAKSZU010000015.1, from coordinate 65,255,180 downwards.
GCGTTAGTGATTTCTCATCCCTTGCAGCTCCATTTACAGGACTCTGTCCTAAGGAAATCATTATCTCAGAGGTACAGGTACAAAGGTGTTGCTGAGATATTGTTTATGATGTCTAGATATTAAAAAAGAAAGAAAAAGTCCAGTAACAGGGAATTCAATACCACACACGAACATAAAGAAGGAAAGGAAAGAACATGCAGTGAGCCACTGAAGGCAGATGGGCTGCATGATGACCCTCTGCCAACGCTACGTTTGGGCGGGCTCCTAAAGGGACCACCCCTCAGGAGCCAGCGTAGAAGCCGGGCAAGAGAAAGTGAGTGGGAATGCCTCAGGCTAGAATGAACATGGGCTCCCCGGGGCTCGTGAAAACCATGGGGTGGACAGCGAGCAAGGGAGAGGGACACAGGACATGTTTGGGGCGGTGGGCAGGACTGGGCAGGATCCCACCAACTCCAGAGGCCTGTAACAGGCAGGGTAGTGGACCAATTCTAGATAGTTTTTAAAATCCCTCTCTGGCAGGGCCAGTGGGTGGCGTAGTGGTGAAGGCACTAAACTCCCTTATGGCTGAACACAATTCAATTCCTAAACCCAGTGGCTTGAAATTCATGAGGGCATGTGTGCACAGGGGCCCAGGATCTGGAGAGGAGAATGGAGAAGGCGTAGCCATCCCCCTGGGGTGGGGGTGGTTTCTCACGTTCTCTCTCTGTCTCTCTTTGTCTCCGGTAAGCACACAGGCCCTATAGCAAAAATCTTTCACTGAAAAGAAAGAATGAAAGAAAATTACTATATAATCCATAGGAACCCCATTTCTGGATATGTATTTCAAAATAATTGAAAATAGGATTGGCCCATAGCACAGTGGGGAAGCACCAGGCAGAGCAAACAAATCCCACATGACTGACCAGGGTGAGTCCCAGCCCCACCAGCTTTGTCCTAGTCATGTGCATGTGCGTGCCCAGGATCCCGACGGGATAAAGAATTGGAGGAAACTTAATCATGGTGTGAACAGGCCATGTTGGGGTGCTTCCTCTCTCTTCCTCTCTGTCTCACTCCTAGTGCCTTCTAGCACTGGAAGGAAAAGAATTGAAGTAGAGTCTCAAAGGCATGTCGACACACCCACGTCCAGAGCAGCAGTGGTCACAGTAGCCACGAGGTGGAAGCCGCGCTGATGCCCACTGATAGGTGCCTGGAAAAGGAAGGAACCCCTTTTCATGTACAACACAGGTGAACCTGAGAACACTGTCAAGTGGAATAATCCAGTCGCTAAAACAAATCCTGCGTGAGGAATTTAAAGTCACAGGGTCATAGAAAGTGTGGTGGTGGTTGCAGAGGCTTGAGGGAAAAGGGATGGGGCAGTAGTCGTTCTGTGGGTACAGAGTTTCAGTTCTGCAAGATGAGGTTTTAGATTGGTTACACCACGCGAGTATACTTAAAACGCCACTGAGCTGCACACTTAAAAGTGGTTAAGAGAGGGACCAGCAGTTAGCGTAATGGCTATGTCGCTGGACTCCCATGTAGTTGACCGCGGTTCGCGTCCTGGACCCGGTAGCTTAAACTCATGCCAGGTGCGTGTGCGTGCATGCCCAAGGTCCCGAGAGGAGAATGGAGGAGAAGGGATTGCGGTGTGACCATCCCCCCTGAGGGGTGATTTCTTGCTTTCTGTCTCTCTGTCTGTCTCCGTCTGTTGGCGAGCGCATGCGCCCTATAGCAAAGACCTCTTTAAAAAAAAAAATGGTTAAGAGGGTCAATTTCATGTTACATGTATTTTACCACAATTTAAAAAAAAAAGTTTGCAGCTACTGGCTTCCTCAATCAAGATTCTGTCAATAGCATGTAATTCAAACTACTAGGGAGAAAACGAAAGGAAACAAAACAGATAAAAACTAAAATGATGACCTGAGTATATGAACATACTAACAAAACCTGCCTACATTTAAAAAATAATTCTTTAAAAAATAATTATCAAGGGGCCAGCAGATGGAGTAGTGGTTAAGGCACTGAACTTCCATGTGGGTGGCTGTGGTTCGAGTCCCAGAGGTTGCTTGAAATCCACTCTGGGCATGTGTGCACGTGTGCACAAAATCCTGAGAGGAGAATGGAGGAGAAGGAATTGCAGCATGGCCAGCCTCTAGGGGGTGATTTCTCACTTTCTGTCTCTGTCTCTCTCTAGCAAGTGCGCATACCCTATAACAAAAATCTCTCTCTCTAAAAAAATCAAGCTATCTTTACTCAAAGCATTTCACCACTAAACAGCTCATAAATTCTGCTATGGGAAGGGGAATGTAGAGGGTGGGAATAATTTAGGAAAAATACAAAAGCGCCCATCATTCTTTTAAGGTTTTTCAACTACAAAAAAATCTTACCTATCATTAATCTGTCACCCATCCATACTCCCAATCATTTTTGACCCTCTAGTACACACATAGCGATAACACAGGTATCACGAACATATACAGGTAGATAAGACACCCCCAATGCTTTCTCCCTCCTTCCGCCCTCTATCCAAGTCAAAAATCTCTTCCTTTCATTCTTTTGAAAAGATTCTATTTTTTTTCTCCCTCCTACCCTGAAAATGTTCTATTTGCTAGACCTAAGATATGATTTCTTTGCTCGAGCAGCCTTCATCCATGTTTCTCTGGGCCTCTGAGACCTGGAACATGGATACGGCTTGGTTCTTGGTAGACCCATTTGCTCTTGGGGAGTTTGTTGCTCCTTAGCACCTCACAGCAAAGGCTGCAGGCTCCCTTTTTATTTGTCTTTAGATATCACTTCAATTCTTGCCCCTAATAATCTTCAAAGCAAACCTAGACTATCTTCGGGTCATTGCCCCATCTTAGAGATACATTTTCCCTTTAGTTACTGTGGTTAATGTCTGAGCTTTAATGCTCCCTCCTGAGCTGGGGCTCATCCAGCAAAGTCATGCTTTAGTGATAATTAGAACGAGGTGACCGACAAGGGGATTTGAGCCCACAGCTTAGCTGTCACAGAGAGAGAGAGATTTTTTTACTGCTAACTTACATGACAAATCTGGGAGGCCCTGTTGGCTAGCATAGTTTATTTGATGGGGGTGAGAGGTTGTGTTTCTTACTGACCTGTATAAAGTAGCAAGATCTGACGATGTTCTTTAAGCACCTTGTAGAATCCATGCTAAAGGCTAGCAGGTGAGTTCAGGTGACTACGGCTGGTGTTTTCTGAATATTTATATCCCAGAGCAGACACAGTCACAAAACAGTTCAACGCGATCTCCTAAAATATGCTCACAGGGTTTAATGGTTTATCCACAATTTCTGCCGAGCTAAAGGCTGAGAAACCAAGAGTCTTGTGACGCCTCTCTCCACACTGCAGGTTTACAGAGCCCCCTTTTACTCTTCAGATATCCCCAAAGAAGCCCTTCCATGACATGGAAAGATGATCTAATTTTTAAAAATTAATTTAGAGAGATTTTTGCTATAGGATGCCTGCGCTCACCAGAGAGACAGAAAGAGAAACATCACTCTCCTGGGGGATGGCCATGATGCAATCTATTTTCCATTCTCCTCCCAGGATCTCTGGCATGCACGCATATGCACCCAGTGTGAGTTTCAAGGCACCAGGTCTGGGACTGGAACTAAGGCCGGCCATGTGGGAGTCCAGTGATGTAACCATTGTGCCATCTGCCGGTCCTAAGGTGATCTAAATTTGCAGCTTTATCTGCAGGCGTCTGTCCATCCTGCAGAACTGTAACCTCCACCCAGGTCCTTCCCATCTTTTCATATTGTCAGTGAGAGCGGATTTTTTTTCTTTATTCACGATAGGACACGTGCATGCACATGATGTGTGTGTGAGAGAGAAAGAGATGAACACCCTCCTCAGGATCTGGTCACACCGTGATCACCCTCCTCCGGCCCAGCCTGTCAGATCGTAAGCATTCCCACCCGCTCCAGGCTCGTTTCCGGCTGACAGCCCAGGACTGGAACCTCGGTCATCACATGGGATCAGCCTTTCTTGAGGAACACATTATCTCTGCCTCACGGAGCCAACTCAGACTTTTTGTATTTTTTAAAGAATTACTTTATTGAGTTTATTTATTATCATATTTTTTTTATTTGACCAGAAAGAGAGAAAGAAAATGAGAAAGCAAGCAGCTAGGTCTGGGACTCGAACTGTGGTCAGCCCTGTGAGAGTTCAGCACCTTAACTACCATACCATTTGCCAGCCCCACCAACTCAGATTTTTAAAAATTTCTTTCTTTCTTTCATGAGTGAGAGAGATGAGAGACAGAGAGAGAGGCAGACAGACAGCACTCCTAGCAGAGTCTTGATACCGCCGTCCAACCCCACCTCAGCTAGCCATGGATCGTGGCTAACTATGTGCTCATTGTAATCAGAGAAGGCTCCAGTGGGAACTAGAACCTTCCCATGGGGGCTACCTTCACAACACAGCACATTTTACCACTACATCCCCACACAACCCCTAGTGGGAGCAGCTTTTAAAAACTTAATCCTGCATTTAATATGTCAACTAGCATTTTTCTGAGTAATTAACAAACTCAGTTTCCTACTGTGCTAGATTTCCAAAACCATCTAGAACTGGATGGCACGTCCCTACCCCTACGTCTCCAACCTGGCTCGGAACGTGGTGCCGGAGTCACTTGGCGTGGGTTTTCTCCGTCAGACTGCAGTAGGACAATCATCCAGGATCGCAGAGAAGAAATTGCACAACGAGAAACAGAAATGGCAGGAGGTGTCACTGGCTCATCTGCTGAAGAAAAACTTCAGGCTGTCAGGACCAGCAGTTAGCGTAATGGCTATGTCGCTGGACTCCCACGTAGTCGAGCGCGGTTCGCGTCCCGGACCTGGTGGCTTAAAACTCACGCTGGGCGCGTGTGCGTGCGTGCCCAAGATCCCGAGAGGAGAATGGAGGAGAAGGGCTTGCGGCGTGGCCATCCCCCATGGGAAGTGATTTCTCGCTTTCTGTCTCTCTGTCTGTCTGGCGAGTGCACACACCCTGTAGCAAATACCTCTAAAAAAAAAAAAAAACAAAAACAAAAAACCTCAAGCTGTCAATGTCAGCTCTACAGGGAAATGAGGACTGGAACCAAAGAGGGAGAGATTCAGCCCTATGTCAGCTGAAATCTAAAATGCAGTCATTCATTTTGGCTTATAGCTCGGAAGATGCCTTTATATATCTGACTTTGAAACTGCAATGTCGATTTCGGTGTTATTTCTCCTGGACTTGGGGCAAAGGACTCAAGTGGAAAGTCGCCTGTTACTATTCTACACTGTTATGTGAGGAGGAAGGCGCGTGGGAGGAAGGGAGAGCAATACATTTTCTCTCCTTATAATTGGTCTTAAATCTGTATGTGGAGATTTGCAAACTGGCTATGAAAAAGAAAGCTTCCTTTTGTCTTACCTTGTATCAACTCACATTTTGGAAAGAAAGAGCTTTAACTAGTTTGACATTCTTTTTTTATTATTTATTTGCTTTTATTTAATATTATTATTTTTTTAATTTGACCAGAGAGACACAGAGAAAGAGGGAAAGTGAGAAAGCAAGCCACCAGGTCCAAGACTTGTAAAATGGTCAGCCATGTGGGAGTCTAGCACCTTAACCACTATGCCACCTGCTAACCCTGATATTCATTTGTTTTATTTTTTTTTAAAAAAAGGTTTATTTCTGGGGCCCAGCAGATGGCATGGTGGTTAAGGCACTGGACTCCCACCTGGTTGACTGAGGTTCGAGTCCCAGACCAGGCAGCTAGCTTTCTTACTGTTTCTCTCTCACACACTCTCTCTCTCTCTGTCTCTCTCTGGTGAGCACATGTGCCTTATAGCAAATTGAAATATAATAATATTGACAATAAAGAAAAGTTCTCTCATGAACAAAGAAACAGAGAGGGAGAGAAAGACAGAGAGAGAGATACCTACTTGCAACAGAGATACCTACTTCACGCCACCATCCAACCCCAGCTTCAACCAGCCCAGATCATGGGCACACACACACCCAGGAGGGCTCCAGCCACAAACCTGGACCCTTCACATGTGGGCGAGGCCTGCAGAACATCACGTTACCCTGGCACCACTATCTGGCCCCAGCTAATTCCACTTTCTTTACTGAGCGATGTCAGCACCTCATATGTCTTATCTCCTCAGTGGATTATAAGCTCAGGGAAAGGCAGCTCTGTAAAAGTTACAACACTGGGGCCAGCAGGTGGCATGGTGGTTAAGGCACTGGACTCCCACATGGCCAACCATGGTTTGAGTCCCAGACCTGATGGCTTGCTTTCTCGCTTTCCCTCTCTCTTTCTCTCTCTCTCTGGTGAGCACATGTGCCCTATAGCAAACTTAAAACTAAGACTAATAAATAAGTAATTTTTAAAAAGCTACAGTACTGCTGCCACAGTGTCACAGGCAAATGAGAATTGTCCACCAGGCACTCTGGAGCTGATGGAAACCTCTCAGGCACTGCTGTGTCCAGGCTGATTTGGGGACCTTGGAAGGGGAGCGTTCCACGGTAGCTCCCCCCATTTACGAAATGTGCTTCAGAACTGGCCCATGAGTCACCGCATATAGGATTGGAGCCTTGGTTATCATCACACTTCATTTCTTTTTATTAAAGCTTCACTGAAGTATCACTTATAGGTAATAAAATCCACTCATTTTAAGTGTACACTGATTTCTCCTGAAGTCAGAGCTGTACAGCCGTCATTGCAATCCAGTTTGAGGACACCTTTGTCACCTGCTTCCAGGCAACCACTCATCTTCTTTGTTCTTATAGAATTTGTTTTTTCTCTAGCTACTGGGTTGTTGGAAAGGTTATGACATATTTTTTTTTCTGTTTTTCTACTCAAAAATGTGTCATGAGGGACTAGCAGATGGTGTAATGGTTATATCACTGGACTCCCACATGGCTGACCAAGATTCGAGTCCCAGACCCTTAAAACTCACACTGGGTACATGTACATGCATGCCCAAAATCCCAAGAGGAGAATGGAGGAGAAGAGATTGTGGCATAGCCATCCCCCCTGAGGGGTGATTTCTTGCTTTCCGTCTCTCTGTCTCTCCAGTGAGTGCACATGCCCTATAGCAAAAATCTCTCTCTTTCTCAAAAAAAATGCATCATGACTTTTCTGACCACCCAATATAGTATATAAATGAAACCCAACACTATATGATCTTTTGTGACTGACTATTTCACCTACCTGTTTTTGGCTTTCCCCCGCATGATAGAATGTATCAGCACTTCATTCCTTCTCATGGCTGAATAATATTCCACTATATGGACGTACCACACGTTGTGTACCCCTTCATCAGTTGGATGGATATTGGAACAGTTTCCAGTGTTTGGTTCTTATGAATAAAGCTGCTCTCAACATTTACACATCAGCCTTTAGGGATTTTATTAATTTATTTTCATCAGAAAATGTATTGCCTAGCTTTGTTTTGCCTCTGTTCTCAATCGCTTTGCAACATTGAGCATGGTACGAAGAAGTTACCTCAGGCTCTGAAGAGGATGTCAATGATTTCGTTAGAATGCTTTCCACACAGACAACGCCATTGGATTCAGAGTACTGGCTCCTGAAGTAATTTTTCTGAAGAAGAAAATATTCGCTAGCTGTATGTATGTAGCTATGTTGGCGCACAAGCAGTTATTCTGTGTACAGCATAATCACACCGTTCCTGGACGACTCTACAACAGCTTAACGCTACGGCTTCCAGGTAGTTAGCAGTCGATAAATATTTGCTGGTTGATTTTTAAATGCCTATAGTGGCTCCCCTTGGAGAGTAAAATATCAAACGTTTCTATGTTAAATAGCGTTTTTCTGTTTTGTGTAACCAGCTGAAGCTCTCTGAGAGAACATGACAAGCTATCCAAAGAGCTTCAAGTCACAATTACCTGTTGGGCAGCCATATTGATCTCCCTTCAGCTCAAGAGGCCTCAGTCAAAGCAATCGCTCTGCAGGCACAGAGAGACAGGAAGCCTTTCTGTTGGGTCAGGGGAGCGTTCGGTCTGCCACTACGTTATGCATCCACAAGAAACCATCAGCAGAGGCCAGAGAGCTTCTCTGGCCGGGCCCCCACCTCACCCTGGCTGGCACATCTTAGAAGGCTGACTGGCCAGGGGCCAACACTGGCTCACTTCCTCTCAGGCACTCCCTTGCTTGCTGTTCCAAGCCTGTGTGATCAGATCTGGGCTGTTAACTCGATGGACTTCAACCACAAAGGAACTAGACCCGCGCTGTGGCTCTGCCTGCTGACTTTCCAGCCACCTTATGGGTTCTGGGCAGCCGCTAATGCGACTATGCTATGATCTGTGGGCTCTGGGGCAACCCTGGTAAAAGCTGGTCTTTAATTGAACAAATGAAGTGTCCTCCTCTGGGTTTTCCCAGTGCTCAAGAAAACAGTGGGTTAGAGACGCGGCCTGTGTCTGCTCACAGCATGTGCCTCTGTGCAGGCTCAAAGTTGGATCAAATAAACGATACTTTTCTTCACCTAATCTATCTTGACTATGGTTCGAGTCCCAGACCTAGTGACTTGTTTTCCCTCTCTCTCTGTCTCTCTCTAGTCAAATTTAAAAAAAAAAAAAAAGTTGAATAAAATTAAATAATTCTTTAAAAAAATGAAGAAGTAAAACTTTCCCTCTATCTTTTTCAGGTTTTTTTGCCAACCGGCCAATCAGAATCCTTTCCTGGATTTTTTTTTTTTTTTCCTTTTCCAACAGGAACTGAAAAGGAAGAAGGCTCTTTGCACTATGAAGAAGATCTTTTCTTAATTTCTTATGCAAGTCCCAGATGGGTTTTGTCACTTGCAACCAAAAGCCTTGGCTCTCATGCCTACATTTTTCCTATAATCTGAGTCATGGTCTTCCTAGTCTTCAGATTTTAATACTGAGTTTGTAATTAGCAATTTTTTAAAAATGCCATGATGCTTTTTTTTTTTTTTTTTTGGTAGAGGTTTTTGCCATAGAGTGTGAGCACTCACTGGAGAGAGACAGAGAGTGAGAAGGAAAGAGAACCACCCCCCAGGGAGGATGGCCATGCAACAATCCCTTCTCCTCTATTCTCCTCCTTGGATCTTGGGCACACCCACACATGTGCATACGCCGGGCATGAGCTTCGAGCCACTAGGTCTGGGGCTTGCACCGTGGTCAGCCATGTGGGAATCCAGCAATGTTACCGCTATGCCATCTGCTGGCTCCAGTGCTGGGGCAATTTTGCTCTGTCCTATTCCTTTCCCTTTTGTAACCTACTGATCTTTTTAGTGGCTTTGAGGGTTACCAGAGAGAAGCGATGTAGATCAGAAGTTGTTTAGAAACTGCATCATTATAGAACTTTGCAGACAGGCATTCGACTAGGGGGGAAAAAAACAGCCTGAGGAAGGGGTAGTGGATCTAAAGTTTTCTGTACTTATGCAGAAAACTGTAGTGTGGGAGCCAGCAGGTGGCATGGTGGTTAAGGGCACTGGGCTCCTACATGGCCGCCCACGGTTCAAGTCACGGACCTGGCAGCTTGCTTTCTCACTTTCCCTGTTTCTCTCTCTCTCTTACTCTGTCTTTTTCTGGCCAAATTAAAATAAATAGATAAAGTAAAAAAAATAATTCTTAAAAAAAAAAGAAAACCATAGTGTGGAGAAATAGATTTTTTTTTTTTGTCATTTTATAGGGGTATTCTTTCCCATGATTGGAATTCATAGAAAGGCTGATTTCTGTTCTTTATAAACAAGATATATTTTCTAAAAATGAACTTGTACTAAGAATGTAACAAGTCTTCACTCAAGAAGTAAGATACCCAGGGCCAGCAGGTGACATCTGGTTAAGGCACTGTACTCCCACATGGCTGACTGTGATTCAAGTCTTTTTTCTTTTGGAGAGGTTTTCGCTATAGGGCGCGTGTGCTCGCCAGACAGAGAGAGAGAGAGACAGAAAGACAGAAAGTGAGAAATCACCCCCCAGGGGGGATGGCCACACCGCAATCGCTTCTCCTCCATTCTCCTCTCGGGATCTTGGGCACGCACGCACACGCGCCCGGCGTGGTTTTTAAGCCACCGGGTCTGGGACACGAACCGCGGTTGACTACGTGGGAGTCCAGCGACATAGCCATTACGCTAACTGCTGGTTCCCTGTGATTCAAGTCTTGGACCTGGTGACTTGAAACTCATGCCAGGTGTGTGTGTGTGTGTGTGTGTGCACCCAAAATCCAAAGAGGAGAATAGAGGAGAAGACATTGCAGAGTGGCCATTCCCCCCGTGGGTGATTTCTTACTTTCTGTCTCTCTGGTTTTCCACACATATCCTATAGCAAAAATCTCTCTTTCTCTCTCTCAAAAAAAAAAAAAAAAAAAAAAAAGAGAGAGAGAGAGAGAAGTAAGACTCCTGGGGAACTTACAGATAACCATTTTAAGGACTCCCAGGTGACAGGTAACCTCAGAGATCCTTTTAATTCTTCAGAATCTATGATGTTGAAGTAGAGGTGAAGGTGGGAATATTATCGATAAGCAAGTTCATAAATATGAAAGTTTGCGAGGATTAGAATCAGGCTTTATCTCAGACAGAAACAGGTCCACGTCTGACATCCTGCTATACTAAGTGTGACTGGTCATTAACTTTCCAGGTTTAATTTTCTTTCCATGCTGCCTATCATGACTTTTATTTGGTACAATTGAAAGATAAGCTACCTGGAGCAGGATACATACATTATTTAACTAGTGGCTGGACGACTTTGCCTCTCTGGGTCCTACCATATGTAAAATAGGGAACTTGGACTATTTCAGAGATTTCCAGACCTTCTTATTAGCTCCCATAAGGAATCCTAATGGAGGGAGGGGTGAAAAGATACCACATCCATATTCTGCATGCAATGCTCTCTAGCCATCCCCAGCCAGTGGAATTGTCATATGGCAGGACAGGTACACAGAGGAGAAAATGATGTTCTCAGTAGGGGACATACATGTGGAACTGGACGTAAAATTTGTGGGGCCCAGGGCGAAATGAAAAGGCAGGGCTTATGGTTCAAAATTAGTAAGAATTTTAAGACAACTGCAGAGTATTGAACCAAGCAGGGGCCTTTCTAAATGTGGGACCCTGGCCAGTTGTATAGATCATACCTTGTAAAGTCAGCCCTGGCTATTTGACAGTATCTTGTATCAATTAAAACCTTTTTTTTTAAAGGTTTTTGCATAGGGCACATGCACTTGCTGGAGAGAAACAGAGAAAGACAAAAAGAGGGAAAGTAAGAAATCACCCCCCCCCCAGGGGGGCTGGCCATGTTGCAATCGTTTCTCCATTCTCCTCTTGAGATTTTGGGCACATACACATATGTACCTGGCGTGATTCTCAAGCTACCAAGTCCAGGACTTGAACCATGGTCAGCCATGTGGGAGTCCAACACCTTTAAGCCCATGCCATCTACTGGCCCCAATTAGATCCATTTTTAAAGTTTAGTTATTTCTTCTGAAAGAGAGAAAGAAAGGGGCCATTCCAGCCTCAGCTCATTCATATCACAGGCACACACACATCCAGTGTGAGCAAAGGGACCTTATATCCAAACCCAGGACCTTCCCATGTTGGTCTGGTTGTGTTACTATGGTGCCACTGTCTGGTCCCTGAATTGGACCAGTTTAAAACAATAGATATGTAAAAAAAAATAAATTTAAAGGAAAAAACAACAACAAAAAACAATAGACATGAGTCTCCTTGTCTAGATAATTTTAGAATTTACCCTGGGAGAGGCCAGCAGGTGGTGTAGTATTTAAGGCTCTGGACTTCCACATGGCCAATCACAGTTTGAGTCCTGGACCTGATGGCTTGAAAATCACTCCAGGCTCATGTGTGTGTGCGCCTAAAATCCCAGGAGGAGAGTGGAGGAGAAGGGACCGAAGTGTGGCTATCCCCTCCCAGTTGATTTTTCACTTCCCCTCTCTGGTGAGTGCACACATCCTGTGGCAAAAACCTTAAAAACAAAACAAAACAAAAAGCTCGCCCTGGGGATACTCCAATTAGTAAATCAATTCAAACCTTCACGGATCATCTGTATATTAAAAAGTTTTCTAATTCTACAAGTAAACCATGGAAGAAACAAGTCAATGCCCACCAGTTACTGAATTTCTCTGAATCTCCCCAAATTGCAGTGACTGTAGCTTTGGCTAATTCTGGCAGTCTGTTTCCAAAGAGGCTTGCCAATTGGGGAGATTTGCCTGCACTGTTTAAACACGCGTTTCATTCCTATTTGTCTTTACAGAGGATCGAATGCATCTGTTTACCCGCTCCTCTGGGACTGCTGTCAACAAACCGCTTGTCTTCCCGATTCATTCAGCAGCTCCTTTCCAGACCTGGAGTATGTTAAGGGCACTTGCCTGTGCTAAGTTCTGCAGGTCCTGGAGCCAGGTCAGAGCTGAGAACAGCTGACAGGGAGGGGTGAAGAGTTAGCTAGAGGGAGGGACTATCAGGAGCCAAGGTGCACAAAGAGAAATTAAATTGGGAAAGGGCCAGGAATCCGTGGCTATCGTGAGTATCGGGAGGATGTGCAATCCCTTCTATATTTGATCCCTCTTATTTATTTTTAATCTCTCATTTACTTATTTATTTATTGTTAGGTTTTTGTCATAGGATGATTGTGCTCGCAGAAGAGACACAGAGACAGTGAGAGGGAAAATGAGAAATCACCCTCCAGAGGGAATGGCCATGCCACAATCCTTTCTCTTCCATTTTCCTCTTGGGATTTTGGGCACACACACACACACACACACACACACACACACACACACACAGGCACCCAATGATTTTCAAGCCACTAGGTCTGGGACTTAAACTGTGCTCAGCCATGTGGGAATCCAGTACCTTAACCACCACTCTACCTGCTGGCCTCCCCTAAATTTGATTTCTAAAGTACATAAAGGGTTACTTCATATATTTGGTCCAGTTTTATTACTGGATAAATAAATTTAATTATCTGTTAACATTATGAATGCAAATGAGAACAACCACTATGGAGAACAATACGGAGGTATCTCAAAGACCTACAAATAGAACTACCATACGATCCAGCAATTTCACTCCTGGGTATCTACCTAAAGTATTGAAACACACCTAGTCAGAAAAACACTTGCATACCCATATTTATTGCGGCATTATTCACAGTTGCTAAGACACGGAACCAACCCAAATGTCCACAAAGAGTTGAACAGATTGAAAAAGTGTGGCACATATGCACTGCAGAATACTACTCAGCCATAAAAAACAATGGATTGAAAAAGTTTGTGGGACCAGCAGACAGCATAATAGTTACATTTCTGGGCTCCTATGTAGCCAACCGTGGTTCAAGTCCCAGACCTGGCGGCTTGAAATTCATGCTGAGCACGTGTGCATGCATGCCCAAAATCCCGAGAGGAGAGTGAAGGAGAAAGGACTGCAGCATAGCCATCCCTCCTAGAGAGTGATATGTTGCTTTTTGTCTTTCTGTCTCTGTCTCTCTAGCGAGCACACTTACCCTATAGCAAAAATCTCTCTAAAATAAAGAAAGAAAGAGTGGACACATATGCACTGTGGAATACTCCTCAGTCATAAAAAAAAAAACAAATGATGCTTGATAGAAAGTGGACAAATATGGAAGATTTACTTCTAAGCAAAGCAAGCCAGACTATGAAAGAGAGGCATTGCATGTCCCCACTCAATATATTCTGTATTTTGGCACACTGTAACAGAAACTGAGGGATTGGAAGGTATAAAAACATAGAGAGCAACTATGGATATGAGAGACAGTGGAGAAGGAGGGTGAAAAGTGGGAGAGGGTGAGAGGGAGGGAATCAAGGGGAAAAAGAAAGAAACAAAACATTTAAGGGAAATGCAAATGGAAAATTATCTGTTGATGGTAATGTATATGGTAATATCTTTGTCTGAACCTATAGACAGTTTATTCACAATGGGAAAATTCATTTGTTATGCTGTAATGATACACAGTGATTAAATGTAAAAAAAAAAAAAGTCTTAAATTTTAAAACATCATAGCCAAAATCAGAAGTTCAATATTAGTAATTTTTTAAAGCCTGCCATCTACTGAGTATTTATATGTCAGACTGAGCACTTTACATGCATTTTTCTCAAGTAATTGTTATATAGCTCAACATGGCATAAACTATCTTTCTACTATAGACAGGGAAGTGAGACTTGGAAATATTAAATAATTTTCCTAAAGTTATAGATTCTGCAGATAGACTATCTAAGGTTTGCACTCATCTCTATCTTACTGATCATCTCAAACTGCTAACTATTAATAATAGTTGTCAACCTGAAAAGATGAAACAAATTTACATTCAAAAACCACCAAGACCCTACCCTGGCCATCAGTAGAAGTTCCATAAATCAGTCAAGCAATTGTCCCTACTAAAATTTCTAATCTAGAAGTTGTACAAATGCTACAAAGTGTGCGGTTGGTTATTTGCCCATTTGATTTCATATCAGTTCTCCATTTTTCTCTGCATTATTACAGTAATCCACTTTCTTTCGAGGTTCCCTTGCTCTTGAGATTCCAGAAATAATAAAAGAAGTTCTTCAGGATGAAAACACATAACCCCAGGCAATAACTTAAGTCCACATAAAAAACAAAGAGCACCAATAAAGATAATTCCATAACTTTGGAGCCAGCTGGTGGCACAGTGGTTGAGACACTGAACTCCCACATGGCTAACTGTGGTTTGAGTTCTGGACCTTGTGACTTGCTTTCTCACTTTCCTCTCTCTCTCTCTGGTCAAATTAAAAATAATAATAATAAATTAAATTAATAAAATGTTTTTTAAAGAAAGGTAAGTCTGGGGCCGGCAGGTGATGTGGTGGTTAAGGGCACTGGATTCCCACATGGCCATCCATGGTTTGAGTTCCGGACCTGATAGCTTGCTTTCTCACTTTCCCTCTCACTCACTCTCACTCTCTTCCTCTCTGGTCAAATCAAAGTAAAGAAATAAATGAAGTTAAATAAAATAATTCTATTTAAAAAAAGGCTAAGTCTATAACTTTAAATGCAGCATAACTGGGTCACATGCTGGTATAGCAGTAAAACTCAATGTTCTGTGAGAGGACCCCACACAGGAAGGTCACCGGTTCAAATCAGGAGAGCTCGCTGAGTAGGCACACACATGCCCATGATCCAGAAGGCTAGCTGGCTAAAGGCTAGAGGTGGACAGTAGAGCTAAGACCCTGTTGAGAGTGCTGTCTCTCTCTCTGGCTCCTGGAAGGAATAAATGAATAAACGTTAAAAGCAGACAGTATATTGGGACCAGCAGTTAGCGTAATGGCTATGTCACTGGACTCCCACGTAGTCGACCATGGTTCAAGTCCCAGACCCGGTGGCTTAAACTCACGCCCGGCATGTGTGCGTGCGTGCCCAAGATCCCGAGAGGAGAATGGAGGAGAAGGGATTGTGGTGTGGCCATCCCCCCTGGGGGGTGATTTCTCGCTTTCTGTCTCTCTGTCTCTCTCTATCTATCTGGTGAGTGCACGCGCCCTATAGCAAAAACTTCTCCAAAAAAAAGAAAAAAAAAAAAAAGGCAGACAGTATAACTGTCTCTTCTTTCTGTTCTTAACAGATTTAAAAAGAAATTGTGTAAAATCATATGTATAGGGGCTGGCAGGTGGCATGGTGGTTAAGGGCACTGGACTTCCACACAGCTGACCATAGTTTGAGTTCCGGACATGGTGGCTTGCTTTCTCACTTTCCCTCTCTCTTTCACTCTGCCCCTCTCTGGTCAAATTTTTAAAAACAAATAGATAAATAAAGTTAAATAAAAATAACTTTTAAAATCATATGTATATAATAGTATTATTGAGACTATAGTATGTAGAAATGGAATATACTTGACAATAACAAAATAGACAAGGTGGGCATGAGCAAAGCCATATTGGAGTAAGGAAACAACAGCACATGGGTGGCACCTAGAGCCACAGGGCCGAATGAAGAGAAACAGAAATTGGCAACCAGAAGGTTAATGTAACAGATTCTATGACGTATACTTGATCTCCTTTGTCCAGTTTTCTTTTTTTTTTTAAGAGATTTTTGCGAGAGAACAAGGTTGTGAGAAAGGAAAGGGTTGTTGCGGTCTGGCCATTTCTCCCATCCTCAGACTCTGCATCTCTCACAAAGCTTCCAGTAACGCCATGCTGGGTCAGAGCATCTGGAGGTTCATGACCTCCGTGGTCTGTAGGAGCCACTGTGAGGAGGGACCCAGGGAAGAATCTGCCATTTTCAGTGGAAAGCCAGCGTCAGTTACTCGTTCTGATGACTTTGCACTGTGGATCTGGATTTGCTGCACCTTTCTTTATAGTAAGACACCAACTACTGAAGAAATGAGGATGTTTTAACTCACCCATTTAATAGACATAAAGAACATTTTAAGAGGCACAGTCACAATCTCTGGAAAATGGATCAAACTCTTAAATTCATAGCAAACTGAATATGTTTGTAAATAAACTTATGACCTGATGTGTAATACCTCATTTCTGAAATAAGGATATATTAATTGAACATGTCCTTACTTTATTTCTTGGGTAATATTACCAAATTAGTTTCTTCATGAGGAATTGTGTATGATTTATCTTGTTTTTATGGTCATAAATTCCAATAATTTATTTTTGACTCCTATGGCAGGATCTTGTTGGGTGTATATTATAAAAGAGAAATGCAAAAAAAAAAAAAAAAAGAGAGAGAGAGAGATTTGCTATAGAGTGTGTACTCGCTGGACAGAGAGAGAGAAAGTGAGAAATCACCCATCAGGAGGGTGGCCATGCCGCAATCCCTTCTTCTCCATCCTCCTCTCAAGATTTTGGCCACACATGCACATGAACCTAGAGTGACTTTCAAGCTGCCGGGTCTGGGACTCAACCCGTGATCAACCAGCCACTATACCACCTACTGGCCCCATTTTCTCAGATTTTTAATAGATATACTGGCCCCCTTTCTCAGATTTTTTAATAGATATCAAACCATATAAAATAATAATTATAGCAATGTATGGTTGGGTTGAAATACGTACAGATGTAATAGGTATTACATAATGCTGTAGCATAAAACCTAGGAAGAAGGAACAGTGCTAATAGGAGTAGGGCTTCTTTGTCTCACTGGAATTAGGTTAATGTAAACTGGAGATATTCTCATAAGTTATAATGTATATGGCATATGGCCACATGTATACAACCACCAAAAAAATAACTCACAGGGCCAGCAGGTTAAGGTGCTGAACTTCCACATGGGTGACTGTGGTTCAAATCCCAGACCTGGTGGCTTGAAATTCATATCAGGCTCACGTGTGTGCCCAAATTCCAAGAGGAGAATGGAAGAAAAAGGATTGCAACGTGGCCATCCCCCCTTGGGGGGAAGGGTGATTTCTCATTTCCTTCTCACTGTCTTCCTCTGTCTCTCTCCAGCAAATGCATACATCCTATGGTAAACACCTTTAATTAAAAGAAAGGAAGGAAGGAAGAAAGAAAGAAGGAAAGAGAGAGAAAGAGAGAGTAAGAAAGAAAGAAGAGAAAGAAAGAAGAGAAACAAAGGAACTCAGAATAATATAGTGAAAAGATCATTAAGGAAACTCAAATGTTATGGTAGACTATATTCATTGAATGCCAAAGAGAGCAGTGAAGGAGGAACAGAGAGTCAAAAAGGACATGAGACATTAGAAAACAAAAAGCAAAGAGCAGATGTTAATTTAGCTAAACAATGACAAAAACAGAAAAATACTAATACAATCCAATCAAAAGGCAAATATTGCCAGACCAAATTTAAGAAACATCTACAGAATATAGTGTACTGTCTACAGGATAAACACTTGAGATTTAAAGATATAAATTAGGTTGAAAGTAAGAGAATGGAAGTATATATATATATATATATATATATATATATATATTACTCAAATAGCAGCTATAAGAAAGCTGAAGTGCTATACTAATATCAGACAAAATATATTTTTAAAACAAAACATGTTACTAGATATAAAGAGATACACTTGATAAGGATAAGAGGGTCAATCCATCATGCAAATATAACAGCTGTTATCACCTGACAACAGTGCTCAGAAGTAAATGAAACAAAAACTGACAGAACCGAAGAGAGAAACAGTTCAATTAAAATAGCTGGAGACATCAATATTCCACTTTCAAAAACAGATAGAACAACTACACAGAATATTAACAAGGAAACAGAAGACTGGAGCAATGCTTTAAACTAACTGGAACTAGCAGATATCTATAAAACACTCCACCTGACAATAGAAAAATATACATTCTTTTCAAATCACATGAAGTATAATCCAAAATAAGCCATGTATGAGGCTATAAAGCAAGCATCAGAAATATTTAAAGGATTGGCCTGCGCCGCCGCGGCGGGGCCGCCCGGGCGCGCCTGCGCTGCTGCGGCGGGGCGGCCCGGAAGCGGGGGCTCTCCTCTGCTCCGCGAGCCGTGGCCCGGACCGCCCGGCCCCCGCTGCCTCTCCGGCGCTGGGAAGCCAGATACTCAAGGATAACTCACACTGCAGATCCCCACAACACCATTCCTGGTAATCACAGGATGGATGCTGTGCCGCATCAACTGATAACCATCTCGGCCTACCAGAACTGCGTCCCTGAAACTGTATTCCATAGAGACTCACCTACAACTGCGGAACTGCACGAGACCCACCCTTGACCCAACCCTGAATAGAATCTATGTTCCCTATTGTGGAAAACTTTATGAGCTCATAATTGAAAAAGGAAAAAAAAAAAAAGGGTGAAAGATCTGGAGGGTATGGTCGCAGGGATGGCAACTGCGGATGCTGGAGACAGTATGGGAGAGGTAATGGGAATGAGTGATGGAGGGCGGAGGGGAAGGATTCAGGGAACGATCATCACGCTTGATGGACACAGGGGTGAAGGGTGGTCTGTTGATGATGATGTAGTGGTATCATTGTCTTGACTAATGTGAACTGTACTCATGCTGGAAAAAACCATGCTGTACACTGTAAAGATGTACAATGAAAAAAAATAATCATAATATCAGCACTCTGGCAGAAGGAGAAAGATCTGATGATATGATAGCGGAAAGGATAAATGTAGATACCAGAGGCTGTAAGGGAGGGGAGTGGGTGTTCGGGAGTGGGTGGTAGAGAGTGGGCGTGAGGGGCAAAGGAAAGAATCATTTAACACCAAAAAATGTAGAGTTCTCTGTTGAAAACTATATACATATATGTATATTGTATACATCATAATGGGAACTTTATGTAAAATGTGAATTTAATTAATCTGAGAAAGAAAAATAAAAGACAAAAAAAAAAAGAAATATTTAAAGGATTGAAATAATAATCACACGAAGTATATTCTCTGACCATAGTAGAGTAAAATTAGAAGCCAATGACACATAGAAGTTTGGAATTCACAGATTGTGGAAATTAAACCACGAACTTCAAATAACTAATAGATCAATGAAGAAATTACAAGAGAAATTAGAAAATAAGTAAATGGAAATAAAACACATTGCTATAGTTTGAATACCCCCCTACCCCCAGCTCAAGTGTTGAGCCATTGTAAAGAATTAAGAGAATAAAAATATCATCTAATTATTGTGTCGAAGGGTAGGGCATTTGGGAGGAGAATAATGATTGGGTGGTAAGACTGGGCCCCTGTGAGTGAGTACTGTCAGTTTCATAAGGAGAGGAAATGAGAGAGACCAAATTGGGATACGGATCACAGTTTCTCTACACATGTCCGCTACCCCCTGTGCTTCTGTTGGCAATATTAAGGTTGATCTGATCTCAGCCTCATGCCTTTGGACTTCTCAGCCACAGCAATTATGAATCAAATAAACCTCTATTCTTCCGCCAGTCTCAGGTATATCTGTAAGGAACACAATAAGGAACTAAGAGGCATATAATCTAAAAACAACAGGATGCAGCTAAAGCAGTGCTTAGAAGAAAAATTATAGCTATAAACATCCATTATTAAAGTGGAAGAATGGGGCTAGCAGATAGCATAGTGGTTACATCACTGAATTCCCACATGATCGACTACAGTTCAAGTCCCGGATCCAGTGGCTTGAAAATCACACTGGGCACACGTACATGTATGTCCGAGATCCCAGGAGGAGAATGAAGGAAAAAGAATCGAGGTATGGCTTTCTCTCTGGGAGGTGAGTTCTCACTTTCCCTCTCACTGCCTCTGACTCTCTGGTGAGCACACACATGCCCTAAGGCAAAGCCTCTAAAAAAAATGGAAAAATGATCTCAAGTCAATAACTTTTCCACCTTTTCATTGTCTTTTTCCTGACACGGGAAAAGAAGAGCAAACTAAATTTAAAGCAAGCAAGAGAAAGGAAACAATTAAGATTAAGCAGAAATTAATGTGATACAGAATAAAAACAATAGGGAAAAGTAAACAAAACAAAAAACCCCAAAGTTGGTTTGTTAAAAGGATCAACAACATTGACAATTGAACTAGATTTTTAAAAACTTTAATTAGACTGATCAGAGCCACAGTGGAGAGGAGCTCAAAATATGAAAAAGTAAGAGCCAGATGATGGTACAACAGTAAAACTCAGCACTCTGTGAGGCAAGCCCACATGGGAGGGTTGCCAGTTCAAATCATGAGCCCGTACTGAATATACCATGTGCCCATGATCAGGGGCTAGCTGAAGACTGGTGGTGGATTATGGCATCGAGACGCTGTCAGGGGCTCTGTCTCTTACTCATAGAAGAAGTAAACAAACTTTAAACTATTAAAAACTGGAATGGAAGGGGAGATAATATTACTTATCATCTGGAAATAAAAATGATTATGAAAACATCATGAGCAATTGTATGCTGGCTAATAGATAAAATGGGGCCAACAGGTGGCATAGTGGTTAAGGTACTAGACTCTCTTGTGACCAACCGCAGTTCGAGTTCTAGACCCAGACACTTGAAACTTGGGGCCAGCAGATGGCGTAGTGGTTATGTTGCTGGACTCCCATATGGCCAACTGTGGTCCAAGTCCAATGCCTGGTAGCTTCAAAATCATGCCAGGAGTGTGTGCATGCATGTCCATGATCCCAGGAGGAGAATGGAGAAGGGATTGTGGCACGGCCCTCCCCCTGGGGGGATGATTTCTCACTTTCACTCTCACTGTCTCTGTCTTTCTCTCTCTCTCTCACTGACAAGCGCATGTGCCCTCTGGCAAATTACCTCTAAAAAAAAAAAAGAAAAAAGAAACTCACACAGACACATGTGTAGGTATGCTTAAAGATCCCAAGGGGAAAATGGTGAAGGGTTTGTGGTATGGCCGTCCCCACTGCGGGGTGACTTCTCATTTTCTCTCTCTCCCTCTCTCTTTGTCTGTCTGGCGAAGGCACATGCTCTATAGCAAAACTCTCTTCTAAAAAAAGAATAGATAAAATGAACAAATTCCTAGAAAGGTACAAACTACCGACAATGACTCTAAATGATATAGGAAATCTGTATAGAACTATAATTAGTAAAAAGATTGAATTAGCAATTAAAAAAAAAAAAAAAACTTCTCAAAAAGAGAAGCCCAGGTCCAGTTGGGTTCACTAGTGAATTTCTTTCTTTCTTTTTTTTTTTTTTTTAGAATTATTTCCTTTATCTTATTTATCATTATTGTTATTTTAAAATATGATCAGAATGAGACACAGAGAGAGAGACAGAGAAAGCAAGAGAGCAAGCCACCAGGTACAGGATTTGAACCATAGTCAGTCATGCGGGACAGTGCCTTTTAATCACCACACCGCCTGCTAGCCCCGAGTTCACTAGTGAATTCTACCAAACACTTTAGAAAGAAAGATTAGTAGCAACCTTCTGCAAAGTCTTCCAAAATATAGAAGATGAAGAAACACTTCTCAATTTATCAGGAAGGCCTGTTTCACCCTGATACCAAACCAGATAAAGAAGAAAACCACAGAACCCTATGCCCTTATGAGTATAGATGCAAAAACCCTCAAAAAAATACTAGAAAACCAAATCCACTATTATATTAACAAGATTATACACTAGGACTGAGTGAGATTTGTCCCAGGAATGCAAGGTTTATTTAGTGAATAAAAAACTCATTAATGTGGTAATTAATCTTCAGATTCAACACGATCTCTATTTTTTTTTAAATATTTTATTTAACTGTATTTATTTATTTTAATTTGACCAGAGAGGTACAGAGTAAGAGAGAGAGAGAAAGCAAGAAAACAAGCCACCAGGTCCAGGACTCAAACTGTGGGGTTGGCCATGTGGGAGTCCAGTGCCCTTAACCACCATACCACCTGCCGACCCCCACAATCTGTATTTTAATTCCAACTGATTTCTTTGCAGAAATTGACAAATTGAACCTAAAATTCATACAGAAATGCAAGGGACCCAGAATAACCAATACAATTTTTTTTTTTTTTTTTTAAGATCAGAAAGAGTATTATGGGCAAGTTAGAAGTGAGTTTCAGGTGCATAACTGCCTTGTAGTGAAAACAGTGAAATAGTGACAGTTCATCCAGATCCACTTATGACTGTGCTTAGTTCGTAAACACAGTTTTCAAAAGCATATTTTTAAGGTTTCCTACTCCTGATGAAAGAGAATAACAGGCGAGCAGGTTGTATGTTGGTTAAGGTGCTGGATCCCATGGGGCTGACCATGGTTGGAGGCACAGACCTGGTGGCTTGAAAGTCACACTGGGTACATGTGTATGCATGCCCAAAATCCCGGGAAGAGAAGGGATTTCATCCTGGCCATCCGCCCTAGGGGATGAGTTCTCACTTTCCCTCTCTCTGTCTCTCTCATGTGCTTCTTTGGAAAAAAAAAAAAAAAAAACTTTAAAAAAAAAGAGAGAAAAAATGAGCTCTTAATGCCAGATATAGAAGCACTTTAGTCATCTGAAACCAAAATATATCTTTGGAGCATCATACTTTAGTTTTAAATTTTATGTGTTTTTTAAAAATGGATTCATTTCATGAGAGAGAGAAAAGCACCTCAGTAGGGTCCCACGCTGCGATCTTCCCCCAGCCTTTCCAGCAGCCAGGCTCATGGCCATGCAGCTTGGGGTCTTCTGTATATATCTAGCATCACAGAGTGGCACGCTACCACTGCCCCTCCATGGTCGGCCTGAACATTCGTGCATATTTTATATGGTAGTCTACAACACATCTGAGTTCATATTAAAGATATTTCTAGTCAAAAGTTGGAGCACGCTGAAAGCTTCAGGAACTCCAAGTCTATTCTTGAGTTGTTAACCCCTTCACATGCTGCCCTCTACCTTCCTGGGGGGCATAATCATGGTCTCAGAATAAAGTATAAAGGAGAGACCCCCCCACCACCACCTCATATTGCTTTGAAATTGAGATGAACAGGGCCAGCAGGTAGCGTAGAGATTAAGGTGCTGGATCCCATACGGCCGGCTCTGTAGTTTCAGTCCTAGACCCAGTGGTTTTGAAAATCATTCTCTGTGTGTGTGTGTGTGTGTGTGTGTGTGTGTGTGTCGAAAGTCCCAAGAGGAAAAATGGAGGAGAAGAGTTTGCAGCATGGTCATCCCACCTGGGGGATGATTTATCACTTTCTCTCTGTATATATCTTTCTCTGTCTCTCTCTGGGGAGTATACGTGCTCTATAGCAAAATAATAAATGTTTAAAAATTGAGATGAACAATAATGAAAGAGATAAATGTGAAGGGGATAATAATCCTCATCTTTCAAAATAGAAAGATGAATAGATATCTACAATTGACAGACCAAGACTTAATAATATAAGCAGTTAGTTATAAGTACAGAAATAAATACCAGAAGACACAACTTGAAAATCAAAGTAAGTGTGTCTAGGGAGTGGGGCTAGGGACAGAGAGTACGCGGGGAGGGGATGCCAGCTTTTTCTGACAGTCCTTTCAGCACCATGTGACTTACTTTCCCTTTTTACTATGTACATTTATTACTTAGTAAAAATAAGCCCTCAGGAAGCAGTAGGTGGCATAGTGGTTAAGGTGTTGGATTCCCACATGGGTAACCATGGTTCAAGTCCCGAACCCGACAGTTTAAAAATCACAACAGATCAAAAGATAAATAAATGTTCACAAATATATGTTCTTTTTTTTTTTTTTTAAAAAAAACATTCATATATTTAAAAAAAGAAAAAAAAAAAAAGAAACTCAGTTTAATTTGAACTGCTCAATAAACCCTGGTCTGGGAATCTATTTATTTTCTTCCATGTCATTACTTAACATTGAAAATAGGAAGGAGAAAAATGCTGTTTTCAACACAATGTAACACTGCATTTGGTATGGAGTTATCACTTGTGTCAGGGAGATTAATTTAATCACCCTTTGGTGTCCTATTGTTAGGAAGTGACAAAGTTAATGCAATTTATTCAGTACCCTTGTTCCATTATCAGTGTGTCACTCAAGAGAAGGCTCTAATTTTACAGAATAATTTGATTTTTGTTCTTGGTTTTAACAATCATCGTTTCTGCCAGTTTTCTTTTTTAAAAATCAGAAATTTAAATGTGAAATTCAAATCTAATTCCCTAAATTGTTTTAGTTCAGGGGGAAAAAAATACTTTTCTCAGTAAGGGAATGTATTGGCATTTATTTTTCCTCAACAGTGATATATTACATTATAAAATCCTGGTGATAGAAACCTGAGAGCTCAACCAACCCATACATTTCACTGGGAAACCAATTAAACTGAGACAGTGAGGAAAGCCAGAATTACATCAATATTAGAACGGTGCCGTAGCAAAGTAACCAGTTCTCTTAACGACCCACATTTCTAACTACCTATCTTATTTCAGCTCTTTGGATTTCTTGTCTGTTTATTTATTTCTTCCATAAGTGAGAGAGACAGAGAGCAACCCCAATAGGGCCTGAATGCTGTGACCCAGTTAGCCAGTCCCAAATCAGGGGCACACACACACCAGTCCTTTTCAGGGAGTCTCTAGACGTGATCTGGAACCTTCTCGCGTGGGTCAGCCTCCCAAGGCATTGTTCTCTCCTACTGCACCTCCACCTAGCCCCTGCTTTGCATCTTGGCTCAGGCTTAGAGAACCCGGATCTGTCTTTTGGTTCACTTTGCATGCTACGAGTACCTTATTAATATTCACTCATTCGGCCAACATTTACTTGGCTTCTTTAGTGTTTGCGAGACAGTGGATTGAAGTGAGCCCAGGTCTCTATTTTGAGAAAGCAAACCTAGGGGTCTAAATAAAATCTGGGACTCTTTATTCTTTGCTAGCTTTTGCAAGATATACAAACCTTCCATGTGCTCAGGAAAAGCCTCACAACAATCTACACATGTCCTGCAGGAAAAGGACAGCAATCTTTAGAGAATCGATGCACAATTGCACCCAAGATGGATCCCCCACTTTGTTCGAAGCAAGGCTGCTGGAGTATGTGTGGGAGGGCTCGGACTTTCTTTGCACAGAGTGTCAGATACATGAAAGTAAATGTGTGCCCTTGGGATGTTTTTAGCCCTCTGTCTACGCATGTAAATAGACCAGGGCAACTCCCTGATTTTAAATCTCTCCTGGTCATTATAGTATGGAGTGGTAAAAAGGGGTTAAAATTACAGTCCAGCATTGTTTAACAGCGGGGACGTGTTCTGAGAGATGCGTCATTAGGTGGTGTTATCATTGTATGAATATCACAGAGTGTACTTATGCAAATTAGATGGTACCACCTACTACACGTACAACCCACAATATGGTATAGTATATTGCTCCTGGGCTACAAACCTGTACTGCAGGTTACTGTACTGAATACTCTGTATGCAGTGGTAACATAGTTATGAGTATTTATATATCTAAATACAGAAAAGGTACGGTAAAAATGCAGTATAAAAGATAGTATGATCATACTCCTGTGTAGGGCACTTTCCATGAATGGAGCTTGCAGGACGGGAAGTTGTTCTGAGTGAGTCAGTGAGTGAGTGGCGAGGGATTGTGTCAACCTAGTACATTGCTATATACTGCCGTGGCTTTATAAACACTGTGCACTTAGGCTACATTAAAGTTATTAAAATATCTTTCTTTCTTCAATAATAAATTAATCTTATCTGACTGTAGCATTTTTATTTAATAAGCTTCTTTTCAAGAAGCTTCTATCAGTGTGTCACTCAGAATAAAGCTCTAATTTTACGGAATAAGTTATTTTTGTTCTTGGTTTTAAAGTCATCATTTCTGTCAGTTTTCTTTTAAAAATCAGGAATTTAAATGAGAAATTCAGATTGACTTCTCTAAATTGTCTTAGCTCGGGGAAAAATACTTTTCTCAGTGAGAAAAACTATTGGTGCAAAAATGCATCATGACTTTTCTGATGACCCAATATTATATTATAAAATCTCAGTGATAGAAACCAGGATCATAATAATATTCAACTTAAAACACACATTGTGCAACTGTCCAAAAATATTTTTGTTTTACAAGCTTCTTTCTGTTTTTTAAATTTTTTAATTTTTAAAACTTTTTTATTCAAACCTAAAACACAAACATACCCACTAGGCTTGGCTTACACAGGGTCAGGATCATCAGTGTTACTGTTTCAAATAAGACCACCAGCAGGCTAACAGGTAGTATGATGGTTAAGGTGCTGGACTCCCACATAGTTAAACACCGTTGGAGTCCCAGATCCAGTGGCTTGAAAATCATACCAGGTGCATCTACATGTGTGCCCAAAATCTTGAGAGGAGAATGGAGGAAAGGGATTGCAGCATGGCCATTCCCCGTGGGTAGTGATTTCTCACTTTCCCTCTGTCTCCCTCTGTCTCTGTCTGGTGATGAGCTCACATGCCCTGTGGTGAAAACCTTAAAAGAAAAAAAAAAAAAAGAAGAAAAGAAAAAAAAAGACTTGCAGATTGTGTTCCACTGGAAGGGCCATGATGAACAAAAACAACACAAGATTAAATCACGTACAAGAAACAATGATGCAATCAAGAGTCATAGTAGACATAAGACATGCCAGACTGTTGTCAGGGTAACACAGCACAGGCTTTACAATGAATTGCTGTTTTTTTTTTTCTTTTTGGAGAGATTTTTGCTATAGAGTGCGTGCATTCGCCGGGAAGACAGAGAGAGAGACAGAGAGACAGAAAGTGAGAAATCACCCCCCCCCCCCCCCCAGAGGGGATGGCTACGCCACAATCCCTTCTCCTCCATTCTCCTCTCAGGATCTTGGGCACACACGCACATGTACCCGGAGTGAGTTTAAGCCACTGGGTCCGGGACTCGAACCACAGTCGACTACATGGGAGTCTAGTGACATAGCTATTACGCCAATTGCTGATCTCCAATGAATTGCTTTTAATAAGTAGAAAGAGTATACTCTAAGAATAAAAAAGTGAAGCGGGCTAAGTATATGAACCAGTGACAGTTGTTCACCGTTATTATCACGTATCAGGGTCTGTACATAACTGTGTGTGCTACACTTCATACGGCAGCGGGACGGTAGGTTCATGCACACCCACGTCACAAACACGTGAGGAGCATGTCACCTTGCAACATCCATGATGTCACTAGGTGACAGGAATTTTATAATTGTATAATCTCCATTATAATCTTTAGGACTATAAATGTGGTCTGCCATTGACTTAGACAGCATCCTGCAATGCAAGATTCTATGACAAGAAAGCACTGGGCGATGGAGGAGGAAAGTTTGAGGTAATACCTTTCAGATCTCTTTTTCTTTTTTTTTCTTTTTTAAAAATTATTTTATTTAACTTTATTCATTTATTTATTCATTTGTTTATTTCAATTTGATCAGAGAGGAACAGAGTGAGAGAGAGAGAGAGAAAGTGAGAAAGCAAGCCTTCAGGTTTGGGACTTGAACTGCAGTAGGCCACGTGAGAGTCCAGCGCCTTTAACCACCATGCCACCTGCTGGCCCCAGATCTCTTTGTCTTGGCTGTTATGACCACGTTACTAGGGAAGCATCGCAGAAGGAGCACTTACTTGCTCTGGAACCAGACAGATCTAGGTCCAAGCTTCCCACCTTAACCCAGATGACACTGCCCAGAGCATTTAAGGGCCCAGGCTGCAGACTCCCCTCCTTTGAAAGGGGTTACTGTGGGGAACCAGCAGTTAGCGTAATGGCTATGTCGCTGGACTCCCACGTAGTCGACCGTGGTTCGTGTCCCGGACCCCGTGGCTTAAAACTCACGCCGGGCGCATGTGCGTGCGTGCCCAAGATCCCGAGAGGAGAATGGAGGAGAAGGGATTGCGGCGTGGCCATCCCCCCTGGGGGGTGATTTCTCGCTTTCTGTCTCTATGTCTCTCTCTGTCTGTCTGGCGAGCGCACGCGCTCTATAGCGAAAAACCTCTCCAAAAAAAAAAAAAAAGGGGTTACTGTGTACCCGACTTGTGAGCGAAGCCGGAAGCACATTCCATTAATGGGCGCTATTACGGTTCTGTTCATGAACACCAGCAGAATTCAATACAAAACTTGCAGATGAGGAAAATGCCATCAAGACCACTTGGAAAAAAAACAAAAACATTTCTTTTTGAATCAATGATCATTTTTCTAACTCTGGTGGTGAGCCACTTTGTGCACTCAGCCCAAATTTCTGGCAGGGGCTCTCCACGGTCCTCGCCAACCAGAGATCCTGTCTCGCTTCATCATCTGTCCCCGGAGTTCTGTCAGCTGAACAAGCAACCCTCCGTGAGCCTAGACCTGAAAGGCGATCAATACCGTTTCTGCCTATGGAGTGCTTTTTGATTGTCTCTATCTGGTACTTACCAAACTGGTATACAGGCAGCCCAGGGAGGGGAAACACTGCCCAGGAGTCAGGGAGGGGACCCGAGACTTTCTGGGCAAGGAGAGGAATGCAAACCAGTTCTGGAGAGAGGAGGGGTTCTGCAGACCAGTTCTGGGGGAGGAAGTTGCTGTTCAACACATTTATCAAATCGAAACTGTCTTGAACTTTCCTAAACAATAGGGCACAGAGGGGCCAGCAGATGGTATAATGGTTATGTCACTGGAATCCCACGTAGTCGACCACAGAGTCGAATGGATCCCGGACCCGGTGGCTTAAACTCAAGCCAGGCACGTGTGCGTGCGTGCCCCAAATCCCAAGAGGAGAATGGAGAAGAAGGGATTGTGGCACGGCCATCCCTGCTGGGGGATGATTTCTTACTTTCTCTCTGTCTCTTTCTAGCTCTTCAGTGGGCACTATAGTGAAAATATCTAAAATAAATAAATAAATAAATAAAATAAAAAGAATTGGATATGGAAAGAGAAAAAAATAAAAGACCTTTCCTCAGACCTGTCCATAAAGGGAAACTTCAATGACATTTGATCTTTCAAGGCCAGCACCAACGCCCCTGCCCCTCGGGAGCCCACCTCACACCTACCTTCCAGTCACAAGCTTAGGGGAGATCTTGCTCCCTAGTGTCCCCACCACAGGGTGCACGCACATGCCCTAAGCCAGCACTGGGAACAGTTGTGGTGACCCACAGGTGCCAGCCGGTTTGGAAGTGAGTGCTTGGAGCACAGACAGGTCAAGTATCCTCCTCACACCCTGATGAACGGCTCTGGGCAGAGGTGCCACTGTAGTCAGCAGTTCCTGGACGATGCAAGACACTCACGCATCGCCCCGCCGTGCTCCTTCTTATGGCCCACTGCCGTTGACGCCTTCTGTCTCATGATCCAACTAGGTCCTTCTGGCTCATGGTCCAACTAGGTTCCAACTCTCAGGAACAGGCACCACCAGACTCAAGGCCCCCCTTCGCTATTTTCCACCTTAGTTTTCTACCTGTGCCCTTTTCTGATCTCACTTCAAAAGTCCTTATGCTTACTCATGTTTTTTGTTTTGTTTTTAACCATCAAAGGGCTTAACGATTCCCCAGACGAGTTCAGTGGTTCATGGTGGATGGAAAAGTTGGTACACCCCTTACCTGCGCCCAGAAACATGGAGGTGGGAAGGTGTGTGTTCCCTCGCAACACAAAATGCTTTTTTGCCAGAGAAAAACAAAGGTTCCAACCTGTTCTGGTGAGCCACCACCCCCTAAGGGTGGACCAAAGGCCTTTTTTCTAGAACAACCAAACATAAGCAAAATAGAAACAAACACCCACCCACCCCCAATGGATTTTTTAAAAGTGTTTTACAACCAGTAGACTTTCATTCACCTCCCATGGTATTTTTTTTTTTTTGTAATTTTATTTTATGATTTATTTACAATAGGTTTTTTTAAAAAACTCTTCCCTCTAGGAAGTGCATGCACAAACATGAAAGTCAGAGAGAGAGAGAAAGAGAGAGAGAGAAAGAGAGAGAGGTCGCACCTCTGACAGGGCCTCACCATGTCCTGATCCTTTTTCTCCAGCCTTCTGGCTCAGGACCCTGGGCACCCATGCACGGGTTTGGAGTGTTTTGCAGGCCACACTGGCATCCAAACCGTGTTTACCACGTGGCTTCCAGCACTGCAGGGTGCTGGCTTCACCACTGCGCCTTAGTGGCTGGGCCACAGAGAGATTTTATTTATTTATTTTTTTAGTTTTTTGCCCTAGGGCACGGGCGCTCGCCAGAGAGAGACAAAGGTAAAGTGAGAAATGACCCCTACCGCCTGGAGACATGGCCATGTCATGATTCCTTCTCCTCCAGTATTCTCTTAAAATTTTTGTCATGGTGATTTTCTTTTCTTTTTTTAGAGAGTTTTGTTATAGGGCATGTGTGCTCACCAGAGAGACAGAGACTGAAAGGGAGAAAGCATTCCCTAGGGGAGATGGCCACATTGCAATCCCTTCTCCTTCATTCTCCTCTTGGAATTTTGGGCATGCACGCACACACACTCCCCATGTGGATTTCAAGCCACTGGATTCGAACCCCAGTCAGTCGCATGGGAGTCTAGTGCCTTAACCACTATGCCACCTGCTGGTCCAGGACATAGTGATTTGGAAGCCATCAGGTCCAGGACTAGAACTGCAGTCAGCCGTGTGGGAGTCCAGCGTCTTAATGACCACGTCATCTGCCGACCCCCAGACAGATTTTTTTTTCTTCTTTAGAGAGACTTTTGCTGTAGGGTACGTGCATTTGCATGAGAGACAGACAGAAAGTGAGAAATCACATACCCCTCCCTCCAGGGGAAGTGGCCATGCTGCAATCCCTTCTCATCCATTCTCCTCTCAGTATCTTGGGTATGCATGCACATGTGCCCAGCATGAGTTTTAAGTCGCCAGGTCCGGGACTCAAGCCATGGTCGTCTACGTGGGACTCTAGCGATGCCATCCCTAGATAAATTCTTAATAGGCCACCCTGCAAACTAAGCATAGTGGTTTACCTTGTAGACATTCACATACATTTACATGGATACACATGCTCCTATCCCTAATGAGGATAAGGAAATGTGTCCTTATCTTTTCTCCCTCACACCACTTAGTATTGTGACTTACACCTAATAAAGGCTACACAGGTATCTGAAGGCCACTCATCTCTTTACTGCTGTTTCTTCAGCTCTTCCCTAGAGGGCGCCATCCAGCCCTTTCTCTGTTTAGTTGCTGTCTTTGACATACTCTCCTATGCTTTCCCTGAAGCCCATGGAAGAAATGAAATTATTTCCACTGCGGTCTGACTTGTCCAGAGCATGGGCAGTAATGACCATAATCTCCAAATCTGTCTGTAGAGATTAGTACCAACTCATTAATCTGCATCTTTGGGGTCACATCAGAATTTCTAAACCTACCAATTATTCTTGGCTTTAACCCATAATTCTCCATTCTGAGCACAAGATATCTTTTTTAAATTTATAGATTTTATTTATTATTATTTTTAAAATTTGCTATAGGGAGGACCAGCAGTTAGTGTAATGGCTATGTCGCTGGACTCCCATGTAGTCGACCGCGGTTCGAGTCCTGGACCCGGCGGCTTAAACTCACGCCAGGTGCGTGTGCATGCGTGCCCAAGATTCCGAGAGGAGAATGGAGGAGAAGGGATTGCGGCGTAGCCATCCCCCCAGGGGGTGATTTCTCGCTTTCTATCTCTCTGTCTCTGTCTGTCTGGTTTGCGCATGTGCCCTATAGTGAAAACCTCTCAAAAAAAAAAAAAAATTTGCTATAGGGTATGTGCATTCACCAGAGAGAGAAAGAAAAGTGAGATAACAAGCCACCAGGTCCTAGACTCCAACTGTGGTCGGCCATGTGGGGTCCCCGTGCCTTAACCACCACACCACCTGTCGGCCCCAGCACCAGAAGTCATTAGAGTCTTTGGTACATGCTGCTGAAGTCCCAAAACATTCTGTCCATTATGGTTCCGTAGTCAACTTCGAAAAGTCCATGAAGAATATGTAATATGAAAAAAAGTATTGATTTCAAAGTTTGTTTGCACCAAAATAAATTTATACTTAAATCCCATGTTTCCGTGAACTTTTTGAAGTACCCTTGTAATTCTGTCTACAGCGCTTAAAGAAGACAGAGTTAGTTTTTCCCTCTTGTAAAAGATCAAGCTGGCACTGTGGTTTTGCTCCGAGAAATGATCAGAGGCAAAGAGCTCTTGTTTCTGACCCCAGATCCTGGCCTTGCCTGACCGGTCCCAAAGGGCTCCCTCAGCCACTTTGCAGCAAATAGCTGCCCTTTTCTTTCAGGGCACGGCTCAGGAGGGGCACAGGTCACTTGGCTCAGATCCATTGCCCGAACTTGATCAGACGTTCTAAATCCAGCGATCAGTAAGACTGGGAAATTTAGTTTTTGAGTATCTGAGGTAGGCTGAGTAATGGATGCCCAAATAGGTCCATGCGCTAACCCCTAGGACCTGTGACTGTGTTACTTGGCAAGGCAAAGAGACTTTGCAGATGTGATAAATGAAAGATTCTGAGGCTTAGCACAGTGGCACAGGAGGCGGGACACGGCTACATAGTACTGGAGCCACATGGAGGCCCCAGTTTGGATCCTGGGTTGACCTGAACACACTGGGCATGCCCATGACCCTTCTGGCTCGGAGGTTAAGGGGTAGATCTCAACAAGGCAAAACTTTGTCAAGGATCTGTCACTCTCTTCTCTCCCTCCCTTCACATTCTCTTGTGAAAGAAGAAAATGTTTTATTTATTTATTTATTTATTTAATTTTTTTTCTTATATTTTTACATTTAATCGTTATACATT
This sequence comes from Tupaia tana, assembly GCA_026018925.1. Classification (NCBI taxonomy): domain Eukaryota; kingdom Metazoa; phylum Chordata; class Mammalia; order Scandentia; family Tupaiidae; genus Tupaia; species Tupaia tana. The sequence goes on along the minus strand of JAKSZU010000015.1, from coordinate 65,222,155 downwards.
TTTTTTTTTGGAGAGATTTTCGCCATAGGGCATGTACACTTGCCAGAGAGACAGAGACACAGAAAGTGACAAATCACCCCACAGGGGAGATACCACGCTCAATCCCTTCTCCTCCATTCTTCTCTTAGGACTTTGGGCACACACGCAGACACGCTTGGAATGAGTTTCAAGCTGCCCGTCCAGGACTCAAACCATGGTCAGCCACATGAGAATCCAGCGCCTTAACTGCTATGCCACCTGCTGGCCTCCACTGTACATCTTTACAGTATACAAAATGAACTTTCCCTATGAATACACTTCATATGAGCCCAGACTAAGATATTCCCATATACCTTATCATCAACAGATAATTTTTCATTTTTGTGTCCATTAAATGGTTTGCTTTTCTTCCCCACTTGATTCCCTCCCTCCTACACAATTACCCTTTTTTTTTTTTTTTTTTTTTTTAAGATTTTGAGGTGAGGTTATCCAGTCATGCCCAATGTAACACCAGCAGTCCTTCTAAGAGAGATACAGGAGTCAGCTAGAGACGGCAGAGGATCCAAGCAGAGGTGAGGAGGAGGCTTGAGGACGTGGTGTTGCAGACTGTGAAGATGAAAGAGAGGTCTTTAAACTGCACGCTGCAGGCAGCCTCTGAGAGCTGGGCCAGTCCAGCTGACCGCTACTTCTGGCCTCCAGAAGAAACACAGCTGAATTCGTAACTATAACATACTGAATGTATTGATTTTTACCGCTAAACGGATGGTAATTCGTCATAGGAGACAAATACAGTATTTATCAGCTCTGAAAGTATTTCTGTTACTAGGAGAAAGGACAACTATTAAGGGCTAATGAGTAGATTCAACCATAATCTTTTTCTTTCTTTTCTTATAGGAATCTCATACCTATTCCTGAAGATTACATTTTCTTCTTCAAGTTGCCCACAAACATTGTTTTTTTAAAAAATCTGATGGTTTATTTTGCTTGGGCTCTCCGCCAAGCTCATAGGTCTGTATTTCTAGGAGTCTCTTTAATTTCTGAAAATAAGTCAGTTTTTCTTTCTTTTCTTTTTAAGAGATTTTTGCTATAAGGCATGTGCGCTGGCTGGAGAGACAGAGGCAGAGAAAAAGAAAGAGAAATCACCTCTTAGGGGGTATGGCAATCCCCTCTCCTCCATTGTCTTCTTGGGATCTTGGGCACACACACATACCTGCCCAGCGTGAGTTTTAAGCCACTGGGGGACTCAAACTGAGGTCAGCTATGTGCGAATCCAGCGACATAACCATTATGCCATCCGCTGGCCCCCGAGTTTTCTCTTATTATCTCTGATGCATCATGTTAGGGTGCTCTCAGGGCCTTCCTGCATGTCGGAACACCCATCTCCACCTACACGTGGTCTCTTTCCCTTTTCAGTGAGAAGAGCATTCTCCCAGAGACAGAATTCAGAAACAACCTAGAAGCAGGGGCGTTCTGCCTTCTTTATGTCATTCCTCAGAGCATCCACTGAAGTTCCCCCTTAAGTGACCTTCCATGACATCAGTTCACCTCCCCAGGGTTGATGGAGACTGGTCACTGCTGTTCTCTTGTCCATCCATAAAAATGCAAAAGACTCAGATTTCTCCATAGGCCTCTTAGCAATTGTCTAGCTGCCTTTTGAGAGAAATCAAATGCCACATTTCTGGGCCTCCATCCCCCCCACACCTCTGCTCCCCATACCAGCAATAGTTTCAGGGTTGTCAGTTCAAGGAAGATCCACCACTTAACTACAAACCATTTGCTCTCAGAGAAACAGTTTATGAGAAGACAGCCAGGATAACAGGGAAATCAAATGATCCTAAGGCTTAAAGTGTTGTTCTCCTCACCTCCTCTGGCTCTCCCTGCCAACACTCCTCTGGCCCAGATCGGCTGGCAGTCAGGGCAGGAGCCAACTGCCTTCTGAGGCGTCCTCATTAAAATGCACCGCTCTTGCTAATTAGGAGCCCAGGTTCTCCCACGGTGGGCTTGGCCTGGGGATTACCATTATCTTCACAAATAGACTCTTTACTTTGCAAATGGTGCTGTCTTAGCCAGGCATTCCTGACCTGGCAAATGCTCAGCTCATTCTTAAGAAGAGGAGGGACTGTTCACTGAGAAGGCAGCCGCGTTCCCGCCTAAGCAGGGCTGTGTCCTGAGCTCACCCCACTCCGTCTGGGCAGCAGGCGGCCAGCACAATGGCTGAATCTGCATGTCCGGCCTCAGCGTGAAATAACATATGGCCCAGATTTCCTGGGAGATCTTATTTCCTATCATTTTCATCTTTACAGTACAAGGACCTTGAGAAATGCAGACAGTGTGATTATTATTGTTCAAAAGTGATCTCGTTGTTTTTACCTTTTCAAAAACTAGTCCTATCAGTAAATTAGCAAATCAGGGGAAAAATGGTTATCTGTTGAGCTCTTGGTCTCCCAAACATGCCTTATGCAATCGCAGCTCTGAGAATGTGTTTATTTATTTGACTTCTGTCTCCTGCAAGACTCTCTCTACAATTTCTGCCTGTCTAATGCTTAGCAGCCATTTCTAGTACCAGCTCTTTCATAACTCCTGTTCTGAGTCTCTCAATCGAATGTAATCTTTCCCTCTTCTTCTTCTTTTTTTTTTTTTTTTTTTTTTTTTTTTGAGAGGTTTTTGCTATAGGGCGTGTGCGCTCGCCAGAAAGACAGAGAGAGACAGAGAGACAGAAAGCAAGAAATCACCCCTCAGGGAGGATGGCCATGCCACAATCCCTTCTCCTCCATTCTCCTCTTGGGATCTTGGGCACGCATGCACTCACGCCCGGTATGAGTTTAAGCCACCGGGTCTGAGTCTCGAATCATGGTTGACTACATGGGAGTTCAGCGACATAGCCATTACGCCAACTGCTGGTCCCACCTTTCCCTCTTCTGCAATGTCGGAGTGCAGGGTTTGGTCTGGTATTTTTTTTTTTTTTTTTTTTTGAGGTATTTTTGCTATAGGGCATTTGTGCTCACCAGAGACATAGAAAGAGACAGAAAGAGAGAGAAGGTAAGAAATCACCCCTGGCGGGGCGGCGGGGAGGATGACCATACTGCAACTCCTTCTTGTCCACTTTCCTCTTGGGATTTTGGGCACATACGCACAAGTGTCCAGAGTGAGTTTCGAGTCACAGGTCCAGGACTCGAACCATGGTCAGCCATGTGGGAGTCCAGTGCCTTAACTGCTATGCCACCTGTTGGCCCCAGAGTGTGTTTATTTCTCTTTTATGCCACCTGTTCTTACCACTATAGATGTGATGCGTGGAGAGTCCTAAATTGAGCACTCTAAATGCAGCATCTCGAATCCTGATAATGACCTTGTACCTTAGGTGTCATCCCCATTGTGTAGGTGACAAAACTAAGGCTCAGTCACCCCAAAGGGATCCCTTAGCAAGCAGCAGAACAAGGCTTGACGTTCTGAGTTATAGCCATAGTGAGCCTCGTCCCTTCACTGGATTGCAGACTTCTCAGGTAAAGGGCCTATCTCTGCCTTTCTGTCCTTAGGTGCTAAAGGGAACGAATCAAAGAAACATAGTTCTTGATCACAATCTAATTAGGTAGATAAGACATGTGGCTGAAAAACAGCTATATTAGAAGACGATCTGAAAGTATAGTTGGAAGAAAGAATATACCTTCTCTGGTGAAGTCAAATTCTCCAGCAGTCACTATTAAAAGGCTCATACAGCATGATTACGTTATAGGACAAGTAGTTATTCCTCCCAATTTTAATGTGCACAAGTACCAATGTTATAATAAAGGGCCTTTTGGGTCAGCAAATGGCATAGTGGTTAAGGCACTGGTCTCCCACATGACTGGCTGTGGTTTGAGTCCCAGACTCAGTGACTTGAAACTCATGCCAGGTACATGTGCGTGCGTGCCCAAAATTCCAAGAGGAGAATGGAGGAGAAGGAATTGCAGTGTGGCTATCTCCCCTGGAGGGTTATTTCTCATTTTCTCTCTCTCTGTCTCTCTGGTGAGCATACATGCCCTATAACAAAAATCTGTAAAATAAATTAATAAATAAAATAATAACAAATAATAAAGAGCCTTCTTTATTTATTATTATTATTTTTTAGATTTTTGCATAGGGTGCATGTGTGCACTGGAGACAGAGAGAGGGAAAGTGAGAAATTGCCCCCTCAGATGGATGGTCAAGCCGCAGTCCCTTCTTCTCTGTTCTTTTCTCAAGATCTTGGGCACGCACACATGCCTGGTGTGAGTTTTAAGCCACCGGGTCCAGGACTTGAACTGCAGTTGACTATGAGGGAGTCTAGCAGCATAACCATTATGCCATCTGCTGGTCCTCTGCATCTGAATTTCTAACAAGCCCCTGGGTAACTTCATAGATCCTGCCCTACTGACCACACTTTGAGTGACAAACTATTAATAAACAACAACAACAACAAAAAACAAACAAAAAACAAACCGTACCAAAAACCATCTAAATGAGACAACCTGGAAGAAAAAGAAGCAAGAGGAAGTTGTGGAGGTTCTCTGTGTGCTGGTCTCTCACATGCAGGCCTTTGTTCCTTTCCCTCGGTTATACCTTTGGCCTGGAAATCCCTTGCACATTCCTTGGTCTGACAACTTTATTTATTTTTGCCACAGGGCATGTGCACTCAATGAAGAGAGACAGAGACAGTGAGGGGGGGAGTGAGAAAGCACCCCCAGAGGGAATGGCCACATCATAATCTCTTCTCCACTTTCTTCTTGGGATTTTAGGCACACACACCAGGCATGATTTTCAAGCCACCAGGTCCAAGACTGGAACTGCAGTTGGCTATGTGGGAGTCTAGTCCCTTGACTACTGTGCCACCTGTTGGCCACCCTGACAAATGTTTATTCATCTTTTAAGACAGCTCAGAACTCACTGGCAGTCATCTTGTCTGGTTCAACATGGAATGCTCAACTCTGTGTCTTTGGGTCTTATTATGAAGGCCCCTGTGCAGTGAAAAACGTGTTAAGTACATCGGTGTGTTTTTCTCCTGTCCATCTATCTTACGTCAGTTTAATTGCTGAGCCTCCAGGTTGGGACAAGCATTCCTCTCCTATTCACTCTTGACAGTCAGTGCACATTCTGGTCCACCTGTGTCCCCTGGTCACTATCTGTTTCTTGAGACCAGGGACTGTGTACCAATGACCTGGCTCATGGTGGGGGTGGGAGGCTCTTTAATAAACTGAGCTTACAATAAGGACTGAGGGTAGTTGAAGGAAAGTAAAATGTTATCTCTCCTCTCTTAGGGATTTTAAGTGGGCTTGAGAATTAAATTGACATAAGACAGAGCAACAAGAAAAAAGCAACAAATTTACTTAACACAAGTATTACATGGCACAGGAGACTTCATAAAGAAATAAAGATCCAAAGACACAGAGCTGACTACTTAGATATGGAGTCAGACAAAGAGTAGTAAATTATGAAAATGTGACAAGGCGAGGGGGCGTGGGCGAGGGGCGCTAATTGGGTGAAGGAAAGTAAATTTGGTCTAATAAGGTTTGTTAGCACAGATTTCCCCCTCTTCAAATATTCTGTCCTTAATGATAAGAGTGATCCTTTTCTTCTGGTATGAGGAGGACACTTTTTAACAAGGGAATTTCATTTCCTGATTTTAAGAAACAGGAGTGTTCAGAAGGTGATATGGTAGTTAAGGCACTGGATTACCACATGGCCGACTGTGGTTTGAGTCTCAGACCTGGCAACTTGAAAATCACACCAGGTGCATTTGTGTGCATGCCCCAAATCCTGAGAGGAGAATGAAGGAGAAGGGATTGTGATGTGGCCATCCTCCTTGGGGTGGGGAGAGGGGATTTCTTTCTCTTTCTCTCTCTGTTTCTTTCTGGTAAGTGCATGCACCCTACGCAAAAATCTCAAGAAGAAAGAAAGAAAGAAGAAAGAAAGAAAGAAAGAAAGAAAGAAAGAAAGAAAGAAAGAAACAGAAGGGAGCTTGAGAGATTTTTGTTGCATTTGCTGTTTCTAAAGTCCCTTTAACTCAAAATAGTCAACACGCCAGAGCAGCCTATTCTGAGAAGCCGTATCTGAGCTCCTTCAATAGGGGTAGGAAGGCAACCGTGTACAGTAGAGGTGAGAAGGAAAGACGAGCGGACAGCAAAGGAGCGCTGGTCGGCCATCTATTGCCACAACGATCCTACGTGGGAAATAGTCACGTAACCCAGTCGCTTAAGCAGTACGTGTTTATGTAAGCCGTGAGCTCACCGGCCAGCTGGGCAGCTCTGATCCCAGCGAGTCCCTTTCATGTGTGCCTCACTCAGTCGGCGGGTCAGTGGCAGGCTGGCTTTGCAAATCTTGGCTGGGCTTTCTCACACGTCCTTGAGGCCACGTAGTCTTTCACCCCAGCAGGCTAGCCCAGGTTGGGACTCCTGTCAGAGGTTCAAGGGAGGGAATGAAATGTGCGAGGCTTTTGTTACCAAGGTTGCCAGTGGCACACCCTCACTTTTGCTTGATTTTATTGGCCTGAGCAAGTCAAAACCCAGGCAAAGTCAAGAAGTAGGGAAAGCGACTCTACCATCTGATAAGAAGAGTTACAAGTCACACTGTAACCAGAAGGCTCTAAGACCTGGTCACAAGAAGGGGAACAATTAGGGCCATTTTTGTAATCAATTGTCATAATCTTACAATGAACCAGACTCTTCAACTGTTAGTAAGAGAGTATGCAAATACTAGGGCACTATTACAATGAATCTTGGTTTTAATGTTGTCACCTTCAGCAGGCAACTGGCCTGCAAGCCATACTGTTCTTTTTTTTCCTAGAAGGTGCATGTACTTGCCAGAGAGAGCGAGAGAAAGTGAGAAAACACACCCATGGTGGGTGGTCATGCCACAGTCCATTTCTCCCACCTTGTAGGATTTGGGGCATGCATATATATGTATCTGATATGGTTTTCAAGCCACCAGGTCCAGGACTTGAACCCCACATTTGGCCATTTGGGATCCACCTGCCTCGATCACCATGCCATAGTTGGCCCCCCATGGTCACTCTTAGTGGTTGGCACGTCAGTCACCCGAAGCAAGTGTTCTTTCCCAGACGGGCTTCTTAGCTGCCTCCTCCTACAGTCCAGCTGGTGTGTGTTCATATAATTCAATCGTGGTCTAAAATTAGGGTGAGCAAAACATGATTAGAGAGGCAAATCTGTTGGGGGGAAAAAAGTAAAATCAAATAAAAATGAAATATAAATACAGTTCAATTTAGCTTCATTCGGATTACCTGTGTTCCCACAAGCAATGCAGATACTTGAGTTGTTCGTGGGTACATATATTTTAATTTAATGCTTTGAATAGGCAACATATTAACTAAAGGTTCACGATTATATATGAAACGTCTCTCAGCCACTTAGTTCTCCTCAGAGGCAAATAATGTTATTTTTAAACGTATCTTTCCAGAAATGCACAGATAATTAGATATAAACAAATAGATATACATGTTCTTTCCCTGATTGGAGATTCTGCCTTTATGGTTGCACTGAACATTAGATCTATAAAGATCTTTCCAAATCAGGACATAAACACTTTCTTATTCTTTTTAGCATCGCATGATTTTTTCATTGTGTGGTTGTATCCATTTATCAGTGTCCTGTGATAGCCATTTAATTTGTTCCCAATCTTTGGCCATTGTATAATTAAATCTAAGGAGGAATTGTGGTGACACAGAGATAAATCCCCAAACTCGGCTTTATGAATGGCTTGATGACAATGCCTGCTCTGTTATCTTCTGATTGGAGTCTTTGTCTCTGTTTGTAACCTTGCAACATTGAAGACAAACAGAAAATTCCATGAAGATGCTAGTTTGGGCTAGTGCCCAGCGTTTTTGGAACTCTGTGTTCTAAGTGGCCTCTGGAGAAAGCCATGTGGGATAGTGGGGAGATGGGAGGTGACCGGAATGACATGATTAAAAATGCAACCAGCTCTGCATCTTCACAGGGCTGTTGCGAACCGTGCAGGGAAAATGCCAACCTGTCCAAGCACATCTTTGTGCTTACGAGCATTTCCACATTCGCCAGCTCTGTCTTGCTCAGGTCGGCACTTTCCATTACTGAGGGTGAACTGGAGGTGCACTGAACCAGTGTCCTGGAAATGACCATGCTAACTGGATTTTTAGGGAGCCCAGAATGACCCAGGATAGGGATTGTTCTAAAGGACATAGTCACCATCTAAGATCCAGGGAGGCCAAATCAATTTGGCTCTCAGTTGATCCAGAGCCACGGTGCACACTAATTGTTTCCAAATGCTGGCTCCTGCACCTGCCGCCTCTCAGCCTCTCAATCAGCTAAGACACATCGTTTACAAACCAGATTCCTGGGCCTCACCTTGGTAGGCCTCTCTGGAATCTGTAATGAGCTCCCGAGGTGACTGACGCAGAAGCATTGTCAGGAATGGGAACGCTCTCAAGGTGGCAGTGCAGATAAACAGTGCCGCGTTTAGAAACCAGGGGGCACCAGCCTTGCAGACTCTGTCTGTACCTGGGACACACCGAATGTTCGGAGCTCCACCACCTGATGCTTGGGAGTGGAGAGACTAGCATTCCCATTGACTTTGGAAGATCTGAATGTGAAGCTCCATCTCCTCCTGCCTCGGTCAGTCAGGTTCCTGACGAGTCCTGGGCAGGACCTTGAAATGCTGATGTATAAAGAGACACGTAGTGGGGCAGTGCTGGCGGAGGCCCTGCCTCCATCTCCCTCTTCCACCTGAGGTTAACAGACATGAGTCCTTCAGGATGCGCAACTCATGGTAGGCCAGAGATTAGGCTGGATACTGGGGTTGGTCCACCTGGCATAGAAGCTGGCCTGAAGAGGGATACTATGTCTAAGGCTGGGTAGGAAGTTTTTACATGATTTAATCGCCTTCCCTGTCCCCACCCAAAACTAGTAAACCCTTGTCATGGATCAGCGCGGACAGGGTTGGATTTGTATTTTTGCTGTGGGAATGAGAGAGGTGTTTTCCATGGAAGCCCTCTGAGTACACATAGGGTAAGAGAGGAACCAGCTGGAAGTCAGCCCCATACCCTACTGGTTAAGGGAGCCAGGCTGGACACAGTTCACTCCTGGTCCCTCCAGCTTGACAAATACTCCAGGCACATGTGTGTCCATGCCCTAAATCTTTTTTTTTTTTTTTTTTTGGAGAGGTTTTTGCTATAGGGTGCGTGCGCTCGCCAGACAGAGAGAGACAGAGAGACAGAAAGCAGGAAATCACCCCCCAGGGGGGATGGCCACGCCGCAATCCCTTCTCCTCCATTCTCCTCTCGGGATCTTGGGCATGCACACACACGTGCCCAGTGTGAGTTTAAGCCACCAGGTCCAGGACTCGAACTGCAGTTGACTACGTGGGAGTCCAGCGACATAGCCATTATGCTAACTGCTGGTCCCACGGAGAGGTTTTTGCTATAGGGCACATGCGCTTGCCAGAAAGACAGAGAGAGACCGAGAGATAGAAAGCAAGAAATCACCCCCCGGGGGGATGGCCACGCCGCAATCCCTTCTTCTCCATTCTCCTCTCAGGATCTTGGGCACGCACGCACACGTGCCTGGCATGAGTTTAAGCCACCGGGTCCAGGACTCAAACCGCGGTCGGCTACATGGGAGTTCAGCGACATAGCCATTACACTAACTGCTGGTCCCAATGCCCTAAATCTTTATAGGATAGAGAAATGGAGAAGAGATTGGCATGTCCATGCCCCATTAGCTATGCTTTCTCCATCCCTCATTCGTTTTTCTTTTTAATTAATTAATTCATTAATTTTAATTTGATGAAAGAGAGGAAGAGAGAGAAAGAAAGTGAGAAAGGAAGCCACCTGGTCTGGGACTCGAATCATGGTCAGCCACATGGGAACCCAGCTCCCTTAGCCACCACGCCACCTGCTGGTCCCTCTCCCTCTCTCTTTCTTTGTCTCCTGGCAAGTGCACATACCCTCTGACAATTAAAAAAATAAAGCTTCTTTCCTTTTTAAGGCTGGATAATATTCCATTGTAGGTACACGTGACATTCTGTTTAGCTATTCCTGCTCCAGTGAATGTTTGTTTGTTTTTTCCTACTTCTCTGTCACAATGAATAATGCCGATATGAACATGGGTGTACAAATCTCTCTTTAAGATCCTTTAAAAAACTCTTTGGGATATATACCCAGGAGTGGGATTGCTGGATCATATGGGTAATTCTATTTTTTCTTTTTTTAGGATTTGTCATACTATTTTCCATGTCCGTGCCATTTTACATTTCTACCGACAGTGCACAAGCGTACCAGGTTCTTTATATCCTTATTAATACTGGTCACTTCTAGGTTTTGTTTCGTTTTCCCATTGCTTTCTACTATTTAGTTTAACTTTTTTTAAAAGAGGTTTTCTGTTTGTTTGTCTTTGCCTTAGGGCACATGTGCTCCCCAGAGAGAGAGAGAGAGACAGTGAGAGGGAAAGTGAGAAATCACCCCCTGGAGAGGATGGCCACACTGCAATCCCTTCTCCAGTCTCCTCCCAGGATCTTAGACATGCATGCACACATGTCCGGTGTGATTTTCAAGCCACCAGGTCCAGGACTTGAATCATAGTCGGCCATTTGGGAGTCCAGCACCTTAACCACCCAGCCACCTGCTGGCGCCTTAACCCGGAAATCTCACCCCCCTATCTTTTTGTCACAACTTTGATGTGTTGAAAAAATGATACTAGTTGTCCCAGAATAGTCTTTTTCATTTAGGTAAGTTTTGGTAGTTCATTGAATAAACAACATACTGTTGTTTATATAGTATCTCTTCAGTATCTTTTCTTTTAAAAGAATTATTTTATTTTTAATTTTATGTATTATTATTATTATTATTATTATTTAATTTCATCAGAGAGAGAAAGAAAGTGAGAAAGCAAGATGCCAGGTCTGGGACAAACTGTGGTTGGCCATGTGGAAGCCCGGCACCTTAACCACCATACTGGCCCCTTCAGTATCGTTTTTTTTTTTTTTTTTTTTTCCAAGTCCTAGGGCATGTGCGCTCAGCAGAGAGAGAGAGAGAGACAAAGACAGTGATAAGGAAAGTGAGAAATCACCTCCCCATGGAGGATGGCCACACCACAATCCCTTCTCCTCCATTCTCCTCCCAGGATCTTGGACATGCACACACACACTAGGTCCGGGATTTGAACCACTGTCGGCCATATTGGAGTCCAGTGATGCAACACCACGCCATCTTCTGGACCCCTTTCAGTCTCTTTTTAATGTCTAGGTGTGTATTGATATCTCCTCTTTTATTCTTTATTTATTTATTTATTTTTATTTATTTTTTTATTTTTTTGGAGAGGTTTTTTGCTATAGGGCGCGTGCGCTCGCCAGACAGACAGAGAGAGACATAGAGACAGAAAGCAAGAAATCACCCCCCGGGGGGATGGTCACACCGCAATCCCTTCTCCTCCATTCTCCTCTCGGGATCTTGGGCACGCACGCACACGCGCCCGGCGTGAGTTATAAGCCACCGGGTCCGAGACGCGAACCGCGGTCGACTACGTGGGAGTCCAGCGACATAGCCATTACGCTAACTGCTGGTTCCCTCCTCTTTTATTCTTGATACTAGTAAATTGTGACTTCTTTGTTTTTTCTTTGCCAACCTCACTAGAACTTTATCAATTTTATTTCTCCTTTCAAAAAAACAGCTTTTAATGTCCACCGTTGATTTTATGTTACTGCTTTCTTTGATATTTGCTGTCACCTTTATTATTTCCTGTTATGTTTTCTCTTTCTCACTGCTTCCAAGATGTTCTTTTCCTTTAGTTTTCAGCAAGTGTATCACAATGTGTTTTGGTGTGGATTTCTTTGGGTTGATGCTCTTTAGAGTTTAGCAAGCTTCTGGGACCAGTATGTGGCATGGTGGCTAAGGCACTGGACTCCCATGTTGTTGACCATAGTTCAAGTCCCAGACCTGGCAGTTTGCTTTCTTATTTTCTTTCTCTCTCCAAATTTAAAAAGAATAATAAATTAATAAAATTGAATAAAGATCATTTTTTTCCTCTGGGACCAGCAGTTAGTGTAATGGCTATGTCGCTGGACTCTCACGTAGCCGACCGCGGTTCGCGTCCCGGACCCGGTGGCTTAAAACTCACGCTGGGCACGTGTGCAAGCATGCCCAAGATCCCGAGAGAAGAATGGAAGAGAAGGGATTGCAGCGTGGCCATCCCCCCGAGGGGGTGATTTCTCGCTTTCTGTCTCTCTGTCTCTCTCTGTCTGTCTGGCAAGCACACACGCCCTATAGCGAAAACCTCTCCAAAAAAAAAATAAAAAGTAAAAAGATGATTTTTTTCCCCAATTATTTCATTTAACTTTATTTATTTATTTATTTTATTTTATTATATTTGACCAGAGAGGGACAGAGTGAGAGAGACAGAGACAGAGAGAGGGAAAGTGAGAAAGCAAGCCGCTGGGTCCAGGACTCAAACCGCTGTTGGCAATGTGAAAGTCCAACACCCTTAACCACCAGGCCACCTGCCAGCCCCTAAATAAACAAGTCTTTAAAAAAATTTGCCAAGCTTCTCAAATGTATTAAGGTCTTTTGGGATGCATTTCAGTCTTTATTTTTCTCTCTTTCTTTCTTTCTTTCTTTTTTTTTTTTTCTTTTTTTTTTTTGCATTTTATCCTTTCTGCTCTCGTTCTGGGACATTACTGTTGGATCTCTGGCATTGTTCCATATATCACTTGGCTCTATTCGTTTTTCTCTGCTTTTCCTTTATGTGGTTCAGGTTGAGTGTTTTCAATGAATCTATTTCCAAATTCATTGATTCTTTCCTCTGTCATCTCTATTCTGCTGTTGAGCCCATTCAATATGTGCTTCTTTTAAACTGACTATTGTATTATTTAACTCTAAAATTTGCCTTTGCTTCTTTTTTTCTTTGTTTCGTTTCTTTGCTAAGACTTTGTTTCTATTCTACTTGCAGTCTATTTGGTTCAAAAATGTTCAACCTTACTTCTTGGAGAAATTGTATAACAGCTGCTTTAAGTCTTTGTCTCATAATTCCAACATTCGTGTCCTCTTATTGTTGGTATCTGTGTAAGCTGGATTTTCCTGGTTCATCGAGTGCCAAATTATTTCAGATTACGTTCTAGACATTTTCAAAATAACACTGTGATCCTGGGTCTTGTTTTAACCCTATGAAAAGTGTTGATATTTTTGTTTAGTAAGTAGTCATCCTGGTTGGGCTTAAGCCATGTGTTCCAAACCCATTTCTTTATGCGTGGTTTCAACATCAATCCCAGTTTCAAAGGCTTTGCAGTGCTGTTCGGATCTTACCTGATGTGTACACCACCCAGTGGCCAGCCTAAGAGGGAGGAATGAACTGATCCCACAGAGAAGTTTTCAAAATCTAAGATATAGGGACCAGCTGGTGGTGTAGCAGTGAAGGCACTGGATTCCCGCAGAGCGGACCACAGCTTGTGTCCCAGACTGGGCAGCTTGAGAATCATGCCGGGTGCGTGTCTGTGTGTGCCCAAAATTCTGGGAGGAGATTGGAGGAGAAGGGATTACAGTGCGGCCATCCTCCTGGGGAGATGATTTCTCAGTTTGTCTCTCTATGTGTCTCTCTAGCTAGCACAAGCACTCTATAGCAAAAACCTAAACAAACAAACAAACAAACTTGGGTATGTTGTTTAGGATCAGATTCACACACGGGCAGCTCTTGGGTGAGTCACAAGCCCAGGTTCCTCCCTCGCGGTGAGCTCCCTACATCCTGGCTCCCTGACATCTGTCACTTTGCTCCTCAATAAGAAAGCTGGGACTTTCGTTCCCCCTTCTGCTGCGTCTGAGCTCATGTACATCTTGGGCTAAGTGGCAGGAATACAGGGAAATGGAAAAGCGATTCGGCAAACCCACCCTCTCGGGATCAAAGCTCTTCTAATCAGAGAAAGATTATTTTTATTTTTTATATTTTTAGAGGGCATGTGCATTCCCAAAAAGACAGAGAGAAACAGAGAGACAGAAAATGAGAAATCACCCTCCGGGGGGATGGCCATACTGCAATCCCTTCTCCATTCTCCTGTTGGGATTTGGGGTGCGCATGCATGCACGTGTCCCTGGCGTGAGTTTAAGCCACTGGGTCCAGGATTCAAACCATGGTCGACTACATGGGAGTCCAGTGACATAGCCATTACGCCAACTACTGGTCCCCTGAGGTTAGTAATTTTTAAGAGCACACTCCAGACCTTTGTTAATGGTCCCCATGGCTCTGGGCAGGGGTCTGGTGATTGGTGGTTACATTGCGGAGGAACATTTAAACAAAAAGGTTTCAGGCTAGTTATCAAAAACAGTAAGACTATGAATTACTCTGTTGACTCTGGGCAAAAGGAGGAAGCGCGAATAACGTAAAGTTCCAAGATGGAGGTGCTTCTGCTTCAAACCCATCCTCTGTGTTTGTGTTTTGCTTTGCAAGAATTCCATCCAGCTCTGCTAAACAGATGGTAAACTGACGAAGGAGATTTTTTAACTTTCACTTAAAAAAAAATTTTTTTTGATACAACTTCCCCAAAGCAAAAATAACTGAGGGAGAAAGTTCTCTCTCAAGGGAAGTAAAATGATGTTTGGTTTCTTAAATGTGTTAGATTACTTTGTTCCTTCTTTAAGATGACAGGCAAGAGAAATCAAAGAGTCTGGCGACTGTGTACTGTGTATGACCTGCTGAGAAATAACCACGGTGCCCAAGGTGCTCGGAGCGCAGGCAGCCTGGGACCTTCATCTTAAAGTGGTGGCTTAGACAATGAAGGTTACTGTTTATACAAGGTGTTCTCTTATATATGCCTTGGGATTTCATTGCAATTCACACAGAAAACTCCTAACAACCTTGCTTTTTCAAAAAAAAAAAAATTCTTTTTAAGTAACGCAGTAAATTGCCAAGGCCAGGATGTTCTTCATCAAGGACTTCCGCGGAGATAAGATTTAATTTGCTTTTCTGTTGGCCTCGTTGGGGCGGGTGAATTCCAGAGAGTGATGTATATTTTCTGTAAAGTCAGCAAGCCATTGTTGAACAGAATTTCGGCAGATATTGTCAGTGAGAACATAATTTGGGTCAATGAATCATAAATTCTATTTTGGTAATTTGCCGAAGACAACATCGAGAACGTAGCTATCCCGATGGGGAAAACGGGAGAGAAACGCTCAGAGCTGAAGTCATGGTGGAAGAGCAACAGGGAAAGGAGTGAGACATTCTGCCCGACAGATTGCAGACTTCTCTCCAACTGATTCGTCACTAAGCAGATTGGATTTTTCTCCCCCCTCCACGTCCTGGAGTGACTGCGAAGCCGTGAATACAGACCGCGCAGTCACAAACAAACAGGAACGTGACACTTGAGGTGAGTCCCTGAAGGTACTCGAATGACTGCCTCTGTTCAGTTTAGCAACCCATAAGCAATCCAAACTTGTCCCCTGGAACACATCTACAGCCATTAAACACAATAGCCTCCTGTTGCCCTTACTGTCCTAGTGTGTGTGGGTTACAGAAAATAGCTGCTCTTATGCTAGCTCTTTCTTTCCCTTTGGTTCGTGAAATTCAGGTGAAGCTGAAGCCAGCAGGTGGCATGAGGGTCAAGGTGCTGGCCATGTGACTGACTCTGCAGTTCTAGTCCTGGACCCAGCAACTTGAAAATCACGCTGGATGTACACACATGCCCAGGATCCCAAGAGGAGACTGGAGGAAAAGGGACTGTGGCGTGGCTATCCCTTCTGGGAAGTGATTTTTCACTTTCTCTGTCTCTGGTGAAGCCATTGGTGATGAGAGGTGGGAGGCAGGGCCAGGAGAGTGGAAAGGAACGCAAAGGCTGGTGGCTCATCAGATGTGACCTCTTGGCACACGATTCTGTCTGACTTTATATTTGAATAACCCGAAGATACACAATAACGACAAATAACCCCAAGTACCATCGCTCACTCCAGGAATTAATTCCAGGACCCTCAGTCTGAATGTCCTTTTGTTTAGCTTATCAGGATCCTGGAGGAAGAAGAGAATTTTACCTGAGAGTTTAAGCAAGCCAAGGTCAGGCCACTCTGCATTTACCCTCTGCTAGCTGCCTTTCCACCACTCTCAAGGGCTTTGCACAAGAGAGACCAGCTGTCCTTTGTTCCAGACAAGGACAAGCAAGAAACAGAAGTTTAATTGCAGTAGGAGGGATTTGGATTAGATGTAAGAAAGAATTGCTGGACGCCAAGGTATTGTTGACCAAGGAATGAGCCTAGAGTGGCAGGATTTTCTTCCCAAAAATTTGAGAGACAGCCCCCTTCCCGGGATAGTTGAAGGTAGTCTTTCCGGCAGGACCAGTCACCAAAGCCAGCCCTTGCAGCCCACCGATTCTGTGCTCATTCTCCTGGCTAATCAAGGGGTCCACTTCTGGCGCTCCAGGCCGGCCTCTTGGTCACATCTGCTGAGGCAGTTTGGGGGTAGCTGGAGTGTTTCTGCACCCCGAGACTCCAGTCCACGGGGACTCTGTTTCACATGGGTAAGGAAAGAGAAATAACCTTCTTTCAAAATGAGCCGCTACCTCCCCCTCATTAGAAAAATACAACGTAAACTTCCTGAGGGGGACAGGAAATCACCTCTCAACATTCAGAAGACTTTTTTTTTTTTTTTTTTTTTGAGAGGTTTTCGCTATAGGATGCGTGAGCTCGCCAGACAGACAGAGAGAGACAGAGAGACACAAAGCGAGAAATCACCCCCAAGGGGGAATGGTCACGCCGCAATCCCTTTCCTCCATTTTCCTCTCAGGATCTTGGGCACGCACGCACACGCGCCCGGCGTGAGTTTTAAGCCACCGGGTCCGGGACGCAAACCTCAGTTGACTACGTGGGAGTCCAGCGACATAGCCATTATGCTAACTGCTGGTTCCCTCAGAAGACTTTCTTAACACAGGATAAGCAGAAAGGTCCTAAACCTGGATGCTCGGAGTCAGTGGTCTAGTAGAATCACTGGGGACCTCAGGCCTACTCCAGTCCAAATAAATCAGAAATGCTAGGGTCCAGGCTGATATATATGTATGAATTATTTACTTAATTTCATTTATTGTAATTATTTAATTTGACCAGAAAGAGAGAGAAGGAAAATGAGAAAACAAACCACCAGGTCTGGGACTTGAACCATAGTCATCAATGTGAGAATCCGATGCCCTAACCACCACACTGCCTGCTTGCTCCAGGCTGGTGTGTTGTAAAAGTTTCCCAGGTGATTCAACAGTACTCCCAGGTTGAGAAGCACCATCTGAGGAGGATACTGGGTATGCAGTACCCTCTTGAGATCGTTCTAGAGTTCAGATTTGGCTCCACCAAGGGAAGGCGAGTACAGAATGTGTATGTCTGAGCTGGTCCAGTTGACTGCCGTTCGGCTGCTGGGCTGGGGAGTTAGAGCCCCAGCCATCATTGTGAAAAGCAAGTGGCCCTTTGGCTGGCTGTGTGTTCGATCAACCCCTGACGGCCTTTGGGTAATTTCTCGTCAGAAAATAAGAGATGGTTGCAGTGCCCTTTGGCCAGAATCCTCCAGCCAGAGTCTTCCCATACTGGCAGCCAATACCGATTGGGGGCCTGATAGGGTCACAATGGCAAGTAAGCTCACCAAAGTACCTGCCACCCTTGTGACCCTACCCCTCACTGCTCCCACATAAATATATTCATCGTCTCCTCAGTAGGGTGGGCTGAAGCAGCTCTGACTTCAGACCCCTAGGCGCTCTTTCAACCAACTTTCCTTTTTCTCTTGAGATGGTGCCTCCAGAGTCTCACTCCGAACCCTAACACTGTGGTCCCAGAGGGAGTCATTTCAACAGCGTCATTTCAAGAGCTTGAGACAGACCCTGGGGCTTTCAGGCTCTCTCTCTCTCTCTCTCTCTCTTTTTTTTTCCTTCTTTTTTTGGAGAGTTTTTTTATTATAGGGCGTGTACACTCGCCAGAAAGACAGACAGTGACAGAGAGATAGAAAGTGAGAAATCACCCCCCGGGGGATGGCCACGCTGCAATTCCTTCTCCTCCATTCTCCTCTTGGAATCTTGGGCGCGCACACACACGCACCCGGCAGGAGTTTAAGCCACCGGGTCTGGGACTTGAACCGCGGTCGACTACATGGGAGTCCAGCGACATAGCCATTACGCTAACTGCTCGTCCCTCTCAGGCTCTCTTGAAGGTTGTTGCCTTCAAGACTCCCTAGAGGGAACAGGAACTGTGAGCCCACTCTGGGGGGAGGGCTTCCACGTTACACTAAAAGCTACTGATCATCTCTATCCCTCAAAGGCCAGAAGATACGGAATTTCCCAAACATGAAGGACCCATTGTCTGGGGTACAAGGAGACACAGTACTCTTTGAGGGCCCCCAGCTATGCAAGTGAGGGCGACAAAGCCCAGGAGTAAGTGGAACTGGGCATCTGGGCTGGCTCCACCGTCCTCATGCTGCCGCTTACTGGCTCCGTACCCGTAGGCACACACTTCATTCCTTGTGGTTTCAGTGTCGTTTGTAAAATGAGGATAATAACAGTGACTGCCTCGTCTGGTTGTGATGATTCAGTGAGAGAATGGGTGTAGCACTTGGGATAGCACATTCAGTAAGACCTGCCCACGTGGGTTTGTCCGAGTAGGTGTTTGAATGGCGCCTGCAATGGTGGAAGGAGGAGCGTTTCCTCTTCACCAGGGAAGTGGCATGGGCATTGAGGAGGCAGCAGGAGAGGAAGGAGTTGGTCAGAATGCCAGGCTTCCAAAGTTGAAGTGCCCACTCACTGGGTCTTGGCTGGCCCTGCCCTGGGTGGGGAAGGTGAGCACCTCTCTTTTTTTAAGGGGGAGAGGTTTTTGCTATTGGGAGCGTGTGCTCGCCAGAGAGAGACAGAGAGACAGAAAGCAAGAAATCACTCCCCAGGCTGGATGGCCACACCACAATCCCTTCTCCTCCATTCTCCTCTTGGGATCTTGGGCACGCATGCACATGCACCCAACATGAGTTTAAGCCACTGGGTCTAGGACTTGAACCGCGGTCGACTACATAGGAGTTCAGCGACATAGTTATTACACTAACTGCTGGTCCCAAAGGTGGGCACCTCTCAAACCCAGGCAATGCAGCCCCGGTCTCCTTTACCTTTGGAGCACGTGATGCTGAAAGCCGAGTCTGCATCCTCTTCATCACCCCTGGAGACTCCGAGTAAGAGCCAAGGAATCTGTTTTCTGAAGAGCTCCCCCAGGATCTAGCTGCACAGGCAGGTTTGAGAACCCCAGTGCTCGCCCAGCACAATCAAGGGGGTCGTGAAAGCGCCTGTGCCCAAGCTGGCTGGCTCCCGCTGCGTTTTACTGCCAGGAAGCGTCAGTCCTGCAGTTCCACTCAACGGACTTTTGTTCGCATTAACAAGAATCCTCATTTAGAATGCACTTGGGCCTGGACGGCGATCCTAGCGTCCTAGCACTCGAGATCAAATTCAACAAGTATGCTGAGTTCTGAAGAGAGGGAAGGGCAAGAGGTGATCTGGGGACAAGGAGGCATGTGGGAACAGCAGGCCTGATTGGGAGCTGCGAAGAGGGAGCTCTTGGTGACATAAAAGAAAAGGCCATTTGAGAGACAGGCAAAGGAAAGGACGCCGGGAGGTGGGAGAAGGGCCCAGAGGGAAGAAGCGAGGATGCCAAAGTTAAAATACTTTTAACCATCTTGATCCAGCCTGTACACCACTGTTTGCAGGGCCCCTACTGGGTGACAGGCATTGTGCCAAAGAGTTTAACACCAGTTGGATCTTTCCAACGGCCCAGCAACAAAGACCCTGGACTCCTGTCCTGCACGTGAGGAAGCTGGGGCTTTACTACCTTGTCTAGGGAGGCGGACGGGTGCCATTTCATCCCTCAGTCTATGCGTGTGAGAAGCAAGAGTGAACAGCTTTGGAGAAACGCTGGCTGGACCAGGCTTTCTGTCATCTCCCTTCCTCTATGGGCCCAGACCCATCCCTCTGTAAGCAGGTTCAGTCCAGTGGATTCCTAGGGGTGGACGGAGGACACTAACCCCACTGAGAGTTAGCACAAGCTAAGTGAGGCAGGCAGAGACCGGCAGAGCAGGAGGCTAAAGACGAGAAAGCACCTTGGGGGAGCCCTGTCCCTTCAGCTCTGTTCCCATTGCAGGCTACGGCTAGGGGGCCCCAGAATCCTCCTTGCTCAGCCCTACCTGCCTCGGAATTGGTCTCAGCACATCACTCCTAGAACTGGATGCAGCTGGTGCAGAGTTGAGACCCGCAACCCATCCCTGCGTTGTCTAGATCGTTGGGCTAGTTACCCATAGTAGTGATGCCCTGTGTCCAGTCTTCACACACCTGGCTGGGGCCCTGAGACTCTGCCGTCAACCGTCTCCCTAGAAGCTGATCTCCTGCTTCCGCCCTAATTGACTCATCCCTTGGTGGCTTCCTGTCCCTGCTCTCCCAGCAGGAAATTCAGGCTTCTTGGAGCTTTCGTCTCCCTCTTCCCTACCCACTGGATTTGATTGCTTGGGGCACGAGCCTGGTGCAAGTCAACCGCAGGCTTGCCAAGCCTCTGTGAATACAGGACTGGGCCGTCCTGTGTTCTGTCCAGCTCTTGTCTCATTCATCCATTCACGCATTCACACATTCACACATTCACACATTCACACATTCACACACAGAGCTCTTCCCTGAGCTGCCGTGTTCAGCCAGCAGGGGGCGACAGCCTGGGAATACGATGGTGAACAGAACAGCCCAGGCCCAGAAACCCCAGGGCCAGAAGGCAGGATGCCTGCCCTTGGGGACCAAGGAAGGGCTCTGAGGAAATGTATTTAGCTGGGCCTACAGGATGGTCTAGCCAGACCAAAAAGCAAAATAGGAGGATTCTAGACATAGGGAAGAGCATGGGTGAGGGCTGGAAGAAGAGGGGTGGCCTCCTAAGGAAACTGGAAGAGGCTGGGTAGGCCGAGTGTTCAACGTGACCAGCATATTCATTTTATTTTTAAGTTTTACAAAAGTTTATTTAGGGCCATGAGGTGGCTCAGAGGTTAAGGCGGCTGGATCCCACATGGCCGACTGCACGGTTTGAGTCTCAGACTCAGTAGTTTGAAAATGACACCAGGCACATGTGTGTGCAGGCCTATAATCTGGAGGGTAGAATGGAGGAGAAGGGATTGTGGTATAGCCATTGCCCTTGGGCAGGGGGTGATTCGTCACTTTCCCTTCCCGCCTCTTTCTGTCTCTCTCTGGTAAGTGCCCAACTCTATAGCAACAACTAAAACAAAAAGTTTATGTATTGAGGCCAGCAAGTGGCATTGTGCTTAGGGCGCTGGACCCCACATGGCAGACTGTGAGGTTGGAGTGACTTGGAAAAACTCACTAGTGTGTGTGTGTCCCAAACCCCGAGGAGCATGGAGGAGAAAGAAATGCAGCATGGCCATCCCTCCTCTCTGTCTCTATCTGCTTCAGCAAGTGCATACACCCTATAGCAAAACTTAAAATAGAAAAAAATGAGGTATTTCTTCCCTGAGTGAAAGAGACAAAGACAGAGTCAGAGACAGAGACATGGCAACCCCACCAGGGTTGTAATGCCCTGATCCACCCCAGTCACAGTCGGCCCCAGGTCACGGGCACTCACATGCCCAGTGTATTTACAGAGGTCTCTGACGTGAACCAGAAACCCATCCACATGGGTCAGCTTTGCAGAGGTGGTGCCTTACCACTGTGCCACCTCCCAGCCCCGCGTACTCCCCTTATTTGCACACACACGTTTTCCTGTGAGTGTCTGGCTGGCTCTCCCACAGCGCCTGTCTGTGAGCTCTGCAAAGGCCTCGTCTTCTTATCTTTATTTTTTCAGAGTCCAGCCCAGGAACTAGCAGAGTGAGGGTTCGATAAATTCTTGCTGCTTCGAACTATGTGCAGCCTGTGGCCCTGGCCTTGTCTGGTGTCCGTTCATTTCCCAGCACTCGTGTCCTCAGCTTCTGGGCCTGAATTTGGTTTGAGTTCTAGCATTGCTAGAACTACCCAAGAAGGCAGCAGTAGCCGAGACTTTGCAGCTACACGAAGGAGTGGGAATGACTCAGAATTCTGGTGCACCAATAACTCAGATGTCTGTAGTTTGAAAGCTTACTGATGCAAAACTCTTACCATGGGGGGCTGGGAGTGTCTGGACTGAAACCCACCCTTGTCAAGAACTTTGTAGGCCATCAATTTTCAAGGTCTTGTTTCTCATACGTCTAAATGACTATTTGTTTTCTCCCAGAAAGACCTGGTATTTTCAGATATGTCACATATATGTACATTTTTAAGAGGTTTTTGGTGTAGGGTGCATATACTTGCCAGAGACAGAGACAGAAAAAATAAGAGGAAAAGTGAGAAATCCTTCCCCCTCCCAGGGCAGATGGCCACGCTGCAATTCATTTTCCTTCATTCTCTTCCTAGGCTCTTGGGCATGTACACACATGCACCCAGCATGAGTTTCAAGCCACTGGGTCTGGGACTCAAATCATGGTTGACCAGATGGGAGTCCAGTGATGTAATTACTACACCATCTGTTGACCCCACTAACTTCCTTTTTTTAAAAAAAATAAATGTTGTTTATTATTGTTATTTTAAAATTTTCTGTAGGTTATGGAAACTAGAGAGAGATAGAGAGAGAGAGAGGATGCGAGAAAGCAAGCCACCACATCTGGGACTCAAACCACAGTCAGCCATGTGGGAGTCCAGCGCCTTCACCACCATGCCACCTGCTGGCCCAATAACTGACTTCTAAAACTCTGTTTCCCTATGAGATTCTCCTTGGTTTTAGGTGTATGCATGCCCCAAACCCCGAGGAGAATGGAGGAGAAGGAAATGCAGCATGGCCATCCCTCAGAAATGCAGAAAAAAGCTGCATTTGGTCCATCAAGTTGCCTCTGCTGCTCCATCTCTCCATCTCTGAAGGTCCCCATCAAGTTTCAGCTCCTTTTACCTGTCTCGGACAGTCCCTTATTGACAGAGCTCCCAGGCATGGGTGGCCAGCAGGACACACACAGCACACCCCTTTGCCAGCACTCCCAGTCAGCCCTTCTGGAGAAGCAGTCCAGGGCGGGTCTGGTCAGGGCAGTTCAGGCTTCTCGGCCTGAAGACCCATGTGGTCTTTCCTCCCCTTACTTCTCCCACCTGGTGTCCTATATATTTATTTATTTTTAAGTTTATTGATTTACTTCTTCCATAAGAGAGGGAGACAGAGGAGACACACCCCAAGGGGGTCTTTGTTCTACCATTCACCCCCAGCCGTGGCCAACCTGGACCATGGGCAGAAGTATATGCATCTGGAGTATTCAGGGAGGCTCAGGATGCAAGCCCATGACCATCTCGTGTGTCTGCGATGTTGTGGAGTCCGGCGTTGCTGCCACACCACCACGGCGGGCCATCCCTCCAGGTGTCTCATGCTTCAGTCAATTAAACTGCTGGCTATTCCACACACATACAGTTGGAATCCATAACCCTTTTTATGCCTTCTCATCTTCCTAATTGACTCACGCAAAGGAAAACCCAGCCTGCTACTGCCGCAACTGCCACTACCATGACTGCCACTACCACTGCCACCACAGCCACCCACTGACATTTACTTAGCACATACCAGTATCAACTCATTTCATCTTCTGAAATCAGGAACTCACCCTCCCACCCCTCGCGATGGTCACGCTGCAATACCTTCTTCATTCTCCTCTCGGGATTTTGAGCACACACGCACATGCGACCAGCATGAGTTTTAAGCCACCAGGTCTGGGACTCAAACCGCAGTGGACTACATGGGAGTCCAACACGTAATCATAATTGCATCTGCTGGCCCCATTATCCTCACTTTAAAAATGAAGAAGCCAGGGCCGGCAGATAGGATGGTGGTTAAGGCACTGCATCCCACATGGCCAACCACAGGTTGAGTTCTGGACCCAGAACTTGAAAATCACAACAAATAAATAGGTAAATAAATGAATGAATGTGGGGTGGGGGCAAACGGAGACTCAGAGGCAGCTTTGTTCTAAACCACACTCTTAGTTATCATGCTATACTGCTTTTCTAGTAGACAGCCATGGGTTAACAGCATAGTGGAAGGAAAGCGGCCCGGAGCTTGGAAGTATCCTGGCTTGGACTCTTACTAACATAGTGATCTGGAGCAAATTTCTCAACTTTTCTGGGCCTTAGTTTCACTCTCTCGAAAGGAGACATGATTCCTACCATGTAGTAATCAGTAAATATGGGAAGCAAAGGACCTCGTAGCTCTGACTTGAGTGGTCATAAAGATTCTTCCCTGAATATCTAATCTGCTTCTTTCTTCTGGACCTTCCTGAGCAGCCTTAACCTCAGGGTTTCTGGAAACCTCAACCCTCAAAGACCACAGGGCTAAAAGCCTCTAGAAGACCACTGATGCCTCAGAACCGCTACCACCCTAAAGGGACAGTGCTGATGTGCATCTTTCAGGAAGCCGGTGGCAGGATGGAATTAAACAAGCAAGGGCTTTATTTTTAGTTTTAGTTTTGCTATAGGGCTCATACACTTGCTGGACTGAGACAGAGAGAGAGGAAAAGTGAGAAATCACCCCCTGGGGGGATGGCTATGCCACAATCCCTTCTCCTCCATTCTCCTCTCAGGATTTTGGACATGCACCCATATATGCCTGGTGGTTTTGTTTTGTTTTGTTTTGTTTTTTTAAATCACCAGGGTCCAGAAGTCAAACTGTGGAGTCAGATATGTGGGAGCCAGAGCCTTAAACACTATGCCACCTGCTGCCTGTGTTTCCATTTCTAGTGTTGCAACATTTCATATTCATAGTCTCAGAGAATTCTAGAATCTCAAGGCTGCTGCCAGATGTTTGAATTTCCTCTCACCATCTCTGTGAAGGGAAATTCATGGTGAGACCAAGAGTTGGTTGGTTCTATTCTTGCCAGGACTGCAGAGAAGGGGTCATTGAATGGCCTTGGTTTTGCCCCTGCCTCAGGAAGAAGTTCCCTCTTCTGAGAGGCGGGCCATTCCCTCAGCACGTGTCTGCATCACTGTCTACCAATGTTGCCAACCTACTGGTGCCATAAAATTACCCATGGGGCTTTGTTATCATGCATACCCACAGACCTACTTAGCAAGCATCTCTGGAAGTGGAACACAGAACCCTGAATCTTCACAAAGCTCGCCAGGTGATCCCCATGATCAGCCCGGTGTAGAAATTGTGATGAGTTCCAAAAACCCTCTGTGAAACACCGTGGGACTGAGAGGAGGGGATGTAGCAGCTGCGCATGGCTTCCAAGCTGTGTTTCATTCCTTATGTGGAAGCTGCCACCTTCCTACCCCCACTTCGCGCCTCTCACGGCTCTGGCTCCATCGTGGGCAATATCGCCCAGCACAGTCAGGGAGCTGGATAGCTCTGTACACAAACCTTGGCATCCACAGAGGGAGCCTAGACATTTCTCTTGCGTCTTTTCAAAGGATTTCCACTAAAGGTCAGCGTGCTTAGAAAGCTTGTTAGTTTCCTTTGTCGACAAGCTCCAACTTGGTCATTATCTCAGCAGAATATAGAATGCAGTAGAATCAGACACAAGAATGCATTTTAAGTGCACAGTCGGCTTCCCCTCCGACACACCCTCCTATGGTTATTCCTTTGTGTGACACAGGCATGGCAAATTGAACTCAGCTTCCTAAGAGCTGGTGGGTCACTGCTGGGTACGCCGAGCTCTTCTTAGGATCTGAGGTCCAACCAAGCCCCCACCAGAGGTGATTCTAGGGGAGGGTGGGACCAGGTGTGTGATCAATTGTTCTGCCATCTTGTTGGTCCAAGTTCCTGGCTTGGCAGAAAGTGTTCCAAAAGATTTACTGGACATAGAGAAGTTGTTTTTTGTTTTTGACGGTGGCTTCTGCTACTGAGTTGAGCCTGCTCAATGTTAGTACCAACTTACAGTATTGCAAACAAAGAAAATAATTTTTTTTTATTATTTCTTGAGAGGTGTTTGCTATAGGGTGTGTGCGCTCGCCAGAAAGACAGAGAGAGACCGAGAGATAGAAAGCGAGAAATCACCCCCCTGGGGGGATGGCCACACTGCAATTCCTTCTCCATTCTCCTCTCGGGATCTTGGGCACACATGCATACACACCCAGCATGAGTTTAAGCCACCGGGTCCAGGACTTGAAACTTGAACCACGGTAGACTACATGGGAGTCCAGCGACATAGCCATTACACTAACTGCTGGTCCCAGAAAATAATATTAAAAACGCACTGTTTGCCAGGCCTGGTGCTTGGTGCTTTTCATGAGTCATCTCTCTTGGTCCTCCTAGCACCTCTACGAGGAGTCGCTATGATTGTCGTTCCGTGGATGAGGAAGCCCAAGTTTAGAGAGGTAATGGTCTTGCTCAACGTGAAAGTTAGAAAGTGGAAGGCCCTCTCCACTCAACCATCGAGATCAGAGTTGCAAGAACTTTTCCTTATTTCTGTTTCTCCTTATAAGAGGCTGTTTAATCTGGACAACCTCGCTCCCTGTAAGTTTCTCCAGGGCTGCCTACTGGGAGTCCTCCTATTCAAGGCCTCTTCACGATCTTTGGGCTGGCTTGGTATCTTCATGAGCATAATGTCCCTGGACTCTCAGCCCTGAGTGCCCCTACATATCCCCTCCCTACCTTCTAGTCTCTCTGCTTCCTCCTTGGTTTCCTGGGTGCTCCTGCCTTCACTGCCTGATGGTCTTGAGGAGATGTTGGCCAGGGGACCTTGGTGGGGACTGACCGTGATCCGCCTCACTGCTCTATTCACCCCCCACACCACTGTGGGCCTTGACTCTCCTCCAGCCAGAGGCGCCATCAGTGAGTGACAGACACGAAAAATTGGGCATCTTCTTATCAAAATTAATTTCTTTATTAATCTTCAACCTAGTGACCTGTAAAGTTAATTTCTCTTACTGTCTCCCTATCCCAACTATTTCATTTGTGTACCTTTGTTGTAATATAAAACACTGCCTTTTCCTGCCCCACCTCTAACTTTACACGAATTCCTGCAGGACCTTTGGAGTCAATGAAAAAGGTACATTTATTGTTCATCTCAACCTTGCTGGCACCCAGCTAGAGTCTCTGTCTGGGCTGGTGCACCCTGATGCAGTCTTAGCAGGGTGAGTCTCTCTTGCTTTGCTCAAGGAAAGATTCTGCCCCACTCCCCATTTTTACAAGTGTCAGACTGATCCAAATGCCAAATGCCTCCCTAGATTAATCTTTAGATATTGTCACTCAAAATGGTAAAGGGAGGGGCCAGCAGATGGCAAGGTAGTTAAGGTGCTGGACTCCCACATGACCGACCATGGTTTGAGTCCCAGACCTGACTGCTTGCTTTCTCACTCTCTCTATCTCTTTGATTCCCTCTTGTGAGCACACATGCCCTGTAGCAAATTTTAAAATAATTTTAAAAGTATTTATTATAAATAAATTATTAATAAATATAAATATTATTTGTAATATTAGTAATATTATAAATTAGTATAACTATTATAAATTAGTATAAATTTATTTATTCTAAATTATTTATTTTTAATTTGACCAGCGAGTGACAGAAGGAGAGACAGAGAGAGAGGGAAAGTGAGAAAGCAAACCACTAGTTCTGGGCCTCAACCATGGTCACCCATGTGGGAGTCCAGTGCCTTTAACCACCACACCACCTGCTGGCCCAAATAAACAATTCTTTTTTTTTTTTTTAAAGGTAGAGAGCCAGATTTCTGGGATGGCAGTCTAGCCTGCAGCACAGACTATTACTGGGCACGAAGGCTGACGGTGAAGACTGAGGACTCAGCTCTAACTGTGCTTTGGGGATGGGAACACGAGGCCAAAAGGAATCAATAACCCTTAACAGGTTTTAGAAAACAAAACGGTGTGTCTGGGCAGGGGAGGATGACATATTGGTACAGCCAGGGTGCTGACGTTCTTTATGCTGCTAAGTCTTTGATCGGTGGCTAGCCACTTAGTCATGCAGTAGATATTTAGTAGGTGCTGTCAAGTGCCTGGGGACATGACCATGAAGAAGACATAGAGAGCCCTGGTCTTCAGGGAGCCAAGGGCCTGTGGACATGGACGGTGCCACACGGTTAGCTGAGGCTGTTGTTGAGCAAGGAAAAGCCAAATAAATGACTTTCTGAAATGTTTGAGCATCTGGATGGTGAACTTTAATTTTGCATTATCAGTTATACCTTTAATGCTCTCCAACTTGAGAAGTACAGTGACAAGCTGGAGCTAGGATAGGAATGAGAAGGATAACAGCTAAATAGCAGGGCCTCTTTGTCCCAAATGTGTTTCAGTGTGAATGTTGACACATCCTCTCTGAACAATGTCATCCTTAGCTGGCTTTTGTTCAGTTATTAATCCATTTGTTCAGTTATTAATTTATCAAACATGTACTGTGCTTGGGCACTGTGCTAGATGCTGGGAGCTTCAAGTCAAGTGTGACATAAGCTTTAGCCTCCAATACCCTTTTAGTTTAGTTGTGGGGAATAGCATATAAATAGCAATTGCATGTGCTCTAGTAAAGCTGCGTACAAGATGCAATAAGGCACAAAAGAAAGACTGGCCCACTCTAACCTAAAGAAGGCAGCATCTCTTGAGTTGGGTTATGAAGGACGAGTCTGAGTACACCAGACAGACAAGAAGAAACGGCGAGTATGCATAGGGAGCTGGAGAATAGAGCATGTGTTGGTGACTCTGTTTAGGAACATAAAGAAGACAAAGGGGGGAAATAGAGAAATAGTCATTAATCAGACACAGGGATCGACCATGTCATGCTAAGGAATGTACACTTAATCCCGTAGATCATGCCGTACTGCCAATGTTTCTTAGATAAGGAAATAATAGCCATGTCATTTGTATTCTATAGATTTTTTAGAAATCATAATATATTTTATAAAGCTAGTTTCAAGAACAGGTTGAATGAAGCAGAGGTGACACTGGAATCAGGGAAGTCATCTAGACATGTATTTGTCAACACTACAGTTACTTTCACAAAAATCCAATTTAAACTAGCCTAAGTTTTATATATATATATATATATATATATATATATATATATATATATATCCTAAGTGTTCTCTCTCTATATGTATATATAGATAGATATAGATATATAGATATAGATGATATAGATGATATATAGATACAGATATAGATATATATCCCTTCATCTCAACATTGACCCTACTCGCTGGCACCCAGTTAGAGTCTCTGTCTGGGCTGGTGCACTCTGATGTTGTCCTAGCAGGGTGAGTCTGTCTTGCTTTCCTCAAGAAAAGATTCTGCCCCATTCTACATTTTTGCAACTGTCAGACTGATCCACATGCCAAATGCCTTCCTAGATTAATCTTTAGGTGTTGTTGCTCAAAAAGGTAAAGGGAGGGACCAGCGGATGGTAAGGTAGTTAAGGTGCTGGACTCCCAAGTGGCTCCACATGGACCTGACGACTTGCTTTCTCACTTTCTATCTCTCTTTGTCTCCCTCTAGTGAGCACACATCCACTGTAGCAAATTTAAAAACAAGAAGTGAATTTAAATAAATAAGTCTTTTATTTAACTTTATTTTTAATTTGACTAGAGAGTGACAGAAGGAGAGACAGAAAGAGAGGGGAAGTGAGAAAGCAAGCTAACCCGTATATTATATATATATGGAGAGAGAGAGAAAGAGAGAGAGAGAGAGAGAGCACCTATAACCTAAGCTCTCTGTCTTTCTCTTTGGCGAGCACACACACCTTAAGGCAAAAACCTTTTCCAAAAAAAATTAAAAATAATTAAAAAAATAAAAAGTAATTTTCATTTTTCCTTATGTGTTATCTTCTCTCGGACCACAGATTACGTCTCATGGCAGGAGTGATGGTTGCTGGAACCCTCAAGCCTGTATCATTGTAGTTCTTGATTTAGAAGTAAAAGCTAAATAGCAGAGCCTGCTTGTCCAAGATGTGTTTCAGTGTGCATGCTGACACATCCTCTCTAAGTGATGTCATCATTAACTTATTCATCCATTTGTTCAGCTATTAATTTATCAAGCATGTATGAGAGAGAGAGAGTTATACAATAGGGTGCAAAGGCCTCAAACACAGCTAGAGCCAGAAACTCAAACAAGGTCCTCAGGTGTCTCTCCATCTCCTGACTGTCGATTTTCTCTTTTCTCTCTTTCTAGTTCTTTTTGCTTAATTGCCAGAGAACATGTGCACTCATCAAAGAGACAGAGAAAGAGAGAGAGAGAAAATGCATCCCCTGATGGGGTTGGTCACACTGCAAACCCTTCTCCATTCTCCATTCTGTCAGTATTTTTAGGCATGCAAATACACCTGACATGTTTTTCAAGCCTCCGGAACTGGGATTAAAACTGCAGCTGGCCATGTGAGATCTGGCTCCCTTAACCACTAGGCCATGGAGCCAGCTCCTCTCTCTCTTTTTAAAGTAGTTTTCTCTGGACCAGCAGATGCCTTAGTGGTTACATTGCTGGACTCCCACTTGGCCAGCCATGGTTCAAGTCCCGGACTTGGTGGCTTGAAACATGCACATGTGTGTCCAAGATCCTGGGAAGAGAATGGAGGAGAAGGGATTGTGACATGGACATCCCCCCTGGGAGGTGAATTCTCACTTTCCCTCTCACTGTCTCTCTCTCTGGCGAGCACATATACCCTAAGGCAAAAACCTTTTCCAAAAAATTTAAAAATCAATTTAAAAATTAAAAATAGTTTTCACTTTTTCTTATGTGTTATCTTCTCTCGGACCACAGACAGATTATGCTTCATGGCAAGAATGATGGTTGCTGGAACCCTCAAGCCTATATAACTGTAGTTCTTGATTCAGAAGTAAAAAGGACCCTCTTTCTCCTCAAATCCTGAATTTCATGGAAGCATTCCTATTGGCTCTGCAAAGAATGTATCCCCGTGTAGCTAGAAGTTCCAGGCACTGTGACTGTTTGGCCATGACCACGTCCCTACGTATGAGGAGCGAGGTGGCAGGCACACCTTGGCCAATGGTTTCCTTAGGATCATGTGAAATGGAGAATGGACACTCCTTAAACAATATGCTGGTGTAGTTCTCAAAGGAAGAAGAATCAGAGAGCATGTAAGGCAGAAAAAAACTACATCTGCCATCATCAAGTTTATTTAAGTAAAAACTAATTAAGAATTGGGTTTGAGGAGGAAGAGATAGGCACAATTTTTTAAAAATTATTTTGCTACAGGGCAAGTACACTTGCCAGAAATAAACGGGGAGAGAGAGAGAGGAAAAAAGTGAGAAAGCACTCCCTATGGGGGATGGTCACGCCACAGTCCTTTCTCCTCCATTTCTCCTCTCAGGATTTGGGGCACACACACATGTGCCTGGCATGTTTTCCAAGCCACTGGATCTGGAACTCGAACAGTGTAGTTGACCATGTAGGATCTGGCCACCTTAATCACTAAGCCACTGGTTGGTCCACAATAATTTTTGTTAAAGCAACTTTTCTTTTAATTAATTTTTCTTATAAGACAAAAATCAAAGAATTATTTCTTGACAGAGAAATTTATATTCTTCCATTGGTTAAATGTTTCTTCCCTTAGCTCCTGCCACCTACCCTTTATCATCTACTCTCCTCTCTTATAGTCTGTGGTATCTATATTTATCCTCTCTACTACCACGTTTTTGGATCTTTCAATTTCTGCTATATAGTGCAGACATTCAGTACATATTCAGTGGAGATATACAGTGTGTATCTTTCAAAGTCTGACTCACTGTGTATAACATTAAGTCTTCTATATTTACCCCTTCTTCCTTATGGCTGAGTAGTATGCCATGGTACATGTGTGTCACAGGTTTTCAACCTAGTCATCATTCTTGGACACTCAGGTTGAGTCCATTTCTTAGCAATTGTTAATAAAGCTGCAATAAACATGGATGTGCCAGTGTCTTTCTAAGTGTTTTACTATCCTTTGGATAAATACAAAGCAGTTCAATTACTGGGTCATATGGTAGTTGTATTTGTAGGTTTTTGAGGATTCTTCATATTGTTTTCTATAGTGTTTGTACTAATTTACATTCCCCTCAGTAGTGTAAGAAAGTTTCCTTTTCACCGCAGCTTTGCCAGCACTTGTCATTCTTTATTTTTCTATCCTAGTCATTCTAATGGATTAAATGATATCTTATTGTGGTTTTAATTTTTATTTCCCTTGTAACAAAATACTGAACCTTTTTTTATATGCATTTTGGTCATTCATATGTCTTCCTTGAAGAGCTGACTATTCAGCTCATTTACCCATTTTTAAATTGGATTATTATTATTATTTTAATGGGTGAACTGCTTGAGTTCCCTATATATTCTGGTTATCAGTCT
Organism: Tupaia tana; assembly: GCA_026018925.1. Lineage (NCBI taxonomy): Eukaryota > Metazoa > Chordata > Mammalia > Scandentia > Tupaiidae > Tupaia > Tupaia tana. Next base: position 65,189,898 of record JAKSZU010000015.1, on the reverse strand, counting down.
TCTTCTTCTTCTTCTTCTTCTTCTTCTTCTTCTTCTTCTTCTTCTTCTTCTTCTTCTTCTTTTTTTTTTGAGAGGCTTTTGCTATAGGGCGCACATGCTCGCCAGAAAGACAGAGACAGACAGACAGAAAGCAAGAAATCATCCCCCCCAGGCAGGATGGCCACACTGCAATCCCTTCTCCTCCATTCTCCTCTTGGGATCTTGGGCACGCACGCACACACGCCCAGCGTGAGTTTAAGCCACCTGGTCTGGGATTCGAACCGCCATCAACTACATGGGAGTCCAGCAACATAGCCACTACACCAACTGTTGGTCCCTCTGGCTATCAGTCTTTTACCTGAAGAATAATTTGCAAATATTTTCTCCCATTGGGAGGAATGTCTTTCCACTCTAATTGTTTTCTTTGCTGTGCGGAAGCTTTTCAGCTTGATGCAATCCCATTTGTCTGCTTTTGGGATTGTTGCCTGTGCTTGAAAGGTCTTATTTAAGAAATATTTGTCTATTCCAATATCTTCAAGACTTTACCCTAAGTTTTCTACAAGTAGCTTTATAGTTTGAGGCTTTACATTTAAATGTTTGATGCATTTTGAGTTGACTCTTATTAATGGTGAGAGATGGGGTCCAGTAGCATTTTTCTGCCAACAAACCAGACAACCTAGATGAGGTGGTCAAATTCCTGAACAGGTACAAATCACCTACGTGGAATCAGGATGAAATGGAAAATCTGAATAGACCACAAGTGATGAGACTGAATATGCAAAACAACTTCGAAAGAGTTAGAATGAATGTGATTTGGTGTCAGATCAGAAAAGGGCAACAGAGGAGGGAGCAGGAGGGCTTTTGCAAAATCCTCGAGTTCTTAGGTGGACAAGAAAGTTTGCGATGGTGGATTTCTTTGCAATAAAGGAAATGAGAAGGAAAGTAGGTTGGAGTCACTGGGGCAAGGTTCATGCTGATGGCGAGTTCTAGTAGGAGTGCCTACATGGGCTGAGACGGAGTGCTCAGTAGGGGGCATACTATGCACTGAGCTTGGTCAAGCTTGGCTGAAAGGTTTGGGCGGAAGGGGGTAATGGCTAAACAAGAGTAAGACCTGGGGCGGGGACTAACTAGGAGCCCCAGCGCATGAGCTAGCTGGATGAGCCTTGCTCGCTCTCATTTCTGGGGTCCTGATAAACACGTGATCAAAGTTTGTTCCCGGGCTCTGTGTGGAGCAGTGAGTTGCTGTGTGGCTCACGTACATTACGGTCTCTGTGCACAAGCTGGTCGCTAGAGCTTTGGGGGGCTTGTTGGTACCCAGAGGGCAAGGCAGGCCCCTGGTGGCTCCGGTTGCCTGCCAGGTGAGGTTGTCCTGGTGAGGGGTTGTCCTGGAGACGGTTGTTTGGAGGCAGTGATTTTTGGAGAGCAGCTTCCCTGCCAGGCTTACTGGCACAGAATGCCAGGGCGGTGGCAGCTCCCTCGGGCCCCGGGAGAGGCTGGTTGGCAGGGCTGCAGGTGTCAGATCCAGCTGCTAAAACTTGCTCAACTGACTTCATGGACTGAGAGAGAGAGGCAGTGGGGGCGGCCAAGGACATGACATTTTTTATGCTAATTAGGGAGAGAGGCAGCACCCCCAGCTTCATGGAGTTACGTGTTTTTTTTTTTTTTAAGAGTTTTTTTTTATTTTTTTTTTGTTTGTTTGTTTGTTTGTTTTTGCTATAGGGCGCGTGCACTCGCCAGACAGACAGAGAGAGACAGAGAGACAGAAAGCAAGAAATCACCCCCCAGGGGGGATGGCCACGCCGCAATCCCTTCTCCTCCATTCTCCTCTCGGGATCTTGGGCATGCACGCACACGCACCCGGCGTGAGTTTAAGCCACCAGGTCCGGGACTCGAACCGTGGTCGACTACGTGGGAGTCCAGTGACATAGCCATTACGCTAACTGCTGGTCCCACAGAGTTATGTTTTGCTGTTGAACATCAGGCCTTATCCAGGAGAGGTGAGAGCACAGACCTGACTTCAGAATGGCTCCCACGGCTGATCCTCCCAGCACTTTGGGCCATCCGTGTCATGCAGATACAGAGGGCTGAGTTCAGCCTCTTCCTACACTGCCTCTGCCAGGGTCACTGTCCTGCCCCTCCTACCCCACTCCATGCCCAGAGCAGACCCAAGCTGAGACTGGCGCATACACGGGAGTCAGGAGCAACCATCCTCATGCTCTTATTAGTTGGTGAGACCCACTCATGACCCCGAGCTTCTTGACATCTGTGAGCATCTTTTGGGGGAAGAAGCTCCTTCTGTTTCTAAGTGATCCTGATCCTGTTGTACATGCTCGAGTGTGAGCACACACAAGTGCAGAACGGTTTGAATAGTTGGAGAAGGATGTCCACGATACAACAAAAAGAAAACAGCAAGGAGCCAGCATGTGGTGTGGTGGTTGAGGTGTTGGACTCTCACATGGCACACCACAGTTCAAGTCCCGGACTTGGAGACTTGCTTTCTCACTCTCCCTTTCTGTCTGTCTCTCTCTGGTCAAAATTGAAGTATAATGATAATAAATATAATTAGAAATAAATAAATCTTGAAAAAAAACCCCAGCAAGTCTGAAAACAGCAGATATAGTATAAACCTCATGTCATGAAAGATATGAACATATGTGTGTGTGTATCTACAGAGAAAATCTGAACAAACATACACTCAAATATCACCAATGGTTTTTTCTGTATTGTAAGATTCATGGTGATTTGTGTGTTTGTATATGCTTTAAATTTTGGCTTCTTATTCTCATCTTCTAATTTTTCTTTTTTTTAAAAAAAGAATTATTTTATTTAACTTTATTTATTTATTTATTTATTTTATTTTGACCAGAGAGAGATAGAGTGAGAGAGAGAGAGAGAGAAAGTGAGAAAGCAAGCCACCAAGTACGGGACTCAAACCTCGGTTGGCCATGTGGGAGTCTAGTGCCCTTAATCACCACGCCACCTGCTGGCCCCCTAATTTTTCTTTAGCGAACATAAATTACTTGCAGAATAATTACAATACTACAACTAACAGTAAAAAACATAAGACAGGGCCAGCAGCTGGTGTGGAGGTTAAGGTAGCTGGATCTCACGTGACCGACTGCACAGTTTGAATCCCAGACCCAGTGGCTTAAAAATCATGCCAGGCATGTGAACATGCGTGCCCAAAATCCTGAGAGGAAAATGGAGAAGAAGGGACTGTGGTGTGGCCATCCCCCCAGGGAAGTGATTTCTCTTGCTCTCTCTCTCTCTCTCTGTCTGTCTCTGTCTCTCTCCAGTGAGTACACATGCCCTACAGCAAATTTTTTAAAAATGAAAATAAAAAATAAGAGACTTAAATGACTTACTATCTTAGTGTTTTTATTTTTACTTTTTCTTTATTCCTGGTAGAGAGTGTGCGCACACATGAGAATGAGAAACAGAGAAACACCTGGTCACACCACAGTCCCTTCCTCCAGTCCTCCGACCCTTCAGATCTCAGGCAATCTCGCCACTGTCCAGAGCGTTCCAGGGTGACCGGGATGGCGATTTGAACCTTTGTTGCCATGTGAGATCTGGCTTCCCTTGAGCAGTGCATTACCTCTGCCTCATGGAAACAGCCTCTAATGATTTTCTTTTTTAAGTTTATTTACTTCTTCTATGAACAAGAGAGACAGAGATAGAAAGACAGCATCCCCAACAGAGTTCTGACACCGCGATCCACACCCAGCCTCAGGGAGGTCTGCAGACACGAACGAGCATGCTTTCCATGTGGGTTAGCTTTGCAGAACATGGCATTTTACCATTGTGCTGTCTGGCCCCACCACGGTCTTAGCAAAGTCCTGGACATCAGTCAGGGTGGACTTCAGCAAAATCAAAAGTGAATCTAAAAGGATTCAGAGGACCTCAACTTCCAGTCCTCTCTCTTTGGGTCCCCGTGCACCTCTGTGTCTAAAATGAAAGGAAATCTAAGTGCGTCGACCCATCTCAAAGGTGTGCTCCCTGAGTCCGTCCACACAGCGAGCCAGAGACGATGAGAGTGGCTACCCTAACCCGGGATTGAAGGTGGGTGGAGGCAGAGCGCAAGAGGTGAGGGTAACTAGGGAAGAAGGCTGACGATGGGGGCTGACTGGATGTACTCCTGCGAGCCTGTGAGTGATACCCCGACGACAGGGCTGTGCTGCTCAAGTAAAGCAAACGGGATTCACTCCATTCATTTAAAAAAAAAAAATGGGAAAAATCTTTCTTATATCACCCATCCACCACCCCAACCCCTATTCCAGGATCATAAACCCCACCTCAAAATCTGAGTTGCTAAGTTTTTGGAGTCTGACACAGTTGGAAGTGTGAAATGCGGCCATCTGGCAGGCCAGAATGCAAGTGGTTTTGAAATATTTATTTCCATAAAGCATTAGCTCTGATTTTTAGCCACGCATTGGAAACTCTGAGCAGAAGCAATACTCTGGGCCCTGTTCAGCCAGCCAGGAAGTCTTGGCTGGGCATTTTCCCCTAGTAAAAGGCAGGTAATCGGTCAAGAGGGAAAAATGAATTGCTTCCCCCTCCCCTTGCTTGGTAGGTCCTTTGGGGGTTTTTTTGGTACGGATGTTGGTGGAGAGGAGTGTGCTGATGCTGACGTTAATAAACCAGGATACTCTCAGAGGCCCCTAGGGTTTTAAAAACATTTTATAGAGGTGGGTGATTCCGAGTGGGGAGAAGAGCCTGTCTTAATCGGCAGCAGGAGTTTAACTGCTGGGCTCCCTGGTCACGTACCTGCAAGGACCATTACCTTTCATTAATTACACAATAAACAAAGTCTTCCATGGAAAAGGGCCACTGACTATGGGAGGCCAAAGAGGGAAGGCAGTTAGTTCAGGCGCCCCATTGTGACCGGCACATCCTGGGCCCAGGGAGACAGGTCCAAACGGACACACCTTCCTGCCAGGAATTTCTGTTCTAAGGGGCTGATACCTTTCCAGGGCAGGCCGTGGAGCCCCTCGACCCTCTCCATTGGAATCACTACGCGTTACTCCCCTTCTGCTGTCGGAGAAAATGGGAGCCGCGAAGAAAGACACGAAGAACAAAGGCTTTCTCTTTCTCCCATTTCCAGCTGAAGCAGGGAATACTGGTTCACGTCTATGGGAGGTGTTCTTGAGCCTTTTCCACATTATTTCAAGAAGGCAGGCGTTTTCTGAAAATGAGCATTCTGCTTTTGGGTTAATTTTTGAAGGCCATCTGTGATTGATTTACTCGAGTGCTAATAATATTTTGCTTTCTTTGTTTCCTCTCCAAAGCGTCCTAAACGTCTTCACTAATCCTGCATCCCCAGCTCCACTGTAGAGAAGCCAAAGGCGCAGACCATAGACCCCGCTGTGTTTATAGTTTTCTGGGAAGATTAACTTACTGGCTGGTGGTTTTCTTCTTCACACTAATGATGGGGGTGGGGAGGGACGGCTGTTAAAATAGAACTGCACCTGAGATTTGTGGGTTTGTGTTATGGTGTGTCTTCTCCACTCCCGAAAATAAAATCCTAGAAGGAAAGGCTGGGAAGTACTCCATGTAATAAGGTTGTAACACTGAGAGCTGCCAGTGAGGACTGAGCCAGACCTTGTGAGGACTGTTCATGCTTAATCTCATTTAACCTCCAACAACTCAGCTCTGTGAGGTCATGTGAGATCATGACCATGTCACAGATGGGAAAGCAGTGGTTTTAAAAAGGGAAGTAAGGGGCCAGCAGGCCGTGTGGTCGTTAAGGTGTTGGATTCCCACATGGCCAACCATGGTTCAAGTCCTGGACATGGCAACTTGAAAAATCATGCCAGGCAGGCATGCATGTCCAGAACCCCAAGAGGAAAATGGAAGAGAAGGGACTGTGGCGTGGCCATGCCCCCTGGAGGGGTAATCGTTTACTTTCCATCTCTCTGTCTCTGTCTCCCCCGGTGAGCGCACTATGGCAAAAATCTTTAAAAAAAAAAAAAAAAAAGCCAAGTCTTCATGTTTTCATGGGGCAAGAATTTAAATGCAGACCATTTTGTACCATAACCTGTGTTCCCACATCTGACACTGTTCTCTGGAAGAAAGAAGGGAGGAGGCATTTGTCCATTAATTCATCCTTCTAGAAAATTATCCTCTAAGTTAAAAGAACCACTTCTTACCTTTAACCCAATCCCTTCGTCTTTCCAGTTAGAGGGCCCACACTCAGCAGTGTACAGGATCTTCTACTCTCTTCGCACTGGGGGTTCGGTGTTAGCAGGAGGCTATTTGCTTAAAGGAGTGAGGGGTCTCCTGGAGGAAGGGAACAGCAGGCGAGAGGCAATTCCAAGCTGGCCTGATGTCAGTCACTAGGTTTGTCCCCCAACCCCATATCTGAGTCCTACAGAGAACCAGGAAAGAGTGGATGTTCCGATGCACTCCCTTCTTCTCTCTCTCTCTCTCTCTTTTTTTTTTTTTTTTTTGCTATAGGGCACATGCGCTCCCCAGAAAGACAGAGACAGAGAAACAGAAAGTGAGAAATCACCCCCCCCCCCCCGGGGGGATGGCCACGCCGCAATCCCTTCTCCTCCATTCTCCTCTCAGGATCTTGGGCACGCACGCACACGCTCCTGGCGTGAGTTTTAAGCCACCGGGTCCAGGACGCGAACCGCGGTCAACTACATGGGAGTCCAGCGACATAGCCATTATGCTAACTGCTGGCCCCTCCCTTCTTCTCTTGATTTTGCTGTTGAGTCCATTGGGCTCATTAGAGAAGCTTGCTAGGGCTTTGTGGGAGAAGATGCCCTCAGGGCTGTTGGCTATAGCTCATCCCTTTGACCCTGCCCTGGCTCTGTGCAGCCATGTTCCTGCTCTGTGTGCTGCCCACTGCCTGCCTCACCCCAGCCGTCCAGAGCTGGGCCCTTAACTGACCTGAGCCAGAGTCCCTTCCTGGGAGTTAGGGATTGGCGCCAGAGTTAATGACGGGTATGTAAGAGGAGAACTTGGGAGCCATTTCCACCAAGAGATGGATGCACCAAGAAAACTGGTCTTCAGATATAAAATATAATAATAATAATAATAATAATAATAATAATACAGCAGTTGCCTGGAAAGGACTGAGCTGAAGGTGGAGAGCAAATAGGGCACTTCCTGTCTCTGCTTCTATCCTTTTCCTTTGGCCCTTGGCTCTCAACACACCCTATTTTTTTAAATGATGCATTTTCTTTTTCCTTAATTCAGTTTGAATGAATAATTCTCCTAATTTATTTATTTAATATTATTTATCTTTTCTTTCTTCTTCTTCTTCTTCTTCTTTTTTTTTTTTTTTTTTTAGTTTGCTACAGGACGTGTACACTCACCAGAGAGAGACAGAAAGAGAGAGAGTGAATGAGAGGGTAAGTGAGAAAGCAAGCCGCCAGGTCCAGGACTCTAACTATGGTCAGCCATGTGGGAGTCCAGTGTCTAACCACCATGCCACCTACTGCCACCCGCCCCCACTCCCAGAAGATTCTAAGTTGTATGTATTAGTACACCAAACTCCCTATTCACTGACAGCGTGCTGCTGGGTGTGTTTCCATGTGGGTTAAGTAATTTTGCTCAAGCCAGAAGCAATAGTTGATCTCCTTTCATCCCCTTCATGAGGCGGGGAAAGGGTGTGGATCAGCCATGGCTGGTAGATACCGCTTAAAAGCAAGTGTACTTTTGAGAGCGAGCCTCTATTATCATGGAATATGATTGATGACACATTATCGAACTGGGCTTTATTTTTTTCCTCCTTTCACAAGCCTGCAAACCCAAGGATGCAAGGAGAACAAATCTTGTACACAAAAGCAGTTCGTTTTCTTTATGTCCCTAGGAAGACATGAGCCAGAAGACTGAAAGTCGTTGCTGTTGTCACAAATCAAATAGATAACCTGGAAAGTCTGCAAGGATCTCAGCTGGCCCTGGGAAGGAGTGAGCAGGACTGAGGGTCAGGTGACTCTGGGGATAAACAACCAGCTCTGAGTCAGGCGACTAAAGTCTGCTGCTCAGTTTCACAGCCAGCAGGGTTGCAGTCTTCACCCTCCTTCCTCCGCCTTCCCTGGAGGGCTAGCCAGGAGGGCAGCATGGCACCCACATTAGTTTCCTAGGGCTGCCCTAACCAAATGCCACAAACTAAGTGGCTTTACATAGCACAGATTTTTGTCTTACAGTTCTGGAAGCTGGAAGTCCAAAAGCAGGGTGTCGGCGGGGCCACGCTCCCTCTCAAACCTGCAGGGGAGAATCCTTTTCTGTCCGCTCCTAGCGCTGGCAGCCCTGAGCACTCCTTGGTTTACGGCTGCGTCATGCCATCTCTGCCTTTGTCCTCACATGACATTCTCCCTGTGTGTCTTCCAGCTGCGCATGTTCATCGAAATTTCCCTCTTCTGATAAGGACACCAATTATATGGAATTAGGGACCCACGCTATCACAACGTGAATTCATCTTACCTAATTACATCTGCGGTGACTCTATTTCCAAATAGGGTCACATTCAAAGACGCTGATGGTGAGGCCAGCAGGTGACATAGTGGTTAAAGCGCTGGACTCTCACATGGCTGACTGTGGTTCGAGTCCTGGACCCAGAGGCTTGAAACTCATGCTGGGCATTGTATGTGTGCATGCCCAAAATCCCAAGAGGAGAATGGAAGAGAAGGGGGTGATTTCACCCTTGGGGGTGATTTCTCACTTTCTTTCTGTGCCTCTGGCTCTCCAGCAAGCACATAGGCCCTATAGCACAAATCTGTCTTTAAAAGAAAAAGATACTGATGGTTAGGACTTCAACATATCTTCTTGAGGTAGGGAGAATAATTCAAACCATAACAGCTTCCATAGGGACAGGCTATGTATGGACCATTTGAGCGTGACTTGAAGTGATGGAAATGTCCCAACCGGCCTGATGCAGTGGGTGTGTGGGTATGGTAGCTGATGAGGCTCAGAAGATTTGGTGAGCTGATTGAGCAGCTAATCAGTAGATAATTTTCATGGAGAGCCAAGACTGAGAATTAATCCTAAAGAAAGAAATAACCAGGCATGTAATCCTGGGAGAAAGTCTTGCTCAAAAAGGAAGAGGAGCAATTTTAAGGAGAGAGGTCAGTTTTTTAGATTGTTCCCAGGTCTAGACATTATTAACATGTAGGGAATCTAAGAGTGAATGCTGAGAATGTTGGAATCCATATCGCAACCATGAGTAATACTAATACCAGTAATACCCAAAGTGACTCCATCTCTACCCCCACATTGGTGAGGCTTAGGGCACCCCCCAATGTAAACCAGACAGGTAACAACTTGACAGGAAGGGAGGGGGAGAGGAGATCGCAAGAGGCTCTCGCAGGTGGATCCCAGGATAAGGTCTGGCCCTGGGAGAATGAAGTAGGGTCTGTTAGTCGGGTTATACCCAAGGCAGATGGGGCTCATGCCAGGCATACAATCCCAGCATAGGAACGGGAGTAAGATCCATGACTGAGAAGCGAAGGCAGAAACCCCCACAAAGGGGTTGGGCGTGTGGGATTAGGATTAAGGAAAGGCTGGATGCAAGGGTTCATAATTAATCACTAGATTTATGAGAGCTCGGTTGTTTGAATCCCCTATTTTTCTCTCCACCAGAAGGAGCAGGGATTATGTTGTTCACCTTTGTCTTCCCATCCCATAATATAGGGCGTACTTCAAACCAAGGCTTCGATGAGTATTTGCTGGGTGAAGGAACACGTGCATGTATCAGCTCTTCAGATTGGCTCAGAAATAAGGCAGAACTAAAGCTACAGAATTAGACCCTGCAGTTGAGAGAGGGTTCAGGGACTGACGCATCCATGCTGTCTCTCCTGGGCACGAGGTGAGGAGGAAAAAAACACGGCGGGGACCAGCAGGTGGCATGGTGGTTAAGGGTGCTGGACTCCCACATGGCCGACTGAGGTTCAAGTCCTGGACCTGGCAGCCTGCTTTCTCACTTTCCTCCTCTCTCTCTCTCTCTTTCTCTGTCCCTTTCTGGTCAACTTTAAATAAATAAAATAAAATAAAATAAAATAAAATAAAATAAAATAAAATAAAATAAAATAAAAAATAAAATAATTATTAAAAAAAAAACATGGCAAAGAGGAGAGAGGAAGCTGAAAAGCATTATAACATCTGCTGAGTTGGCCGTTGCTAACTAAGTTTCTTTATCAGGCTTATAATGTATCAGTAGCTGCTCCATATTCAAATGTAAGAACTTATATCTCAACTGAAATTTGAATTAGCCTTGTCATTGTTTCTGTCTATTCCTTAATTGGTTATATTGATTTTTTTTTTTCTGTCTGGGAAATAGATCAAAACCAATGCATAATGACCATGAAGGTGCCTTATTCTCATTAAAGTTCTGTATTCCTGGGATAGTTAACACCCCACTGAGCACCTGCACCCCTGCCATGATAGTCTAAGAGCACTAAGGGCAGAGAATCTGGGGGACAAATACTGACTTCTAGTCTAGACGTAAAATCAGAGACTTGTAGTATTGGAGGTAACATTAAAGAGTTTTTCTAATTCAAAGTGAGTCCCGATAAGGAGCTTCCATTGACTTTGAGAGCTGGGAACCAAACCCCTGGTCTTCCCTATGGATTCAGAAGCACTTCCCGGGACGGACAGTTCACTGCCAGGTAATAAGGTTTAGAATGAGACATCGGCCTGAGACTATGACTCAGCAGGTCTGAGAAGAGACCGGCTCTGTACTGTACTGTCAACACTGTTATGTTGCCGAGTTATAACCACGTTTGACCATGTCTTAGAGCCCCTGTTTCAGATCAGCGACTCTCAAAATTCTTTTAGCCTCATGTAGTCTATAGATAGAAAAAAAATCTTACACAGAAGTAGGACTTTCAGGGACAGGCAAAGACCCTGGGGGCCACTAGGCTGGAACTCAACTCGAAGTTCTCAAACATAAGCTATATTGTGCAGTGATGAGAGTGGGGTCTGATTATAATCTTAGTCCATTTTTTTTTTGGGGGGGAGCACATGCAATCACCAGAGAGACAGAGACAGAAAGCGAGAAGTCACCACCAGGGGGATAGGCACACCACAATCCACATGCACATGCACGCAGCCTGAGTTTTAAGCCATCAGGTCTGGGACTCAACTGTGGTTTGCCACAGTTGCCTATGTGGAAGTCCAGTAATGTAATCATTATGTCACCTGTTAGTTCTCTTATCAGCATCATAGCTAACTCTAAAGATTGGAAGATAGACCTGTGAGTGAGGAATCTTTTGTTTGTTTGTTTGTTTGTTTTTTTGTTGAGAGAGGTTTTCGCTATAGGGCGCATGCACTCGCCAGACAGACAGAGAGAGACATAGAGACAGAAAGCGAGAAATCACCCCCTAGGGGGGATAGCCACGCCACAATCCCTTCTCCTCCATTCTCCTCTCGGGATCTTGGGCACGCATGCACACGTGCCCGGAGTGAGTTTTAAGCCACCGGGTCCAGCACGCGAACCTCGGTCGACTACGTGGGAGTCCAGCAACATAGCCATTACACTAACTGCTGGTTCCCTGAGTGAGGAATCTTAAAATCGAAAAATGGTTCAAACATCACTGGGTTCTTAGAAGATCTGTATGGACACTGCCTAGAGAAAAACAGAAGAGAAGGAGCTGGTATAGAACCCCAAGGCCAGCCTACTCAGGACTCCCCACCTACCCATGTACCCACAGTTGCAAAGGATGCCCCGGTGCTCATGGCTTGCAAACCATTGCTTGAGAATTGTAGATCCAGACGTTCTCCTGTTTGTCAACATCTCTTTTGCTCTGTAGCAGTCAAGTGGTTCACATGCCCAGTAAGCTCTGGAAACCATCATCCTCTACCAGAAAGAAAACACCGCAGTACCACTTTATAATGACCACACAGAACCTGAAATAGGCACCAAAACATTACTTTTCTTGAAGACGTTCTCATTTATTATAGCCAGGCCTGAAGAACCTTACAGTGTCCCTTCTCCCTCGTGTCCCTATCCTTCCTGGAAAGATGGCTGAGATTCCCCACTCCCTGTCACAGAAGTACATGTAAGCATTCAGGCTCTTGGCATGGGATAATCTCACAGTGCAGCTGTTAAATTTGCACAGACAGCTGGATACCACGTGGCACATCACACTTTAAGTTCTGGCTTCAGCAGCCTGAAAACCACGCTCATGGGTGTGCGTGTGTGCCCCAAATCCTGATGAAATAGAGACGTGGAGGAAAGAGGATTGTGGCTTCACCACACTCCACTAAGTGATTCTCTCTCTCTCTCTCTTTCTCTCTCTCTCGTACATATGTGTGAGCACACATCCTCTCTGGCAATCAAAATAAATAAAGAAAAGAAAGAAAAGAAAGAACGGAACAATCCCAACCTTGGACCATCTCTCATAGCATACTTTCAAAAAGATGCTATGATAAAAATGTTTTGTTTTTTACTATGTCTCACAAAAGACCGTTTTCCCACCAGGATGAAGTGTAAAAAGGACTGAAAAGGATGAGAGAACAAAAATCCTGGCCTCCGCATATATGATCCAGATGCAATCTGGCTGGATAGTGAGGGAAGATGAATGCCTTCCCCTTTCTGGGCCTTCATGCTTACTGGATCTGTTCTGTATTGCATAGATTCTAAGACACACGTTTTCCCCACATTTTAACATTTCTGAACTTGGATGGCAGCTTACAATCCATGGTGTGTCATAGATTTTTGGCAGCATTTGCTTTCTTTTCCTTAGTTGTATATGAAAAAATGATGCATTAACAATAGATGGTGGGGGCCAGCAGATGGCATAGTGGTTATGGTGCTGGACTCCCACATGGCCGACTGTAGTTCAAGTCCTGGACATGACAGCTTGAAAATCATGCTGGGTGTGTATTTGTGTGTGCCCAAAATCCCAAGGGGAAAATGAAGGAGAAGAGATTGTAGTGCGGCCATCCCCCCAGGGGGTGACTTTTCACTTTCCCTCTAATTGTCTCTCTGTCTCCCTCGGCAAGCACATATGCCCTAAGGCAAAAACCTAAAACAAACAAAACAATAAATTGTGACTTAGATTCTGTAACATCTAATAACTTGAACTTGCTTTTCCTCTTTCTTACTGAAAATAACTTATTCTCATAACTTCATGTCAACCTCATCTTTGAGGCATAACTGTCAACTGGCTTTGAATTTGCTACAAACAAATGATAACTTTTGTCAAAAAGCCTTTATTACAATTTGTTTTAAAAAGATACAACATTTCTAAGATCTACAAATCGAGTGATGCTTTAAAAAAAAAAAAAAGACAACTTGAGGTCAGTAGGTGGCATGGTGGTTAAGGTGCTGAACTCCCACATGGCCAACTGCAGTTCAAGTCCTGGACCTGGTGTCACTTTCCCTCTCTCTCTCTCACTCTCTTTCCCTCTATCTATCTATCTATCTATCTATCTATCTATCTATCTATCTGGTAAAATCACATGTCTTATAGCAAATTTTGAAAAATGATAATTAAATATTCTTTTCGACCGCGGTTCGCGTCTCGGAAAAAAAAGTCAACTCATTAATTCAATCAGCAACTTGTTCATTGAATACCTACTCTGTACCAGCTCTCATTCTAAATGCAGATCTATAGAGGCATAAACAGCACAAATAAGATCTTCAAGATCTTCATTCTGGACTAAGAAGGTTTTGTCTAGGACATGGCTGTCCAATAGAAAAACCTCTAATGACAGTGGCCAGCCACCGTGGTACAGCAGTGACACATAGCTCTGCAATTTTGAATCTGTAGAGAAGATCAGGGGTCTAGTTCCCAGGCAACCTGGGTCTTCTGGGCACCCACTCATGATTCTGACTGACTGAGAAGGCTGTAGGGAAGGATCACGACATAGGATTCCACTGTGGGGCCTCTCCCTCTGCCTTCCTATGTCATGGAAGAGAATAAATAAGCAAACCATGTATTTAATTTAATTTAAAGTTTATTTCTTCATGAGAAAGAGAGGCAGAGAGAGAAAGAGACGGATTTCCCCAACAGAGTCTCCATGCCACCATCCACCTCCGCCTCATGGACCTGGATCCCAGTACGCTCAGGGAATCCCAGCATGCAAAGCCAAGATCTTCACACGTGAGGACAGACGACCCATGTGCCACCACCTAGCCCTGTAATTTTCTTTTCTGGGTGGGCCCATTATGAAAAGTGAAAGGAAGCAGGTAGTCTCATTTTAATAATAAATTGTATTTAACTGAATATATGCAAACTCTTTAATTTATTTAATTTTATTTATTTATTATTATTATTTAATTTGACCAGAAAGAAACATAGAGAGAAAGAGAGAGAATGAGAAAGCAAGCCACCTGGTCCAGAACTCGAACCACGGTTGGCTCTGTGGGAGTCCAGCGCCTTTACCACCATGCCACCTGCTGGCCCGGCGTTATGTTTTTATATCTAATCCTCAAAATCCAGTGTGTAGAGTTCAAGTGCTCAGCCTGTGGTTAGTTGCTACTGTGTTAGACATCACAGTTCTCAGTGGTGGAGAGGATGAGAAAGAAGTAAACCAACAAATGAGATCATTTTAGAAAGGGGTATGACCCAGGAAGAAAAGAAAATAAGATCACAAAATCGAGAATGACTAAATGGGGGATTTTTTTTAAGAATTATTTTATTTAACTTTACGTTATTTATTTATTTATTTTAATTTGACCAGAGAGGGACAGAGTGAGAAAGAGAGAAAGGGAAAGTGAGAAAGCAAGCTGCCAGGTCCAGGACTTGAACTGCAGTCAGCCATGTGAGAGTCCAGCGTCCTTAACTGCCACGCCACCTGCCAGCCCCCAAATGGGGGATCTTTTAATAAAGTTTTTTATTTTATTTTATTTTAATTTTATATTTTAGTAAGAAAACCTAACATAAGATTTACCTGCTAACACATTTTCAAGTGTGTCACACATTATCACTGATTATAGGTGCAATATTGTAAACTTACTCTCTAGAGCTTACTCATCTTGCTTGACTGAAACTTTGTTGGCTAGCAGCTCCTTGCCTCCTCCCCCAACCCCCAGTCCCTGGCAACCACCATTCCACTCCTAATTCTGTGAATGGGACTTGCTCATGCACGTGGAATTCTGCAGTGTCCATCTGTGAGTGACTTATTTCGCTCAGCATAATGCTCTCCAGGTTTATCCACGTTGCTGTGTATTGTAGAACGTTCTTGCTTTTTAGGTCTGAATAGCGATGAGGTCTTTGTGGGAAGGTAGAGTTAAGGTGAGCTCTACCAGGTGAGAGGAGCTGCTGTGCTGAAGTTAGGGGCAGGAATGGTGACAGCAAAGTCCCTGCAGTAGGAGAGATGTGGAGAGCTCCAGGAACAGAGAGAGTGTATGTGTGCAGGGGGTCAGGGTTGGGGTGAGGGCTGGGGTGGGGTAGTTGGGGATCAGGAAGGAAAGGTAAGCAGGTGCCAGGTTACGAGGGACTGTGTGAACATTGCAAAGCCTTGGGGAAGGATATTGGTTGTATGTACCTTGGCCTTACATGAAATCCCCCTAGTGGCTATGACTCCTGTGTGAATTTGTAAAGAGTTTTCTTCCACTTGTTTAGCAATCAGCTCTGGGATTGCTCTGGGGATGGAGGTGTAGATTTCCAGTGTGAGGTTTTCAAAAACCATCCCTTTCCTTCAGTGAAGGTTGGGGCATTGTCTTCCGGCATCTGTTCTCTTTTCCCTGATTTTTCAAAGACAACCCAGACCTGTGCTGACCCTGCATTTACAAGTTCCTCTAGTGCTCAAGATTGTCATGCCGGCCATATAGGCCTGGAGATGTCAGCAGTTTCTTAGCAAATAGCTTTTTATTAGATTGTTGAATGTTGGATCTGGTGTTAATAAATAAAATCTCAGGGTTTGGATGATTTATAAGAATTGAGACTTGTTCAGCTCATGGCTTAAAGACTCGAAGACCAGCAGCTGCATCTGATTGCTGGCGGGTAACATGGCCGAGGGCAAGAAGAGCATGTCTGTGTCTGTGTGTCTCTGTCTC
The DNA here is from genome assembly GCA_026018925.1 of Tupaia tana. Classification (NCBI taxonomy): domain Eukaryota; kingdom Metazoa; phylum Chordata; class Mammalia; order Scandentia; family Tupaiidae; genus Tupaia; species Tupaia tana. The sequence continues at coordinate 65,173,964 of JAKSZU010000015.1, read as the reverse complement.
ACTCCTTCCCCTCAGAAACACACCAGGCTTCCATCACTGGAGACCTTCATTCTAATCTCTCAAATGCTGAACATTTCAAACCCACAGTTGGACTACGTTTTCACCTTCTTAATCCCATCACAGTCAAACTCAATATACAGATTTTTGGTAGAATTCAAGCCCTTGCATTTTCACATTCATTTCTCTCTCTCTCTCTTTTTTGTTTTTGCTTTTGTTTTAGGTCATGTGCACCTGCTGGAGAGAGACAAAGAGAGGGAAAGTGAGAAATCACTCCCTCTCTCCCTCCCAGCGAGGATGGCCATGCAGCAATTCCTTCACCTTCGTTCTCTTCTTGGGATTTTGAGCATGCACACACATGCAATGGAATGAGTTTCAATCCATTGCATCTGGGGACTTGAAACATGGTCAGCCATGTAGGAGTTCAGCATCTTAGCCACCATGTTATGTGCTGGACGTCTTCATGTCTCCTTTTATTATGGTACTTATACTGTACTTTTCAGTTTAAAGTTATCAGTTGACAGAGAAAGCAGAAGCTTGATAGCAGCCAAATGAATTCCATTGTCTACTTCTTGTTCAAATTGTATAACATTGGGACCAGCAGGTGGTATGCTGGTTAAGGTGCTAGATTCCCACATGGCCCACTGTGGTTCAAGCACTGGACCTGGTGGCTTGAAAATCATGCCAAGTGTGTGTGCATGCATGCCCAAAATCCCAAGAGGAGAATGGAAGAGAAGGGATTGTGACATGGCCATCCCCCCCAGGTGATTTCTCACTTCTCTCTCTCTGTCTCTCTCCAGCTCATATTCCCTATGACATAAACATGAAAAAAGGATGTTTAATTTTTCTACCTTTTCTTTTTTGCTCTGAACTTAGCAATCTTGGTTATTATTATTATTTTTTTGTGTGTATATTTCACTTCATTACACTGCTTTCTAAATATTGGTGTTTATATTTTCTCCTTATCTTTCATGTTTTGGACAATTTAACCTTTCTCCCAGCTCTCCAAACAAGGGCATTTTTGAGTCTTCAGTTTCCCTTGTGTGCAAGATCTGGCCAGTCCCTCTGTTAGAGTGACTCCCAGGGGAATGTTACAGAAATCCAGATCAAATAATTTAAGCTGAAAGAAAATGGTTCACATGGCTGGAAAGTTCTCTGATTTCAGGTACAGTAAGATCTAAAGTCCTTAATATGTTAACAGGCCTCTACTCTGTCTTTTTGTTTTTTGTTTTTTTTTTTTTTTTTTCATTTGTTTGTTTTCCACTTGTTTCTGCTTTTGAGACACTCTCTGGCTTGGCTACATCAGCCAAAAAAGAAACAACAACAAAACAAAAATAAACAAACAAAAACTCTTTCCTGGTAACAGTAGCAAAAATCCCAGATAAGGTTTTCATTGGCCAGGCTCAGTTCACATGACAGATCCAAAACAGTCTTCAGAAAGATTTGGTGTTTTCATTGGCCGAGTGAAGCCACATGGGCCGAGTCAAGCCACATGGCCCATGAATGATAAAGGTGGTTTCTCCAAAGATAAATCAGGTGTTTATGAGAAGAAGGGGGAATGGATAACAGACAAGTGTAATATACCAAATGATCCTTAGGGTCTCACATCTTAGGGCTTGTCACTTTACAGTGTCAATTGTATTTTTCTTCTTCCTCTCTCCCTTCCCCTACTTTTGCTGAGTTACATTTGACTTTTGCCTAGATTGTTAACAGAGCCCCTTAGCTATTCTTCTAGCCTCTGCTTTCTTACACATAGCCAGCCTGCATAATGAATAGGGTACAATTCACATGAAAATCTGCATGAATTCACTGTGTGCCACACAGTGGACCTGGGTCCACAACTCCACTCCTCATGTGACACCCCCAGAGTAATCTACAGTGTAATTCTGAAAGTGCCAAGATCTGCAGAGGCCACCAGACCAGGATGAAGGTCAGCAAGATTATCATTTGAAGGAGGAAGAGAAACACCATGGTTAAAGGACAGAAACTGGAACAGTTTAGAGCAGTGATAGAACAATGAGATAGAAGATTGATAGATACGGGTAGAACAACGAGAAGAAATACTCACATGATATTGGACTCACCGACGAAGGATGCAAAGCTGTGTGGATTGGATGTTCCCTAAACACAAAGAACTTCCAATTGGGTAAGGGGAGAGAACCCCACTGGTATCTATGATACACACCAGTATGTAGATGGAGCCTAAGGGGGGACTGCCCATATGCTACAGATAACTTGTGGCTGGAATGGTGAAGGACAAAGGTGGGTTTGAGCTGGCCTTTTAAAAAAAAATCTTTAAGTGTTTTGCCATCATGCATGTGTACTCACTAAAGAGAGATAAAGAGAGGGAAAGTGAGGAATCACTCCCCAGAGGGGATGGCCACACCACAATCTCCTCTCCTCCACTCTCCTCTCAGGATTTTGAGTATGCATGCGCATGTGCCCGGCATGATTTTTCAAGCCACCAGGTCCAGGGCTCTAACCTCAGTCTTGAGCTGGTCTTTGAAAGGCAGGTAGGCTTTTCTGGCTAAGAGGAGATGAGGAGAAGGGCATATTTGGGAAACAGAATGACTTGAACAAAGACATTGTTCAAGGTCCATTCAGTAGGAGGCCAGAGATCGATGAATGGTGTAGAGTAGCTCTTTCTGCAGGGTGATTGGATATAGATTGGATATAGACTTTGAGACAGAGTTTAGGCCAAATCATGGAGGGTGTTGAATGGCACTGGAATTTAAAGATGCAGATGTGTCAGGTGCTGAAAAAGACATGATGCTAAGGACACTCAGATGTTTGTCTGGAGGTCTGGGGGGCCATTTGCCCTTGACATGCTTTTAAGAGAGTGAGCAGGTGAGTGGCCTGAGCTCCTGGGATCTTGCATGGCAAGCCCCCTGTCCAACTTCTGGGCAGCTGGCATTCTCTTGCCCTCAGCATGGGGGTAGGGGTGGGCCTGTCGCCTCAGCAACCAGGACTCAGGTTCCAGAGCAGATTTTAGCCCACGGCAGCAGAGCCATCCTGACATTGGCTCCCTACTCCTAGCGCCATCTTTGCTCCCAGCCAGGCTGTGCTCATTTAGGGTTTTCTGGTGAATTGAGCAGCTCTTGCAGGCTATGCAAGGCCTTGGAGCAGGCAGGGACAGGCTGGCAGAGAGACTCCCTGAAGGCCCTATTTGCATGCTCGGTGTGTGGTATAATTTCCCAGCTGGTCCGAAAGGTCAGCCAGGGGATTTTGTTTGTGAAAATAGAGAGGAGCATAAGTTGCTGACTATTTCTTTTTTAATTCTTTTTCTCTCCCTTCCTGGGACTGGGAGCTGGGTTATGCTCCTTGCCAGAAGCTTTTCCTCCTTGTCAACTGATAGCCTCTCTTTCTTCTCTTCTCCAAGGTAAAGGATGGGTTCTTGGCTGTATGTCTGATCGTTTCTGAAAAGCCTTCAATTCTCTGCTCACAGAGGCTGGCTTTCGTGCTACTTGTGCAACATGACATGGTATGTGTGCCAGGACTTTACCCCAAGGTCCCCTAAGAAGTGCACCGCCACCTCAGAAGCCACTGCTGCTGCCCCTCGATGGTCCCTGGAATGGAGCAGTCAGGGGTGGCAGTTAGAATACATCACTGATGGATGATTGGCCAATATGGACGACTTTCCAGTCTCCATGTGGCGAGGCCAGATAAGGTCAGAGATGCCTCTTCTCTGGACCAGATGAATTCAGGAAGTGCTGGGTAAGGAACAGATGCCCAGTGTCCTGTGCAGAGGACTCATTTCTATGAGACTCTTCCCCACTCTTTGGCTACACTCCAGCAAGAGCCCACTTCTACGTTTTCTCTCTGCATTCTGTTGCTGGTGGGAGGATTCAGAGTGGACTCTATTAAACCAAAAATGCAGATGCCTCTAACACAGCCCATCAGAAGGATAAATACAAATCTGTTGGTTGGAGATATTTGTGGGTTTCGGTTGCAACATACTAGGGATTCTCACACACACCCGCACACCTCTGTGAAGGAAGCCCACCACTGATGCTTTATAAGAAGGGAGTGTGCTCTGCAGGTTAAGAGCATCTGGCAGAGTCAGACAGAAATAGGTGAAAACGTCCAGCTCACCCACTTGCCTGGGAGACTGGGCAAGTCACATTTGGAGCATCAGCATCCACATCTGTTAGCTAGGATACTAGCAGTCCCCACCTCACCGTGACTCGGAAGGACAAGACAAGCCAACCTTGTAAGGGTTTCACACAGAGCTCAGCACATACGAAGCAAGTGGCGGCTACCATTATTAAGGCCATGGCTTTGTAATTATTGGCATTGATCAACCAAAGTGGAGGAGAATGGTCCTGAGGAAAGTCCCACGTGCTCTCAACTGCTGGTGCTCCCACAAACAATCCAGACAGCTGTTGCAAAATGGCACTGACACAGGGGCTAATTTTACACAATATTAAATTTTAGATGCAGCTGGGTCATCCCCAGCACCTTCCCACTCACATCTGGCATGCGGCCCCACAGAGGCCGTCTTCTCTCTGACTTCCAGATTGACCTCAGGAGGGTGTTCGTAGCTCAGCTATCAAAGGGTTGTTAATTTTACACACGTACCACATTAATGCACACTCCAAATGGTCTCATTAGTTTTTCTGCTGATAGCCAGCTTTGGAATGGTTGCTCTGACTGTAGAAATCCTGCAGACATGAACTCTCATTATTTTTAGGGATAACACCCCCATGCACCCATAAATAGAGGGCAACCTTCATTTGGGCTTTCTCTGTGGTTCCATTGGTCCATTTTATGGGGAAAGTGGTGAGTCGGAAAATAGCACTTTGCCGTTCAGGTGTGACAGATGCAAGTAGGGTGTCTCAGTTTGCACGATGCAGGAAGGGAGTTGGGCATGTAGGTGAGGATCAGATACCCTGGTGGACCACAAGCTTGAGAGCTGTGGGCAGGGCAAAGTGGTTCGAATGACTGACACAGATCGCGCCAAGTATGTGAGCATCTGGTCCTAGGCTCAGCCCAGTTAATCTCCCAAGGAGGAAACAGTAGACCAAAGAGGGACTCAGTAATTCTTACAAACTCTCAAAGGAGGTCTTATGAAAAGCCAGCCCTCCGTCTATGTACAACCCTTTGAGCTCTGAGTGCCAGAAGGTAACATTTTTTACTTAATCTTTACGCAAGACTCAAAGCCCTTACTTCTCAGGGATTTCTGTTAAAATTAAAATGTCCTTGGGACCAGTAGGTGGCGTAATGGTTATGTGGCTGGACTCCCATGTAGCTGAGCGCAGTTCAAGTCTTGGACTTGGCAGCTTAAAACTCATGCTGGGCACGTGTGCATCCATGCCCAAGGTCCCAGGAGAGGAATGGAGAAGAAGGGATTGTGCTGTGGCCATCCCCCCTGGGGGGTGATTTCTCTTTTTCTGTCTCTCTGTCTCTCCAGCAAGCGTACATGCCCTATAGCAAAAATCTCTCTAAAAAAATTAAAATGTCCTCATAAAGCTTCCATCATTGTAGCTGCAGGTAGGTCTTTGCCAAAGAATAAAGGGAGGTGGAGCAAAGCGTGCACACAAGAAGATCGGCGGCTCTGGCGTGCCCGCCTCCACCAGCAGGCAGAGGGGCATCGGGAGCTGGTGGCCAGTATGCTCTCTCTGGCCTCCACAGGCACCACCCTCAGGGCTATGTCTGGCAAGCCTGAAGAATGTTCATCTCCCTCTCCTTTGGGCTAGTGCCTGGAGAATGGCCCTCTGAGAAGCCATGAGGGCTGAGGTCACAGGTCTGCTCTTTGGTCTTAGGCCTCCCATCAGAAATCTAGGAGACTGGAGGTCAGCTCCACTTCACTATAGCTGTCACAGGCCCCATGGCGAAGACCCCATGGCTAACTCTCAGGCAGGTGGCTTTGCAAACTGTGTGTCTCACTGGCAAAACCAGTAACAGTAAACCTCAGGTGGGGGGACCTTTTGTGGGCAGCCCCCACACTTCTGGCTCAGAGCCAGCCCTGATTCATCAGGTTCAGGCTGACCCCATAGCCTAGTGGTTAGGGGAGCCGGATCCCACATGGCCGAGTGTGTGGGTTCAGATGGCAGCACTAGTGGCTTGAAAAACATGGCAGGCATGAGCATACCCCAAGTCCTGACGAGAGAGAAATGGAGAAGAAATTTCAGCACGGTCGTGTCCTATGGCTATCTCTCCTTCCCCCCGCCCCGTCACTCCCTAGCAAGCACACATAGCTTCTGACAACAACAGCGGGTGTAGACACTACAGAGGCAGTTTCCTACTAGAGGTATCGTTTAGCTCCCAGCCTCCCTTTTGGACTGTAAGTTCCAACAGACCAGGTCTTTCTCATCACTAGGCCTAATACAGAGCCTGGTACTCAGTGGGTGCTCAGTATTTTTGAATGAAAAAAATTGCAGCCACACTTTCACATGTCCTAGACCATGAGCTTTGAGCTGAACCATCCTCTCATGGCTGTGTGTTTAAGAAGGAAAAATAGGGGCTCACAGGTGGTGTGGTGGTTGAGGCACTGGACTTTCACATGGCTGACTGTGGTTCAAGTCCTGGAGCAGGTAGCTTGCTTTCTCACTTTTTTTCTTTCACTCTCTCTGTCTCTCTCTAAGTGAGCACATGTGCCCTACAGTCAATTTTTTTTAAAAAAAAAGTAATAATAGAATTAATTCTTAAAATATGAAAAGAAGGGAAAGCATAGATTTTACATATGATTAAAGAAAAGAGGCAAGTTATAGAACATAATGTACTTGATGATCTTAGGTTTGTGAGAGAGAGAGAGGGAGCGAGACAGAGAGAAAAGTAGGGAGAGACAGAAAGAGGCCCACAGACCAGCAGAGAGGTGGGGAAGATGCAGAGAGAGACTGACACAGTGGTGGTTGGGGGTGAAGACTGGCTTGTCTGGCTTGTGTTTGTATTTTCCCCAAATTTGGTCATGCACATGTATTAGAAGCATTTTCTGTTAAAATTATGAACAGTTCTCAAATACTTTGAAACCTGTCATTTGATGACAACTCGGCAAATGAAATGTCACCTTGCTCACAGAGTCCCTTTCGTCAGCTGTGGCTGGCTTATTTATGGGCCCCCTTTTCCTCCCAAGGCTGTGGTTTTTACTGAACTTGAAGAAACGGGATATAGAGGGGAAGGAAAAACGCACGTGCTCCTAGCAGCCTAAAGGTAGGTTTTCACCAAGCAAGCAGCTCTCTCTGCAGAGGTGAGGAACCATCGGACTGAATGAAGAGGTAATCTAAGGTCGGCATTTAAATAGATGTGTCGCTCTTCCCAGAATCAGCTGGAGAGATCAAGTGACTTCCTCTGCCACCGAGTTACCCTTCAAAGATAAACAGCATTTCCTCATAGCTTTGTGGGCTTCAAGCTTTATTCTTGGTGCTGAACTCAATGCCTCTTCTCTCCAGGAAAAGGCAATCAGAAATCTCAGTCCTCAGGGAGGAGGGTCAGAGTCGTGATTTACCCAAAGATCAGAGGCAGAGATAGGGGTTGTGGCAGGTGGAGATTGGAGAGGCAGATGGAGGAGCACCCATGAGAGGGAGAAACCACTGCCTCTGCCTCTGGGGGTTATAATCCAACTAATACTTCTTTTATGGTTTAAATTTTCTTTCCAGTGATTAAAGGAGCCTGTAGCTATAAATACATAGCCCCTGGAAAGCTATAATCTGAAATTATATAGAAAGTATAGTATGGTGGTATGGAGATTTAGGTGGATGGATCTTACATGGCCTACAGTGCAAGTTGAATCCTAGACCTGGTGGCTTAAAAAACATGCCAGGCACCTGTGCGTGCATTCCAGAAGTCCCAAGAGGGCAACGGAGGAGAAGGGACTGATGCGTGGCCATCTCCTCTGGGGGAGTGTTTCCTTTCTCTCTCTCTCTCTCTCTCTCTCTCTCTCTCTTGCATGCACATGCACACTCACACACACACACCCTATAGCAAATTTTAAAAAGAAAAGAAAGAATAAAGAAGACATATAGTTCTTTTCATCAGGCATGCACTAAAATACATGTTTCTTTGCCTTCATTTCCTGGCATTTCTGACTAGACTCATCCCAGATACTTCAACATACTACCCTGTATGCACGGATACATGTATCACCCTTGGACAGGGGCATCTTTAAAAGGTTTATGGAAATGCATATTAAGAAAAAAACAAAGCATGGATTTCAAAAATTTTTGCACCAAAATAAACTCATACGTTCCATTTTCCCTTGATTTTAGTTTAAAGTATGCGTCATACAAAATAGTTTCACTGCCCTAAAAATCCTCTCCACTCTACCTATTCATTCCTCCCTCTCCCCTGGCAATCACTGATTATTTTTTCTTCCTTCCTTCCTTCCTTTCTTCCTTCCTTCCTTCCTTTCTTTCTTTCTTTCTTTCTTTTTTTCTTTTTACTATCTCCAGAGTTTTGCCTTTTCCAGAATGTCATAGTTGAAATCATACAGTATTCAGCCTTATCATATTGGCTTCTTTACTTGGCAATATGTGTGTTTTCTTCATGTCGTTTCATGTATGACAGTTCATTTCTTTTTAGCATTAATATTCCATTTTCCGGATGTACCTCAGTTTATTTATCCACTCACTTGTTGAAGGATGTCTTAGTTGCTTCCAACTTTGGGCAGTTGTTTTATTTTTTGTTTTTGTTTTTGTTTTTGTTTTGAGAGGTTTTTGCTATAGGGTATGTGCGCTCACCAAGACAGAGATAGAGAGACAGAAAGCGAGAAATCACCCCCCCTGGGGGGAATGGACACGCCGCAATCCCTTCTCCTCAATTCTCCTCTCGAGATCTTGGGCACGCACACACACACACCCTGCGTGAGTTTAAGCCACTGGTTCCGAGACTCGAACCACGGTTGACTACATGGGAGTCCAACGACGTAGCCATTACGCTAACTGCTGGTCCCTGGGAAGTTTTGAATAAACTATTATAAATATCTCTGTGTAAGTTTTTGTGTGAAAATAAGTTCTCAGTTCATTTAAGTAAATAACCAAGTAGTGTGATTGCTGGTTTGTATGTTGAGAGTATGTCTAGTTTTGTAAGAAGTTGCCAAACTGGTGCTCGCATCGGCAGCACATGTACTAAAATTGGAACCACACAGAGAAGATTAGCATGGCCCCTGCACAAAGATGACACGCAAATTCATGAAGCATTCCATATTTTTAATGAAAATATATTGAATGACGAAGTGGGGATTTTAATGTCTCTGTATTGACTCACATGCATGACATTCCCTCTGGAAAAAGAAATGCAATACACTGTAAAGTTATATGTGATTCAATATAATATAAACAAAATTATGATAAAAATAAATTTTTAAAAATGGATGCACTTATGTTATACATCACTTTAGAAAAAAAAAATTGGCCAAACTGATTCTCACAATGGCTTAATCTGTTTTTGAATTGCTAACAGAAATACTTGGGACTGGGTAATTTATAAAGTAATAGAAGTTTATTCTACTCAGAGTTTGGAGGTCCAGTGCCCAGAAATAAATCCCTCTTGTGGCATAGGGCAGGATCTTGAGTGGAGCTACCATCCATGAGTTTCTCTGTCTGGGGACAGCAGTTCACCCTGTGACCTCATTTCTTTAATGGATCTAAGTTTAAATGCACACCAAAACTCAATCACAGGGCCCCCACCCTAATCACACCTAAAGGCCCCAACCCTGGATATCATGATGGAATTAAGATTTCACTTAACACTTTTGCAATACCATCAATAATCAACATATGCATTTTGAAGGACATCCAAATTCAAAAACATGAACCTTTGGGGGACAAGTATCCAAACTATAACAGTCATGATGAGAGTTCCTGTTGCTCCATATCTTCACCAACATTTGATGTTGTCAGTGTGGAGGATTTTGATCATTCTCCTAGATGGGCAGTGGTAACTCATCTAATTTGCAAGTTTCTGACCTATATTTTCCTTCTCTCTGAAGAACTTCTTTGAACATTTCTTGCAAGGCAGTTATGCCAGCAAGAACTTCCCTCAATTTTTGTTCATTTAAGAAGGTCTTTATTTCTCCTTCACTTTTATTTTTGAAAGGGGAGAGGGTGCCCCTATGACTTGGTCTTTTGTATTTTTCTCTCTCAGACTTGTCCATGCTGAGCCTGCAGCGATCTATCAATTACAGTGTAGATTTTCCTACCCCAGCACTGGATCCTGTGGAGGTTTCTGCTTCTAGATTCTGGTCAATAGTTGTAACTCTCTATCTTCATCTCTGTCTCTCCAATTTGGGGACAGCAGTTCACCCTGTGATCTCATTACTTTAATGGATCTAAGAAGAGTTGTTGATTGTACTTTGTTTAGCTTTTCACTGTTTGGTAAGATGGAGTGATGACATGAAGCTGCTTACATCCTCCCCCAACAGGGCAGCTGCTTATCTTTTAATTTAGAGATGAACTTGAAGTTGTGCTTATCACCTCTGTTCACACCCCACTGGCCTGGATTTAGTCACAGCGCCTCATCATGCTGCAAAAGGGTGACTGAGAAATGTTTTTGTTTGTTTGTTTGTTTTTGCCAGAGGTCACATGCACTTGCCCAAGAGAGACTGAGACAGAGGGAGAAAGCATGCCCCCAGTGGGGTGTGGTCACCTTGAAATCTCTTCTCCATTTATCCATCCCATTGGGATTTGTGGCAAGCACACATATGCACCAGAATGTTTTTCAATCCTCTGGGGCCAAGATTTGAACCATGGTCAGCCATGTGGGATCCAGCTTTCTTAATTACGAGGGTATGGGTCTGGCCTCAGAAATGTAATCTTTATCACATTAATTTATAAAATACTCTTAGTGCCTTCTATGTTGCTAAACATTGTTCTGGGTGCTAGGGATACAGCAGTAAAAAAAGCAGGCAAAAAGTAACTTTCCTCTTCAAGTTCATATGGTACTGGGATGGAGAGATATAAACACATAAAGAAAGAAAGAAAAATAAATAAATAAGAAAACAAAACCTATGATCTTCCTGATGGTGATGAATGTGATGGAAGCTTCAAAACCTAAGGCAGGGCAGGGGACAGGGAGGGTGGGAGTGGAGGGTGCAACCTTGTGCAAAGACAGCCTTCCTTGAAAGGTGACATCCGAGCACAGGTCTGATGGAGGTGAGGAAGTAACCCATGATTGAACTTGAGGAAAGAATGTTCCAGGCAGAAGGAGCAGCTGAGCCCAGTGGCCTCAAGGTCAGTGGAGGGAGACCGGCTGGCATGATGGAGGGCCAGTGAGAAGGCAGTGTGGAACAGAGTGAGCAGGTGGCACTAAGAACAAAGAACAACAGGAAATGGGGTGAGGCCCAGCCTCAGAGGCACAGGCAGTGAGGCACCTCTGTGATGCTGGAGCCATATAGGAAAACCCAGGGTTTGGCTCCTGGGTTAGCGTAAACAGAGCAAAGCATTATTCTGGCAAACTGGAAGGCTGGGGGAGGATTGTGGCATGGCAGGATTCTATTGAGGGTCTCTTTCTCTTTCTCTCTCTCAAGAAGTAACTTAAGAGGAAAATAAAAGCCTACAGCAAACTGTTCCTAAGGATGTATAAATGGGGAGTGGGATAGGAGCCAGACTAAAGTGGGGGAGACAGATCTAAAACTGACTGCAGTAGTGTCCACAGGGAGGTTGAGGCCTGAGTTCAGGGAAGAAAGTGTAGAGAGAAGAGCGACAACAGGCAACTGGTTAGGAAACTGCATGAGTAAAATTGAACAGGCCGGTGATGGCAGAGCGAGCTGGAGAGAATAATCTGGGACAAGTCCCAGCTCTCTGACTTTAGTAATTGAGTAGATTCTAAGGCCAGGTACACAGAGAAGAAACAAATGGAAAGGATCCAAACTGGGCCTGTGCACAAGGATGTATCTAGCTTGGGCGTGTTGACCTCCATGTGTGCATCTCCAGGGAGACAGCTAACCACAGTGGGTAGAGTCCAAAGTCCAGCAGTAAAGTCCTTTCCAGGATCTAGATGCAAAAGCTCTCAGCCCAGGAAGGTGAGGGCCAGGCAGTGACACAACAGTAACACTCTGGACCCACGTGGGAAGGTTCTGTGTCCACATCTCATGACTTCCCCAAGCATGTAAGGTGCATTTGTGCATATCTGTGAGCCAGCCTAGCTGAGGCTGGGAGGTGATCACAGCTTGAAGACCCTGGTGGGGGTGCACCTGTCTCCCTGTCTCTCTCCCATGGAAGAAATAAATAATCTTTGAAAGAAAAAAAACAAAGTGGGGCCAGCAGGTGGCATGGTGGTTAAGGTGCTGGACTGTCACATGGCTGACCACAGTTCAAGCCCCAGACCTGGTGGCTTGCTTTCTCACTTTCCCTCGCTCTCTTGTCTTTCTTTGGCCAAATTTAAAAAATAATAATAATAAATAAAATTAAATAATTATTTAAAAAGAAAAAAAGAATAGCTAGGTAAGCATTACAATCCTGATTATTAAGGATGAGCAGGTGGTATAGAGCTTAAGGCAGTTGGATCCCACATGGCCAACAGGGCGGTTCAAATCCTGGGAATAGCGACTTGAAAATCATGCAGGATGTGTGTGTGTTGTGTGTGTGTTGTGTGTGTGTGTGTGTGTGTGTGTGTGTGTGTGTGTGTTTGTGTGTGTGTGTGCCCAAAATCCAGAGAAGAAAATGAAGGAGAAGCAATTGTGGCATGGCCATCCTCACTGGGGGGTGATTTCTCGTTTTCTCTCTCTGTCTCTCTCTGGAAAGTGCGTGAACCCTATAGCAAAAAAAAAAAAAAAAAAAAAAAAAAAAAAGTGAGTGATGGATGGTATAGGAAAAGAAAGCAGTGGACCAGAAGGGAACCCTTGGGGAAATTAAAACATTTCAAAGTTGGCAAAGGAGGAAGACCCTATAAAGCAGGACAACAAGCAATGATCAGAGAAGTAGGAGGAAAATCATGAAAGCTATCAAAGCTATCTAGAAAGGCCCTGATATGAAGGAGTGTCAAATGAAAGATCCAGTTGCAGTCAGACTGGGAATGCCCACTGGCTTTGATGATTTGAAGGTCATACTTTTGAAAGCAGTTCAAGTCAAGTAGTGGGATCAGAAGTCAGGTGGTGGTGGTGGGTTTGGAAGTGAGGAAGTAAAAACTCCTAGGTGCTATTCCAGGATGGTTAGACTCAGAAGGAGAGGTCACCCCTTCATAGGCAACTCTTGATATATTTATAGACTGAGGGCAATGAGCTAATGGAAAATAAGACAGTGAATTTATGGATCAAAGGGGATTATGGGTGGAGCAACGTTCCCAATGGTGAAAGAAGATAATGAATGAAAAGCCGAGGTAAGGTGGGAGTAGGGTAGGGCTGGGTGTGTGCGTGTGTGTGTGTGTGTGTGTGTGTGTGTGAGAATGGGGCAGGAGGTAGGTACCTTGAATAGAAGAAATGCCTTCTTCCTAATACCCTGAAGAGATTGAAAGGATATTTATAAATGATATAGGGATTAATTGGTTGTTGATGCAAGGATCAGGGGACAGAGGACTCAGAAGTTCATACCAGTGGCCTCAGTTTTCCTGATGAAGCCAGCAAGACCACGTGTTGAAGGAGGGCTGGCCTTGAGGAGTAGAGTGAATGCCTGGCAAAGACACCAGGCAGAAGGGGTGAGAAGTCGGCCGAGGAGATGGAGATCTACACTCAAGTTGGCTTCGGTGGCGAAGAGAGAGAAGACGGGAGCGTCCAGCGTATGGGGTGGCGACGGAAAGAGTAATGAACTCCGTGTTCTGCGAAATGGTGGGATGTCATCGGGAAAGTCACAATGCATTGTTCTATGCAAAAAAACACCTAATATTAATGGTGCAATGAGAACGGGGGAGCGGTGGAAATAGATAAGGTCGTTCACTGAGAGCACCATGGGGGAAGGGTTCTTAAACTTTTTCAAACCCAGTTCTAAACTAAAAACTCATAATTGGATTTTTTAAAACAATTATTTATTTATTTATTATTTTAATTTGCTGTAGGGCTCATGTGCTCATCAGAGGGAGACGGAGAAAGAGGAAGAGAAAGTGAGACAGCAAGCCGCCAAGTCTAGAATTCAAACCTTGGTCAGCCGTGTGGGAGTCCAACACCCCAACCACCCCACCACCTGCTGGCCCCCATATTTGGACATTTTAAGAAATGTTTTTGCAGAGGTACTTCGTTTTGTTTCCCTAACAGCACTGTGAGGCGTACGTGATAACTTCTCTATTCTACAGAGAGACAAATTGCGATAGTGGCATACACACTTCTCCCTCATTATACCAAGAGCTCCCTGAGGGCAGAAACTGCCTTGAGGCTCTGCATCTCCCTAGGAAGTGTCCAGCACAGGGCTTGGTGCAAACACGGGTGAGTCGTCTGCAAACACGGGCAAGGACCTTAACCCTTGGCCATGTCTCTCCATGTAAACCAGCCAAGATGGCCAGTTACCCATCACACAAGGAGTTGAGTGCAGCCTTGCTGGTTTCCGGGGAGTGAGTCAGCCTCGCTGATCTCCGGCTGAGATCATGGGATCTGGTAGGAAGGCTGAGAGGCAGACAATTATCTAAGGCCTTCCTTCTTCCCCCTGAGACTTGTCTTCCCTTTATGTTCAAAGGTCTGGTATCTCTCTCTCTCTTTTAATGCCAGAGGACATGTGCACATGGATGAGAGAGAAAGAGAGAACGCTCCCTGTAAGGGGCATGGTCATACTTCAATCCTTTGTCCTCCAGTTCTCCCTCCCTTCAGGATTCTGGGCACACATACGCACACCTGCTGCATTTTCAGTCCTCTGCTCCATACTTCATCTCTGCACCACAGAGCCAGCCCTGAAGGTCTGGTATTTGAATATACCCAGAAATCCACTACTCCCCCCACCTCTTCTGTTACTATTATGTTGTTCTAAGCTTGCCTTCTCCTTCTCCTTGGTCTCCCATGGTCCCTGTCCAGGGTACAACCTATTCCCTCTACCAGAGCAACCAGTCACAGTGTTAGTCAGACCGTGTCCTTTCTCAGCTCAGTAACCTGCATTGACTCCCTTCTCATCCCAGGTGAAAGCCAGAATCTTTCCATATTCTTTTAGTGCTATGAATTATCTGCCCTGCCAACTCTGACGCCCCTGTCTGATCATTTACCATGGTATCTTCTTTCTTTTTTTTTTTTTTTAAGGAGAGATTTTTTGCTATAGGGCATGTGTGCTCGCTGGAGAGACAGAAAGAGAGAGAGAGACACTCCTCCCCTTCCCCGAGGGATATGGCTATGCCACATTTCCTTCTCCTCCATTCTCTTGGGATTTTGGGCACACATGCACATGCACCCAGTGTGAATTTAAGTTTCTAGATCTGAGACTCAAACCATAGTCGACTACATGGGAGGTACGCCATCTGCTGGTCCCGGTGTCCTCTTTCTTAAGGCACCAGGGCCGGGCGCACTTTGAGAGCTTGCCTGGAACTCTGCTGCGTTGGATTCATTACTGCTCCCTCCTTTCCTCCCTAGAATGCTTTCGTTTCGTTTTTTTTGTTGTTATTGTTTTTGTTTTGTTTTGTTGCTACAGGGTGATTGTGCTCGCCCGAGAGAGACAGAGAGAGGGAAAGTGAGAAATCCACCCCCTACCCCCCTCGTGGGAATGTCCACAGTGCATTTCCTTCCTTCTCCATTCACCTCTATTCTCTTCTTGGGATTTTGGCCATGCACACAAACACCCCCAGTGTGATTTTCAAGCCGCCACATCTGGTACTTGAACCACACAGTCAGCCATGTGGGAGTTCAGGGCCTTAACCACCACGCCACCTGCTGGCCCCTTTCCTCAGATACTTTATTCAGGTATCTCCATGAGGCATCCCCAACTACCCTACCAGATGTTACAGCCTCCTACGCCTGGCCCTGATATTCCCTGTCCATTTCTCTGTCTTCTTTTTTATCCAGCCCTTGATGCTGATTAGGATTCAGCATGTTTTACTCCCTTGCCCTGTACGCTTTCTGCCTGTCCCCACCAGGCAGTGACTTACATGTTTTGCTCAGTTCTGCGCCCTTCATATTTACCCAGGACAGTGTCTGGCACAGAGGATGCACTCTATGAATATTTGCTGAGTGAATGAACTCTGGTTCAGGGCGGGCCTCTTATCTCCTAGTTAAGAGTGGGTATTTTCAAATTGTTTCACAAGCATTCATTTTGTTTTTTGAAAGTAGAGGCCTGGCGACCAGCAGATGGTGACATTGCTGGACTCCCACATGGCCAACCACGGTTCAATTCCTGAACCTGGAGGTTTGAAACTCACGCCGTTGCATGTGTGTGCGTGCCCAAAATTCCAAGAGGAGCATGGAGGAGAAGGGGTTGTGGCATGGCCACTTCCTTTGGGGGGTGATTTCTCACTTTCTGTTCTCTGTCTCTCCGGCAAGCACATGAGCCCTTTAGCAAAAATCTCTCTTAAAGGAGAAGTAGAGGCCTGGTTTACACTTCATGCCTGCTGATTAATGCAGTGATGGACCTCATAGCACAACTGCATTCGTCCTCAGTCCCATCCACCCACTTTATGCCTGGACCCCTTGTCCTTCCCAGACTCCTATTTCTTTTCTTTTTGTTTTTCTGTTTTTTTTTTTTTTTTTTTTTTTTTTTTTGAGAGGTTTTTTGCTATTAGGGCACGTGTGCTCGCCAGAAAGACAGAGAGACAGAGAGACAGAAAGCGAGAAATCACCCCCCCCTCAGAGAGGAATGCCACGCCGCAATCCCTTCTCCTCCATTCTCCTCGGGATCTTGGGCAGGCACGCACATGCAACCGGTATGAGTTTAAACCACCAGGTCCGGGACTCTAACCGCAGTCGACTACATGGGAGTCCAGTGATATAGCCATTATGCCAACTGCTGGTCCCCCCAGACTCCTATTTCTATTCCCTCTGCTCTTTCTGCTGCTTGTCATGGGAAAATCTCATCGCCTTGGAGAAATTCTTCTTTCCTACTGCTTCTGCTGATTTCATCTTTGTTTTTTCATCAGAGATGAGGAGGTGGGAAAGGAGTGGGACATGTATTCAGACCAGCACACACTATCTAATGAAAGAAAATGCCTGACATTCTCAATGGCAAATCAATCCGGAAGCCCTGGGACTGGAGAAGACCTAGGAAGTCAGCTCATCCATCTTCACACCTCTAGGCAGTTCTGTAAGGAAAACCATCCCTGAAAGCAACCATCTGGCTTTTTCTCTGACTCTTCTCTAAGGAAGCACCTTCCCAAGCTCCTTTGATAAGCCATTTTGATGCCCTAGTGGAAAATAATAAAGTTATTGCTACAGCAGTGCAGTTAGGGTTATGGAATTGGAGCTCAGACGCACCACCCTGGAGTCACTGGTAGGAGGCCGGCCTCCGAGACCAAACTAACATGGGTTTGAATCTTGAATTGAGCACTTGCTAACTGGGTAACCTTGCACAGATTAGCCTCTACAAAAGAGATAGGACTTAGGGTTTCTTAGCATCTTTCGTTTTATCTACCTCTCTATATACACAAACATGCACATACACGCCCATGGATGAGGGCACTTCAAAAATATTTCCATTCATAGAAAAATGCAATTCAAGTATGAGTTTATTGGGTCAGCAGCAGGTGGCTTGGTGGTTAAGGCGCCGTACTCCCACACAGACAACCATGGTTTGAGTCCCAAATCTGGCAGCTTGCTTTGTCATTTTCTCCCTCTCTCTCTCTCTCTTTCCATCTCTGTCTGGTGAGCACATGTGACCTATAGAAAATTTTTTAATAATAATAAATAAAATTAAAGAAATAATTCTTTCAAAAAGAAGTACAAGTTTATTTTGGTGCAACACATTTTTGAAATCCATGAATAGTTTTTTTTTTTTTTTTAAAAAAAGAAATATTTTATTTGACTTTATTTATTTATTTATTTATTTATGTATTTAAATTTGACAAAGAGAGAGAGAGAGAGAAAGTGAAAAGTAAGCCACCAACTCTGGAACTCGAATCATGGTTGGCCATGTGGGAGTCCAGCACCCTTAACCACCATGCCACCTGCTGGCCCTAAAATCCATGAATAGTTTTTTAAAATTGCCTATTTATTATTATTATTTTTTAGAAGTTTGCTATAGGGCATATGTGTGCACCAGAAAGAGACAGAGACAGAGAGAGAAAGGAAGAAAGCAAGCCACCAAGTTTGGAACTTGAACCACAGTCAGCCATATGGGAGTCCAGTGCCTTCACCACCATGCCCCCTGCTGGCCCTGAATAGTTTTTAAATAATACACATTGTCTATGAACTCTCGAAGCCCCCTTGTATATGTAAATAATACTTGTATGTAATCTCTATAAATGTGTACTCAATAAACATTTTTCCTCTCTTCCTTCTTCTAGCATCCCCCCTGCCTACCCTGATGCACTTCATGTTAATAAACCACCTATGTCTACATTCTATAGTGTTCTAGGCCTTTGATGCTTTCATCTTGCGGATACCCCAGACTTTTGCAAGGATTCTCTCTAAAGTCGTTTTAATCCGATGATAAATATGGTCAACCTAGAGGATAGACACCCAGGCTATGGAGTTTAGATTTGAGTCCTGACTTCAAAATTCATGAGATGTGTGATTTGGGGCACTTGAGTTTCTGGAGTCTTCATTTCTTCATCTGTAAAATGGGTGCAAAATGTCTGCTACCTCTAGGTCAACAGGTGGTGTGGAGGTTAACATGTCAGATCCCACATTGTCAACAGTGTAGAGGGCACTGCATACGGAAGCCATCTTGAGCTATCCGCCATCTTGAGCTATCCACCATCTTGGAAACCATTAGGCTTCACTTCCTCACTGAGCAAACCGTTTCTCAGAAATCATGTGACCAACTGTTCTCCCCGAGGGGGCGGTTGGGTTTCTAGGCAACAGGAGAGATCCACCCACACCAATGATTGGTTCATGCTGTTCTATCTCATTTGCATTTCGGGCAACCAATCAGTGCCCAACAGCCTGTATATAACTCACCATTTTTCCTCAATAAACAGAAGAAGAAGACTTGATCAGCACCTTATATTGTCTCCACTCTGTGTGTGTGTGTGTGTGCGTGTTTGTCCCATCTCTCACTCCCTCCCCCAGGGAACCTGTTCGACTGTCCCCCGAGTCGGAATACAACAGTATGGTTCAAGTTCTGGACCTGGAGGCTTGAAAATCATGCCAGGCACGTGTGCTTTGTGCCTCAAATCCCAAGAAGAGACTGGAGGAGAAGGGACTGTGGTGTGACCATCCCCCTTGGGGGGTGACTTCTCACTTTCCATCTCACTCTGTCTTTGTCTGTCTCTAGCAATTGCACTCACGCTATAGCAAAACAACAACAAATTCACTATCCAATGGAGTTCCTGCAACATTAAATGCAATTATGCCCAAGAGGGATCCAGCATAGTGCCCTGGGACTCAGTATGTGCCTAACCCGTAATAATCACCATGATATCAATAATATGAGCGGGTCTTTAAAAAGTTCATGGAAATCTATATTAGGAAAGAACTATGCATGGATTTCAAAAATCATTTGCACTAAAACAAACTGATATCTTAATTTCATTGTTGTTTTTTCTTTTTTTTTTTTCCCCCAGAGGGTGCATGCACTTCCCAGAGAAAAAGAAAGAAAGAAAAAGCACTCCCTAGTGGCATGTGGCCTTCATCCTTCATTTCTCCATCCTATCAGGATTTGGGGCATGCGCGCACATGTGGTTCGAATCACAGAGCGTTTTTTTAAGTTGCTAGGGCTGGGATTCAAGTTGCAATCAGCCACGTGGGTTCCAGCTCCCAACCACAGCCTCCTGCAGACTTTTTGAAGTCCTCTCCAGGTAGCTAACATTGAATGGTATTGCCAGTTTAATACAGTGAAGCATTAGGAAGTACCTTACCTATACACATATTAACTCATTAACAGTCAATGGCGGAGGAAGTCATTGCTTTCATTATCATTACTATCATCATGTTTTAAAGATCCGTGAAGAAAGGTGACAGAGTTCTTTCGTCTCCAAGGACCTATTATTCTGTTGTAAAAGTCAATGAGGTGCGCCTAAGGTGATGTGAGTGGCTGGTGTTAACCCTGCAGAGAGGAGGGGAAGGTGGAGCCCAGAGAACAATGAGGGAAGGAAATGGCAGTAAGGAGCTGGCCTGCTACCCTGCACACCGAGGTCAGTCCTCACTGTGCAACCACTGGGCACCGGAGTTCCTTTCTCAGGCCTGGAACACGGTAGGCCGACCCTCACAACAGCAGGAGTGGTGACTAGGACAGGGAGGGTGGCAGGGAGGGTGACAGAGAGAGGGCATCGAGTTTTCAGGGCAGTGGGGCGCCGTTTGCGGTTCACAAGGGCACATGTCTCCCAAAGTGTAGGTGAGAAGGAGGAAGGGGGGTGTGATTCGAATCTGCAAAAAGCCACAGCAGGTGTGTGACCTAGCCAAATCAGTGGCTGGATTTGAGCTGAACAAGGAAGTCGACAGTGTCACTGTCGTCAAAGTGCCCTGAAAACATTTTCATTCAGCCTGCAATTTTTCCAAGGACAAAGAACTGAGAATTATTATTTTCAAACACACTAAAGAAAATGGAGCACGAGACAATTTCAGAGACTATGACGGTATTACCATTCATCATAAAAGAGAAAACCTGCTACGTATTGGAGGTCCTGCTAGCTGCAGAATATCTACATGATTCCTAACACAGAGATTTGAGGAGTTGCAGTTTTCTATTATAAGAGGAGGCGACAGACCATTTTAAAAAAAAATAGTGCAATTCCCGTTACCAATTTGGGTTACCAGACCTCAAATGTCCTTCCTAAATTGCTACACTCTATTGAAACTCCCAATTTGCTTTAATAACATATCAATTTCTAAATTGTTAACTATGTAGAAAGGTGCCTTCCCCGAGCATTTCTGAATGTGTTCCTGAAATACTCTGGGAAGAAACAGGAGAAATAGAATCACATTTCTTTCTTTTTTTTCTTTTTCTTTTTCTTTTTCTTTTTCTTTTTCTTTTTTTTGAGAGAGATTTTTGCTATGGAGCACATCTGCTCGCTGAAGAGACAGAGAGAGACACAGAGACAGAAAGCGAGAAATCACCCCCCCCAAGGGGTTGGCCATACTGCAATCCCTTCTCCTCCAATCTCCTCTTGGGATCTTGGGCACCCACATACACCCTGTGTGAGTTTCAAACCACTGGATTTGGAACTTGAACCACAGTTGACCACATGGGAATCCGACACCTTAACCACTACACCACCTGCTGGCCCCAGAATCGTATTTCTTAGGAAGTGACTCTTATGCACCCCCAAGTTCCCCTTGGTTTTTTTTTTTTTTTCTTTTTTTCTTTTTTGCCTTTTTGCCTTTTTGCTCATTTGGCTCCCAGAGCTGTGCACAGGGCTTTCCAAGCTCAGAACTTCCCACTTTCCTCTTTTTTAAGTTCATTTTTTTATTTGTTCATTCCATGAGAGACAAGCAGCCCTAACAGGGTGGATCCTCACACCAAGGTCCACCCCCTGTTCAGCTGACCCAGAGCACAGCTGCAGGCACCTTGCACACTCAGAGAGCTCTCAGGACACGAACCCAGGACCTTTCCCAAGTGGTCTACTAGCACTGTCCTACCATCTAGTCCCTGTAGTTCCCCCTCCCCAGCAGTTTCTCTATCCCCTTCCCTTGGTGGTCACCTTTTTATTCTCTAGGTTCCAGAGTAAATATTGCCCTTCGGAGGGGACTTCACTGACCACACTCCCTAAACCAGGTCCCTCCACCACCATCGTGTCTATTTCGTGGGCAACATCAGCCTGTTTGATTTAGTTGTCCTCTTGTGGGTGGGTTCTCCCTACTTGACTCTAAGTCTCCATGAGGGCAAAGCCCACACCTATCTAATTTCTCAGGACAGTCTCAGTATCTAGCACAGCAACCAAGACCTAGTAAAGGCTTAATAAATATGGATTAATGAGGGGCCAACCAGTGTGGGGGTTAAGGCACTGGACTCTCACATGGCCAACCAGTTAGTCCCAGACCTGGCGGCTTGAAGATCACGTGCGAGCATGTGCTTGCATGCCCAAAATCCCAGAAGGAGAATGGAGCAGAAGGGATTGCAGCATGGCCATCCTCTCTAGGGGATGATTTCTGATTTCTTCATTTCTTCTCACTGTCTTTGTCTCTCTCCAGCAAGTGCACATGCCCTTGGCAAAAATCTAAAAAAAAAAAAAAAAAATTGTTAAAAGAGACGCGTGAAAGTTCAATATTTTGTTTTCATTTATGCCACACTATGGGAAGTGGGGATGCCTGGAGCATGCGCTCCTTTGCAGCTGTGTTAGGTCTGTGTGGGAGACTCGTGCACCTTACTTCACTGAAGATGAGGGGCATTGACCGCGGGTTACACAAGACCCAGAATATGACTGGCCAAATGTATTAACTCAGGGAAATACTGCTTGATTTATGACTCATCTCCATGGGGTGGTCAGGAATTGGGTTCTTCTATTTAAAAGAGAAATGAAAATCTCCTTCACCTTTGACCCTTAGTATCTATAAAAGCAATAACCCATAAAACATGGGAGTAAAAAAATCCTTCCTTATCAGATTTAAAGGATGGGACCAGCAGATGGCATAATGGTTACGTTGCTGGACTCCCATGTAGCCAACCGCAGTTCAAGTTCTGGACTTGGCTTACAACTCATGTGGGGTGCGTGTGTGTGTGTGTGTGTGTTGTGTGTGCCCCAAATCCCAAGAGGTGACTGGAGGAGAAGGGACTGCAGTGTGGCCATCTCCCCTGGGGGCTGATTTCCCACTTTCAGTCTCTCTGTCTCTCCAGTGAGCGCATGCACCCTAAAGCAAAAGCAAACAAACAAACAAACAAACAAACAAACAAAAAACCTGTTAAGACACCAGCTCACGGCCTAATGGTTAAGGCAGCCTGATACATATTGCTGACCAGGTGGTCTGAATCCCAGCTCCTGCAGGTTGAACAACACACTGGGCACAGGGCACAGGCACACCTCATGCTCCAAATCCTGACAGTGCAATCATAGAGGAGGAGGGATTGCAGCGTGACCGTGCCCCATTGCGGCGTTCCATTTCCCCCCCTCCACCACCCCCCCTCTCTGGTGAGGGCCTGTGCCCTCCAACAAATTAAAAAAAGAGAAAGTAGAGATCAAATTTCAGCCTCTTACTAATGACTTACTGTTTTCTAGCCACAGCAATAATGCTACAATGATACTTGGCGTTATCATCCTCATTTTACTAACGATTCAAATGAGAGTCATAGATAAGAAACAATTTTCCTTCCCAAGTCTTCAAACGTAGCAGGTGGCAACAGGCAGGATCCAATGCCAGGTTTGCCCAATGCCCCAATCTCACATTTAAGCCTTGCTACAAATGGGTAGCATTACCTGAGGCTGCTCTGTGCTCAGTAGCCAAGAATGGGTATCCTAGGAAAGAATTGAAGAGAGCAGGGCTGGCCCCATGGCCTGGTGGATAAGGGAGCCAGATCCCCCTTCTGGCCCACCACACAGTTTGAATCCTGGATCCGGCAGCTTGAGAAATACACTGAGTACGTGTGTACATGTACCCTCTTGTGATTTTTTTTCTTATTAAGTGAAAAAAGAGAGCTGTCCAAATGGTTATCTTTCCTTGGGAAACATCATCAAACACATCTGAGACATCTCTAACACACACCGAGCAAGGGCAGGCCTGGCATTTCCAAGTAATTAAGTACATGAAGGGCAGGAAGAACAAGGGAGCCAGAGCAGGCGGGGCTGAGGAAGCCTCCCAGGAAGGAGATGCAGTTAGCTAGACTTTCACAAAACAGTGAAGAAAAAGGAGTGTGCATATGGCTTTCTCAGTGGTCACTCCTGGCCCCTCCCGTGACATCCAGTCTCCAGCTGCACGGCTTGTGGGTCGTGGTCTGAAATAGAGCCCGGAAGGGCTGGGGGATGGCCAAGGTGTTACAGGCCTGAGGATACCCAGGGGTGACCTATGGGAGTCAGTTCCTGAGGAGCCAGGGTGGTGACCTTCCAGAAAGCAGTAGATGTCTGTTCCCTCACTGCCATGGTGAATGACTTGCTCCAAGGTGACAAAGGGACACGGGGCTGACGTCAGTAGTTCCTGCCACTTCCCCTGGAATAGAACTCATGTGAGCATGGTTTCCAAGTCTGTTGCACAAAATCCGACGTCATTGCCATTTATTTAGAATTACCACCCAAAAAAACCACCTAAAACAAGCAAAGGAACACAAAGAAAGCTTTGGAGGTGACGGGCATGCTGCTACCTTGACTGTGGTTGTATTTCATGAGCATGTGTGTATGTGTGTGTAATGTATATGTGTATGTGTGTATGTATGTATGTGTATGCATGCATATGTGTATGTATGTGTGTGTATGCATGCATGTGTGAATGTACTCCAAACTCATCATATTGTACACATTAGATACGTGCAGAATTTATTAAAATTTTATTTATTATTATTATATTTTAACTATGCTATAGGGCATGTGCACTCACCAGAGAGAAACAAAGAAAAAGAGACAGTAGGGAAAGGGAGAAAGCAAGCCACCAGGTCTGGGACTCAAACCACAGTCGGCCTGCACCTCAACCACCACACCATCTGCTGGTCCCTGTGGAAGGTTTTTTAAGTTTTTGTTTTGTTTTGTTTTAAATTCTTTTTTAAAATTTATTTATTTATTTAAGTCCATTTGTTATTATTAGTTTTTAATTTGACCAGACAGAGACATAGAGAGAAAGGGAAAGCGAGAAAGCAAGCTGCTCAGTTTGGGACTCGAACCGCCGTCAGGCATGTGGGGATCCAGAGTCTTTAACCACCACCACAGCACACACCACCTGCTGGCCCCTGTTTTACTTTAAATCCTAATGGAGAGAGGCGGAGCACCTCTGATAGGGTCTCAGTGCCATGACCAACCCCCAGCCTGAGCCAGCCTAGTCACAGGCCTGTGTGTACTCAGGGATAGCTCCCGACGCGGGAAGGCAAGACCATGTGGTCGACCTTGCAGAGAACTGTGTTTTACGGTGGAGCCACCATCTGTGCAGGTTTTGTGTATTGATTTTACCCAGCAAAGCAGTATAAAACAAATGAACAAACAAAATAAAACAACTATTGATACATTATTCACAATTGCTAAGACATGGAACCAACCCAAATGCCTACAAACAGATGAATGGCTTGAAAATGTATAGTACATATACTCTATGGCATACTACTCAGCCATAAAAAACAAGACCCTGACCTTTGGCAGAAAGTGGAGGAATATGGAAGATTTACTGCTGAGTGAAGCAAGCCAGGCTATGAAAGAGAGACATTGTATGTCTCCACTTAAAGTGTACCAATTGTCCAATTGTCCACACTCTATGGCCCAAACTGAATGACTAAAGGATATAGAAACACAGTAAATGGTTGTGAATACCAGATACAGTGTGGGAAGAGGGAGGGTGAAGGAGGAGAGTCTGAGGAAGGACATTAAAGAGAAAAATAGAGAGGCAAGACATTTATGGGACAAAGAAATGGGTTACTATCTGTTGAGGGGTAACATTATGGTATTGTTAACTGAACCCGTGCAAAATGTACACGTTGGAATTTTCACTTTGCAATCACGTTACTACGTGATTGGATGTATAAAAGAAATTGAAATAATAATAAAAATAAAAAATAGGAATGGGGTGCAGGCCAGCCAGTGGCATGATAGTGAGGGCAGCTGAGTCCCCAACAAAGCCGGCTGCATGGTTTGGTTCAGACCTGACCACCTGTGTGTGTGTGTGTGTGTGTGCTCAGGGTCCCCAGGGGAGAGTGGAGGAGAGGAGATCATAGTGTGGTGTTCCCTCGGGGGTGCTTTCTCACTCTACTTCTCTCTCTCCTTTGGCAAGAATATGTGCCCTATAGCAAATTAAAAAGCAATCGAAGAATGGCTAGGGAGAGTTTCTATGCCTTGTATTTGGTTTCAAGTTAACTCCCTACCTTGCTATGAAAGACAATGAAAAAGAGAGAAATTTTGCAGAGAATATTCTCAAGGACTTCTGTCAAAGGAGTGTTGCAATGATTCCTGAGAGAATTATTCCACAGAACCCTGGGCAGCACATCCCATTTTCCTATGTACCTGGGTTGGGAAGATAACTTGTAGGCGGAGTTACAAGGGTAACTTTGGCTATTGCTGTTGAGGAAGCCTCTGAACCTAGAAGACTAGAGCTTCCTCCTACCAGAAGCAATACCACAAGGGGTCAGCAGGTGGCGTGATGGTTAAGACGCTAGACTCCCACATGGCCAACCAAGGTTCTAGCCCTAGACCTGGGAGCTTGGAAATCATGCCAGGTGCATGTGCATGTGTGCCCAAAATCTCAGGAGGAGAATGGAGGAGAGGTGATTGCACTTTTCCCCTCTGTCTCTTGCAAGTGCACACACCCTCTAGCAAGAACCTAAAGCACACACATACACATACACACACACACACACACACACACACACACACACACACAGATCACAGCTCCGGGGATCTAGGGAGGAGGATTCACTTTGGATGATTTGGAACATTGAATTCTTTGTGATGATGTTAGGAGGAAAGAGTTTGCCTTCCTGTGTCCTATCCCCACTGCCAGAATGGATTCCATATGGACATGATTTATTCATCCTGACTGATTTCTTTAAACGTCACTGACTCTATTTGTATATATTCTTGTTGGGCCATGCTGGGATATTAGTATGCACTTAAAGTGAATATCAAAGAAAGCACTTGCTTATTGTCAGCATTTATTAGGAGAATCCAATTAAGTTCAGGTTATTGTGTTAATTATCATCCAGATTTATAAAGCTAATTTTCATACAATCCTACTGCAATGAATAGTTATATATTCATTCAACTGCCCAGGTTAAAAAAGAAAAAAGAAACCGGATACGTAAGGTGAATTATTTCTTTTTTTTTTCTTCTTTTTTTGGAGAGGTTTTTGCTAAAGGGTGCGTGCGCTTGCCAGACAGACAGAGAGAGACAGAGAGATAGAAAGCGAGAAATCACCCCCCAGGGGGGATGGCCATGGTGCAATCCCTTCTCCTCCATTCTCCTCTCGGGATCTTGGGCACGCACGCACACACGCCCGGCGTGAGTTTAAGCCACCGGGTCCGGGACTCAAACCACGGTCAACTATGTGGGAGTCCAGCGACATAGCCATTATGCTAACTGCTGGTCCCAAGGTGAATTATTTCAAGTCACCTAACCACTAGATTTGATCATAAAATGTTTATTAGAATAAGATGTACAGTTTCACTTCGAATTTTGTTTTTCTAGAGGTTTTTGTCATAGGGTGCATGCACTCGTCAGAGAGAGAGACACACACATACAGGGAGAGGGAAAGTGGGAAAACACCTCCAGGGGGAATGGCCATGCCACAGTCCCTTCTCCTCCATTCTCTTCCTGGGATTTTGGGCATACATGCACACACATGCCAGGCATAATTTTCAAGCCACTGAGTCTGGGACTCAAACCACTGTTGGCCATGTGGGAGTCCAGCGATGTAGCCACGATACCATCTGCTGAATCCCTCACTTGGAATTTTTTAGGTTTACTTCTTTCATGAGCAAGAGAGGCAAAGAGAGAGGGAGAGGCAGCTCCCAACAGTGTCTTGACATTACAATTTACTCCCCGCTTCAGCCAGCCCTGGGTCATGAGCAAGCGTATGTCGGGAGTAGTCCACCAGCCTCCAGACAAACTGGGAACCTTCCCAGCCGGGACTGCCTTTCAGAGTGTCGTATTTAACTGTTATACCACCATCTGGACCCTGACTTCCTGTTTTTACTGCTTCCATTAGCAATTGTTACAGGCAGAATTTTCATAGTAAATGTCTTACTTTCATCTTCTTTCCTGGTCATGAATTAAATTGGCCTAAATTTGCTTCTTAAAACTCAACATTTGGGAACCAGCAGTTAGTGTAATGGCTATGTTGCTGGACTCCCACGTAGTCGACTGCGGTTCGCGTCTCGGACCCGGTGGCTTACAACTCACGCCGGGAGCGTGTGCGTGCGTGCCCAAGATCCCGAGAGGAGAATGGAGGAGAAGGGATTGCAGCATGACCATCCCCCCTGGGGGGTGATTTCTCGCTTTCTGTCTCTCTCTGTCTGTCTGGCGAGCGCACGTGCCCTATAGCGAAAAACCTCTCAAAAAAAAAAAAAAAAAACAAAACAAACAAAAAAAACTCAACATTTTAAACATTTCCTATTCCTCTCTCAATTCTGTGAATACTTGTTGAAAACTTCCTCATTGACAAGGACTTTAAGCTTTTCCTCATGGGAACATAGGAAAAGGTACTTCCTAGTGCAGAGAAAATGAGAGTCACTAGGCAGGAAGGCTCAGATTTACCCGGCTGCTGAGCCCGCATGCATACCAGGGTCCATGCCCCTTTTCTTCTGACACCCCCTGACAGCAGAAACTCCTGTCCTCCGTCCAGAGGTCTCGCTCTACTTGTCCTCCGAGTGTCAGCCTTGCCAGCCTCCCAAAGGCCATCTGGACTTCCTTCAACCTCTTCCACTCACTTTGTCTCTTCCTTCTGTACCTAAAGGTCTCCCCATTGTCCATACGTATAAAACATCTTCCATCTTGATCCAGCCCCCTGTCATCCGTCCACTGCTGGTGTCCTCTGTCCCCACATTTGGGTCTGTATTTCTTTTCCTTTCCTTTTCTTTTCTTTTTTTGGAGAGGTTTTTGCTATAGGACACATGTGCTCGCCAGAAAGACAGACAGAGACAGAGAGACAGAGAAAGCGAGAAATCACCCCCCAGGGAGGATGGCCACGCCGCCAGCCCTTCTCCTCCATTCTCCTCTCGGGACCTTGGGCACGCACGCACACATCAGCAAGAGTTTAAGTCACCGGGTCTGGGACTTGAACTGTGTTGACTACATGGGAGTCCAGCGACATAGCCATTACGCTAACTGCTGGTCCCAGGGTCTGTACTTCTTCAAGAGCCAACTCCACGCCCACATCAACCTCTTGCGGTAGTCTGGCTTCTGCTCCTTCCTCTCTGCTGACGCTGCTTTGATCCAGCTCGTGCTTGCCTGCCCTGTGATCAACCCATTAGGTGCTCCTCAGCCCTTACTGTGCTTGGCTTCTTGGTGACCTTTGTCCCCTTGACAATCCTTTCCCTTTCACAGCACGCTTCTCTTAGTTCCTAGAAAGCAACATCTTCCCTGTTAGCCTCATTCTTCTGGATCCTTCTAGGTTTTGTTTATTGGTTCCGCTTCTTCTCCTTGGCCCTTACGTATTTCTGAAGGTTCTGTCCTTGGCTCTTTTCTCACTTGACACACACTGAATAGGTCATGTCTCTCATGGATCTGTTCCCTTCTATGCACTGCTGATCTCCAAGTTTAGTCCCCCCACCCCCTGTCCATGCTCACGGCCGTCAGCAGGATACTTTTGCACAAATCTAACCCAAGCTCCTCACTGAATGTCCTCTCTGGTGTCTTCCCATTGCCCTTAGAATAAAACCCATGCTCTTTTCAGAGGGCCAATGAAGCAATCCAGGATCAGGCCTCGCTGGGTTCTCCTCTCTTGATCTCTTTTCAGTCTTCTTTCTTTCTTTCTTTTTAAAGAGAGGTTTTTGCTATAGGGGGTGTGCACTCACCAGAGAGAAAGAAGGCAAGAAATTACCCCCTCCCTTGGGGGGGATGACTACACCACAATACCTTCTCTGTTCTCCTTTCGGGGTCTTGGCACACACACACACACACACACGTAGACACACACACACACACACACACACACACACACACGCTCCTGGCATGAGTTTTAAGTGGTTGGATCTGGGACTAAAATCATGGTGAACTAGTGGGAGTCCAGTGATGTAAACATTACACCATCTGCATGCAGGTCCTCAGGCTTCTTCTTGACTGGTCCGTGCTCCTCAACTCCTAACCTTATTCCATCCATTTCTTTCTACCCCAAATCCTCTTCTACTGACCCGTCTGCCTGTCATCTTCAGACCTCTAGTTAAGTGGTGCTTCCTTTTGGAAGACCTCTTTCAAGACTATTAGGTCCTTGCTGACTTATGATCTTGAAGCCCTTCTATCAAAATATTTACTGTACTTGATACTTTTAAAAATAATTATTTAATTTTATTATCATTATTATTATTATTCATTTGCTATAGGGCACATGTACTCACCAGAGAAAGAAAGAGAGAGAGAGTAAGCTGCCAGGTCTGGGACTTGAACTGCCATCGGCCATTTTGGAGTTTAGCACCTTAACCACCATGCCAACTGCTGACCTCTGATACTTTTTTATTGGGACCTGTAATGGCTACATCGCTGAACTCCCATGTAGTAGACCGTGGTTCAACCCCCAGACCTGGTGGCTTAAACTCACGCCAGGTGCGTGTGCGTGTGTGCCCAAGATTCTGAGGAAAATGGAGGAGAAGGGATTGCAGCGTGGCCATCCCCCCTGGGGGGTGATTTCCTGCTTTCTGTCTCTCTGTCTCTCTCTGTCTTTCTGGTGAGCACACGTGCCCTGTAGCAAACCCCCCCCCCCCAAAAAAAAAACGAGAATTATTTAATTATATTATCATTATTATTTTAATGATATTTGCTATAGGGCACATGTGCTCACCAGAGAGAGAGACAGAAAAAGAGAGAGAAAGTGAGAAGGTAAGCCACTTGGTCCAGGACTTGAGCCAGAGTCGGCCATGTAGGAGTCCAACACCTCAACCACCACACCACCTGCTAGCCCCACTGGTATTCCTTTTTTAAAAAGAATGATTTTATTTAACTTTATTTATTTACTTACTTTTTAATTATTTATTATTATTATTATTATTATTTAATTAGACCAGAGAGAGACAGACAGAGAGAGAAAGTGAGAAATCAAACTGCCAGGGCCAGGACTTGAACTGCAGTCAGCCATATGGGAGTCCAGCACCTTAACCACTGAGCTACCTTTTAATCTATTGCTTTTTGCTACTTCCAAGCCCAATGCTGAAATGCACTAGGTAATCAAATTATTGTTGAATGAATGAATGAAAAGATAAATTTACCTAAATGATTAGCATTATCTGAGTATTGTTGCTTGAGAATCTTCACAGCCCTTCACTAAGATGGTCCTTGTGTGTTTTCCCATTCACTAAGCAACTGCTGCTTCTAAACCAATCTGCTCATTCATAACATTTAGGCTGTTTTGTAAAACTGTGGAGGAAGAGGCTACACCAGCCAGGACAGCTGTGTTGTTTTCTTGCGCAAAGAAATAGGGTGTGAGTTTAATTGAAAAGGTGTCTACCATCTGATTCAGACAGCTCCTGGCTATTTTCTTCTTTACACTTGCTGAGTAGTCTGCACCTATACTCTGAAACCTGCCTTGAGAATTACGTTTAATAGCTGATCAGGCAAATATTTTCAACACTTAAAAATGATGTATTATAACCCTACATGTGGCTTCATTCATTCCTTAGACCTAGGTTCTTACAAAGAAAAAATCCAAACTGTAATTTCTAATGGAAAAGCAGGGTTAGATGTGCAGTATTAACGTTGCAGAAAAGCTTTCAGGAGGAAAATACTAGTATCATAAATTGAGGAATTCCTTTCCTATGTCTCCTTCTGAGTGAGACAAGAGTAATGCAGAACAGGTCTTCCTGGGGACTGTAGGGATGTCACATCTTTCTAAGTCTTGTGTCACTGATTTTTATTTTATTTTATTTTATTTATTTTATTTTGTTTTATTTATTTATTTTACTTGGAGAGATTTTGCTTTAGGGAATGTGCACTTGCCAGAGAGACAAGAGATAGAAAGCGAGAAATCACCCCCCGGGGAGATGGCCTCGCCACAATCCCTTCTCCTCTATTCTCCTTTGGAGTTTTGGGCACCCATGGACACACGCCTAGCATGATTTTCAAGCCACCAGTCTGGAACTCGAACCATGGTCAGCCATGTGGGAGTCCAGCGACGTAACTGCTACACCATCTGCTGGTCCTTGTCCTACTGATTTTTAAATGCTGTTTTGTAAAGACTTTCGCGTGGTATTTGCCCCTCTGTGTCAGGCCTGCAATACTGGGGCATGACAATCTAAGACAAGCAAAATGCTTCCTGAGAAGCCAAAGCGTGTGTCTCCTAGTCTAGTCGCCTATCCTGTGGAACGGAGAGCGCCACCTGCCCACCGGCAGCAGCAGGGCTGGCACTTTGTCTCACAAGGAAGGGGCAAGACACACGCATATTTTGGATTTTATCTGGAGTTTGCTATTTTGCGTGTTTTGTGGTTGCTGAGACTAAAATAAGTGGCCAGGAATAGAACAGAAGGGCTTGAAATGCAGGCAACATGGGCAACAGGAGCGTGGCAGGGAGGATGCCTCACTTCCAGGCTGCTTTAAGAGCACAGTTTTCTAAAGACAAGGGAGGGAGTAGATGACCTTTCCGGATCGTTCCAGTCTGAAGGTCTTATGATTCCATGCACGTCCTCTGTCTAGACATGAAGTGTGGAAGCTCCTGCTTTTATTGCTACGGCAGGAGAAAAGTATAATTGCTCCACCTACAGTCTGATCCTAAACATTGCTTAACCTCGGCCAGAAAAAACCACCAAAGCAAACCAAACGACGGAGGAAAAATCCACTGGAAAGAGTGCAATTTCAGAATGTCTGTTATTGTTCAATAACAGAAACGATTCCTCAAGAATCTCTATCTACTTGTAGTCTAATTAATACTTGTCTCTTGCATAGTTATCCATAATGACCCATTTAGATATCTCATGTCTAATAGGGAAGACCAGTCTATGAGAAAAGGAAGAGACAGAAAATTGGGCCTGTCCTTTAGACAAGTGGGGAACAAAGACTCAGAGAGGTAGGTTGGCTGTCCATGGTTTTACAGGAACCCAGGTGGGGGCAGTGGGACTAGGTGTCCTGACTACGAATAAGATACAGGTGTGAAGAGTTCTATACTTCTGAGATTGCCCCGGCCTCTCCATGCTGTCTTCAGTCATCACCCTGCGACTTCCTTTTCCCCTCATGCACAGACCTTTGCTCGCTCTTCCACGAGTGTCTCAGGCTGCCTGGATGCACTTTGTCCCTCTAGCCTTCTGACCATCCTCACCTTCACCCTTACTACAACACTCCTATTGCTGGAACTTTCCAGTCCTATCAGGCTCAGGTCATGGCAGTGTCCTTCCTTCTCCAAGATACCAAAGTCCTGTCCTACATGCTTATCTTTTAGATACTGCGTGGCTGTTCTTTGTCTTTGTTCAGACCCCTGTTCAAAATGTTCCCTTCTCAGAGAGATCTTCAACTGCATTGGAAACAATGCCCATGAGCACTTCCTTTTTTGTTTGTTTGTTTGTTTGTTTGTTTTGCCATAGAGCATGTGTTCTTGCAGAAGAGACAGAAAGGGAAAGAGAAATTATCCCCCAGGGGGGATGGCCATACCACAGTCCTTCTCCATTCTCCTCTTGGGATCTTGGACACATGCACACATGCTCCCAGTATGTTTTGCAAGCCTCCAGGTCTGGGACTTGAACCATGGTCGACCATGTGGGATTCAGTGCCTTGACCACCATGCCACCTGCTGGCCCTCCTATTATTTTTTAAAGTTCAATTAAATATATATATATTGTAGACCTTGATTTATCTTGAAATGTCAATACATACAAGTGAACAGTGAGTGAAGCAAAAACCCCCCTCAACCTGCTGGGGCCCCAGCTCCTACATTGGGCGGGCATAGACATATGCCTTGGTTGACTTCACTAGTGACTTTAGGACTGAATCACTGAGAAAAAGGAAGACAGGAAGAGAGGGAAATCTGCTATACCACTTTGAGTCTTTGTTTTTAGTCCTAGTCCTTTTTTTCCCTTCTTCCTGTTCTCCTCCTCCTCCTCCTCTTCTTCTTCTTGCTACAGGGTACACGTGCTCATCAGAGAAAGACTGGGAGGATGCAGCACCTCCCATGGGGTATGATCCCATCACAATCCCTTCTCTATTTCTCCATCCCACTGGGATTTGGAGTGCATGTGCACACGCACCCAGCATGTTTTTCTAAGTCGCTGGGGCCAGGATTTGAACCTTGTTCAGCCATATGGGATTGGACTCCCTTAACCACTAGCCCATAGCACCAGCCCAGTCCTAAACACTTTTAAGGTTGGGCCCAACATAATCCTTTCCCTATCAATCAGCACCTAATTTCCAATTGCTTCTCAGGTAGCTGGAAGCTAGGCATTCCTGAGGGAGTAAGAACATCCCATGCCAGCTCCTAACCCAGAAGTCTGATAAACAAATTACTTAATGTCCTATAGGACAGTTCTCAGAACACTAGTGTTTCATAAGTATTATCTATAGCTACAAGTAAGCGATTCCACATCCATCTGGGAATACTTCACAACTTCAACAACGCAAGGAAACTTATAATTGGATTTTCCCTGCCTAATATCATAAGCATAGTTGCTTTAGAAGGAATGTGAACACTTCAATGATGTTTTCGTCCTTCTTTTAACCTTCTCCACAAAATCATTCCAGCCTATGAACTCACTATGTGACACTGAGTAATTCACCTTATCTTTCTGGGCTTGTTTCTTCTTCTATAAATAAAAGGTTGGACTCATGATTTCTAATGTCCTAGACAGGGCTTAGTCATTCACTCCAGTGTGGGAATTAATCATATAGGCTTTAACCTAGAGAAAGAGACCTATAGTGCTGAAAGTTAAATGCATGTAAAGTTCTCTCCAAATTGTATTACACACAATAGGTCTTCAAATATGGCAGCTATTGGAGACAGCAGATGGCATAGTGGTAACGTTGTTACACTCCCATATGGCTGACTGCGGTTTGAGTTCCAGACCTGATAGCTTGAAAAATCATTTCAGGCATAAGTGCGTGGATGCCCAAGATCCCAGAAGAAGAATGGAGGAGAAGGGATTGTAGAGTGACCATCCCTCCTGGGGGTGTGTGATTCCTTATTTTCTCTCTCACTGTCTCTGTCTCTCTCCCTCTGGCAAGTGCATGCACCCTACGACAAAAACACACTCACACACACGCACACACACACACACACACACACATATATATAGAGAGAGAATCAGCTATTTACAATATTAGAAGTGCTTAATCCATAAACATAAGCTCAAAACTGGTCCAAACACATTGGTATCATGCCATGTCTCTGTTAAATACTGAATCCCCAATATACTTCCCCTACTACATAATTTTCTCTTCTATTGGCAAAGGAGATTCAGTAGAATTTCTGAATTCCATGTTCCCAGTTTCTTAGAAATTTGCCTGTATATCCCTATCCCATTTTCAGAGTCCTACTTCTTTTCAATCAATGCCATATCTTTAACATACAAAATTCAGTAAGGTTGAATAACGAAACATGGAGAATTTCAGAAATCTTAGTCTTATAACTGCAGGAAATAGATAAAGGTTTATTTTAGGACAGTCATAGAAGATTTTGGGTAACTTAACTGGACCCCGAGCTGGAAATTTAAAGTTATGAGCTTATTAGTTTTCTTACTCAATTTCCTCAGAACCCTTAGACACAATCAACCATCATCACCATTTCCATTTAAATGTCCTATGCAGCAAATACTCATTCCTTAAAGCCTTGTCTTCTATAGGCACTTGATTACAGACATCTACCAGTGATCATTTAAGCAACTGTTCTGCTACTGCATCTCATGGCCTTCCATATCCCCTTTAACTACTGCAAACAAGGTTATCAATGACTTAAAATCTAATCATATGAGAACCAAATGCAGATAACACAGGATGAATTGAGAGAATCCATTCACAGGTCCTAATCTCTGAAGCCACTACCATTGCCAAATTCGTTATCCAAATGTGGTCTCTAAGAAGTGGGGATTTGGTGACAGGCAACAATGAAAGCTCTTTACACAATGCATGTGGGCTGATTTTTTTGTGTGTCTGGTGTTGGAATCTGAAGCAGAGCAGGAAGTCAGGAAGGAAAGATGATTATGAGATGGGGGAGGCAAGGAAAAATAGTACTTGAGAGGTTGAGGACAACTGATGTAGACTGGCACCATCATTCTCTCATCAGTTCCAAGCTTCAACTTTGAGGTGACACTGTCCTGCATCAGAGAGGGTGCTCTTCATGCACCAAGTTAAACATGCACCAGGTCCAGAATCTGAAGAAACTGAAGGAGAACCAGAAAGGAGTTCCAGATGCTGTGGGCCCAGCTGTTGTCTCAGGCTAACTAGGTCATAAATGACAACATAAGTGAACTGCTGCAATGTGCTCAGTGGACTGTGCATCTTCCCAAGCATAAAAAGATGGTCATTCCACTTCCATCTTCTACTTTTTAATAGAACACTTTCTTTTCTTTTCTTACCATAAGGTATGAGCACTCACCAGAGAGAAAGAGAGAGAAAGCAAGAAATCACCACCCCCACCCCAGGGTAGATGGCCATGCCACAATCCCTTCTCCATTCTCCTCTCAGTATTTTGAGCATGCACACACATAAGCCTGGCATGTTTTCCAAGCCACCGGGTCCAGGACTCTCACAGTTCTGGAGGCCTGAAAGTCCAAAATCAAGGAATCGACCAGCAGGTTCAGTGTATGGTGAGGGCCTAGGCTCTGTTTCCAAGATGATACCTTGAACACTGCATTATTTGGAAGGTATAAATGTTATGTCCTCCATAGTGGAAAGGGATAAAGAGGGGGAAGGCAGCTCTTGAAATCTTTCATAAGGTTATTAATTTCACTCATGAAGGCAGAGCCCTCATTACCTAATTACCTCTTAAAGGCCTTACCTCTTAATCCTACTACACTGGCATTAAGTTTAAATATATAAAATTTGGGAACATTGAGACCATAGCAATTAATTAGTAAAAAAAGGTCAATAAAACTGATACTCTCTTAAACTGAACAAGAAAAAAAAGCACAAATCATCAATATCAGGAATTAAAATTTAAATTATCACTATAAACGCCAGAGGTATTAAAGAGAAATAGGAAACATTACAAACTACTTTTTAGTGACAAATTTTGTTAATGTAATGAACAAATTTCTTGAAAAATAGTATATAAAAGTGAACCAAGAAAGAAATGAAAGTAAGAAAATTCTTATTTTATTTTTCAGAGACAATATAGGGAACATGTGTTTGCCAAAGAGACAGAAGGCAAGAAATCACCCCCCAGGGGGATAGCCATGTCACAGTCTCCCAGAGTCTCAGGATTTGGGGCACACATTCACATGCACCCAGCATGAGTACCAAGCTACTAGGTCCAGGGTTCAAACCACAGTCAGCCATGTGGGAATCCAACACCTTAACCACTGTACCACTTGCTGGCCCAGACAATTCTTGTATCTATTAAGAAGTTGACTTCACTGTGAAAACTTTCTCCAAAAGAAAACTCTAGGCTTGCTTTGGGATAGGCAAAGATTTCTCATAAAATGGATGACTGGATGGAAAAAATGTGGCACATATACACTATGAAATACTAGTTAGCCATAAAGAACAATAAGACCTTGTCATTTGATACAAAGTGGATGAATATAGATTTAATACTAAGCAAAGCAAGCCAGACTGTGAAAGACAAACACTGTATATCCCCACTCAGTATACCAAATGTCTGCACTCTACAGCAGAAACTGAAAGATTTTAATATATAATAGTGTGTAGGGCAAGTGTAGATTCCAGACACTATATAGGAGGAGGTGGCTAGTGGTGGGTGGGAAGAAGGGGCTAAGGAAAAAAATGTACAGACAAGAATGTAAAGCTCTCTGTTGAAAATTATATGCATGGCCATATCATTGACTTCAGTGACATGCACTACTTTGATTGACATGCATCTTTTTTTTTTTTCTTTTTTTGGAGAGGTTTTTGCTATAGGGCGCATGCACTCACCAGACAGAGAGAGACAGAGAGATAGAAAACGAGAAATTACCCCCCAGGGGGGATGGCCATGCCGCAATCCCTTCTCCTCCATTCTCCTCTCGGGATCTTGGGCACGCACGCACACACGCCCGGCGTGAGTTTAAGCCACCGGGTCCGGGACTTGAACCGTGGTCGACTACGTGGGAGTCCAGCAACATAGCCATTACTCTAACTGCTGGTCCCGACATGCATCTTTGAAAAACCATATTGTGTGATATAAAGATGTATGATGATTAAATGTAAATAAGAAATCATAAAATTAAAGTGTTAAAAAATGTAGTAACTATGAAAAACAGAAGTTTTATATAAGACATCATTAAGCCTCGAGATGTGTGTGTGCACGTGTGTGTGTCTGGGGAGTCTTTGCTGGAGTCATGGTGTTTGTCAAGCCCTTTAGAGCCCCTGACACTCCGCTGCCATAATGTCCTGCTACCTGTGTCCACCCAACACATCTCTGTTCATAAGGAACGTGGCCAACGACACCAGGACTGAAGATTTATGGCGTGAATTTGGTCGTTATGGTCCTATAGTTGATGTGTATGTTCCGCTTGATTTCTATACTTGCTGTCCAAGAGGATTTGCTTATTTTCAATTTGAGGACGTTCAGATGCCGAAAATGCTTTACATAATTTTGACACAAAGTGGATTTGTGGACATCAAATTGAAATACAGTTTGCCTAGGGGGATTAGAAGCACCAAATCAGATGAAGGCCAAGGGAGGGAGGAATGTGTACAGTTCTAGGCACTATGACGATTATGACAGATATAGACATTCAAGAAGCTGAAGTAATGAAAGGAGACCAAGAAGTCGCTCTTTTGATTACAACTATAGAAGATCCTATATTTCTTGAAACAATAGACCAACTGAAAGAGCATGATGTAGCAGAAGCCATTTCATAATGATAGACCAAACTGCAGCTGGAGTATCCAGTACAGTTCTGCTTACTACACTTCAAAAAAGACCTGAAAGCAGAAAAAGAACCAAAGAATGGCAGTTCAAGCAACCGAAGGGTGGGTGGAAGGTGCTGCAGTATGAATACTGTACAATTATTTTGACTCTGGTCTGAAAAGATAAAAGAATGTTATCGAAAACTACATGAAGTAATTGAAGTCCCTTCAAGTTCGAAAGCAAGCATTTTAGGACAAATAAAAGGAAATTCAACCTTGTACTTGTGGAAACTAATTCCTAAATATGAATAGGTTTATATTGATTCCTGGGTAACAGATCCATAGTAAATTACCAGAAACTAGGATGTCTGAATATTGAGGAAGATAGCCATAGTCTCTTGCAGTGGCTCTGGTGGGCTATCTCAAGCTGAATTGGGTGGGAAAAGATATAGTCCAATATTAACTTTTTCTCAGTTATCTCATAAATCAGTTCCATTTCTCCATTATTGGCAAATCTTGCTTTTATTCTGGTACCAATGTTTTCTGCCTAATCATTACCTCTTTTGGCATCTGAGTTTATTTACATCTTCTTTAACCACTCTTCCCCAAATAAATTCCAATCATACTTAATACCCAGCTAAGAGGGTGGATCTCTTCTCACCTCTTTTCTAGGCAGCATAGTCAGTAAATATTTACTGAGCCCTTACTATGGGCAAAGCACTATACTGGATAATTGGGGGAGAAAAAGGGTCGTGATTTCCTAATTCAATAACTGAGCACAATCTAGTGAGTCATTACAGTATGGCCTTGTGTTGTGTAAGGTGTATTATTCATAACCATATTTTACACCATTCATATCATAATGTAATTATTGAAGCCCAGTATACTATCAAAGAAAAGTCATCTGTGGTTATCTGCCATTTAAAAGTATCAATATTTGTTTGCATCCCATCAATACCAATAATGAGAAAAATGATGTTTTAATCTGTAGTAAACTTGATTTATTGTGCAGTGACTGTAATATACTAGTTGCATTAAATTGTTAACTCTGACGTATCAAACAGTTCCTAGGAAATAATCCCCAAAATAAGTATTCAACTTTGCATTAGATGTAAAGGAGATTCTGGGTGCTATAATTAGATTGAAGCAGACAGAGCTGTTATCCCAACTGATTTAATTAGTATGTTCTATAATTGAGAAAATGTTCACCAAATTATACCTTTTAGTGATTTACATGTACATTTTATAGGTGACATATTCTGTGTATAGCAGATAAATAACTTTTATAGTATCACAAAATGTTTTGGATTCCTTAGTTCCTTATTAGAATACAAAGACGGTTAATCTATATGTTGATTCCATTGCATATTTGATTGTCATTTTTGCCACATATTTGAAACTTCACGTAAAGCTAATTCATCTTAAAAAATCTGGAAATGGGAGTTGAGCCTTTATAATTCTTCTGAAAATGTGGAGTACATATAACTTTTTTTTGAGAGGTTATTGCTATAGGGCACGTGTGCTCGCCAGAAAGACAGAGAAAGACAGAGAGACAGAAAGCAAGAAATCACCCCCCGGGGGGATGGCCATGCCACAATCCCTTCTCCTCCATTTGTCGTTTATGGAATTGAATGCTCACTTTTTGCATGTACTTTTTTCATAACTCATGACCTTACAAAGTAATGAATAACTTTTCTGAATGGGAAAGAGAGTAAATGTAATCTAGTATCTCAGAAGTTGGCTTGAGTGATAGCTGAGGAGTAATCGAATAGCATTCTACTAGGAGGACCATGAGAATTTTAGGAGTCCCAGGAGGAAACTCTTATTTTAGCTCGTGCTAGCTTCCAAAGTAGGGTAAAGTAAGCAACCTGTTTATTGAGCTATTAACATTGACAATCTATTCTGAAAGTCACTACGGAAAAGGTTCCTGCTCTTGGGCTTTGTCCTCTGCCCCTTCCTCTAACAGTGTTGCTTATTTTTATTGTGTTTCTGTGTATCTATAACAGCTGTTTCACCCTTGTATAATGATGGGGCTTTTTTCTTTTTGGAATAAAATGCAAGGCACGTAAATTTATTTCATCGATAATTGACAGTTGTTTGTAAAGAAGTAAAAGCCCTTTGTATCTAAAGCAAACAAACAAAAACAAAACAAAACAAAAAAACCACACACATCATTAAGGGACTAAGGCAAGCCAAATTGAAGTAAATGTAATACAAATATCTAACAGAGAATCTGTGTCAGCATGTAATAATTCTTAGAAGACAATAACACAGAGGACCAGCAGGTGGCGTGGTGGTTAGGCACTGGACACTCCCACATGACTGACCATGGTTCGAGTCCCGGGCCTGGTGATTTGCTTTCTCACTCCCTCCCCCCTGTCTCTATGTGTCTCTCTCTGATCAAAACGTTTTAAAATAAATGAAAAAAAAAATAAACTGAATAATTCTTTTTTTTAAAAAGAGACAGTAACACAAAGAAAAACCCAATTTTCAAAATAGCCAAAAGACTTAAACAGATACTACATAAAAGATACACAACCATCATACACATATAAAATACAAGGGAAAAGGTGCTTAATAGAAGAAGTCAAATATAAATTATGCTATGATGGGACACTGTTTCACACCCACTAGAATAGCTAAAAATAAGACTGACAACATTAAGAGTTAATAAAGATGTAGATAAAATGGAATTCTCATCACTGGTAATGGGAATGGAAAACGGGACAATCACTTTGGAAAACAGTTTAACAGTTTCATATAAAATCAAACAGACATCTCTGACCCAGCAATTCTGAGATTTACCAAAGAGAAATGAAAACAGAAACACATGAAGACTTGTACATGTAGCAGCTTTATTCATAATAACCCTACGTTCAAAATATCCCAAATGTCCATCAACGGATACGGAGATAAAATAGGGGAAACAGCATCCCTGAAATGGAAAACTTATGAAAGACAAGAAGGAACCATGTGCAAATCACATGTCAGTGGGCTTTACTCAAAGAGATTTGGCATTAACCTTGATAGACTTAGAAAAATATTTGTTTTAATCAATATTTGCAGTATTAAGGTACACCTAAAACATATTTTTTCTTAAATCTCTAGGTTCAATTTGAAGATCTTACTAAGTTGTAAATATAGTACATTTAAAAATAAGAGAAATTATATTCTAATTACTTCAATTAATAAATTAAATCCATCAATTCTCCTACACATGTAACATAACATTTATTAATCACATTTTCTCAAATATTTGATAAGAGAATTACTATCTCCTAATAATTCATGATTCAAATTTACTGTACCACAAAATAGCATATCAAATAGTTAGTCACGGGGCCAGCAGATGGCATGGTGGTTGAGGTGCTGAACTCCCACATGGCCAACTATGGTTTGAGTCCTGGACCTGGTGGGTTGAAAATCATGCTGGGCACGTGTGTGTGAGTACCCAAAATCCCTAGAGGAGAATGGAGAAGGGACTGCAGCCTGGCCATCCTCCCTGGGGGATGATTTCTTGCTTACCCTCTCTCTCTGTCTCTCTCTCTCTCTTTCCAGAGGGTACATGTGCCCTATGGCAAAAACCTAAACAAAGCAAAATGAAACAGGTTAGTCACTCAACTTCAAAGTACAGTCTGAAGAAGTTAGGAAGATGAAGAAAGAAAGATGGAGTCTTAGACCATTTGTGCTGCTGTAACAAAATACCTTATACTGGATAATTTATAAATAATGTAGTTTTTCTTACAGTTCTGGAGGCTGGAAAGTCCAAGAATAAGGTACCAGTGAGGGTCTGATCTCTGCTTTCAAGATACCATCTTGGTGCTGAGTCCTTAGGAGGGATAAACACTGTGTCCTTGCAGAGTGAAAGAAAAGGAAGATCAAAAAGGATGATACCTCTTTCATAAAGTCATTATCCCTCTAGTGAGGACTCTGCATTCATGACCTAATGACCTTCTAAAGGCCCTAACTCTTACTATCACACTGGCAATTAAGTTTCAACATAAAAATTTCAGGGGACACATTGAGACCACAGCACCCCTCAAGTTGGTTAGTTTCTTTGGGTATCCTTTTTCGTGCTCTTCATGACAATTTCAAATTTTTCTCCTATTAGGCTAATTTCAAATCTTTTTGTCCTGAGTTGTCCCCCCTAGTTTCCATCTTCCTCCCGG
The DNA here is from genome assembly GCA_026018925.1 of Tupaia tana. NCBI lineage: Eukaryota > Metazoa > Chordata > Mammalia > Scandentia > Tupaiidae > Tupaia > Tupaia tana. Next base: position 65,131,179 of record JAKSZU010000015.1, on the reverse strand, counting down.
ACATCACCTCTACTTAAAGTATATCATCTCCACCTATATTATAAACTCCCTGTATCAAAAAGTGAGCTCATAGTTTTTCCCCCAATCTGCTCCTATCTTCTAGAAGATGGGAGGAAAAAGAAACATGGCACAGGTGGATGAGAAATAAGAAATTCACAGCCATCAGTATTAAAGGACAGGGAAGATGATGAAGACTCGGGACAAGGGTGTCGAGAGATGGGTTCTTGAACCATCTCCAGCCACTTCCCAACTCCTGCCATAAAAGAGAAACCATAATTCAGATGTTCCCTATCTGTCCTGTAACTATAAAAGATTTCCAAGTTGAGGAAAAACATCTACCACTCAATATTCCTGTAGGATGGAATTTAGTCCTCATTTCCACAAATACTCTCCAAATTCCTTAACAGAAAATAGTAGAATGTGGTGGTAGTACATTAAAAAAGGTAGGCCTGCTTTACATAATACTGCATGCAGTTATCATAAGACCAGAAATAGAGAATGATGAGGACAGACTAGCACCTTTGAGGAAGCCTTCTTCTCCCTATAACTTAGGCCCTTTCTTCTCTATTAGTTACTCTGGGAGAAGAATCTAGAAGATCCTTTAATGCTCACAATGGAATTATGAAATTAAAGATAATAAGACAACCAGTACATGGATAACTTGAAATACTTTTGAGCTCATTCACTACTTCAACATCTTTTCTTTAGTCCTCCCTTCCTGATGTGTCCTAATACAGGGATAAGCCATGCTGGTTTAGCTGTTGAAGAAATTGATTCCCTCCCCAAAAACCTGTAAGGTTCCCCTTCCTTATAGGCACACAGCTGAACAATTTCCCAGAATCTTGTTCAGTTAGGTAGGCCTTATCAGTTTTGGTCAAAGAACATGGACAGAAGAGATATGAGCCACCCTCAGACCTGAGCCATAAAAATTCCCATGTGCGGTTTTCCTTCTTTCCCCATGTGCTCCTTCAACAAAGGGGTATCTACAGACTGAAAGAGAGACAGAGTCCAAGGCAGCAGGAGCTTGGGTTGCAGAATGACTTTAGGGAAAGACACCAAAGGAAGGCCCAGAAACATCCACACTGGACTTTGCATGAGAGAGAAATCAATCCTAGAAAACCACAGAACCTCCGGGGGTCTTCGTTTCCTCATGTTAAGGACGTGTTGTAATACCTAGCACAGTGGACAAGCTCAGTGAATATTAGTTTCATTATTATTAAGAAAATTAAAAGTTACTTCTTAATTTCCTTCTTTATCTTTAAGTGGAGTACTGAGGGTAGGTGGGAAGAGTGAAAAACACTCAGCTGCATTGACCCATTACATAACACTGTTACATTTTCACATTTAAGAACACCTTGTGGGGCCAGCAGGTGGCGTGGTGGTTAAGGCACTGGACTCCCACATGAACGACCATAGTTTGAGTCCCAGTTTGTTTTCTCACTTTGCTTCTTTCCTTCTCTCTCTCTCTCTTTCTCTGTCTCTCTTGGGTAAGCACATATGCCCTATAGCAAACTTTAAAAAATAATAATAATTTTAAAAAGAACACCCTTTGGGGCTGGCAGGTGGCATGGTGGTTGAGGCATTGGACTCCCACGTGGCCGACCGTGGTTCGAGTTCCAGACCTGGTGCCTTGCTGTCTCACGTTCCCTCTTTCTCTGTGTCCCTCTGGTCAAATTGAAGAAAAATAATAAATAAAAACAATAATTGAAATGAATAATTTGAATTAAAAAAAGAATGCCTTGTAATAATAACTTAAAGAGAAAAAAAAACCATTTTCTTCTAAATCCCAAGCATCAAATTTTATGATTAGTCTCTTGAAATACCCAAATCTAATAAAGATGTGAAATATAAAGACAACGTGATAGCCCCTCTGCCTTCTCTTGTCAGTGAGCGTCTGATCCACATCGTTTCTGTGGTTTTAAACTGACACGACATTTATACAAAAAATACTTAGGCTATTTCAATATTTAACTGATACAGTTTAATAATAATCATGATCAACTTTTATTGATTTCACATAAATAGCTTATAGAATGCCTGTACAAACCGTGTTTTTCCAATATATTTATGTTACAATACATGTCTCTTTTTGAAAGTATCTATTACATCTTTGCAGAGGAAGTGAGCAGTATGAAGGGAGAAGAGGGAGAATGAGATTTTAAAATGAGTCATCAGTGACAGGACTAAATAGCGGGCAATTACTTCCTTTGACAAAAAATTACAGGTTTGTAACTTTTCAAGTTAATAAAAGTGCAGTGCATCGATTTAATTTAAAAAATTAGTAACATCAAATTTCCTTTTTCTAAATATATTCAGATTTAGATATTTGTATACTTACTAAAGACCATCAAAATCTTGCATGAAATAATCCCAGATCTAGGTTAAATCATGACAGTATTGACATAGTTTTTGAACTCTAATTTACTTATTCTATTTTTTTGTACTCTAATTTACTTATCAATAAAATGTAATATTTGACAATGCCCTCAGGCAATGAGCCTCCTGTGTAGGAGGATGATAATCTTATTAATACCTGCTATTATTTAGGTCATTTACATGACCGCTAATATCAGAATTTTTTCTCCACACTGATATTTCCACTTGAATAATCATATCAACACTGAGAGTTAACTATTCCTGACACGAGGAGCCACCTTTGTGTTAGTATTTCTTGGTTGTGGGGCTTAGTCTTGGTATTACTTGTGTGTGTGTGTGTGTGTGTGTGTGTGTGTGTGTTGAGAGATTTTTTTTTTTGCTACAGTAGAGGTGTGCTTGCTGGAAAGACAGAGATGGAAAGTAAGAAGTCACCCCCAGGAGGGATGGCCATGCCACAATCCGTTCTCTTCCACTCTCTTCTCAGGATTTTGGGCACACGTTCACACACACCCAGTGTGGATTTTAAGCCACTGGGTCCAGGACTCAAACCATGGTTGACTACATGGGAGTCCAGTGACATAACCATTATGTCATCTGCTGGTCCCAGTCTAGGTATTATTAACCACAATGAATTTTTCTTAATAAATGTGGGCAGATTAAGACAAAATGATATAGCCTAGTCTCCATAATAATTTATTCTCTGTCTTATTTAAAATCATTGCTCAGGCTATACATACTCCAGATCTGCTGGCCAGAAAGACTCAAGTGGTCCCTGGACCAACGTCTGGCAAAGCAAGAGATTAAAATCTTGGTGCTCATGGTATCTTCCTTTGACCTACCATTATAATCACTCCTCAGCAGTAGCCACAATGCTGATTCAAATGATACTATTTACTTGCTACGTATCTTGGCTACACTTAGATGATTTCTCCTTATTAAAAATATTTAATAACTGGGCAATAATCTACTTAGTCTTTGTAAACTCGCCATTCAATAGCTTTTCGTTTTTATGACCATTTTCTGTAAGGCTGCTGCATTCTTCTGTCATCTTCTTCACATAGTTAAGTGGTCCTTTCCCTTCAAAGGCGGAAGGACTTTTGAACGAGCCTCCAATTCTATCCCACAGTGTGAAATACTGTCCGTAGTTATAGTCGAAGAACAGGTGGTGATCTGTGTGATGAGCTGAGCCGTTAATAAATGGCTTTAAGATTTGGGGGACACGAAAATCACCGTCATGAATGGAAATGGTCCAGATATTAACCAAGACATACAAACCCAAATAAACCACCTTGTGCAATGGGAAGATAAAAGGGTATATGTGGTAAGGGAGGCCCTGAAGAAAGCCATCCACAGGGTGAAAAGCGTGACTTGCAAATGGAGTCGGAATCTTCCAAACGTGATGAGGCTTATGTACGCGCTACAGAAGAAAAGGACACCATTAGCCCCACAAACTCCACCCGTGACAACATTTGACCTAGCTTTTCAACTAAAAAAAGCCCCTTGAAATTAGCAAAATCACTTTATAAAATGCCTTCCATCTTTATCTCAAGGGCAAACAGTACCATTTTAAGACACCCCCTCCAGACCCATAAATACCATGAACAAAAGGTACCTGGGGCCTGGCCTGACCTTGGCAATGAGTATAATTAGGGGGAATTCTCAGAGAGAGAGCAGAGGCTATCACCATGCACTTCTGAAGGTTAGGACTTTTCCTCTCCCCGATAAATGACTCTACCTTATACACAAGTCTGTGGTGAAGGCCTCTGTGAATCCAGTAGATGAGCATATCGGTGAAAAAGAGGAAGGATATTACGCTAAGGACGAGGTGAAACCACCCTAGAAGACACAACAGGAAATGGCAGCATTAAGATTTGGCTCCCCGGGGCTGGTAGGTGGCATGGTGATTAAAGGCACTGGACTCCCACATGGCCAACCATGGTTCAAGTCCCGGACCCGGAGGCTTGCTTTCTCACTTTCTCCTCTCTCTCTCTCTCACTCTGTCCCTCTCTTGTCAAATTAAAATAAATAAATAAGTAAATAAAGTTAAATAAAATAATTCTTTAAAAAATAAAAAAGATTCAGCTCCCACTGGGACCAGCAGATGGAATAATGGTTACATCACTGGATTCTCACATAGTCAAAGACCCGGTGGCTTAAAACTCACGGCAGGTGCATGTGCATGCATGCCCAAAATCCCAAGAGGAGAATGGAGGGGTAGGGACTGCAGTATGGCCATCACCCCTGGGGGGGTGACTTCTTGATTCCTGTCTCTCCAGCAAGTGCACATATCTTACAGCAAAAATCTCTCTCAAAAGGAAGATTCGGCTCCCAGAATTAGAGCAACTTTTCACATGGCTATCTAAGTGCAAAATGGGGTTCTAGACTAGGACTCTCAATGGTTGGCTAATTCAATAGATTATAAATTATTCTCCCCTGACTCCCTGAATCTGGCCATTTCCTCCGTTTCCTCATTTTCCCTCTCATGAGAGCTTGAAATGCCCACCTAAAGTATTTCTTAATTGAACCATAGAGATATTTATGAGACAGATATTTATGAGACAGAAAGGGCACTCCTGAGGCATCTATATTAAGTTTCTGAGAATAATAGTATTTAATCACTTTCCTTCATATTAATCTTCCTAATACGGATCTTTACATGCTATCTCCCTCCTTGGAACTTTTTGTCTACTAAATACTTTTAAATGAGTGTTATTTTACTCTATAACCCAATCCCTTCTTTCTTTTATTTTTTTTTTTTCACATTCACCAGAGACACACACAGAGAGAGGGAGGGAGGGAAAGCCACCAGGTCTGGGATTCGAATCATGGCCAGCCATGTGGGAGTCCAGTGCCCTAACCAGCACACCACCTACTAGCCTCCACAATCCCTTCTAGTCTGCAGTCTCATCATTCCCGTACTTCTGCTGTAGCCAGGATGGCCTACTCAGTGCCCTCTCAATGTCCTGAAAGCCCTAGCTCTGTGCCTTTGCTCACTGTGCTCCCAGAACCAGGAGTGCCTCCCTCTGTTTCCACTCCGAATCCTCCCAGCCAACTCGTCACCCCACTGCATGGTGTCTGTTCCCACCTCTAAGTAACTAACCCCCTACTCAGAGAGCAGGGGTGCCGGTCCCAGTAAGCCTGGGTTCGAGTCCACCACCTCCTGACTGAGTGACCTCAGCAAGTTACCAAAACTCTTTTTCCCATAACATACTCACCTTTAAAAAGGTCATGGTAACAGTAGCTACCTCATAGAATTGTAGGAAAAAATGGATTGATACTGGTGAAAGCTCCCAACTCTTGGCCAACACACACTGGTGCTCAATAAATGTGAATGATTATTCTTTACCTTCTATATATTAGAGATGTGTCTTGATGAAACAGTTTCAGAATTTTCTAAAATTTAGTCAGACCAGGGCTATTTGTAATAGGGAAAAAAGCAGCAATCCTAAGGTCTAAGAATCAGGGGTCGTTTAAATGTATATCCATACAATGAAATACTAAAACTAATACACAACGTAATGTCAGTATTGATAGATGTAAAAATATGGCCATATATATAGTGTTAAGAGAAAAAAAGTCAGGGTCCAACCAATATACATAGTAGGACTTATTTTTATAATATAAAATTCACTTTTTTTATGTAGAAGAATATATCCTAAGGATTTATAGTTTCTAGGCAGCAGGAAATAGATTTTTTAAATCTGTATTTTCGGGACCAGCAGGTGGCATGGTGGTTGAGGTCCTGGACTCCCACATGGCAGCCTGCAGTTCAAGTCCCAGATCTGGCAGCTTGCTTTCTCTCTCCCTCTGTCTCTCTTTGGTGAGCACACATGCCCTCTAACAAATTCTTAAAAATAATAAATCAAATTAAAATAAATAAATCTGTATTTTCTGAGCCAGCTAGGTACGATGGTGGTTAAGGCAGCTGGATCCCACGTGGCTGCCTGCATGATTTGAGTTTCCAACCCTGTGGCTTGAAAAACATGCTGAGTACATGTGCATGTGTTCCCAGAATCTCAAGAAGACAATGGAGACGGGACTGTGGTGTGGCCATCCACCCCTGGGGGATAACTTCTCATTTTCTCCCTCTCTCTCTCCAGCAAGCACACACACCCTATTACAAAATTTCTAAAATGAATCCGTATTTTGGAATTTTCAGCAACTATAAATAACTAAAGATCATTTAAACCCAGGAGCCATCTCTGATCACTCATGTTCCCCCAGACACAATCATCTACAGCAGACTTTCATTGACAAAACTAAAGGAGTGCACATTAAGTGGTAGCACATGAATGTAAGAAAGTACGATATGAAAAAACTGAACAATTTGTAATTATTTGGAAAAAAGAAAAGGAGAAACAGATTTAGTTCTTTTAAAAAACTAACATTTGGGGGCCAGCAGGTGGCATGGCAGTTAGGGTGCTAGACTTCCACATGGCGACCACAGTTTGAGTCCTGGACCTGATAGCTTGCTTTCTCACTTTCTCTCTCTCTCTTTGTCTCTCTTTGGTGAGCTCATGTACCTGATAACAAACTTAAAAATAAAAATAATAAATAAATAAAATAAAATAAAACTGATGTACGCCTAGAGCATCTTCTCCTGATGCCTATGTTATTAACTCACCATTTGGAAACTCTCCTACGTCATCATATAATTTGCTGTAACCTCTCAACTCCAGCAGGAACAATAAAACAGTGGGAATACTGATCCACGGCAATGACTGGACGGTAAATTTAATCTCTCGATAGACTTGATTCTGAAAATGAAATTTCCAATGGTTAGAAATTTAAAAATCTGTTAAAACTAGTAGAAAGTTGTTTTAACGTGAATTTTTAAAATTTCTTTTTTAAGAAGGGTCATACCTCTAACCTCTTTCAGTTAACACTGTAATACATGGAATGGGTGTGTAAAATCCCCAAATTTCTTCTGTACTGTGCAAGTGAAATAAACATTTTAAATTTTGAACCCTTTTTTCCTTCCCACGAAAATCTATATTCTAAATTTCTACTTGTGGAATAAACATTTCTTTCACTAACTTCCATTCTAAGTACTTTTTTAGAGGTTTTTGTCTTAAGCGAGTACACTCACTGAAGAGAGACAGAGACGGTGAGAGGGAAAGTGAGAAATCACCCCCCAGGGGGTGATGGCCACACCACAATTGCTTCTTCTCCATTCTCCTCCTAGGATCTTGGACACACATGCACGCATACACATGTGCCTGATATGACTTTCAAGCTACCAGGTTCAGGATTTGAACCAGGGTTGACCATCTGGGAATCCAGTGACGTTAACTGCTATACCATCTGCTGGCCCATCAATATCATTTTTAAAAAATTCAGTCCTGAAGTAAACTGACAAATACAAGTAACTAAAGTAGAAAAATCATTGTAAACAACTCTAGAACTACCCAGCTTGAATCCCTTATCTAGCCAAAAAAACCCAAAAGGTAAAAACATTTCAGTTTGTCACCCAAAGATTTAAAACAGTAACATAAATGTGTGTAGTCATTTATTTACCAATATGGGCATACATATTCTATGTATCTACTGGGTTGTCGGGAAAGCCATGACGTATTTTCTTCCTACATTTTACTATGCAAAAATGCCTCAAGACTTTTCCAAAGACCCAATAGCTAGGTAAAATATCAGGTCTAGGACAAGCAGATGGCATAATAGTTATGTTGCTGGACTACCACGTAGTCGACCACAGTTCGAGTCCTGAACCCGGAGTCTTAAACTCACACCAGGTGCGTGTGTGTGCGTGCCCAAAATCCCAAGAGGAAAATGGAAGAGAAGGGATTGCTATGTGGCCACTCCCCCAGGGGGTGATTTCTCACTTTCTGTCTCTGTCTCTTCAGTGAGCCCACACACCTTATAGCGTAAAACAAACAAAAAAACAGGCACTAGGTCTATAGTTTTTGTTTTGTTTTGTTTTGTTTTTTAAGTTAGATTCAGGGGTTAGAGGTGACGTGGTGGTTAAAGCACTAGGTTCACACATGGCTAGGTGGCAGTTCAAGTCCAATGGCTTGAAAATCACCCTAGGTGTATGTGCATGCATTCCCAAAATCCTAAGAGGCTGAGAGGAGAATGGAGAAGGGACTGCAGTATGGCCATTCCTCCCCAGGGTGAGGGTGATTTCTCATGTTACTACTCTCTCTCTCTCTCTTCAGCCAGTTGCACGTGCCCTATGGTAAAAACCTAAAAAAGATCACGCTGGGCATAAGTGCATGCATGCCCTAAATCACAAGAGAATGGAGAAGAAGTGATTGCAGTTACGATACGGTCACCTCCTCCAGGAGGTGATTTCTCACTTTCCCTCTCTCTCTCTCTGTCTCCAACAACTGCACATACCCTAGGGCAAAAACCTAAGGAACGAAAAAAAAACAAAAAGTAAAATTCATTGATTTGCTTAAAGGACGGAGAAGCTATCAGCTCTCACAAAAACAGGGAACCCATTTAGAGCTGGTTTCTAAAAACTTGATTTAATGGTTATATAAAACCTTACAAAGACATTGCTTTTACTGTAACAGTCATCGGAAAATACATCAAGTCTCTTACCTTTAAAAATTGTGGGTGTTTCATTAAGTCATGATCAAAGACAAAATAATAGCTCAGCGTTGCGCAGATGAAATAAAGGATGTACGCGCCGATGTTTGTTACAATCAGGAGACTGATGGTTTGGCGAAAGATGTTGTCCTCTGGCCACGTGGCTGGATATACATACGGGGTAAAAAAGTAATAATCCGCGACACTGAGCACGAGATCCATCTTGGCCCCTACAGAAGGAACACAGGCAACAATTACACACCTCCATTTTTCTAAGCGAAAATTCTTCAGAAAAATAATATATGAAGTTCCTGGTTTAAGAAGTCATATGTCATTCAAATCTGCTGTTACTAGAATCCCCTCAACGCCATCCTTAGAGCCAGAAGAGACCTTAATACCATCACGAATCTTTTCATATTGTATCTGGGGATGGTAAAACTTAGAGAAACTGAGGCCCAGGATGTTTGCACTCGGAGGCCAGCATCAAGCTGGGAAGTGATCGGTCTAATTCTCTGGTGTTCTTGCTTGCTGTGCCCCACGGCAGCATGGGAAGGAGGAGGTGGGGAAGTGACGTACTCAGAAGGGCTTCCTCCTTCAAAGACGCATTACTGAGAGTTTTGTTTAGTGCCAAGACTTAGGATGAAGTCCCCAAAAGGTACCTGTGCGCCACCACAGCCATAGAAGCCAGGGGCTACCTGCTGCATGGGAGAAGGGCGGGCCACTTCTACCGACAGAGCAATGGGAGAAAGAAGTGTTCTTGGTGCTAAGAACTAGAATATGTTTTTTCCTTCCCTCAGATCAGTATTCTAGGTCAGGGACTGGTAAACTGCGACCCATGGGCCAAACCCAGAGGCTGTTTTTGTGAAAAAACGTTAATGGGGCACAGATGTTTGTACTGCCACGGCTGCTTCTCTATACCAAGCAGGGTCAAGCTGCTGCATCACAGACAGAGTGGCCCACCGAGCCCACACTTGGGGGCTTCAAGAAAATAGAATTAATTGGAAGGAAAGTACAAGTTAGGGGCCAGCAGGTGGCATAGTGGTTAGGGTGCTGGACTCTCACATGGCTGACTGCAGTTCAAGTTCAGGACCTGGTGGCTTAAAAATCATGCCAGGTGTGTGTGTGCATGCACGTGCTGAAAAAGTTGGGAGTAGAGTGGAGGAGAAAGGATTCCAGTATACCCGTTCCCCCTGAGGGGTGACTCCTCACCTTCCCTCTCAATGCCTGTTTCTCTCCAGTGAGCACACACACACTATGGAAAAACAAAACAAAACAACAACAACAAAATTTTTAAATGTATGTAATGAATAAATAAAAAAGGGACCAGCAGTTAACATAATGGCTATGTCGCTGGACTCCCATGTAGCCGACTGCAGTTTGAGTTCCAGACCCAGTGGCTTAAACTCACGCCGGGCGCGTGTGCGTGCGTGCCCAAGATCCTAAGAGGAGAATGGCGAAGTGACTGCGGTGTGGCCATCCTCCCTGGAGGGTGATTTCTCGCTTTCTATCTCTCTGTCTCTGTGTCTTTCTGGAGAGCGCATGTGCCCTATAGCAAAAACCTCTCCAAAAGATAAATAAATAAATAAATAAATAAATAAAAAAATAAAGTACATGTTTATTTCGGTGCCACAAATATTTTGAAATTCATGCACAGTTTTATCATACTACGTGTTTTTCATGAACTTCTGGAAGACCCTCATATTTAGGATCTGGCCTTTGACAGGAAAACTTGCCAACTTCTGTTCCAGATGCTTAACATTTAGAAAGACTTTGGTCAATTCGGCAAACATGTAAGTTTTGTCTATACTCATAGTTCTGTTAGAATACAGTTCAGTGACATTACAGTCTGCTCTTGTGACCTGACCATAGAATCTATCATGTATGATCTACTCACTTGTTCTTCATTGCATTATTTCCAGAGGAAAAATGTGTTCAGTATTCTAAAACATTGTTCATTTAAAATACCAGCCTGGAAAATGCATATCCACATTAGAGTTCAAGTATTCAAATGGCCTTAATTCGCTACATATTAGGCCATGTATATAAAAATCAATTTGTGAAACAAAATAGCCTACAGAAAGGGAAAAATTTTTAAATATTCACTTATTTACGGCTTATTTCCACAAGACTCCCCTACTAAATTCCCACAAGAATTTAGAAACCTTATTTTAAAAATAACAATATACATAGTTCAAATTGATAAACTGATATAAAAAGACAGATGATAAGTTTAGCTTCCATCCACATCTACATACACGTCCAGGTCTCTGAGTAATCATATTTATTGATTTCCTATGAATCCTTACAGGGTCCTCAGGCCATGATTCACTCCAATTCCTACCAGCCCAGCTCCCAGACACACACACACACACACACACACACACACACAAAGTCCAGCACCTACAGGAAGGCCTTGGGCTATGGGTCTAGTTGTGTTACCATTGTGCCACTGTCTGGCCTCCTTACAGTGTTTTTGTTTTTTGTTTTTTTAAATGTAAGGTCAAATAATTGAGTATTTTTCTTTCCCTCTTGTCTTACTAAATGAGTAATTTCATAAGTGACTCACTAAATACATTGTAAAGATCCTTTCTTTCACTTAATATATCTTAAAAATACTTCAATCACTATACAGAACATGCTTTTTTTCATTTTTAATTGAACAGATATAATTCACTTGCTGTGAAATTCACCATTTTAAACTATACAATTCAATAGTTGTTAGCATAGCCTCAGAGTTGTGCAATTATTATCACTGTATATTGAGTTTCAAAATATTTTAATTACCTTAAAAACAAAGCCTATTCTCCATGCTACTGAACTTCAAGGATGTATGACTAATGTTTTTTAATCAAATTTGAGGAATTTAGGGTCACAAATTGTTAAAATAATCTTTACACTCATTTCTATCTTCTTCTTCTGGGACTCCCAGCATGCTTGTGTTGGTATGCTTAAATGGTATCTCCCAAGTCTCCGAAGTTCTGTTTATTTTACTTCTTTCTTTCCGTTCTTCAAGCTGGACAATCTCTATTGACTAGCTTCATGCTCTCTGACTCTTTGTTCTGCCAGCTCAATCTGCTGCTAGGTCTGACAATTCATTGCACTTTTCAACTCTTAAATTTCTACTTGGTTCTTTTTCAAGTAATTTCAATCACTTTCTTGGTATTCTCCACTTGGTAGGAAATTGTTCTCACACTTTCTTTTAATAATTTAAACATGGTGTTTAATTCTTTTAACACATTTACAGTAGTAGCTGATTTAGCATCTTTGCCAGTCCAGCATATATGCTCTTCCTTAGGGACAGTTTCTACTGACTGCTTTGTGTGTGTGCACGTATGGACTGTAATTTTTTGCTTCTCTGTGTAGCTTACAACTTTTCTGTGACAAAGAAAACATAATTTTTTTTTTTTTTTTTTGGAGAGGTTTTTGCTATAGGGCGCGTGTGCTTGTCAGACAGAGAGAGAGAGACATAGAGACAGAAAGTGAGAAATCACACCCCAGAGAGGATGGCCACACTGCAATCCCTTCTCCTCCATTCTCCTCTCGGGATCTTGGGTTCGCATGCACATGCGCCCGGCGTGAGTTTTAAGCCACTGGGTCCGAGACACAAACAGCGGTCGACTACATGGGAGTCCAGCGACATAGCCATTACACTAACTGCTGGTCCCAACGTAATTTGGAAATCAGATTCTTTGTTTGCCTCCTCTCCTCCAGCCACAGAATTTCATGTTGCAGATGTTTTAGCTGCTGTTTGCTTAAGTGACCTTCCTGGACTAATTGCACAATACCAGTATTCTTTGTTGTGTGCAGCTACTGAACTCTCTAGAAATGACTAGATAAATTTCCCTACATGATATGAATCAGGAAGTATCCCAGCCTTTGCTAAGGTGTTGTGTGTTGGTCATGCTTTCAATATGTCAGCTGGCAGTATACAGCTCTGACTTAGCCTTCACTTCCAGTTTGCGTGGACCTTCAAGATCAGTAAAAAAGACAGGTATGTGCAGTCCTGTTCATGGGAATCATTGTAGATTCCCAGGAAAATGTCAAACTTTTCAAAGCTTCCCATGGACATTTCATTTCCCACTGTTCCCTTTTAAGTTTTTTTCTGTCAGGCTGTATTAGTGTCAAGTGGCAACAGGACAGCTCAGAGTGGTGACATTAAACAATGACTGCTTTGATCAAGACCCTGGGGATTGGACCAGTCATATTGAGTAGGCTCTAAAATAAGCCTTGAGAAAGATGTTTTTCAGGAAACTGCCAGAGAGGCCAAATAGTGACAGTTCTCTGGGCTGGGGCTTTTGGGGAAGCTGCAAAGCTGTTCTGTTCCCTCCAAGGTAGTGAGGCTGCTGTGTTATAAGGTTAACTTTCAAGGCTACCATGAAGGTGGGGAAAGAGGATGAAACAGGGCAAGTTAAACTGCCACAAAGTTTGCTATTCTTAATGAGACTTTGCTGTTTTCGTCAAATAAACACTCCTAAGAGTACTGTAAACCTGTAAACCTGTACATCCTAGAATTTTGACAAAGCTGATTTTGGGGGCTGGCAGGTGGCGTGGTGATTAAGGATGCTGGATTCCCACATGGCCGACCACGGTTCAAGTCCCAGACCTGGTGGCTTACTTTCTTTCTCTCTCTTTCTGTCTTGCTCTCACTCTGTCCCTCTCTAATCAAATTAAAAATAAATAAATGAATAAAGTTAAATAAAACAATTCTTAGAAAAAAAGCTGATTTTGGGGGCCAACAGGTGGCCTGGTAATTAAGGTGCTGGACTCCCATGTGGCCAACCAGTTTGAGTCCTGGACTTGAAGGCTTGAAACTCACAGCAGGTACATGTAGATGCATGCCCCAAACTCCGAGGGCAGAATGGAGAACAGATTGTGGCATGGCCATCCCTCCTGGGTGTGTGTGTAGGGGAGTGATTACTTGCTTTCTCTCTTTGTCTCTCTGTATTTTGGGAGAGTGCATGTACTCTATAGCAAAAAACTGATTTTGATAGCATCTGTCAGTGCTGCTTTTATAGAGATTGCCAGAGGTTCTTACTATTGCTATTCTGGAAGTCACCGCCTCCTCTTTTACAGTACAGGCTGAACCATGCTTACTCAAGACATTTGGCATGAGATGTTTGAAATTGGAATCCAGAATTTCCTTTTGTAAAAGCTATAACATCATTTTGTTATTAAACACACTAGTACTTATTTATAATGTATAATAATGTATAATTTATATATGCAATAATAAACTGGTAAGAGAAAAGACAGAATTGGCAGACTATAAACACTTTGTTGCTTCTCTTCTTAAAGGAAAACATTCAGCAATCTTTCACATACATACAAAATCAAAGTTAAGTATCTGTGTATCTATATGGATATAAAAATATTCATCATATCTGGCTGCTTAAAGATTTTTATAGATTTTTGCTATACAGTATGTGCACTCACCAGAGAGACAGAAAGTGAGAAATCACCCCTCAGGGGGATGGCCATGCCACAATTCCCTCACCTCTATTCTTCCCTCAGGATTTTGAGCACACATGCACACAAGCCCAACGAGTTTCAAATCCAGGACTTGAACCACTGTCGGCCATGTGGGAGTTCAGCAACATAATCGTTACACCATCTGCTGGTCCCTTGAGGAACTTTAAGAGAATTAGGCAGTGATGATGAGCTGGATGAATGCTCAAATGATGAAGCAATACTATCTAAGAGGGCCTTTTAGAAAGGTTTCAACCAAAGTCATTTATCTTGTTAACCTGTGTTTCTACCTAAGCAACTGCTATTTACTTACCATAATACCTTCAGAAATTTTCTCATCTGTATTCACAATGCAGTCACTGTTGTTGTCATTCATGTCATCAAAACCATCCTCATGTTTATGCGTGTTTAAAAGTCGTGCACCAATTTCCTCATCACCCAAGAAATACCTAATGGTCAATATCTGGCATTTCTTCAATGTCAGCTGTTCCTGACTCATTTGTGGTTTCGGCCATTAAATGTTGGGGTCATCCACAAGGTTAGGCATCATCATCTCATTAGTAACAGAAAATCCTTTAAAATATTTGTAGGTTCATCTTCAAATCTCATTGTCAGCTCTTGGATCGTTGGGAAAGTCATGAGGCATTTTTGCATAGAAACACATAGAAAAATATGTTATGACTTTCCCGACGACCTAACAGAATGTTAAGCATTTGTTAGTGCTGCTTTAACATCATTTCAACCACCAAGTAATTTTGAAAACAAGAGCTTCATGACTTAAATCCTAGGCCTGTGTTAACTGTGCAGGTAGCATAAACACTTGTTTATCCTAGAGTGTAATACTCCTTGGTTAAAAACAAATAAATAAAATTTAAAAAGGTATGTTCCAGTCACATTTGGGGGAAAATAAATGCTAAAAGCATTACTTTTAACACAAAGTTGTGGAAAATACACAAAACAGTCGTCTTGGAGTAATAGAAATTTTCAATGTCTTTTGCCATATTTTCAGATCTTGTTTAACACGCTGCTTCATAAATTGTGAAATCCTTCTAAATACCAACACTCATCTTCAGCATATGGTTTTCAGATATGCTGGCTTTTGGCATGATCAACAAAGTCTTCACTGATATCTGTTCACTTCTGTACTGTCAAATTCACTTAATCAACCATGATTAGTATTTTCATTTTCTGTCTTGTTGAGGATCTTCCCCATTTTCCTTAGTTCCTGGTCTGCACTGCCACCGTAAAAGCCCAACAATCTGTTTTTCTATTCGTTAAGTTACATATAGCAGTAATTCTTAAACTACTACAAGAGTTCAGTAGGAGGTGTCAGGAACATACACTATTGTTAATGACTCTTGTTAATGACCGATATTTCCAGTCATTCTCTTTGTTACCCATCAGGCTATCTCAAAACATTTTGGATCTTTTCTCATGCAATTTAATCCAAAGTAACAAAAAAGTATAAACACGAGACAGACAAGACACACCTCAGTCTGGTGGAGTCAGGATTTGTCACCTAATAAGTGAGTGCTGAACTTAACATGCAACCTCAAACTTATGAATTGTTTATTTTTGGAATTTTCCGTTTAACATTTTCAGACCACCATTAATAGCAAGTAGCTGAAACTACAGAAAGTAAAACCATGGGGAACTACTAAACAAGTAATGCTACAATGATTGACTCTATACTGAGTACATTTCTACTAGCGGGAGAACTAAGTTAAAGAGTAATTGCATTCATAACTTTGTTGATATGGCTAGATTGCTCTCCGTAAGGTGGTACTACTTTGTAAATCCTCGAACAATGGAGAATGGTGTCTATTTCTCTACAATTTTACTAACATCATCAAACTTTTAGATAATCATGAATCTCCAGGGAAAAAAGGCTATCTTGATGTACATTTAATTTACATTTACATTATAAGTAAAAGCAGGCATCAATTCATATACTTAGAATAATTTTTCCCATAAATTACTTAGAATAATTTTTTCCCATAAATTACATTTTATTATTTGCCCATTTCCCACTGGGTTTTTTAGTCTCTCATAAAAATTAAATTCTAGAAGCTATTTATTTATTAGGGGCTTTAGCCTTGTGCTTATGATACAATTATAAATATTTTGTCTCACTTTGTCAGGGAAAGAAACATTCAATTCACATCAAATGCTAGAAATTAGTAGAGGAAGGGTCATTTTAAAGTTCCTAGGAAATATATATTATGAAAAAACTATGCATGGATTTCAAAAATCTTCTGTGCCCAAATAAATTCATACTCTAATTCCATCTTTCATCATGTATGTCATTGTTAACTCATTCAAGTAACAATTTATTAAATGTGAAGCAATAGGTAATGAGTACATGAAGATTAAAAAGATCTAGTTTAGGAGCCAGCAGGTGGTGTGGTGGTTGAGGCACTAGATTCCCATGGCTGACCACGGTTCAAGTCCCAGACCTGGCGGCTTGAAACTCACGTCACGTATGAGTGCATGTGTGCCCAAAATCCTAAGAGGAGAATGAAGAGGAAGGGATTCTGGCATGACCATCCCACCTAGGGGGTGATTTCTTGCATTCTGCCTGTCTTTCCAGTGAGCACATGTGCTCTATAGCAAAAATCTCTATAAAACAAAACAAAACAAAAACGATAGAGTCTACACTCAGCCACTGTAACATGAGCTAGTTAACACTACTACTAAGTAGGCTCAATGGGAGGCCCGGATTCAATTCCTGGCCCATCCTAAAAGCTAAGTGCGACCGTGTAGTGTATACTCGCTGCTCCATCTACTTGATAAGCTGAGGTAAGGCAAGAGGACAGAAACGCAAGACTCTGTCTTAAAAAAAAAAAAAATACAGACTGGGACCAGCAGTTGGCATAATGGCAATGTCGCTGGACTCCCATGTAGTTGACTACGGTTTGAGTCCCAGACACGGTGGCTTAAACTCATGCTGGGTGCGTGTCCATGCGTGCCCAATATTCCAAGAGGAAAATGGAGAAGGGATTGTGGCGTGGCCATTCCCCTGGGGGGGTAATTTCTCACCTTCTGTCTCTCTCTGTCTTTCTGGCTAGCACACACACCCTATAGCAAAAACCTCTAAAAAAATACAGACCAAAATCACTTTTTTCCCTGAAGCAAGAGAAAAAGGGAGAGGCCATACCAGGGATACATCTGCTAAGCCTCTCTCATCCTCTATTAATGCAAAGAAGGAAGGAAAGTTATTTTTAGAGAAAATTGTTTTTTTTTTTAGAGAATCAGAAAAATAAAGGTATTTCCTAGAAGGGGTTGGTTTGGGTATTAATAAGGAGGAATAGCTTAATGATGCCAGAGGCTGGATAGAACACCTTGGAACATGGAGAACACCTTTATCAGATCCCACACCCTTCTAATAGCCTCCTGTCTGTCTTTCAAACAGGAAGGCATAAGGTAAGGCATTTTCTCCCTTTCCCTTACACCCACATTCAAGCTAACCGACCCGTCATTTTTTAGCAGGAAGACAAGAGAGTAGGCATTTTCCCCATTCTCCCTGCAGTCATTCATTCAGAGTTCATAAATCCAAGGTGTTCTAGAAGCATGGAGTCTCTGCTGTTCCCTAACAGCTATGAACTTCCCTCTTACGACTGTTTTCAGTGTCCCAGTGATTAAGGAAATTCGTGCACTTGTTATCATTGGTTTCGATGAATCTTTTGATTTCAGTCTTAATTTCTTCAGTAGTTGTGAAGTCATTCAGGAGTAGGTTGTTTAGTTTCCATATGTTAGACAAAATCAGTCTTAAAGGTAAGGTGACTACTGTGGTAAGTACTGTAACAATGGCACTTCAAAAAGTTCAAAGGAAATTAAAATACAAATTTATTTTGGGATAGCAAACTTTTTAAAAATCCATACAGCTTTTTCATACTATGCATTTTCCAGGAACTTTTTAAAGACCCCTTTATACATGCAAAATCTATAAAATTAGTTAATGGGCTTCATAGCGAATAGGTCATTAGATGTGGGCTTTGAAGGACTTCACCAAGAAAGAAAAGGCTAGGGAGCTGACAGATGGCATGGTGGTTAAGGGCACTGGACTACCATATGGCCGACAGTTTGAGTCCCAGACCTGGCAGCTTGCTTTCTCACTTTCCCTCAGTCTCTCTCTCTCTGTTCCTCTCTGGTCAAATTAGAATAAAGTAAATGAATAAAGTTAAATAAAATAATTGTCTAAAAAAAAAAAAGAAAGAAAGAAAAGGTTAGAAATAGCCATTCTAGGGACCAGCAGTTAGCATAATGGCTATGTCATTGGACTCCCATGTAGTCGATCATGGTCTGCGTCCTGGACCCGGTGGCTTAAAACTCACGACGGGCACGTGTGCATGCATGCCCAAGATCCCGAAAGGAGAATGGAGGAGAAAGGATTGCGGTGTGGCCATCCCCTGTGGGAGGTGATTTCTGTCTTTCTGTCTTTCTGTCTCTGTCTGGAGAGCACACGCGCCCTATAGCAAAAACCTTTCCAAAAAAAGAAAGAAATAGCCATTCTATAACCTGGTTAAGACAGCTGGATTCCAAATGGCCAATCCTGTGATTCAAGTCCAAGACCTCACGGCTTGAGAAACACACTGGCATGTGCATGTATACTCCAAATCCCAACAGGATGGAGAAATGAAGAAGGGCGTGTGGTGTGATCGTATTCCACTGGGGATACTTTCTCTCCCTTCCTCAGTGTCGCTCTGGAGAGTGTACCCACCCTCTGGCAAAACCAACAACAAAATAGTCATAGAAGTAACAGTGGCAAAGGCATGGGAGGGTCACAGTACATTCGTGGCTTATGAGGTATGGAAGTGCCAAATCTTATGGAGAAAACAATTTAAAGAATGAACCCAGTTTAAGAAGATTAATGTTAGACAATGACAGGATCTGCTATCTCACCAAGAAATTTGGACTTTTTCTCACACACAAGGAGACACTAGAGATTTCTGAACAGAAAAGAGGTAAATCCAACCCACACCTCCTAAAAGTCATTCCATGAGGAATGAGGCATTGATGAGAAGCAGGGAGACTAGTTTGGTTACTCCCACGGTGCATTTCTTCAGGGAGGATGACAGCTAAGCTCACACAACGATTCTGAGAAGCTGCCACAATCTAAGGAGATTTAGCAGGTAAAATATCCACAGGACCTAGATGACACAGACACTGCAAGGTGAAAGAGCGACAAACCGAGGCTGACTGAAATTTCAGCTTGCCTGAGTGAATGGTGGTATCATACTAACTAAAACAGGGGCTACTGGGAGAGGTGGTAGATTCAGGAGGGGCTGGGATGAGGGCGTGGGTAAAGACTGATGTTCTTGTGTTTTGGGTTTTTGCTAGAGGGTGCACGCATTTGCCAGAGGTAGGCAGACAGACAGATAAGCAAGAAGAAAGCAGTCCCATGGGAGCAGTCAAGCTGCACTCTCTTTCCCTCCAGCTCTCCCTCCTTTGGGGATCTGGGGCACACAAGCACGTGCACCTGGCCTGTTTCTTAAGTCACTGGGTCTGATACTCAAAACTGCACAGTTGGCCATGGGGGATCCAGGTGCCTTAACCACCAGAGCTGGCCAGTTTGGGTCTTAAATCTCATTGCCTCGGCCAGCAGGTGGCATAACAGTTAAGGCACTGGATTTCCACATGGATGACTGCGATTCTAGTCCTGGACCCAGCAGCTTGAAAATCACAACAAATAAATATTGGGTCATTGAGAAAGTCATGATGCATTTTTGCATAGAAAAACATGTCATGATTTTTCTGATGCCTCAATAGATAATGTTAAAAACAAAAAATCTCATTGCCTGTGGATCATCTGGGCTCCTGGATATAAGCAACAGGCCACATGTATAATAAATATGAATGTGAAGTTCAAAACGAGGTAGTTTAAGCAGCAGTTGAAGTCATAAAGGGTGGAGACCGTCAAAAGACAGTGTAGCAGGGTTACTCTACCAAGTTAGTAAGTAATACCAGGAAACAGAATCATTTACTAACTGAAAAGGATATTGCTATACCACAATGGCTGGTCAGACCTGATGAACTAATCTACGTGTTACGTATGGTGTCACTCCGCCCTAATCAAATAGGTACCTGCCTTAGGGCACTGTAGCCAAAGGAACTCAGATATTAACTCAGAATCTCCTCCATTCAACCTTTACTATCAAATACATGTTTTGTTTTTTTTTTTAAAAAAAAGAACTCTAATAAGATCTTAGTCCTTTATTTATTTATTTTTTTGTTTTGTTTTGTTTTCATGGAGAAAGAGAGAGACAGAAGGAAAATGAGAGATCACTCCCCAGGGAGGATGGCCACACTGCAATCCCTTCTCCTCCATTCTCCTCTCAGGATTTTGAGCATGCATGTACTCACACCCAGCATGATTTTCAAGCTGCCAGGTCTGGAATTTGAATTGCAGCTCAGCCAGGCAGGACTCCAGCACTTTAACCACCATACCACCAGCTGGCCCCAGTCCTTTACTTTAAAAAACTCTTAATTTTACTTTTAGCTGAAAATCACACTAATTCTGCTACATTATCTCTTCCCCGCATACTACCTACTGCTATAATAAACCAGTGCCTGGAAGGGAGGAGAAATCTCACCTCAGTCAATCTCCAGTTTAGATATTATGTTCTAAGTGTTTTTAGAATTCTGGTTTCAATTCATTCTATTTTTGAATGTAGTAATTAGGTGTCCGTGAATAAATTGCTGTAATTTCTGCCATCTAGCACATAACATCTTCTAAAACAGGTAACAATAAGATCTCAAAGTGGCAATGATCTTGAAGTCAGTTTATAAATGGAGACGACATATCTTTGTTGTAGAAGTGCTGTAAGGTTTAGAAACTCAGTCTGGGGACTGGCCTGGTGTAACCTTGTGATTAAGGCAGCCAATCCCAAATGGCGCATCAAGGTTCGCATCCCAATCCTGGAGGCCTGAAACATACACAGGCACATGAGCATGCATGCCTCACATCCTGAGGGGATGGAGACATGGGGACGAGATTGTGGCGTGACCATAAATTACTTATGTAAAGTAGAAAAAGCTGCCATTTGATTTTTTGTGGTAAAATAACTGATAAGAGCTAATGTTCACATGTATTCTACACTAAGTACTATAACTATTTTACATACATTAACTCACTTAACCCTTTCAAGAAACCTCAAGAGTTGGGTGCTAAGATTATTTTATAGATGGAGAAGCTGGGCACAGCAAAGCCAAATAATCTGCTCAGGGTAACAGGGTAAGTAAATGCTCAGACACATCATCTGGTTGAACAGATCATGGACCTTATCCAGTTCTGCCTCTTCGGCACTACCTGGACTCTTCCAACTTCTTAATTTTTAAATCCTCAGTGACGCTACAAGGTCATATAACCTCAAGAGATTTTATCCCCTGACGTCAGGGGCTTCACAAACCCTGAATTAAGTATCACTGCTTGAAACAGAAACTTACATTAAGTATTATTTTACCCGGGCCAGTAGGTGGTATAGTGGTTAAGGTGCTGGACCATCAGATGGCCAACTGCAGTTCCAGTCCCAGATCCAGTGGCTTAAGACTCACGCCGTGTGTGTGTGTGTGTGTGTGTGTGTGCGCGCGTGTGTGTGTGTGTGTTTGTCTCCCAAATCTCAGGGAAAGAATGAAGAAGGGATTGCAACATGACCATTCCCCCGGGGGGTGATTTTTCACTTTCTGTCTCACTGTCTCTCCCCTGCAAGTGCACATACTCTATGGCAAAAACCTTAAAAGAACACTATTTTACCATTAGAGAAACAAATCTTTTCTTAAAACACAGTTAACCAACTATTAGGCTTATAATGACTGAATCTATAACTATGACCTATTCGTTTAAGTTTAATATTACAGATAAGGTTGGCTAACATTTGAGAACCTGGTAGTATTTTAAGCACTGTTTTGGTATAACCTAGTCTCATTTTCACAATTCCATGATGTAGAAACTTCTATAATTCTCACCTTATAAATTTATAAAATTAAGTCAGGAGTAATTAAATAATTTGTTTTGTAATTACACTAACAAGTAACAGACAAGATATACATTCAGAGCCTGTTCTCTTTTTCTTTTTTTTTAAAGTGGTTTTTGTCTTAGGTGACGGCCACACCGCAATCCCTTCTCCATTCTTCTCCTGGGATCTTGGGCATGCATGCACACGCACCTAGTGTGATTTCAAGCAAGACTCACACTGTAGTCAGCCATGTGGGAGTCCAGCGCCTACACCACCTGCTGGCCCCAGAACCTGCTCTCTTAGTGACTACATTCTTTCTCTACACATTATATGTGTTGATGAAGAATTCTCAGTACCATCGCATGCTAATTTCATTACAAAATGAATGGAAAAGCACCCTGTGAAGAAACTTGGGGTCGCATATCTCTTATTCATCATTAAAAACTTAAAAAAAAAATGATGGTTGGACCAGCAGATGGCATAATGATTATGTCGCTGGACTCCACATAGGCCACAGCAGTTCAAGTCCTGGACCTGTGTGTATGCACGCCCAAAATCCGAAGAGAAGAATGGAGGAGAAGGGATTGCTGCATGGCCACTCACCTGAGGGTGATTTCCTGCTTTCTGTCTCTCTCTGGCGAGTGCACAGGACCTATAGCAAAAATCTCTTTAAAAAAAATAAATAAGTAACGGTGATACAAAGAAAGATAACCTCCTAGAACGTTTTGGCTAAGAATACCCGATTGCCAAACTTCCCAGCTTGGAAACGTTATCCACTGGGGGAATGATTTCTTCACTTACACTCTTCGCACACACTCTGCTGTAACACAGGATCAGGACAGTGGTTTGTCTTGTCCTGCCCACGTAATAGATAACTTCTTTTCTCCTAGTCTTATCACACCTTGAATGGTTGTCCCTCCATTCTAATTCCGCTGCAGTGGCTGACGCTTACGCTGCAATGGTCAGAAGTTCGGGCCCTGCCCAGACCTTTAGCCTAGTTCCTTTACCCCTTTATAAAGGATCCCTCCGAGAAGGAAGGGAAATGGTTGCCAAGTGAAGCGTCCGTGTCCAGGGGGTGGAGTTCCGTGGCTAAGATATCCCAAGCGCCCACATGGAACGCTGCACTGTCCTCCAGCCAGACCGCAGGCTGTCCCTCCCACGCCCAGGTCTCCGGTCGCCGGCCGCAAGCCCCGGGCCAACTCCCGGCACTGGCCCGCGCAGCCCTGCGGTCCGGGGTGTAAGCAGGCTCCTCTCCCCGCCCGCAGCAGTCCGTCTCCCGCCGGGCCCACCACCATCCCTACCTGCAGAGCGCGCTGCTCCTGAGGACGTGGGTCCGAGCTCTCCGCTGCAGCGGGACAACAGGCCCCTAGCGGGGCCACGCCCACGCGCACAGAGGCAGGGCAGCCAGCCAATCAGCGGCCGGCGGCATAAGCTGATATGACGGCGGATCGCGCGACTCGGCGGCGCTGGGCTCTGCGCGGTCACGTGGGCGATCTGCTCGGCCACGCCCCCTCGACCGTGCCCCTCGGTTACGCCCCTCGGCCACGCCTTTTGGCCTTGCGGGCGCAGCGGCGGCGGGGACCGCCTCGGGGACCGCGGTGGTGCGGACATCCCTAGAAACGGCGCTCCGTCCTGAAGGGAGCGGTTGCCGTGCCTTCGACGTGAATGTCGGCGGCAGTTTCCCACAGAGCGTCGGTTCGACGGTAGCCGGTATTTTTTCCGAACCGGAAGCCGGCCTTTTGGGGAGCATTGAAGGGCGGGAGTCGGGCTGAGCGGGTGTGTGATGACAGGATGACCGGGTGTCGGTAGAAACGGACAGAAACCTTGGCGTCGTGTGAGTGGCTGGAGAATAATACATTCACGACACCTATACAAACTGGATTTGTGGCTTGGGTACCAAGGCCCCTCCCTGCTCCGTGAGCTGAGCAGAGGAGGTTGGTGAGTTTATGCTGGAAAGAGCACAAATAAGGAACGAAAAGATGGGCTGTGTCAGGAGAGTTCAAACAGGGGATGGCCGTGTCCACTGCTCAGGTAAACTGAGTCCCGATTCGCTGCCGTTAGCTGCTGTTAATCTCCTGATTTTTTTTTTTTAACTGACCTGTTTCAAAAGTCAGTTTTTCCCTAGCACTTAGCTCCGGATGACTTCATTCTGATTTGGGTTGATCTGCTTGGGTCCTAGTGCAGGAACCTAGTCCTAATAGCTTCATAAATTTCATTTAACAAGGAGCAAATCGTGTCAAGTAGATGAGGATGGTCCCTGGAGGTTTGTTTTGGTGTGTGAATTTGTGTCGTGGTTTTTTGTTTTGTTTTTGAATTATTTATTTAATTTTATTTATTATTATTATTATTTTTAATTTGATCAGAGAAAGGGAAAGTGAGGAAGCAAACCACCAGGTCTGGGACTCGATCCATGATTGGCCATGTGGGAGTCCAGTGCCATAACCACCACACCACCTGCCAGCCCCAAACGTACGGTTATGAGCATGTCCAAACTCATGTTGGCGGTCACACTTGTAAATCATCCTTCCTGGAGTCTCAAGGGCAGTTATTCTCAAGGTGTGATTTTCCATTAAATGGAAATGCACGTTTCTCTGGAGCCACCCTTGACTTTCAGGATTAGAAATTCTGGGTAAACCCTGGAATTTGTGTCTTAACAAGGCCTGGAGTGATTCTGGTGTCTGGTGGAAGTTTAAGATCTGCTACTTGCCTGGACTTGGAGATGCAGAGTGGGGTGCGTATTGAAAGACTTGTCCTCTAAATAAATTTATTAAAGAGGGGGCTGAGGATTGGAGAGCACTCCAATACAGCCTTCTCTTGTGCTCTGTATTTGTTGAGTGGAAGATCAGATTACAAACAATATATCATTTAAAAATAAGAAGATGACCTTTCCTCAGCAAGTTAAACTATTTTGGCCTAAAACGGCTGCTGCACTCCCACACTTTGATTCCTATGGATAAGCCAAATCATACAGTTAGGCTGTTTTTCTGAGCTGGTTGCTAAGTTACAGCCAATCACAGCAACTAGGCTTAAATCAATCAAAGTATCCTGCCTTTTAAACCATATTAATTCAGACAGACTTTAAAAGGTAACCGATGATTTCTCTGCCTCACACCTTCACTTAGTTTTATGTCCGAAACTTTCCTTTTCTGCAGACCTAAGAGTTGACCATGAGGCCAGAGTTGTCCAAAAGCCTACCAATTTAAATTGTGTTAAGATTTGCTCTATTAAAACTCTATTAAATTGGCTGGCTTGTTTTTCTTTTAACAAAGTTTCGCCGAACATATTTATGATCAATTCTGTAAATGGGCAGTGGATGGGAAAGGATGACGATACAAACAGCAGTATTTCCCCAAAGCAAGAATGTCTTTCAGTAGGGAATGAAAGATTTTCTTGGAAACAGAAAGCATAGCATGGAAGAGCTGTTATATTATGTAGGACATGGCATATTAACCCAGTAGTGCTTGGCTTGCTTCTCTGGGAAACAGGTTACAGGAGACTCTGTGTGGTCTCCTGTGCTTGAGGACCCAGGGTACCAGGTCGCTCAAGCTGTTTTCCAGCAGATCTAGGTACTAGTCACATAAGGTGGTCTCTGACATATCCCCCTTTTTGTTTTTGCTGTAAAGTGAGCATGACAAATGGTGGAAGTAGACGTCCTTGTTGAGAACATTTTTTTCATTCTGTCTTGGCAGACTATGCAGAAGAAAACAAAGAGAATTACTAATAAAATTATAGCACCAAATAAAGAAAAAAGACGTGTTTAGAAATATTTAAATGGGTTAAGAGAGGCAAGAGCAATTTTTTTGCCAAAGGCAGGAAAGAAGAGACTGCAGTGAAGTTCTAATTAAACTGGACTGTTGGTCCTTCCGACAATAGTGGGGTGGTGGGCATGCCATGTCATTTAAGTAAATGGTGGGGGGAAGGAACATCACTCCATGAAACAGCACGGGCAGTGACGGGCTGAGAGAGATGTGTCCAATGATTTTCTCCGATGCTGGTCCTACTGAGTTGCTGAAATAGCCACCATCATTAGAAACAGGTTGGGGGACCAGCAGTTAGCGTAATGGCTATGTCGCTGGACTCCCACGTAGTCGACCGCGGTTCGAGTCCTGGACCCGGCAGCTTAAACTCACACCGGGAGCGTGTGCGTGCGTGCCCAAGATCCCGAGAGGAGAATGGAGGAGAAGGGATTGCGGCGTGGCCATCCCCCCTGGGAGGTGATTTCTCGCTTTCTATCTCTCTGTCTCTCTCTGTCTGTCTGGCAAGCGCACGCGCCCAATAGCAAAAACCTCTCCAAAAAAGAAACAGGTTGGCAGGGGTTTGTGGTTGTCCCAGGTTTTGTAACTGTCATTGTCATCCGTTGTCTTCATGTCATGGGAGATGCGTTCTGGATCCTTGGCATACTCACTCTTCTTCCCTGAGTGCCCTGCCACATTGAGACACAGTCTCTTCATTTCCTGGGTCATGTTTTCGCTCCTGATAGGGTTTTATGTTCTTTCCTGGAACCCGGAGAACATGAGAGTTACTGGATTCTTGGATACATGCATAACCTCTCCTCCCTGTAAGCAATTTGTCAGCCCTTTTCAAACGCCTGATTCAGGATGTTTCCATAATGCCAACGGTAGGGATTTTGCTGTCTCTGATTGGTTGGATGTGGCAGCGAAGTGAGTTTCCGTAGGGGACGATTTGTGGTCATTAAACATAAAAAAAAAAAAAAAAAAAAAAATTGAAGGGTTATCAAGGCCATAGTACCTGGTCTCTGGTGGGAACTGTGATTCCCCCTTTCTGTTTTTGTAATTGATATTTTAAAGTTTGATCTGTTTGTTCTCTTATTCCTTGGCCTTAAGGATTATAGGGGATACCAGTAACATGTTTAAGACTCCAAATATCACAGAGATGCGAAAAAGAAGTACCAGTGGGAGTCGGGACATTAATAGTTTTCATGATATGGGGAATGTCAAGAACTGCAGAAGCTTCCAGACAAGGTTGAGTAAATATCCGAGTGACTCACCGGCATGACGTTTGGTAAGCGAGTGTTTCAAGGGCCTACTGGAGAATTATAACCTAGATGGCAGGTGAGTTTCACGGGAGAACCTTTGAAAAGGCTTTCTAAGTTCGTCTCTCTCTGTCTCTCTCTTTTTTTTCTCATCAGACTTGTAACTTGGCATGCAGAACCAGAAATTTTAACCCTTGTCCTCCACATAGTCTGAAGTAGCCCACCCTTACACTTACTGTGGTCCTGTTTCCACCCTAAAGTCCAGGTGCTTCAACTATGAGTAATGATTTTTAGGTAACTGATTTTTACTCTCATACAGAATTATTTTAGTTAACATTTATGTATGTATGTATGTATGTTAATTTGACCACAGAGGGACAGCGAGAGAGAGAGAGAGAGAGAGAGAGAGAGAAAGAGAGAGAGAGAGAGAGAGAGAGAGAAGGAGGGAAAGTAAGAAAGCAAGCCACCAGGTCCAGGACTCGAACCAAAGTCAGCCATGTGGGAATCTAGCACCCTAACCACCTCACCACCTGCTGGCCCCTAGGTAACTGATTTTTACTGAGTGCCAAGGATGGCTAATATTCCACTTTCTGTTACTGATAAGAGCGTCACCGATTACAAATAGAACTGGGTAATGCAGCCAACTACAGATTCCTCCAGGGTCTGTTACATGGAACTAGTATGGTTTCCATATTCAGTTTCAGTTAGGGTTTGAACAGAAAATCAGAATGCCTGTAGATATTTAATCAGAAGGGATTTAATACATTTATTTAAATGCCTTTAAAGTGACTGGGTACCTGGAGGGCATGACAGGGTGAATTGCTGTGAGCTCTCAGAATGGTAAGTAATATAGGAATCATAGGAAGCTACCATAGATAGCAGCTACCTTCAGCACCAAAGCAGATAATTCACAGAAGCTGGCCTGGGAGCTGCCACACACCTATCTGCCTCCTGCCGGCAAATCTACCTGCCACTGCCAGTGAGTGATGGCTTCTGTACCTCTTCTGTTCCTCACGTGCCATTCAAGTGCCTTTCATTGATGGATCCTAAACTAAAGTACTCCATGGCAAGAGAGTCTTGGGAGTGTAATGCATATGCTTCCAATATTTAGAAAAAGTGACAGTTTCTTCCTAATTACAGCACATTCAACTGGGATGCTGCTAGGGAACATTGGAGGCAAAAAGGAATGGCAGAAACGAAAGTATCCAAGCCATCATGAAAGGATTAAGGAAGTATCTTCGGCCAACAGCAACCCAACACTACATAAGTACTCCCCCACATGGTCCATGGGACATTGGTGCTGTGATGTGATGTGTCTATAAAGGATTCTACAGCCTTAAGAAAAGCAGAAAAAGAACCCATTCTTAGAGTTGTAGCGTGTATAGTTACCTTAAAAGGTCTGAGCAAACTCTGCACTAAAGAAACCATTCTTGGGACCAGCACTTGGTGTAATAGCTATGTCACTGGACTCCCATGTAGTCGACTGCAGTTCTAGTCCCGGTACCGGTGGCTTAAACTCACAATGGACGCGTGTGCGTGCGTGCCCAAGATCCCAAGAGGAGAATGGAGGAGAAGGGGTTGTGGCATGGCCATCCCCCCTGGGGGTGATTTCTCGCTTTCTGTCTCTGTCTTCCTGGCAAGTGCATGCACCCTATACCAAAAACCTCTCCAAAAAGGATAAAAAAGAAAAACAAACCATCCTTTTACTTAACGTAGCATTTTCCCAACACTGTTAACTATTCTGACCCCTAATAGCTGAAGAACATCCTAAAGAACATACTGAGGCAAATGCCCACAAAGAACCATTTCTTTGGTTAGTTCTGTGGGATTGGGTTAGGTCACATTGACTAGGAGTGTGACCAAGAGTGAAATGAGGAATTGTAAATACAGAAATTCCAATTTGAAATAATTAGCCCGAAGCAGTGTTGGCGCGCATATCAGAAAGCAGTTATGCATCTTACAACACCATGTGTCTATGAAGCACTACAGCAGGGTTGCATCATGAGCCTAATTTATATCTTGGCTAGGCTTCTCCTGTGTGCCTGTCTATCTCCAAGCAAAAGTTGGAGAGACCAACGTTTCACCACCTTGGAGGCATGAGGAGCATACAGACACATTGTGTTGACATTCTGCAGGCAAAATATGTAGTGCAAAGCTGAAATGTGTTCCTCCTGGGGCTCTGATTATATACAAGATCAGTGCTTGAAAATGAATGTTGAAAATGACCTTAAAACTATGAAAGTGAAAGGAGCAAGACCCAACATGTCACAGAGTAGGCAATTTCAATTACATTCAATATCTGGAATAGGTAAATCCAGAGACAAAGCAAATTAGTGGTCGGGGGAGGGAGAAATGGAAAGTGTCTGCCAACAAAGTTGCCTTTTAGAGTGATGAAGATATTTTGGAACTAGATAAAGATGAAGATCATACCACTTTTTGAAAGTCCTAAATGTCATGGAATTATGCACTTTTAAATAAGTTATGTTACATGAATTTTGCCTCGTTTTTTTGAGAGTTTTTTTGCTGTAGGATGTGTGTGCTTGCCAGGGAGACAGAGAGGTAGAAAGCAAGAAATCACCACCCCCTCCCCTGGGGGGGATGGCCATGTCAATGGAGGCCCTTCTCCTCCATTCTCCTCTCAGGATTTTGGTCACACACACACGTGCCCAGTGTGAATTTTAAACTGCCAGATCTGGGACTTGAACTGTGGTCGACTATGTGGGACTCCAGTGACGTAACCGTTATGCAATTTGCTGGTCCCTAGCCTCAATTTTTTAAAAGAGGAAGATATAGGGATCAGCAAGTGGTATGTTGGTAAAGGTGCTGGACTCCCACATGGCTGTCTGTGGTTCAAGTCCCAGACCTAGTGGCTTGCTTTCTCATTTTCTCTTTCTTTTTTTTTCTCTCTCTCTGGCCACATTTAAAAAATGATAGTAAATAAAATAAAATAAGTAATTCCTTAAAAAAAAAAAAGAAGGAAACATATAATACTAAGTCACAGTGATAGGGGAGAGATGCATCATGGGTGGGAAGACTAGCAGAACTGGTTATGCACCTGAAAAGGAAAAGTTGGTACAAATGTTGCCTATTTTCTTGGTTTTCCTAAACAGGATCTCCACCATCCTGGAACACTTGGTGGTGATATGGCAAAATGTCATGGTAGTGGAATGCTAGCTCTTTCTTGCAGATTATAATAAAAAGCCATGAGAGAGGAGAGAGAGAGATCCGCCCCTAAATAAGAGTGTGAATATCAGGAGCCAGGGATCTTTGGGAACCGTGTTGGACACCATCTACCAATCATGAAAGGACAAAGCTCTTCCCCACCTTCCTGGTCCTCTTCACTTCATGTATGTTACGTGTGTTGCATGCAGAAGTAACAGTGATTCCTATTCCAAAGTGTTCTCACGTCGAGAATTAAAGAAAATGTTAGGAACGTGGTATTAACCCATCCCACAATGGAGGCTTTGGAGCTGAGATCTGAGGGTGGAAGGACAGAACAAAAGGTGTTGTAACTTGTCTTCCCCAGCAACTAAAATCTATGTGCCACTAACTGTGGGTTTAAAGAACTAGTATGAGAAAAATGACCCAGTCTGGCAAACATGACTACCTAATCCTTAAGGTAGTATCCAAACTCAAGGTTCAAATTCCTTAGGAAGTAGACTGCTAAAGAAACATGACCTTTCCTAGGACATTCCTTTCCAGAGTGCCTCTCGGCATATCCTTGCAGGACACTCGCTGGTGGAAGCCAGAGTGGCTGTATTGGGTGACCAAATAATTCTGCTGTTATAAAGTTGAGTCAATAAATTAATCACAAGTTTCACTTGTCCTGTTCTTTAACGTAGTATCCAGATCCCGAAGAAGATGTTATATGCTCTGGATTGATGCCCATGTATGTTTGCTGTTCACCTGTTTTCCTTCAGCCATTACTTACTGTATTTGGGTACTTTTTTCTTTTTTTATTTTATTTTATTTTATTTTATTTATTTATTTATTTATTTATTTATTTATTTATTTATTTATTTATTTTGAGAGGTTTTTGCTAGGGCACATGTGCTTGCCAGAAAGATAGAGACAGAAAGACAGGAAGCGAGAAATCACCCTCCCCCTGGGGGGATGGCCACACCGCAATCCCTTCTCCTCCATTCTCCTCTTGGGATCTTGGGCACACACGTACATGTGACTGGTGTGAGTTTAAGCCACTGGGTCTAGGATTCAAACCGCGGTCGACTACGTGGGAGTCCAGTGACATAGCCATCACACCATCTTCTGGTCCCATTATGTTTTTCTTAGCCTGAAGAACTAAGAAAGTATACAATAGACACTGAGAAAAATGGGTGTATAAAATGGATGCCTCCCAGAAAACCTGGGTTCATTGTTATGAAAGTTTGAGGAATTTTGTATCTGCTTATGCGCATCCCGGACAGACAATGAAGAGACTATAATGGACACCTTTGGGGTTTTCTGCAAAGCACCCCAGCTTCATTTGTTTTATGCAGCATAACCTTGGCCTTATCACGGTAAGACAAAGTTGGAAATAATTTCCCTGGACATCTTCACAAGGAGATGAATCTTTCTTTTCTTTTTTAACTTAAAATATACTTTAAAAAAAAATCATTTCCTGACCTTTACATAACTTAGTCCCAGTTATTTTAAAATTTTTTAAAAAATTATTTATTGGGAACCAGCAGTTAGCGTAATGGCTATGTCGCTGGACTCCCACGTAGTCGACCGCGGTTCGCGTCTCGGACCCGGTGACTTACAACTCACGCTGGGCGTGTGTACGTGCGTGCCCAAGATCCCGAGAGGAGAATGGAGGAGAAGGGATTGCGGCGTGACCATCCCCCCTGGGGGGTGATTTCTTGCTTTCTGTCTCTCTGTCTCTCTCTGTCTGTCTGGCGAGCACATGCGCCCTATAGCGAAAAACCTCTCCAAAAAGAAAAAAAGAAAAAATTATTCATTTATTTAATTCCATTTGTTATTATTATTTCTTTAATTTGACCAGAGAGAGACGGAGAAAGGGAAAGCAAGAAAACAAACCTCTAGGTCTGGGTCTCAAACTGCAGTCAGCCATGTGGGAATCCAGTGACTATGCCACCTGCCTGCCCTAGTCCCAGGTATTTTTCAAGGTTCATTAAGCTAAGCTTTTATATAGATAAGGCCTCCAAGAGCTACTAGAGAGTAGTGTTGTTTTAGGTTAGACTGAGCCTTGGAATTCTTTTTCCAAGAATTCTTGAAATTTCTTGAATTACCTGAATCTTTTGCAGTTTTACACACTGGGGGATACTTAGTACTATATCATGGAATAACTAATAAATACCTGTTAAATGAGTGAATGAAGAAAGCCTATTGTACTAAGTGGCAGATTTACTTACATTTCTCAGAGGAAATAACAATTAATAAATAATTCAGAATTTTATAGTGTATTGACAATTCAGTTTGATCCTGTACAATGCTTAGATCTTGTGAGTACTGATGAGAGATTTTCTTCTCTAATATCTCTGCTGTGAGATTCACAGAAGAAGACAAGAAAGAAATAAAGAGGAAGAAAGAATGTTTTTTTGGGGAAAAAAAAGTGGCTCAAAACTGCCACTATTTTATTTCATTAAAATTTGATTAAAGACTTGAATTTACATATCCAAGAGTCTAGTGAATTCCACATAGGGTCAGCTCAAAGAGATACACAGCTGGACACATCATAACTAAACTGTCAAATGCCAAAGACAGAGGATCTTTAAAATACCAAGAGAGAAAGAACTCATTGCTTATGAAAGATCCTCAATAAAATTAGCAGCTGGTTTCTCATCAAAACACTGGACAGAGGCAGTAGGATGAAATATTTAAAGCTCTGGGACCAGCAGGTGGCGTGGTGATTAAGATGCTGGACACTCCCACATGGTCGACCATGGTTCAAGTCCTGGACCTGGTGGCTTGCTTTCTCTCTCTCTCTCTCTCTCTCTGGTCATATTAAAAAAAAAAAAAAAAAAAAAAAAGAATAAATAAATAATAAAGTTTTTTTTAAAAAAATATTTAAAGCACTCAAAGAAAATGAATGTCAGGTCAGCAGGGGGTATGGAGGTTAAAGTGTTGGATCCCACATGGCCAACTATGCAGTTCAGGTCCTGGACCCAGTGGCTTGAAAAACATGCTGGGCATCTGTGTGTACATGCACAAAATCCTGAGAAAAGGATGGAAGAGATGGGATTGGGGCATGTCCATCCCCCTAGGGGTAATTTCTCTCTCTCTTTTTACCTCCCTGCAAACATACACACTCTACAACAAATTTTTTATAAAGGAGAAGAAAAAAATGGAAAAATTAACGGGTGAATTCCATCTTGTTAGTAATTACATTAGATGTAAATAGATTATAAACACTGCAAAGATAGGTAGGGGAAGAATTTTTTTTTTAATGACGTGACTATATACTGTCAAAAACAGAAAAATAAGTACAGTTTATAACGAAAGGATCAATCTCCCAGAAGATATGATGTGTGTGTACCTAACAATAGAGCTTTAGAACACAGGAAACAAAAGTGGACAGAATGCACAAGGAATGTTCTCCAACCCAGGCCATATGATAGGTGCATAAAAATCTTTAATAAAAGTTTTAAAGATTTTTTTACTTGTATTTTTCATGATAGAAAGAAGGAGCAGGAGGGAGGAAGGAAAAAGGGAATGGAGAAAGAGGAAACAGATACTCTTGACATGGCTTTGCCACACCACAAATCCTCCCCCAGCCTCCTAACCAGATGGGATAATGGGCACTTATAGGCATGTCAGCATGTTCAGGTTGACCCAGGATCCAAACCTGGGCCTCCCATGTGATTCTAGTGTCATGCAGTGATGCCCTTTTGCCTATGCCACTGCAACTTGGCCCTCAATAAGATTCAACAGATTGAAATGGTGTAGATTGTTGTACCACAATGGAATGAAATTAGATATCAAGAACAGAAGGAAATTTGGGAAACTTATAAGTATGTGGGAATAAGTATACTTCTGAATAAAAATGAGTCAAGGGAGACATCTCAATGCAAATTGCAAAATACCTTCCGATGTGTGAAATCAAATACAACATATTCAAACTTATGAGATAAAACGAAAATGTTATTTAGAAAAATTTAACGCTTTAGAAATGCCTCCATTGTAAAAAATAAATAAATCAATAACCTTATTTTTCACTTTAAAGTAGAAAAAGAAGAGCAAACTCATTCCAAGACAAACAGAATGGAGAAAATAACCAGGACTGTAGCAGAAATAAATGAAATAGAGAACAGAAAGGCAGTAAAGAAAATCACTGAGACCGAAACATGGTTTGTTGAAAAGATCAACAAGTTGGAAAACCTTTAGCTAGATGGACCAAGGAAAATAGAAAGCTCAAATTACTGGGACCAGCCTGGTAGCTCAGCAGTAACGCACTGCCCCAGGATGCTGGGCCTCCATGGAAAGGCCTGGGTTTAAGTCCTGTGGATTCCCTGAATGTGACAGGAAGGTGTGTATGCCTATGATCCAGACTGGCTGAGGCTAGGAGTGAATCATGGTGTAAAGACCCTGTTTGGGGTGCCTATCTCCTTCATATAACCAAATAAACTTTTAAGAAACCTATGAAAATCAGAACTGAAAGACTGGACATTACTACCAACAGTATAGAAACAGAGAGGATTATAAGAAAATATCCTCAGCAATTGTACACCGACAAGTTTGATAGCATAGTTGAAATGGATAAATTGCTAGAGAAAAACTACAAAAACTCAATCTACAAGAATAGAGAATCTAAAGAAAGCTATCGATAGGAAATGAGACTGAATGAATAACTTTGAAACTTCTAAAAAGAACTTTGAAACTTCTAAAAAGAAAAGGTCCAAGAGAGATGGCTCTCTCTTTAGCAAGTACATGCACCCTCTAGCAAATTTATTTGAAAAATCCTGTTAAAAGTAATAAGTATAGCAAAGCTTAAGAATATAAGATCAATAGTAAAAACTCAATTATATTTCTATACCCTAGCTTTCCAAAAAATAGACTTCAGAGAACAGCTGCATTTATAGTAGCTTAAAGTGATCAAATACTCAGGATAAATATAACAAAGGAAGTGCAAGATTTGCATGCTTAAAATAATGAAGCAGGCCTGGTTGTGGTGGCGTAGCAATAGTGGGCCACTCAGTGAGACTGGAGCCTTGTGAAAAATCAGGGTTTGGTTCCTGGCTTCCTCTGCATGTTGGCCTGCACACTTCTTGATGATCTCATCTGTCTAGGTGGCTGGGGGGAGGATTACAATACGGCAAGGCCCTGTCAAAAGTACCTGTTCTTGGGAATCAGCAGTTAGCGTAATGGCTATGTCACTGGACTCCCACGTAGTCAACCGCGGTTTGCGTCCCGGACCCGGTGGCTTAGAACTCGCGCCGGGCGCGTGTGCGTGCGTGCTCAAGATCCCGAGAGGAGAATGGAGGAGAAGGGATTGTGGCGTGACCATTCCCCCTGGGGGGTGATTTCTCGCTTTCTATCTCTCTGTCTGTCTCTGTCTGTCTCTGTCTGTCTGGCGAGCGCACGCGCCCTATAGCGAAAACCTCTCCAAAAAAAAAAAAAAAAAGAGTTAAAAAAAAAAAAAAGTACCTGTTCTTGGGAACCAGCAGTTAGCATAATGGCTATGTCACTGGACTCCCACATAGTCGACCGCGGTTTGCGTCCTGGACCCGGTGGCTTAAAACTCAGCCAGACGCATGTGTGTGCATGCCCAATATCCCGAGAGGAGAATGGAGGAGAAGGGATTGCGGTGTGACCATTCCCCCTGGGGGGTGATTTCTCGCTTTCTGTCTCTATGTCTCTCTCTGTCTGGCGAGCGCACGCGCCCTATAGCAAAAACCTCTCCAAAAAAAAAGTACCTGTTCTTCCTCTTCCTTTCCTTCTCTCTTTCTCTTTCTGAAAGAAGGAAGAAAGAAAGAATGAAACTTTCCTCTTTTTTTTTTTTGGAGAGGTTTTTTGCTGTAGGGCGCGTGCACTCGCCAGACAGAGAGAGACAGAGAAACAGAAAGCGAGAAATCACCCCCCAGGGGGGATGATCATGCCACAATCCCTTCTCCTCTATTCTCCTTTCGGGATCTTGGGCATGCACGCAAACGCGCCCGCCGTGAGTTTTAAGCCACCGGGTCCGGGACGCGAACTGCAGTCGGCTACATGGGTGTCCAGCGACATAGCCATTACGCTATCTGCTGGTCCCAAGAATGAAACTTTCTAAAATTACAAAGCATCATTATGAAAAATTAAAGAAGATCTGAATAGATGGAAAGATCTCTTGCGTTTATGAATCGAAAGATTTAATATTGTTAAGACGATAATACACCCAAGTGATCTATGAATTTAATGCAGTATGGATGTATTCCTGCTGAAGTTTTTGCAGAAATTGGCATGCTAATGCTAAATTGTATATGGAAAAGCAAGGGACTCAGAATAACCAAAACAAACAAACAAATTTAAGGGGCCAGAGGTGGCCTGGTGGTCAAGACACTAGACTCCTACATGGCTGACCATGGTTTGTGTCCTGGACCTGGTGGCACATGAAAAAGAAAAAATGTAAGTCTATCAGAGAAATTCTAAACAAAATGAGGTACCATTCACATCCACTAGGTGGATATAAATAAAAGAGATAATAACAAGTGTTGCCAAGTATGTGGAGAAACTGGAACTTTCATACACCACGGGCAGGATTGTAAAATGGTGTCTCTGCTTTGGAATACAATTTGGTAGTTCTTCCAAATGGTAAGTAGTATTACTAGGTTACTCAATAATTCTCTTAGGAATAGAATTCCAAGAGAATTGAAAATATATCTCCACACGCAGACTTGGACATGAATATTCCTGAAAACTTTTTTTTTTTTTTTAAATTAATAGCCAGAGGGACTACCAGATAGAGTAATGGCTACGTCGCTGGACTCCCATGTAGTCGACCCTGGTTTGAGCCCCAGGCCCAGTGGCTTAAACTCATGCTGGGTACATGTGCGTGCCCAAGATCCCAAGAGGAGAATGGAGGAAAAAGGATTGCAGTGTGGCCATTCCCCTGGGGGGGTGATTTCTCGCTTTCTGTCTCTCTGTCTTTCTCTCTCTTTCTGGTGAGCGCATGTGCCCTAGAGTCAAAACCTCTCCAAAAAACAAAAAGAAAAAAGAAAATTAATAGCCAGAAAGTATAAACTGGCTCTGCCATGGATGTGCACACTGCTCAGATGTTGCTACTTGGAGGCTGAAGTCATGTGGGGTCTAATGAAAGCCAAGTTCAGTTCCCAGATAAACCTAGCACAGGCCAAGCACAGCAGCACATGCCTATAGACCTTGGCTAGTTGGGAGGCTTGGGGCACGAGGATCTTGACATAATGAGACCTTGTCAAAAATCAATCAAACTTTCTTTCTGTCTTATAAATAAGAAACAAAAAAATAAACTTTTTAAAAGGAGAAAGAACCCAAATGTCTATCAGCTGCTGACAGGATGGAAAAAACCTGAAGTGTATACAGCCATATAATAGAATATTATTTGGCCGCAAAGAGAATGAAATATTGATTCATACTACAGTATGGGTGAATTCCAAAAGCATGAAACTGAACTCAAAAGCCACAATATGATTCCATTTATAGGAAATTTCCAGAATAGGCAAATCTATAGTGTTTTCAGGGTCTGGAGGGAGGGGAGGAATCGGGAAGGATTTGCTAAAAAAGAAGTTTAATTTTGGAGTGATGCAAATGTTCTGAAATCAGATGATGATTTCACAACTCTGTGAATACAGTGAAAACTACTGAAGTGAACACTTTCAAAATGAATTTTGGCCCAGCCATGGTGGCACAAGTGGTAAGGAGCTGCTGCATGAATCTGGGCTCTGTGAGAGACCAGGCTTTGGATTCAGAGTGGAAAATCCCAGATGTTGGGGGCGTGCCTGTAATCACAGCTAGCTGGGAAACCAGGACAAAAGATTGCAAATGTGAATCCCTGCCCAAAATACCTTTGCCTCTCCTGCTCTCTTGCTCACTCTCATAAGAAAGTGAACTTTATGGTGCTTTATACCTCAAAAATATATTTTTAAAAATCCAGAATAACACAACTCATCCAAAGTACAGGGGTAGCTCATGAGGTGAATGATAGCCATACAGGGAAGATCTCAGGTAAAACTCAGAGAGGGAGAAACTTCTGAACAAGTTATTGAATGATAAATTGTCAGGCACAAAAGAAGGTTCTAGTTATGGAAGTATGATATGCATAGAACACTTAGGTGTTCCAAATTACTTATTACTTAGGTAATTTGGAATTACCGGAATACAATGTATAAGATAAATAATTACAAGAGAAAGGCCAGAGGGATGGGTAGAGATAGATCACGAGGTTTCATACCACGTTAAGGAACTTGATCATCATTCTGTAAATCCTAAGCTATTAAACAACTTTTAATGAAAGGATAATAGAAAGTAGCTTTGCATATTAGAAAAACTAATTTTAGAAACCATGCGGAAAGCAATTTTTAGGATGGCAAAGTACTGGTTTGGAGACAAATTGGAACACTATTTTAATAATCCAGGTGAGAGATTGTGAGTACCTAAAGTAAGGTAGTTATAGGGATAGGGCACAGGTGTTTAGGTCAAGAGTTATTGCAGACATCGTTTTACAGGATTGAAAAATTGATTATTGTATCTTCATCTTCTATATATACTATCAGTAATGATTTCCAGATTCAGGAAAAGTAGGTTTGTCAGGGACCATGAGTTCAGTTTGGGACATTCTTAAAGGCATCCTAGGTTAAAATATCTATTAAGCAATTGGATTTATAGTCTAAGGCTCAGAAAACGAGTCATCAGAACCAGACATGTAAATTTAGGGACCATAAGCATATGCGGAGCGGTGGTGACTGGCAAACTTAGACGTTGCAAACCCTATTTAAGGCATTAAATACAATTTTTAAAAGCAACAAAAGACCTCTTTTCTGGTTTTATTTAGCACGTAGCCAACAATTTGTGACTTCTGATAAAAGTGGTAGTTAAAAAAAAAGTTGATGCGATATTCTAGGAGCATGCCTAGAATAAAAACAAAATGTGTTTTTATGAGAATTAGGTGATTTGGACATTGTTGGGCCACGCTGAGAAAAAACACTCAGTGAAGACCTGTAAGGAAACAAAGGAGTTAGAAAGAGTGTGGTTTCACAGGTATCAAGGATAAGGATGGAGAGTGCACCCTGTCGGGATTCTGCAGTGTGTCCCCTCAGCAGGGCTCTCACCGGATATGCTGCTTTGACCTTGCATCTGCAAAATGATGAGCTGAATAAACCTCTGTTCTTCATAAATCACCCGGTTTCAAGTATTCTGTTATTAAGCAACAGAGAACAAATTCAAACAAAGTTGATACCAAGGACCGGGTGGTTGCTCATAATGAAAAC
This sequence comes from Tupaia tana, assembly GCA_026018925.1. Lineage (NCBI taxonomy): Eukaryota > Metazoa > Chordata > Mammalia > Scandentia > Tupaiidae > Tupaia > Tupaia tana. Next base: position 65,091,445 of record JAKSZU010000015.1, on the reverse strand, counting down.
CTGAAAATGTGAACGCGGTTTTGGAACTGGGTAACGGGTTGGAAAAGTTTGGAGGAGCAGAGTAGAGAAATCCTAGATTCTGCTGGAGGTTCGGAATATGAGACAATAAAGGGAAATTTTAGAACTCCTTAGAGATTAGTTAAGTGGTCCTAACCAGAATGCCCATAGAGGGAAAGTAATTTGACTGCATTGTGTCCCTTCCCTTGGGCTTTTTGTAATGCTGAATTTAAGAGTGATGAATATCTGGGACCAGCAGTTAGCGTAATGGCTATGTCGCTGGACTCCCATGTAGTCGACTGCGGTTCAAGTCCCAGATCCGGTTATGCCCCAGTGTGCCTGGATTCTATATGCAAATGTAGGGAGGAGCCAACCAGATGAAGCAGTGAGGCTCTGGAGGACTTCCTCCAATCCATCTTTCTAAAAGGAAAGATGAGTGAAACTCTCCTCTGAAATTCCGAGCCCCAGGCTCCCAGCATGGATTCCAGCACTCCCACCTACAGAAGAGCAAGGAAACTGGCCTGGAGGGAAGTGCAAGAGCAGACAGCTTCAGCAAGAGCCTAGACACACATTGGATGCCACCTCCACCCCAACCTAGCAAGAGAGTGACACCCTCCTCCAAGCCTCCAATTCCCTTCCACCACAGAGAGATTTTCCCCGGAAATATTCAAAGAAATCATCTTCCGGAGCACAGGTACAGCCCACGCTGGCTGCTGCCTGAACATCTCTCTCAGAAACTGAATTGATTCACAGAGGCTGTACAGTTCACAGAGCAAGGGCATGTTCAGCTGTCGGAGGTCAAAGTGCCCACAGGCGTTCTAACTGAGGAGTTGGGAATGCAGTGTAGCTTGACCCCTGCAACCCCCAAAGCCTCAGTTTCTACAGGTGCAGTTACTCCAGGTGCCCCCTGCCTCCCAACTTGATGTCACCCAAGGATGAGTCAAACTGCCCCGGGCATGCATCCTTGCATAGCCCACAAACCACTCTGACCACTGTGCTCTCACCTCCACTTACTGCCTACTGACCAACTCACTGCTCTGAAGCCAAAGCAGGCCTTTCTACATTTTTTAAATGAACTGACTACTTTTTAGAATTTTATTTTGCTTTCTGTAGCTATACCTGTAAGACTAATTTTTAATAGTTTTTTAAAAAATTATAATAGTGGGGTCAGCAGGTGGCATAGTAGTTATGTCACTGGATTCCCACATAGTCAACTGAGGTTTGAGTCCCCGACCCAGTGGCTTCACAATCACGCTGGGTGCATGTACATGTATGCCCAAGACCCCAGGAGGAGAATGGAGAAGAGATTGTGGCATGGCCATCCCCCTTGGGGGGTGACTTTCCTCTCACTGTCTCTGTCTCTGTCTCTGTCTCTCTCTCTGGCAGGCACACATGTCCTAAGACAAAAATTCTCTTAAAAAAATACACATCTTTAACTTCTAAGTTTATCTTAAAATAGTATTGTACTACTTGTGAGCAATATAGGAATCCTAGACCAGTGTGGTTCTATAATATTCAGCTCCTCTCCCACACTTTGTGCTCTTGTATGTATTTTACTTCTATGTGTGCTATGAGCGCCACAAAACAATGGTATTATTTTTGCTTTAAACAGTTTCATAGACTTTTCTTTTTTCTTTCTTTCTTTCATTTTTTTTTTTAAGAGAGAGATTTTTGCTATCAAGCACGTGCCCTCACTGGAGAAACAGAGAGACAGAGAGTGAAAATCACCCCCCCCCCAAGGGATGGCCATGCCACAATCCCTTCTCCTCCATTCTCCTCTTGAAATCTTAGGCACACATGCACACGTGTCTGGTGTGAGTTTTAAGCCACTGGGTCCAGGACTCGAACCAGGGTTGACTACGTGGAAGTCCAGCTATGTAACCATTGAGCCATCGGCTGGTTCCTAAATAGTCCATAGTTTTTTAAAAAGTGTATTTATTTATTTCTTCCATGAGTAAGAGAGAGACAAAGAGACATAGAGACAGCACTCTTGGCAAGATTTGACACTGTGACCCACTCCCAGCCTCAGCCAGCCCTGGAGGGGCTGCATCCTCAGAGTTCTCCAGTGTGAGCCCAGGGACTTCCCGGGGCCACCACCCAGAGTGCTGGGCTTACTTGCTGCATCCCCACTTAGCTCCTTGTCCTCAGTCTCTTAAAGAAATTCAGGTACAAATGAATGTGTGTTTATCTCTTCAGTGTCTTCAAACTGTCTTTGCGTTGACTCATGCGCCTTCTTTTGTTCATTTCTTCCTTCAAATCTAAACTTCCCTTCAGCATGAACAACGTTTTCATGCCTCGTAGTGCCACTCTTCTCCATTTTTATCCATCTGAAAAACTGTTCCTCCTGGGGGGCGGGCTCCGCCTCGCACGCGGCAGCCGGGTCCCCACGGCCGGGGGGCTCTGCCTCACGCGCCCTGGCTCGGACCGCCCAGCCCCCGCTGCCTCTCCGGCGCTGGGGGTGTCCCGCGCTTGGCGCTTATGCGGGCCGCCGGGGCTGGCACATGGCTGCCGGGCCTGCGCATGCGCATGGCCGCCGAGCCTGTGCGTGGCCGCCAGGCCTGAGTGTAGCCCCTGGGCCTGAAGGTGGCCGCCGGGCCTGAGCGTGGCTGCCGGGCCTGTGCGTGGCCCCCACTCCTGAGCGTGACCGCCAGGTCTGTGCCTGACCGCTGGGCCTGAGCCCGAGCATGGCCACCATCCTGTGTGTGGTGGCTGGGTCTGACTGTGGCCCCCGGGCATGTGCGTGGCCGCCGGGCCGGTGCGTGGCTGCCGGACCTGTGCCTGAGAGTGGCCGCCAGGCCTGTGAGTGGTCGCTGGGTCTGCCCCCGCACGTGGTCGCCGGGCCTGCGCGTGGCCGCCGGGCCCGCGCCTGCGCGTGGCCGCTGGGCCCGTGCCTACGAGTGGCCGCCGGGCCTACGCGTGACCTCCGGGCCTGTGTGTGGCCGCCGGGCCTGCCCCTGCACATGGCCACCGGGCCTGTGCGTGGCCGCCGGACCAGCGCGTGGCCGCCGGGCCTGCGCGTGACTGCCGGGCCTGTGCGTGGCCTCCGGGCCTGCGCGTGGCCGCTGGGCCTGAGTGTGGCTGCCGGGCCTGTGCCTGCGCATGGCCGCCAGCCTGGTGCGTGGCCGCTGGCCCAGCGCATGTCCCCCGACCCAGCATGTGGCCACAGGGCCTGCGCGTGGCCTCTGGGCCAGAGCGTGGCCGCCGGGCCTGCACGTGGCCGTCGGGCCGGCACATGGCCCCCCGGCCTGCGCATGGCCACTGGCTGCGGGCAGCAAACTGAAGCCGAAAACTAGGTCTGAGAACTTGCAGCTACGAGCAACTGAAAGAAACTTTAGCTATCTTAAACCAATTGAGAAATATATTGTATAGGAGGATTTTCTCTGCCTATGGACAGTGTGAAGATGATGGTTACCAGCCCTGCATTACCGTAGGGAAAAACAAGAACTACTCTACCATTCTTAAGGAAACCAGATACCCAAGGATGACTCACGCTGCAGATCCCCACAACACCACTCCCGGTAATCACAAGTTGGATGCTGTGCTGCATCAACTGATAATCATCTCTGCTTTCCAGAGCCACTTTCCTGAGACTATATCCCATTGAGATTCACCTGCAATGGCGGAACTGTACGAGACCCACCCTGAATCCAAACTTGAACTGAATCTATGCTCCCTATTGTTGAAAACTTTGTGAGCTGATGTTTGGAGAAAAAAAAAATTTTGAAAGAACTGGAGGGTAGGATGGCAGGGAAGGAAGGCAACTGCAGATACTAGAGACAGTATGGGGGAGGTAATGGGAGTGAGTGGTTGAGGACAGAGGGGAGGGATTCGGGGAACAAACAACACACTTGGTGAACACAGGAGTGAATAGTTATCTGTTGATGATCTATAAGGTGATGTCATTGTTTTGACTGATGTACACTGTATTCATGCTGGGAAAAACCATGTTGTACACGGTAAAGAGGTGTAATGATTGAAAGTGAATATAGAAAGGAAAAAAAATGGCAGAGGGGAAAAAAAAAAGCAAGAGAACAAATAGAGAGGCATGACGTTGGTGGGACACAGATATGGTCTATTACCTGTTGATGATGTGTATAGTAGTCTCAACTGGATTGGTCTGAGAAATGTTTCATATTGGGTAAAGTCTTTTTACTAGCCAAATGATAAGTAGAGATTGACTCTTTATAAAAATAATTGGAATAACAATAATAACAATCGGGAAAAATAATGAAAAGCTATTGGATGATGAAATGTGGATTGTAGTGTCTCAGTATTGACTGATTGGCATGGTATTCCTTCTGGAGAAAGAAATGTGATACACTGTAAAGTTATATGTGATTCAATGCAAAATGGACAAGATTATGATGATAAATAAATTAAAAAAAAACTGTTCCTCCTTTGCTTTTGAAGGATATATTTTACTGTACATAGAACTCTAGGTTGCCTTTTTTCCTTCAAGCATTTAAAAGTTGTCTTTCCATTGTCTTCCTGGCCTACATTGTTTCTGGCGAGAGGTCAGCAGTGAGGTTTATTGTTTCCCTGTGTGTAAGATGTAAAGCTGCTTCATAGATGTTCTCTTTATCTCTGTTTTCAGCAGTTTGAGTTTGATGCTCTTAAGTGTCCTATGTACTGTGTATGTGTGTGTGTAACCACACATGTAGTATGTGTACCCACACGTGTAGTATGTGTGTAACCACACAGGTAATGTGTGTGCCCGCACATGTAGTGTGTGTGTAACCACACATGTAGTGTGTCTGTGTACTTATACATGTAGTGTGTCTGTGTGCTCATACATGTAGTGTGTGTGTGTGTACCTGCACATAGTGTGTGCGTGTGTGTGTGTATGTGTGTGTACCTGCATATGCATCTGCAAGCACACAGCCATCTTGCTTGAAGTTACTGACTGATATCTTTTAGCAACTTGGGAAGATCCAAACTGTCTCTTCAAATATTTCTTCCAGCTGGTTTTCTCTTACCCTCTGTTACGTATGTGTCCCTAGGATATTTTGTTTATTTTCTTTTGTAGTTTATGTATTATGATTTCTGCCCTCTTTAAATTTATGGATCTTGTTTCTCCTCTGTGTTCAGACTGCTGTTGATCTCATTGAATGACTTCTTCATTCATAATTTTTTGTTTGTTTGTTTCTAGCATTTCCATTTGGTCCATTTTTATAGCCGCCCTCCTTTTGCTGATAAGCTGTACATGTTTCATGAGTGTCGGCAAGGTTTTCCACCAGGTCCTTTGGCATATTAACCTGGTTATTTCATTTTTTTTCTTTTTTCTTTTTTATTTTTTGGAGAGGTTTTTTCTTGCTATAGGGCACGTGTGCTCGCCAAAAAGAGACAGAGAGACAGAGAGACAGAAAGCGAGAAATCACCCCCCCCCCCCGGGGGGGGATGGCCACGCCACAATCCCTTCTCCTCCATTCTCTTCTCGGGATCTTGGACACACACGCACACGTGCCTAGCATGAGTTTAAGCCACCAGGTCCGGGACTCGAACTATGGTCAACTACATGGGAGTCCAGCGACATAGCCATTACACTAACTGCTGGTCCTAACCCGGTTATTTCAAACACCTTGTCTGATAATTCCAACATCTGACTCATCTCAAGGTCCGCTTCTTTCTTCATGTAATCATGGGTTTCATTTTTCTTGCTTCTTGTAGTTCTCATTATTTAAAAAAGAAAAAGTTGCCGGAGAGTGCATGCACTCACTGGACGGGGGTGGGAATAAGGAAGCACACACTCCCCCACTTGGCACATGGTCACACTGCAATCACTTCTTCTCCATTTCTCCCTCCTTTGGGATTTTGGGCGTGCATGTCATGTGCCCAGCATGGTTTTCAAGCCACACAGTTGGCCATGCAGTATCTCAGCTGCCTTTTCCACCATGTCACCGGCTGGCCCAGATTCTCATAGTTTTAATTGTACGTTGAACATAGTGCATGAAAGAATAATAGAGAGGACTGCATGATATTTTCCTCTAGAAAATTCTTTGGCCCTTTTTCTGTGGGAATGCTAAGAATTCCTGGGGCTCTAGAAGTATTAAGCACCAGTAAGACATCAGAAATTTCTTTGCTGATTTCCAGCACAGACACCAGGTTTCTGAACCATAAGGTTCTTTCTGCTTCACTGTCTAGATTCCAGCTTTTTTGGGTCACTGAGATTTTTTCTCCTTGCTCCTCCTTTCTACCCCACTGGTCCCCTTCTCCTCTTTGGAGGGTCCCACTTTTGCTCCCAGTAATGGCTCACAGTGCCACAAAGGTATTTCCCACAGTTCTGCTTCCAGCTTTTGACAGCTGTTGCCTTGCATTCTGTGAAAGCCCAGAGCGCCTCAGAGGGATTTCTTTCCTCATTCTGCAAGGCTTCCACCCTTCATTGGACCATTGTCTTAGCTTGGGAAATGTCTGAGTACTTTACTTTTTTCATTTTCTAAAATTTTAAAAGTTTATTTCTCTCATAAGACAGAAGGAACCTCTCTCCACAAGGTCTTCATGCTGCAATCCTACCCCCCAGCTTCAGCCAACTCGGATCGTGGGCACACACATGTGCACCTGCCATTCACAGGAAGACCTCAGGATCTGAACCCTGGATCTTCCCGTATGGCCTCAGCATTGCAGAGTGTTGCATTACTGCTCTACCACCACTGCGGGTCTGAGCACTTTATGTGAGATCTTGCTGAGCTCTTCTGCCATCCTGCCGCCATGGAATGCACCGTCCGCGTGCCCGTGGTGAAACCCTGTGAGAAATCACTGGCAGGTGCGTACTGTTGGCTTGCAACGTGTAGGGGTTCCAGTCCATCGTGCTGGTTTCCATGCTGCCATCAGCGAGTCATTAAACTATGGCTGGTTTCTTCTTCCCATCCTTCATGATGAACCTGTTTTCCTTCCTTTCTCAGCTATTCGGCTAGTATGAAAACAACTGTTAAGTGAATGAAAGAGCATGTCGCTGTCTAGATTTTTAGTTATGGATTTTGGTTTAGTTATGTTTCTTTCTTTCTTGGGTCTCTAGTGGACTTAAACCAATTTTTACAGAATGCATGCAACTCGCTGGAGAGAGACAGAGACACAGTGAGCGGGGCAGGGAATGTGAGGAAGCACCCCCCGCCTGCCCCGGGGGGCAGGGAAAGCTGTACTACAATTCCTTCTCCACTCTCTTCTCATGATTTTGAGCATGCATGCACAGGTACCCTGGTGTGTTCCTCAACCTGCTGAAACCATGTACCTAGCCACGTTGGATCCAACTGCCCCAACATCAAAGCACCAGCTGGCCTTCTGGTTTATTTTTCTTAAAGTATTGTTTTGTTGCTTCTCTGGTCTGTTGTCAGGGTAGCAGTGACAGTTTCTTGTAACTTGAAATTTGACAGCCTGGAATTTGGGTCCTAATGGCCTATAGTGGAGGGGGGGAAAGTTTGGATCCCAAGAAGGGTAAGAGGCAGAATCTAGATTCTAAAATAAGCTAGAACTCTAAAAAAGAGTTACATAGAAACTATTGATTCAAAGGGAGACTTACCTAAAAAAGAGTTACATAGAAACTATTGATTCAAAGGGAGACTTACCCGTTCAAGCCCGACTCTAGGATAAATGGAGGAAAAAAGAAAGAATCCCCGAGAATTTGAACCACAGGCCACACTCATGTTGATCCGGTGACATAATTCCTGCTGTCCACATGGTCTGAATACCACCAGGCCAAGATTTCATTTTAGGGTAACCTCAGGTATTGCCCCTCTATTCCTGGCAGAGGCAAAGCGAATCCTCACTGTAGAATTAATTCAAAACACTGACTTGAGCTTTCTGTGCCTAGGACAGCTGTGAAGGGCATAGCAGCCCCAAAGCACTGGAGGCCGGGCAGACTGACCCGTGTGTTCACCCCTCGTGCATCCATTGCCCCGTCAAGCTGCTCCCCCTTGTCAGCTCCCTAAGGAACAGGCTCAAGTGTGCTCCGACTGGAGAGGAAGTATGGACAGTCTCCATGACGTGGATGAGATGGCACTTAACCCCAGTCAGGATGGCTATGATTAAAAAATTAAAAATAGCAAGTGCTGGCAAGGCTGTGGTGAAAAGGGAACCCTCCTACACTGTTGATGGGAATGTGAATTAGTACAACCACGTTGGAGAACAACGTGGAGATACTTCAAAAACCTACAACTTCCATCCAACCCAGTAATCCCGATCCAAAGGTTTAGAAAACAGTCAGAAAGACACTTGTATCCATGTTTATTGCAACATTATTAGCAACTACTAAGACGTGGAATCAACCTAAATGCCCAAGACCGGATGACTGCATTGAAAAAATGTGGCACATCTGTACTGTGGAACACTACTCAGCTATTGGGAACAATAAGACTTTGTCTTTTGGTACAAAGCCGATGGACGGAGATTTAATGCCAGGCAAAGTCAGCTGGACTATGAAAGACAGACATTGTATGTCCCCGCTCAAAATATACCAAATGCCTGCAATTTATGGCAGAAACTGGAAGATAAAATAGCAGGGATGGCAAGTGTGGATATCAGAGGCTGTATAGGAGGGGGAGGAGTGGGAGGGAGGGGCTCAAGATAAAAAAATTAATAGAGCAAGAATGAAAGTTTATTTGTTGAGGATATTAATATATTGGATTGTCTGAAAACTCCTGACATAGTTTTCTATGCTTTTCTATGCAAAGTATATCATGACTTTTCCACAACCCAGTACATGGTGATCTCTTTGAATTGATTGACATGCACTGCATATATGCTTTGGAAAACCATATTGTATGCTGTAAAGATGTACACTAATTAAATGTATTATAAATAAACAAAAGAAAACCAAAGCTGATGGCAGGGTCCACAGTGATATAAGCTATCCTTCTATAATAGGTCTCGGGGCTGGCAGGTGGTATGGTGATTGGGATGCTGGACTCCCACATGGCTAACCATTGTTCAAGCCCTGAACCTAGCAGCTTGCTTTCTCACCCTCTCTCTCACTTTGGTCAAATTAAAAATGAATAAATAAATAAAAATATATAATAGGTCTCAGGCATGTCATCAGTACAGACAAGACCAGTGAGAACTTCCTTTTAATTTGTGAGCAAGGGGTCACCAAGCTGTTCATCAAATTATGCCTGAAGAGGTCAACCACAAATTTTGAGAAATGAGAAATCTTTGCGGGACCCACCCAAATGGACACCTTCTTGATTGATTTGGAGTTTGGCCAAGCTCACCATTTCATTAAGTTCTCATAATCTGTATATGTTGAACGAAAGTGGTTACCTGGGACAGAGACAGACAGACAGACAGGCCATCTGACTAACCTGACTCTGTCATGGCTCATGTGAAAGATACCACCAGTAGCAGCTTTGGCACCAGGCTCCTAACACGGTCATCACTGGAGAAAACAGCAGTCCACAGAGAAAGAGTTCTTGTCTCACCATAGCTGAAGACGAGCAGAGACAATCAGCCCTACCAAGCCGTGGGTGAAAGGTTCTCAAGATGAGAGAGGAGGAGAGCTCCTTGTGGCTAATTAAAAATACATATAATAGCATGGAGAAGAGAAAAATCATTTTTAGAGAATTTCCACTAAAGGGATACACGCTTTAAAAAAAATTACTAAAATGTAAAAAGAAACAAGCCTAAGTAAATAAAAATCAGTAGGAAAAATGAAAATGAACTAAAGGACCAACCCCCAAGATCGATCAGATTATCAGGAGACCAGCCACAGCCAGAGGTACTGTGGTGACGATTCTGGATTCACACGGACAGTCCCGGGTTTACGTCCCAGAGCCTCCCTGTGCTCATTGGGTGCATATTGGCTGTCATCTGGGCTGTGGATTGCAGCGTGGAGACCTTGTTGGGGATGCTTGCCGCTCTCTCTCTCTGTTGTGGAAGGAATGAGTAAACTATTTTTAGAAAAAGAAATTATTAGATATAGATATTGTATCAAGACTATTTAATCTATCTGAATTTTTGCTGCATAATTGAATATGGGCCAACAAGTGGCATAGTGGTTAAAGTGTTGTACTCCCACATGGTCGACTGTGGTTCAAGTCCCAGACCTGGCAGCTTGAAAATCATGCCAGGTGTGTGTGTGTGCATGCCCAAAATCCCAGGAGGAGAGTGGAAGAGAAGGGATTGTGGTGTGGCTATCTCCCCAGGAAGTGATTTCTTACTTTCCCTTTTTCTGTCTCTCTCCTGTCTAGTGAGTGCATATGCCCTATAGCAAAAACAATAAAAAAAAAAAAAAGAATATGACAATCTCAAAATCATAATGTGAAATGTAAAAAACCAAGTCCAAAATCAGTAAAATGGAGAAGGAAACTTTGTTATTTAATTTTGTTATTTACATAACAATATCATAGAGCAGTTTTAAAAATGTTTTAGATTTGTACACATCAACATGGCTGATTCTCAGAGATAGACTGATAGGTGAGAAAAAGCAGGTCAGAAAAATAAAGACACTATGAGCTCTTGGTAATACATTTTAAAACCTAGATAAATTAAACATTCTGTTGTTTAGGAATAAATGACATATTTTAAGTCTATTTTAAAAATATTTTAATTTTTATTTATCTATTTACATTTTCTCACAAACATTTTCTTTACAAATAAAAACAATTTTTGTTCATTCTCCATAATTCTTGACAGTTAATAAACGACTTTCAAATTTCTAAAAAAACTGAATTTTTAAAGATAACTTTCAAAATATTTGTTATAATTTTGTTTGTGACTCTATAGCATAGATCCATTTTTTTTAAAAAGTAGCTGGTGGGACCAGTAGTTGGCATAATGGCTATGTCGCTGGACTGCCATGTGGTTGACCATGGTTCGAGTCCCAGACCCGGTGGCTTAAACTCACTCCGGGTGCGTGTGCATGCGTGCCCAGGATCCCAAGAGGAGAATGGAGAAGGGATTGTGGCGTGGCCATCCCCCCGGAGGGTGATTTCTCGCTTTCTGTCTCTCTGTCTCTCTCTGTCTGTGTGGCAAGCGCACGCGCACTATAGCGAAAACCACTTAAGAAAAAAAAAGTAGCTGGTAATTTAAAATTCAGAAAGGAAATTTATCCAGGTGGGAAAGAGAGAATCAGAGAGGACACATAATTGACTTCAAAGATTTATTTAGTAATATTTTATTTCTTAAGACTGCAAGTGGTTATGTGGGTATTTCTTACTTGATTATTATTTACATGATTTAATTAGATAAATACCTTTTATTTGTTATTCGTATGAGTGATTTTATCTATTAAAAAAATCTCTTGTTTTCAGATCAGTGATCTAAATCTTTGTCAGGAAGATTCTCCAAGTAGAAAAGTGTGCTTTCTTCAAGTCAAAATGTAACTTAGGTCCATCTAGTGGTGAATTAGAGAATCTCAAATGCACTATGATGCAAGGCTTTTATTCAAAAATAGCTCATTTGAAAACCGTATACACACATAGAAAAATAAATACTCATGAATCAAGTGAAGTACTCTGTTTTTAGAAGCTTGGTAAACATCTTTAGTTTGTCTCTAACTTGTTGAAAGATTTAAAATTCAACCTTAAGCAATTTAGTGAGGCCCCCCAACCTCCTTTATTTCCATCATTCTACCTCTTTATTTATGTTTTTATTTATTTTTGAAGAGGTTTTTTGTTTGTTTGTTTGTTTGTTTTGCTATAGGGTACATGCACTCACCAGAGAAACAGAAAGTGAGAAATCACCCCCCACGGGGGATGCCCACGCCAGAATCCCTTCTCCATTCTCCTCTCAGGATCTTGGGCACGCACGCACATGTGCCCAGCGTGAGTTTAAGCCACCGGTCCGAGACTCAAACTGCGGTCGACCACGTGGGAGTCCTACGAAATAACCCTTATGTCATCTGCCGGTCTCTTACCTCTTTTTTTTTCTAAGTTTATCTATTCATCCTTTCTTTCCTTCTTTCTTTCTTTCCTTCTTTCTTTCTTTCCTTCTTTCTTTCTTCCCTTCCTTCCTCCCTCCCTCCCTCCCTCCCTCCCTCCCTCCCTCCCTCCTTTCTTTCTTTCTTTCTTTCTTTCTTTCTTCTTTCTTTTTTTTTTGTAGAGGTTTTGGCTATAGGGCACGTGCGCTCGCCAGAAAGACAGAGAGGGACAGAGAGACAGAAAGCGAGAAATCACCCCCCAGGGGGAGATGACCATGCCACAATCCCTTCTCTTCCATTCTCCTCTCAGGATCTTGGGCACGCACGCACACGCGCCCGGCGTGAATTTAAGCCACCCGGTCTGGAGCTCGAACCGCAGTCAACTGCATGGGAGTTCAGCGACATAGCCATTACACTAACTGCTGGTCCTCTATTCATCCTTTCTGAGTGAGAGAGACAGCAAGTCAAGCGTGGCCAACACATCCTCTCTCTGATTCACCCCCGACACAGCCCCGGGTCATAGCCACACATGCGCACACCCCATGTGCGCGGGGAGGTCCCAGGACAGGAACTCAGGACTTTTCATATACAGGTCCAGCTGCACCACCACCTGACCCCCATTTTACCTGTCGTGGGCCCGGTTTTCCCCTCATTCAGGTATAGCAGCACTCAGCTCCAGAACGCCTGTTCTTGGTCACATCTTCCTGCCTGAGCACTGGAAAACTTGCTCCCACACTGCCCGCTATTTAGCCTAAGTGCTTGAATACCACCCTCACCCCTGCTTCAAAGTCACGAGATGTAGTCATGCCGCTCCCTGAGATTCGGGTCACTATATAAACATATTGTTAAATGAAAATAAGAAAGACACGGAGCTGTGTGTAGGCCTTTTTTTGTTAGTTTGTTTTTGTTCTTGCTTTCCTGCAAGGGGACACGTGTGCTCACCAGAGAGAGACAGAGGAGAGAGGGGAAAGCACGAAAGCATTCCCACGGTGCACAGTCACACCACAGTCCCTCCTCCCCATCTCTCCCTCCTCTTGGGATTTTGGGTATGCACACACACACACTCCACATGTTGTTCAGGCTCCCAGATCTGGGATTCGAACCACACTGGTGACCATCGGTTTTAGCCAACTTAACCACCAGGCCTTGGGTGGGTCCCCATTTGTACTTTAAAGGTATATCTGCTTTCACAAGTAGAGTATATTTAAGAAAGAGCACACAAGTAACTAATAACCTTAAGACTTTAGGCAGGAGAATCCTGGGGAAACTGAGTAAGAAAGACTTTTTTATTATCCATTTATTAATGCTGATTGAGTTTTATTACAATGTACATGTACTACTTCCTCAAAGATTTTTTTTTTCTTTTCTTTTTTTTGGAGAGGTTTTCGCTATAGGGCGCGTGCGCTCGCCAGACAGAGAGAGAGAGACATAGAGACAGAAAGCGAGAAATCACCCCCCAGGGGGGATGGTCACGCCACAATCCCTTCTCCTCCATTCTCCTCTCAGGATCTTGGGTACGCACGCATACGCGCCCGGTGTGAGTTCTACGCCACCGGGTCCGGGACGCAAACTGCAGTCAACTATGTGGGAGTCCAGCGACATAGCCATTATGTAACTGCTGGTTCCCTTCCTCAAAGATTTTCCAGAGAGAAAAAGGATACACGTATTCGGTCTATGTCGATGATTTCACACTCATGCATTTTCTACAGAGAGAAGATTCGTGACCTCCAATGGATTTTATGTCCAAGTTACACCACAGGTGTCATGCAAGGCAATCAGTCACCAGGGAAATGGTCTTGCTGGGATGAAAAGTACCTATGAATGTCTTTGTAACCAAGCCACGAGAGAACTGAAGTGACTCTACCTTATACTCCGTCTCAGAGTTCATTTTAGTAGATTAAATCTTAGGAAAATCAATCTTTAACATCTGTTATTTACTTCCCAGTGAGTCTTACAGAACCTACCCTTTTATCTCCTTATAATATTAGGTTGTCAAAAAAGTCATGACAGATTTTTGCATAGAAACATCTTTCATGACTTTTTCAATGACCCAGTAGATGGAGCCTAACGCTTAACTAATGGATGTTAACAGTAACTTTGTGAAGTCTTTACAGATGCCTGACTATGGCTATGGAGAGAGGAAAGACTCCACCAGCCCCCTCCCCTATGACTAGCTGAGAAGGTTTATCGACTCAGACACTGCAAAACCACACCCAGATCTTCACTGCTTCCAAACCAGGATATCGGAGTTAGCTGGACTGACTCCATTTTACTTTGACTTCCTTGTTAATCATTGCTTAGCAGTGTGCTGCCAGAGACAGAGAGAGAAAGTGAGAAATCATCTCTCAGGGGATGGCCACACCACAATCTCTTCTCCATTCTCCTCTAGGGAAAATGGCCAGCGTGAGTTTAAAGCCACCGGGAGGACTCTAACTGCAGTTGGCCATGTGGGAGTCCAGTGCCTTAACCACTATGTCCCCTGCTGGCCCCAATCATTGCTCATCTTTAAACCCCTTGCAGAGAACTAAAACTAGTTATTACGCCCTGCCCTGCATGCCCCCAAGCAGTGGTTGTCCCTGGACACTGTCTGGTGTCCTTGTGATCCTGTCAAAGACGATGACCAGGCCTCCTTGCCTCCTCATTATTGTGCCCCAAGACATGAATAACTTGCCCTTTGTTTCTAGATGTTTCTCACATTGGTGTCTCCCCCATGTGAGTCTCATACCTCCTTCAGTACAGGGGAGATAGTCATGGACCCCATTCTACCCTCTCTCCAGTGCTGGCTTCACTAAAATAAATTCCTTTCTTTATTCACAACTTTTTTTCTTTTTTCTTTTCTTTTTATTCTTCTTCTTCTTCTTTATTATTATTATTTTTTTTTTTGGAGAGTTTTTTGCTATAGGGCATATGCGCTCACCAGAAAGACAGAGAGAGACAGAGAGAGACAGAGAGACAGAAAGCGAGAAATCACCCCTTGGGGGATGGCCATGCCGCAATCCCTTCTCCTCCATTCTTCTCTCGGGATCTTGGACATGCACGCA